>OX596019.1:0-641913 GCA_951394055.1 Villa cingulata | reverse complement strand
CTACTTATCGTATCTATATGCATGGTGTCCGTCTCGTCTTATTGTTGTTATCATGGCACGGTTTTTTAGTATTCTTTTTTAATAATATTTTATTTTGTCAGCAGAAAAATAAACTTAAGAAAAAGAAATTAAATAAATAAAAAAAAAAATAGTTTTAAAAAAAATAATATGAATTGTTCTGGAATGAATTTAATTAAAATATGTATACATATATGCAACATATAAATATATATATGTATAAAAAACTAAAAGTATGTAAAACAAAAAAAAAAAAAAAACAAAAACAAAAAAAAACAAATGAAAAAAAATAAAACACATTTAAAAAACATATAAACAATTAATAAATAAATAAATTAAAAAATAAATAAATAAAAAACATTTTTCAAAATTCAATTTGTGTCTTAGCACTGCACTCTATGATAATATACTATATATACTGTGTTGTTAATACATACATACATATATATGTATATTTTTTTATTATAATACTTAATATATATGTACATATATATATAATATTATATATATATATTTACTTGACTTGATGGTCGATCGATTGTATTCTATTGTATTTTGTATTTGTATAAAACAGCCGCCGCCGTTTTTTGTCAATGTCCAGACGCAGCTTCGTCTTCTCTTTTCTTAGCAGCGTCATCGATAAATAAGAAAATTTGCATTGTATCAACAACTAAAAACAAAAAAAAAAAATTAAAAGATAATAAAAATATCGAAAAAAAAACATGGAGAAAGAAAAAAGGAATTTTACGTTTAAAAAAGAAATATTGTAAAATCGTTCGAGTATTTATTGTTGTATGTAAATATGTAAACATACAATACATAAATACAAATATGCATATTATGCTATACACACACACATATACACATCCACAAATATACACAGGTACATACACACAATAAATTTTTCCTTTTTCGCTTTTTTAAGAAAAATCCAACAAGAAACAAAATTGTGGCTAACTAAATAAAATGTGAAATCTCTATAATTGACATGCAAAAACAACAACAACAACAAAAAGAAATTAAATAATAAAAAAAAAAACTGGAAAAAAACAGGAAAAAATATTTAAAAATAAAATTAATCTAAAAGAACAAAACAAAATAAAATAAAAAAAAAATAATCAAACATTACAAAATAAAATTTAAATTTGTCATCTTTTAAAAAATAAAAATAAAAACAAAATATATCAAATAAAATAATAAAAAAGTTTAAAAATTAATTTATTTTCATTTTTTTGCATTTTTTTTTTTTGGTTTTTGATTCCGCTAAAACCTATATCATCCCATAAAATTCTACTTTCTAGATTCTTTGTTTCTTATAATTTTTTGTATCTGGTTTGTATTTTTTTTTTCTTTAAATGTTTTCTTTTGTATTTTATTTGTTTTAAATTCAAAATGGTGTGTTTTTCTTCTTCTTCTTTCATTTGAAATTTAACAGGCATAGAGACAGACAGACAACATAACAAACAAAATAAACAAAAACACTCTTATAATCCGTAATTTTTAAAAAAAACAATGAAATTTTGAAAAATTGAAGAATAATTAAAATAAAATAATTAAGAAAAACATAAAACAAAATACATATAAAATTGACTAAAATAAAAGAAGAAAAACAAACAGAATTTAAAACAAAAAATACATATATATTTAAAAACATTTTGAAACAAACAAAAAAAAAAAACAGAAAAAAAATAATTTCGAATTAAAATGAGAGTTAAAAAATAAATAAATTAATTAAAAAAATATATATGAAAGGAATGATGATGAATGATGAAAATACCAATTTCTATCTCTATATTTATTATCAATATTTGTGTAAATTTTTTGTAAAATATATTATATGAGAAACAAACAAAATAAAAAACAAAACAAATTATAAAAAAAAAACATTTAAAAAACTATAATTATATTTAAAAAAAAGAAAAAAGAATGGAAAAATGAAATTCATTTAATTAAGACAAGAAGAAGAAGAAGATGATGATGTTGAAGATTTGAAAATAAGAAGAAGAAGAGGAGATGAAATAAAAGGTAAACAAAAATTTGAACAAATAAAACGAAAAAAAAATATAAAAATGAACATTAAAACATAAAAAAAAACTTGATTGATTAAATTTTAATACTTTATAATATTATTACTACAATTATTATGTTATCACATAGAGTTCAATAAAAACTAAAAAAAAACTAAAAAAAAAAAACTAAAAAAATACAAAAACATTTAAAAATACTATAAACAAGTTTTTAAAAATATCTTGAAGAAAAAATAAATGCATAATATAAAAACAAGGTAATAGAAAAAAATAAAAATAAAATAAATTGATGTAATAAAATCGAAAATAATCGTTAAACAAAACAAACACAGAAACAAACCAAACGAACAGATATATTAATTAAGGAGACAAGATACACACAATTTAATTGAAAATGATTTAATTTGAAACAATTTAATGTTCTAGTGTACGTAATTATAATCTAACAGAGTAACAACAGAAACTATCCAACTGAACTGTACACAATCCCGCTATAGTATAACTTTTCGCTACAAAAACAACATCGAAATATTATTAACAGGATAATTTCGAAAATTTTGTAAAATTTATCAGAATTCAGAAATGAAAAAGTTGAGATAAGAAAAAAAAGAATGGAAAAATGATTGGTTTTAGCGATTTACATTTAATTTCATTTTTTTTCAAATTTTTTAAGATGACTGAGACAGATTTTCAATTTATAGCACAGCACTACAATATATGAACAGCAGTCAAAAATGCATTACTTTTATACCTCCTGTAACAGACATACAAGTAGTACTGGATACAGGATACAACTTTAAATTATTTTAATATTGAATATACGACGATTTGACTTTATTCAGTACAAATATGATTTTTTTTTTAAGATCACACCAAATGGTCAATTTTCTGTACTACATAGTGTCCAATCCATACCGCATATGTCTGTCTCCGGTATATAATCTGCACTTATATTGAAGTTGGCTTTTGATAACTTTCATGCACTCATATTTAATCGCTGCTAGTGCATAATTATTTCAGTGTAAGGTAAAGTTTTGTCGTTTTGTTTTGAACACAACACATGTGCATTTATATATGCGTTATCGGTGTGCTTTGTAAAAATTTTAATCTATCGCCTCAAATTGGGCACTTGGGCAGACTTACTTATTCATCAGGTATATACGTATTTGCGTGCGTAATACTACGAACATCAGATCTATGTATGGATCATTTTAATTTTTAATATTTTGTAACGTTTTTTTTTGTTTCTTCTTCATCTTCATCTTCTTCATTAGTTTTTCATATTTCAATTTGAAGTTGTCTAAAATTCTTCTCATATGAATTTTGATAAAAGAAAAAATTTGGGAAAAAGATCAAGTGGGTTAAAAGTGGGTAATTGAAATGAGATTTGAGCAATGAAAAGTAAAAAAAAAAAAAAAAAAAACAGGAAAAGAAATAAAATTCTATCTACATTTATAATAATTAATAATGAAAAATAAAACAAAATACATAATATATTTCTTAATAAATATAATTTAAAAAATAAATAAAAAAACAAGAATAATAAATAAATAAAATTAAAACAAAAATAGTAAGTGCTGATTTTTAATTAATTATTAATTATTATTATTATTATTATTATTATTATTATTTACTACTATTACTATTTTACAAATTACTTTAAAACAACTTTATTAAATACATTACAACATTTAAATTATATATTTAAATATTATAAATAAAAAATAAAATAAAATAAAATAAAAAAGAAAATTAAAACAAACAAACAAATGTAGTAAAAAAAAAAACAAAAACTATATTATACCAAGTATAAAATAAAATAATGTTCTCTTCTTTTTTTTTTTATTTCAAAAAGAAAAATTAAATTAAATTAAATTTTGACAGAAAAACAACCTCAAATTTGAATTTATTATTTTTTTATAATTATTTTCTTTTATAATTCTCCTCCCCCTTCTTTTATTTATTTACAAAAAATTTTTTTTCATATTTATTTTTCAATTAAATAATTTTGTTTTTCCTGTTATCGATTGTACATTTACTATGGTAATGGTAGACAAACAGTCAAGCATTACCCAATCGTCATCATCATCATTTATAAATAACCATGATTAGAAGATTATCGCTACTTACATACATAATTGTCATAAGATGTCACTATTATCGTTGATTTACCCCCTATTCTGAAAATAATCACTGACAAGTCACAAGTCACAATTGTAATGGAGAGTCACAAGTTGTGACTTTTCGTATTCTGAGTTAAAGTTAAAATTTTGAAATTTAAAGAATGGATCACAAGTTGTGATCATCAAAATAGCAGGTCACAGTAGTTAAAGTTGTGAGTTTCAGAACAAGTGAAGTGAGCGTTTACAATTTTTTTTTTTTTTGCAAATTATGGAAGAAGTTTTGTTATTATTATGTCTTCTTTTAGAAGAAAAAGAAAAAAAGTAAATGCAGTTTATTGAATTGTTTACATTGTATTCGATTGTAATTTTTTTTTATAGAATGGTAGAACAGTCTTGTCTAAGTGATCGGTTTTAGTAAGAGCAACAAGATTTCTGGGCTAAATGTATTTGCAAAATTCTAGTTAATGTTTTCTTTCTTCCTTTTTCATATTATTATGTGTGCTTGTATGTATAAATATTCGATTTCTGTATTTTTTGTTTTCTTTTTTTTAAACTCAACTCAACGTTGGTAATGATGTCTCAAGTCTCACTTATTCCAGTATCCACTCTGAGAGTACAACTACAATATCCATCATGGTATCTATCAATCTATCATCCCTAGCATTCAGCAAATTGGAATACTTTTCCGTGACGACGTTACGATGGAAGGAACTGATAATATGCCGCTTCTCGTTGAACTATTGCTGTTTTAAATTTGCACACACACACATCTATACACATTTCTATTATTCATTCATTTTTATAAAAAAAAAATTTCTTTATTTTGTCACAGGAATTCTTATGAAATTTATTCATTCATTATAATTAATTAATTTTTTCGAATTTTTTGATAAGAATTTTAAAATATTTATGAATGGAGAAACATAAAAATAAATTTATATAAAAATTTAACAAAAAAACAAAAAATACATAGAAAAAAAATACGATAAAAATGAAGAAAATTATTTAAAATATAAATTTAAAATTATAAAATTAAAAAGCAAAAGAATTTGATTAAAAAATAAATGAAATGAAATGAAATGAAAATAATTATAATAATTAATGTTTTTCTCTCTTCTTTCAAAATAATTAACATAAAATAAGCCTTTCCCATAAAAATAAAAATTTTGATTTAAAACACAAAAAAAAAAATAGAAATAAAAATAAAAATTCAAATAATCCAAATTTCAAATGTAAATCAAATACAAAATGTCTAGTAATTAGGTTAAAAAAATATAAAAATTAAATTAAAAAAAAAACTACAAAATGAAAATAATTGAAAACATTTAAACATTTAAACATTTAAATGATATAATATGTTAAAAGAAAACATAATAAAAATTTATATAATCTTAAAAAAAAAACATACTAAATATAATGTTTGTCCCAGAAATATAGTACCTATAATTTTAAATAAAATTTTTTGAATTATATACATACAAAATACAATCCATACAATAAATATAAAAGAAAAAACAAAAAAAAAAAAACAATCTTAAAAATTTTTAAAATTTCATTAAAGTTTTGATCATTATTATTATTTTAAAACGAAAAATGAACAACATAGCATATACATATTATGGTATTAGGTATAAATAAATAATGATAAAATGTTATTTTATGTACGATACGATAAAATAATACTACATACATACTTACTACATAAATATAAAATGTAAAAATTATAAATCAAAATTAAAATTAAACGAAAATTTGAAACAAACATTTTGTTTTAAAAAAGAAAATAATTTATAAAATGAAAAAAAAAAAAAGTTAAAAATGAAATCTGACAACAATGTATGTGTATAATAAAAATCAGATAAAATCTTTAAATTTTATTGTACTGTATGATTTTGAAGAATTTATAAACAAAAATTATTACGATCTAATCAAGACATTTAATTAATTAATTGGACAAAATAGAAAAAAAAAGATTATAAAAATTAAATTAAAAATTGTTTTATTATATAACAAACAAACAACAGCAGACAGAATACATCATCACCTACGTACACGGCACGGCAACCGACAACATAGTACAGTAAAAATTATGTTATTCAATACAGTACTCGTATTATACATACATATTAGTATACATATTTTATGTATAATTTACAATTACATACTTATTATAATTTTTTAAAACACGAATAAAATAACAAAATAAAATAAAAATTTGAAAAATAAAACAAAAAAACAAATAAAATTTATTATAAAATTACAGATAGAATTTGAAAAAAAAAAATGAAATTAAATTATATAACACAATATTATGTAAATCAACAAATTATAATAATAAAAAAAAAATTAACTTTAATATAAAACTTTAAAAATTAAATTAAATTAAAAAGAAAAACAAGAATAACAAAAAAAATTGTCTTATAAAAATTATTGTATAGAATTATAATAATAAAACTAAAATAAAAATAAAATTATGATTTATTATTTTTAAAATACACTAAAAATTATTATAATGACTAAAATTAATACTAATTTAACAAAAAAGAAAAAGAAAAATGAAAAAAAAAATGAATAAAAAAAGAAGAAAATAAATAAAAAATGAATCAACAACAAAAACAACAGCAAATAACAAGAAAATCCGATATGGGAAGTGTGAAATTGACAAAAATAAAAATAAAAATATACAAGTGGCGCATATGGTACATTGGTAATATTAAAAAAAAAAAAATTAATTAATTAAAAAATTAACAAAAAATCAAATTAAAAAAAAGTAAATAATTTAAGTTATGAAAAGGATTTTGAAAAAAAAAATTAATAAACAGAGAACGATATTAATCATGAAAAGATAAAAAATAAAAATAAAAATAAATAACAAAACAAACAACAACAACAAAAAAACATGAGAAAAATAAATGTTTCTTCATTTTTAGGTCGAAAAACAAAAAAAAAAAAGAAAAACAAAAAACAAATTAATGGTGTTTCAATTGAATTTAAGTTTATGTTTTCTTTTGTTTTTTGTTTAATATGTATTTACAATTGCATGTCATAGAGCTATCTAATTTCCAGTAGAAAAAAATACAGAGGAGAAAGGTATTAAGTATTATTCTGATTCTGTACATTATTTTATGGAATTCACTGTTTAAATTAATACTTCCATTTTTTTTTTTTGGTTCTGAAAAGGTACGATAATTTTTGAGCTTACAGTACTCAGGTTCAAATACTGTAAATCAAAGTAAAAAGGAACGCAAACGCAACAGTAATAAGAGAAAATATATTATAACATCGGATAGGTATGTATGCTTCCTCTTTCTAAAAATGTATAACATATACTGTGGTCAATATAATGTACGTGCAGTACCACGATTAAAGCATTCTTGTATTACTTTGAAGAAAATTGTTTAAATTTAATTTTCAAAATTACAATCGAACGGCGTACTGCTTTTAATGACTTTACTGTTTGGTTAAGTTTCAAAATTTATTTAACATTTTAATCGATATTTCGATGCACGCTGAAGCGTATGATTCCGAAGTTGAATTATGCATGCATCAACATCGAATCAATGCGTTTTGGAATTATGTGTTCTGACGAGACACGATGTCTACCCAATCTCCTCACCCTTCAGTCCTCATGAATTTTTTTAATTTCGGATTTCTTCAAATAGGAAACTGGAAAGTATTTTAAACTAATGGAAGGATTTTGAAAAAAACCGGATGAAAAGGTAAAGGTGAAAAAGTATAGTGTTCAATTATGTAACTTCAATATTATGTAGCATTGGTAACATATATTTGTTGCTTTCGTTTTCGTATGTATTCTCTATTTCATTCTTACTTTTGTATTATAGCAGATTGTTGTCAAAAATGTTGAAACTTCTTTTGAGTGGTTGAATTATCTTATCAAACAATTGTCAGACAATAAAGTATACATGAAAAATGCTGTATATTGAAATGTTGGTATTTTTATATATTTTGATTCAGTTGAGTTGAGTTGAGTTTGACGTTTTGTTTATGACTATAGAATTATATAGATAGATAGACTTGTCGTTGTTCAGGTGGAAGAGGAAGTGGGACGTGGGACTGTGAGAAGAATGAATTTTGTATTTATTTATTGAGTTGGTGTTTATATTTTCAGATTTATATATAAAAACATTAAAATTAAGAAGTCTTATATATCATAATTAAATTATAAGAAAGAAAAATTTTATTTATAATATTTAATAAAAAAAATATAGAGTTATATTGAGAGATAAATAAGCGAAAACTAAAATCAATATGACCAGTCCATATGATGTACCTACTTGGTGAGTAAAAGTTTCTTCTTAAACAAATAAATTGTTATTTTTGTGTAAGTAAATGATAAAAATTAACAATTAAATTTATATTTTTGTGATCTACTCTACATTAATTTATTTATACAGCTATTAAATAGATATATTTTTAAATTGTATGTAGTAATTTTTTTCTGATTTATTTTGATTATTAGGGCCGGTAAACCACCAACTGGATTACATTTAGATGTATTAAAAGATGATAAATTAATACAGAAATTAATGATTGATGAGAAAAAATGTTATTTATTTGGTCGTAATGCACAATTAAATGATTTCTGTATAGATCATGCATCATGTTCAAGAGTACATGCAGCATTTATTTATCATAAGCATTTAAATATTCCATATTTAGTTGATTTAGGATCAAGTAATAAGAAAAAATAATACTGAAATAGAGTAAATTTTATTATTTTTAGTTTTCAATTTGTATCCGATATAATTATATAGCACATGGAACATTTATTGGTACATTACGTTTAGAACCTCATAAACCGACGCAATTACAAGTGAACAGTACATTTCATTTTGGTGCATCGACACGTCGTTATGTGCTACGTGAACGTCCATCAGCTGGAATACGTCCAACAAATATTATGGAAGATATACCAATGAATGAATCAAACGAAGGTGCATTACTCGGTTTACCAGAAACTCAAACTGAATTAGATGTAATTATTGTCATTTTCATGTAACCCTCTTTTAAGATTTTAAAATTTAAATAATTTTTCATTTATTTATTATAATAATTGTATTTTAGAATTTGACTGAATATAATACTGCACATAATCGTCGGATATCAATGTTGGGAATTGCAGATGATACGATGCGAAAAGTATTAAATATTATTTTTTTTTTTTTTAGTTTTGTTTAATAATTCTCAATAAATTTTTTCTCTGATGATTAAAATATTTTTAGTCAAATAAAGTAACTAGAAAAAGACGTGGTGTCACATTTAACGATGAAGAGATCATAATAAATCCAGAAGATATTGATCCAAATGTTGGTCGTTTTAGAAATTTAATACAAAGTACAGTGGTGCCAACGAAAAAATTAAAATTAGAAACAAATATGGGTATGACAACAACGATACAATCATTATCATCGTCAACATCATCGACATTATCTGATGTTAAACATTTACATCCATCTGTATTATCATCACAATTATATCATGGTCTACCGGCTGTAACCAATAATGATCATAATAACAGTATAACGAAATTATCATCATCATCATCATCGATGGACGTTGATGTGACACCAATCGCAATGGGAACAAAATTGGGTTTGTTGTTACCAAATCCAGCACCAGATGTTACACCTATAAGCAATAATGAAGAAATGGTATCACCTACATCAAATGTTAGTCTATTATCAGCAGCAGCAGTTGCAGCGTCCAAAGGTAAAATTTTATTAAAACAACAAAATCGGAAAAAAGATGAAATGAGAATTTTTTTTTTTGTTTGTAGCCGCACGTTTTGATGATCGTTCGATCATGGAACCAAATTCAGAACCGCAAAAGAAAAAATACGCTAAAGAAGCATGGCCAGGACGTAAACCAATGTTAAGTGGTCTTTAAATTTACCAATATTTCTGTAAATAGTACACGTATTTCATGTATTTACGTAAGAATTATAAAGTGCATAAAAATGTTTTTCTAACGTTCTTGATAGGAAAACAGGTTTTAAATATTGTAAAACGTGAATTTTACAATAATTTTATTTACAAGAAAAAAAAATATATTAAAGAGTATTAAAATAATTTTAATATTTTTTAAGGATCTTCTCTTTCACTAAAAAAAACCAATTAGGTAGATAAGTTATAATTCAAATTTATTTTATTATTTCGAAATACAAAAATGAATAACTGAAAGTATGTAAATGATGAGTTATTAACTGAATTCTGAATTTAGTTTCAATAATTATTTTATAACTTGCTTTGAAATTATAAAAGCCAATTAAATTTTAATTAGATGCAGGCAAATAAAACTAATTGTGGTGAACTGTTTTTAGCTTCAATTGCAGCAAAATATCCTTTATTCCTTATGCACTAAAAAATTATAATTAAATTCGAAGTATGTCAATTATGAGCCATTTAACGATGCCAAATATTCATTATATTTTTGCTCTTGAGCTTGCTGTAATTTCTGAAGTTTCTTTAATTGTCCTTTACTAATTTCTTTTCCTTGAATATCATGAGTTGGAAGGCCCTAAAAATTCAAGAAAAATACAAAAAAAAAATTAATATGTAATTGATTGAAATTAAAGATAAAATAAATTTTCATAAACTAACATTTTCATCAAATGCTGAGTATTTATCGGTATCATTTAAAAACATTTTTTTTGGATCGATACGTTTTTGTGCTTCTTTGGCTGCTTGTAAAGCTGCAGCTTGAGCCTTTTTACGTTCTTTTTCGGCTGATTTTTCTAATTCAATCTGTTTTTTAATTTCTTTTTCTTTTAATAAAATTTTACGATTAACAAGTTTTACTGCATACGAAGCATTACCACTACCGTTACTAGTGGCATCTTTATCTTCAAGACGTACACCTAAATTTGGTAATATTTCATCCCTGAGATCATCACATTGCTTCAATATATCAGAAGCTTTAATTTTTCGCGCTTGATCACGTATCGAATTACGAAATTCGGCCAATACTTCAATGTAAGGCATTACAATTGTTTCAACATCTCCTCCAGCTACTGTACTATTATCACCATTTATATTTGATGCCGTATCTAAAGTAATTGGGAATCCTATATAACCGCGTGGACCATTAATTGCACCAAAAATATAAAATAAATCTGTTACGTACGTTGCAATTTTACGCAATAATAAGCGATTTATTGATGCTTTATTGTCACGAATGTAAATATTACAGACCGATATTAAATCTCGGATAGTATCTAGTGCAGTTCTTGTATCAATGTTATCTGAAAAAAGAGCAGAACAATTAAAAAAAAAACCATAATGCCGACTCGAAAATATTCACAATTATTTACCACAAAGTGCTCTGTGAACTTCCTCCTTTGCTGTGTTAAATTTAATTTGTAGCTCAGTTTCAACATTTGTCCATGGATCAAAATGTGTACTCAATTTATCATTTAATGCACTTCTTGTTAAATCTTTAACATTCAAAAAAAATTCCTAACAATTAAAAATAAAAAAAATTATTGATAATTTTTGTATTCTTTCGTGACCGTTATAAAACTCACATTTAAGAATTTTTCATATTGTACAGCCATTTCCATTGTACTGTCCGAATAATCTAAGGTATCTTTCCATGAATGTAGTAAAAATGCTAAACGTAATTGCGTCGATGTATGCTTTTTTAATGCATCTTTAATTGTTATGAAATTCTTTAATGATTTCGACATTTTACAGCCGGCTATGGTTAAATGGCCGGTATGCAAAAAATACTTAATCCATTCAGAATTCATAAAATATGCCTCAGATTGTGCTAATTCATTGTCATGATGTGGAAATTTTAAATCCACACCACCAGTGTGAATATCTAACATTGAACCGCAAATATCTGAAGCCATTGCTGAGCATTCGATATGCCAACCAGGACGTCCTTTACCCCATGGACTATCCCACCATGGTTCACCAGATTTACTACATTTCCACAGTGCGAAATCATTTTGTGATTTCTTTTCTGATAAACGATCTTCGGCTAAAGATAGATCACCTTCACCCTCATGTAACGATTTCATATCACCATACGCTTCTGGTACTAATTTTGCATAAAAATGTTTATCACATTTATCGAATGCAGTCACATCGAAATAAACTGAACCGTTTGCTTCATAGGCGAAACCATTATCAATTATTTTTTGTATAAATTTTATGATTTGTGGTACGTACTCACTAACACGAGTCAAAACGTCTGGCGGAAGAATCTGAAATGTGAAAAATTATTATAAAAAAAAAAAAAACTGCAAAATTTTTAAAAGAAAAATATAACAAAATTATTACATTTAAAGCTTTCATGTCCTTATGGAATTCATCCTCCCAGTAACGTGGTAATGATTCAAATATTGAATTTTCAGTTACGTTTGCACCTTCATTCTTATCTAACAAATCTGATATAGGATCTTTTGCTTCTGTTAAATATTTATGTTTTAAATTTTCAATTTCATTTTCATTTTTATTTGTAATTGCAGTTTTTAACTCATTAAATGCATTCTTCATCCGATCATATATTTTTTCCATCATTATTTTTTTATCTGGATCTGTGTTTTGTCGTAATTTTTCATCAAAATTCACAAATACATTATTTTGATCGGACAGTAGCTGATCTAAATCGCAGGCAGTCATTTTTTTTACATAATTTTCATATAAATAATTTTGTCTTGCTCTTTTTATAATTTTATCATCAATATCAGTTATATTCATAACGTATAAAATATTATAGCCAAAATAATCTGATAATACCCGTCGAAGAATATCAAATGATATATAAGATCTGTAACATTGAAAAAGTGATAGATTTTTGGTACAAAATATCACTACACCAGATTTAAATTTCAAAAATTTTACCTTGCATGTCCCATATGAGATGCATCATAAACAGTAGGTCCACAACTATACCACTTAACGTTATTACCATCTAAAGGAACAAATACTTCTTTTTGTCTAGTTAGACTATTGAAAAGTTTTAATTTTGGTGATTCTTCAGTAGGTTCGGGCGATTGCCACGTTGGTTGAGTTCTTTTCGACATTCTTTACTCAAAAAAATTTAATAATAAATTCTAATTAGATTAAATTTTTGGGATATTTATGAATTTTCAAGTATGTTTTATTCACTTGAAATTTGTATTTGATTTAGAATACTGATAAAGGATAAAGTGATAAATTACTTTATTGAAGAATTAATAGGATGATGAAATAACCAAATACAAGAATTTATTTTACAAATTACATGTAAGGTAAGTGACGAATCGTATCGTATAATAACTATACACAGTAATATCACACCACCCTGCATCATAACCGTTTGCTGTTTATACAAAACCTTCATATTTGTGTCAATGTCAAATTCAAATGTTCAAATTTTCCACGATCCACTCCATGAAATGGAAAATGAAATATTTTGTTTGTGTGGTTTTGGTGTGTGGTGGTTTTGGTAGTGTGATAAATGAAATGGAAATGGTGTAATTTGTAGTTGTCAGTTGTTATTTGTCAATTTAATTCAGCCAATCGGCAATTATGAGGTAATTGGGTAATTTTACAAAAGTGATAGTGAACGTCAACGTGCAAATACAACAAATACGAAAATCATTTCGACGTGTTAAGTTGTCTTTTATAAATAAAATAAACTTAAATTTATATTTTTCTTAAAATAAGTAAAAGAAAATCATGCAAGGACCTCCAGTATTTATTGATTTATCATTGGAAGATCAGGTAAATTATAAATATTGATATATTACTTATTAGAAAATTTGCTTAGTGTTTCTTGTTAATAAAATGTAAGGTTATATTTTTATAAGTGAATTACTTATGTATATTTCTGCAAATTAAAAATATGTAAAATAAATTTATACTACTTTACGTATATATATTGATTAACAGGCACAAGAACTCCGTAAATATTTCAAAAGTCTTGGTGCAGAGATATCATCTGAAAAATCTACAAAAGGTATTGAAGATGATTTACATAAAATAATCGGTGTATGTGATGTATGCTTGAAAAAAGATGGTGATCCAGTTGAAATTGATGCAATCCTAAATAGTATTGTATCGATAATGGTATCGGTAAGTGAATTTTTGTTTTTTTGTTTGACTGTTTAACATAATTTATTCATTAATTTATAGATACCATTGGACAGAGGCGAAAATATTGTTCTTGCATTTTGTGAGAAATTAACGAAAGCACCAGATGTTCAGTTGGCAAAAGTTTGTCTTCAGTCGTAAGTGTTTCGAGATATAATAATGAATCTTTCATTTCTCTTTGTTAAAAATAAATTTTTAAAATTTCAGTTTATGGAGGCTTTTCAATAACTTGGAGCAATCATCTCCATTACGTTATCATGTGTACTATCATTTGGTACAGGTCGCAAAGCAATGTGATCAAGTTAAAGAAGTATTTACTGGTGTTGAACAATTGAAAGCACAATTTTCGCAATGTCCGAATGAACAAATGCAAAAATTATATCGTCTGTTACATGATGTTCTAAAAGATACGAACAGTGAATTATCATCGAAAGTTATGATTGAATTATTGGGTACATATACAACTGAAAATGCATCTGTAGCACGTGAAGATGCTATGAAATGTATAGTAACAGCATTAGCTGATCCAAATACATTTTTACTCGATCCATTATTAGCATTGAAACCAGTTAAATTCTTAGAAGGTGAATTAATACATGATCTATTAAATGTTTTTGTATCTGAAAAATTACCAGCATATTTGCAATTTTATGCAAACCATAAGGAATTTATAACATCTCAAAAATTGAATCATGAACAGAACATGAAAAAGATGAGATTATTAACATTTATGCAGTTGGCTGAAAGTAATTCAGAAATGACATTTGAACAATTGCAAAATGAATTACAAATAACTGAAACTGAAGTTGAACCATTCATAATTGAAATATTAAAAACGAAATTAGTTAGAGCTAGAATGGATCAGGCAAATCGTAAAGTTCATATATCGAGTACAATGCATAGAACATTCGCAAAACCGCAATGGTTACAATTACGTGATCTATTATTAAATTGGAAAAATAATTTGGATACTGTAAAAGATGGTATGCAAACTGTTGCAAAACAACAATTGGACACAGCCAGAAAACAAAAATTATTACATTAAAAAGTAACATACATATTATGTACATGTATGTATGTTGGCTTTATTCGTATCCAGTATGCAGAAAATTTTTTTTTTAAAATGAACACGATAAAAAAATATGATTTGATTGGGAATTTAAATTTAATAATATAATTAAGAATTACATTTGATAAATTAATGTACGAATTCTGAATTTAAATTAAATAAATTTAGATTTCTGGTAAAACTAAATTAAAATTATTTTTCATTTTAAAATAAATTTCACAGGCACATTTATGTAATTTCAAGTTTATGCGATTAAGGTCTTAAAGTGGTTATTTTCTGTCGCATTATTATAACTGCTGATTTTAAACTTAATTCGTGAACCAATTTTCTAATTTCAAACAATATAGAGACACATGAAGTATTTAGTTTTCTACGCCACAGGAATAAAATCATATTAAAATATTTTCAATGGGAAAATGAATGATATCTGTTGCCTGTATAGAATTGAAAAACATTTAATAAAAGAATATTTTTCTGTTCGAAATTCATTTTAAGATATTTTTGTTATTTTTTTTAAATATTTAGGGGACAGGCAGGGATTCTCTGAAATCTTCATTTCAACAGAAATCTAAGGGTGTTTTCCAATGTAAAATGGTATGAGGTAATAATTTTCTATATTATGAATTATTAATTTTATAATTGGTATTGTACCATTCGGAATAGTACAGTGCTGTATCATTTTGCTTTGCTCCCATTCCAATATTGGTTGATAATGGATGAAGAAATAATGATAGTGGTTGAGTAGTATAGTAGATGAATTATTATTTTCGCGTCTTGTCTCTTATTCTAGTCGTATAGCCCGTTTTGGTATTTTTTGTTTTTTTTTTTTGCTCTTTCGTGTTTTTACATTGTTCTCGATTGATAATATTCTTTTTAGATTTTTTTACAAATAAAAGAAAAATTTTTTTTCAAGAATATTATATTATAAGGCATTGCTTTTCGATTCTAATTTCATATTTTTTTTTTGGACATTTCTTCTTTAAAGCCGATTATTATTACAAAAATGAAAGTATAAATTTTCTTTTTTATTTCAATCTTATTATTTGTTGATTATTTTCTTTTCTTTTTCATTTTCTAATTTTTTTTTTAACTTTTTTTTTTATTTAAAAAACAAAAAATAGCGAAAAAAAAAGTATAATAATATGAAATTTTGTATTTTGTAAGTAGTCAATGATGTATAGGTGAAAAACAGAAACAAAAATAACATAAAAAGAAAAATCCAATAGAAAAGTAAATTATTGACGACGGATAAAGAATAGAATGATGATGATGGTTTGGTACGTTCTGGTGGTATTATATTGTGTAGTATACTTTAATGACGACAAAATCTAATGATTGTATAATATTTTGTTTCTTTCTATGAGACTCTATACTCAAATACAACTTTTTTAATTTTTTCTTCATTTTTCTTTTTAAGTATTTTTATATACATACACATATATTACGTTTATATGTACACTGTACGTGTGCATAAGCTAAGCATAGATCTTTTTTTGTTTTTTTTTTTTTAAAAAAGTTCATAAAATAAAAACCAAAAATAAAAGAGAGAATAATTTTGATTATTTTTAATTTTTTATGAAAAATTCTGTTAGAATCTCAAGAATATCAGCAGATACTACTTACATACATAAATGTAGATAAATAGATGGAAAAGTGTAAACCTATATGTATATATTTCTCTATATCTGTATGTGTATACTGGCACACGAAGAAAATAATACACATAAATGTATACATGTATATACATAAACATACGAGTATATCATCTACTTAAAACGTATTGCAGTATTTTCTATTGTGATATTGATGATGGGTTCCGTTTAATTGAATTTTAATTTTTAAATAGTACAAGATAGAAAAAAATGTTTGTAATTTATTTTTTATACTTTCACATTTGCAAGATTTTCCTTTTTATACCGTACGCGTACATATACAAGATACATATAATATATACGTGAGTATGTTTAGTTAGGAAATGAACAATTTTTTTTTGATTTTTTATGATAAAATTTCATTTATATTTTATTAACGAATTTAAAAAGATTTTTGATTATGTCCTTATTAAATTAACGGATTTTTAATTTTTTTTTTGTAATTTTTTCTTTTAATTTTTCAATTAATCATTATACATTACGTTAATTTGGTTAAGTTCTAAAATACGTTGACACAACATCGATTCATATTCTATTTTAGATTTGTAATATTTAAAAACAATCTTAAGGAATATTCTGGATTTAGAGTCACCTCCAACCATATCAGAGATTACATTTTTAGAATTAAATTCTTCTTTAAACGAAATGCCATATAAGGACTTTCAGGTATAGTTATACAAATTTTAAGTCTACACCAACGATTTAATGGTTCACTCCATAATTCAGGTTTAGAATAAACTGTAATTGCTGTAACTGTTAGTGACTGTCTGTAGCTGAATTTTATACATTGAAAAAATAAATAAAATGAATTAATGAAAAAATGTATGTTAAAAGAAAAAAAAAATACTAAACAAATCTGTCATTAACAAATGAATATTTTTTATGCGTTTATACATTCGTAAAGGTATGTACATACATACGTATATTTATACGAAAATAATAATTGTGTGTAATGACAAATATACGTGTATACGTATACATTTTTTTATTTCCAGGGGCTAATAGATTTAACAGGAGTAGTATTTTTAAATGTAGAGTAGCAATTTGAAAAAAAAAAAATGTTTGTTAATTTTTTTAATCAAGTATATACATAGCCCTTTAATTTTGCTATCCTTATTCTGCCTGTAACCTCGTATACAAAATAAGGATAAATAATCACAACAAAGATTTTGTGCTATTTCTACTGTTATCGTTATTGCTTTTATTGTTGTTATAATACTGCTAATCTTCCTGTTAGAATGTGTCCTTTTAATTAATGACATTTTTGGTCAATCTGAAAAAATAAAAATGAAATTAAAAAAAAAAAAAACTATAAAAGGACAGAAAATCTGACACTCCCAGAGCATAAATAGTATTCGAAATTAAGTCAAGTATAAATACTAAATCGATTATTAATTTACTCTTGTATGTATTAGCATCAATATAACAATATTCTGTGGTAAAAGTGAAGTACCTATCCTACAAACCAACATAGACGAATAATGTATGTAATAATCTTCTAACTCTATAACATACTCAGTTGAAAATGTGAAAAAGGAAAAATAAACTATATAGAGTTGTTTATTGTTGATGATATCACATTCATATAATATGTACATAAGTATGTATGTTAATGTTCTGGTAAATGGATGTTAATTGGATAATTTGTGATGGTTTTTTGCTCAGTTATTTTTCTTTATGATGTATGATGTATACATATAAGTACTATACTATATGTACCTACTTATTTGTTTCAAGAATATTTTTTTTTTTTTCACTAATAATTTATGTTGTGTGTATACATTTATAAACGTAAATGTTGTGTAGCGTGTATATCAACAGTAACGAAATAATTTATTAACGGATAAATAAATTTTTGTTTTTGATGAAAATTCTAAATAGTAAATAACGTGAAGTTTTTGTGTATAAATTCTGAAACATCAGTATCGTATCGTATATCTCTACTTCTGGATCTGCGTATCTGTATCTACATATATGTGTGTAAATATTTTTTACTTTGATTGGGATAACCTTCTTATACTTGTATGTATAGCTAGGACACGCTTACACATATATGTACATCAACATCATCAACTTAAAGAATAAGAACTATAATTATACATACAATACACAAATTAATAATTAACGAATTACAATACCACATGAATAATGATTTTCTCTATTTACATAAACATATATGTATATATACATAATGTATATATGTAAATATAGATGTACATATTATGAGATCTTTATAAAATAAATTATACAATTGAAAATATTTGTTAAGGTTTGAAAGATTTTAAATGTTCATCAAGTCGGAGGATAAACTTTTTAATTGTCAAAAGAATGAAGTTCAACTATACGGGTTGACTTTTACATAAACTGGAAAAATCTTTCCATAAAAATGAAAATTTTATATAAGTGTAAGAGAGAAGAAGGAGGAAAATCATAGAATAAGAAGCTTAAGGCTAATCAGCTTCATTTCTTAAATTCATTTTCATCATACGCGTTTCCAAACCATGAAATAACCATTAAACACAGGTAAGTTAAATTTATAATTTCTACTTTGATGATTTTGTAACATATTCATCAATATACTAGTATTGTGACAGATTTAAATGAAAGCAAAAATTATACCACCGTGTCGTGTTTCATGCTCTTCTACATAATCTACTGTATGTATGAATGGAAATTTTCAATGAAATCTTCAAGTGGTTTTTTCTTCAAAATTTGTTTTTTAACATCAGTGCATTATATTGTTACATGTTAGTATATCTTCCTTAAAATTGCTTACATGTATTGCGTATTATTGTCAAGTCTATAAGGTATAATAATTGCTGTCGGCATTATTTATCGGTATAGCTATACATGATTGCATATTTATCGTATTTTCATCTCCCTTTCAAATGTAGTACAAAGCACAAGAAAATGATTTTTGATTTTTTAAGCGATTTGGTTTTTTTTTTTTTTGCTTTTAGAATTTTCACTGTATTGGTATAGTAAAACGTAAAACTACTTGTGTGTATAATAGTATAATACATGTGTATACGTAAAGTAATGTACAGTAAAAAATGAAGGGAAATTTTCCATATATACCTACTCTGCGTGTATATGAATTCAATTGAAGATGACCTCTGACACTTGTCAAAAGTTCATCCTACTAAAAAGTACTCTACGAATTATTATGTAAACGTACTGTAAATACTGTTAGCACAAAGGCAGACGTATATGTATGTATTGTATTTGAATTTGAAAAGGCTCGTCAGCGGTATATGTACGAGTATGCCTATTTTCTTTATTGTTCTGAAAAATTTTCTCTTTTACCTACTGTACTATCTATATAGGATATAGGATATGATATCAAGGATATGTGGTAAAAAATGAAAACCAAAAAGAAAAAAAAAAGGAA
The DNA here is from genome assembly GCA_951394055.1 of Villa cingulata. Lineage (NCBI taxonomy): Eukaryota > Metazoa > Arthropoda > Insecta > Diptera > Bombyliidae > Villa > Villa cingulata. The sequence continues at coordinate 621,530 of OX596019.1, read as the reverse complement.
ATAAATAAATACATAAATAAAACGGGACCTTCTGCTATACAATTATTAGAGTAGGGAGATAAAGTAAAATTTTTCAATTATTTATTGAAAGACGAATGACGGACAGAAGGCACATTCATATAATGTACTACATAAAATGACGAAGAAAATGTTTTTTTATTGTATTTTATTATTCATTGACCTAGAGAGTAATTTTGACCTACATTATTATACGAGTACATATTATGTGTATGTAATATGTATTTTATTTTATTTATTATTTATATGCATGCATGCGTGCGTGTAGTATATATAAATGCAAAAATTTCAATGATTTTTAAATACTCGTAATTTTTAAATGAGTGTAACAGAACAGTGAGTACCACAGAATGGTAATAGAATTTCATTTCGTTTTTTTCTTTCAAGAATTTCATTTCATTTAATATGATTTTAATTGGTTATAAATTTATAACGGTTATTTGAAATAAATAAAATGATTTCGCTCATATTTTTTACCTAAATTAATCATTTATCCAATCAGTATGTCTTGGTTTTGGTATATGAATGCTATGAAGAATATCAAATCAAGAGCTTTTATATTTATTACTCATATTCTTTGCAAGTTACAAATTTGCAACAATCTGAAATTCTTCTCCGTATACTCGCTTACTACTTTGCAGTACACAATTTAAAATTTACTAAAGAAAAAGGAGAAGAAAAACTACTATTCGCGTATCATAGAAATTAAAATTTTTTGCTGTTAGAATAAAAAAAAAATTCAAATTAAAGTTTAAAATAGTAAAGTTTCAACTTAAAGGACGAGAACTTTAGAAGTGCACCGGGCGCCCAAGAGGTTAAAACCGGCGTTGTTGCCATTATACAAGATTTAAATTTTCAAATTATTCTCACATTCCTATGAAATTCACTCACTGTTTATTTTTATTAAGTTTGAGAAATCTTCATCAGTCACATGCACATTAAACTATATAGAAACAAAATAACAAAAGTTCTTGAAAAATAAATAAAAAAAATGAATAATGAAGTAAATCAGAGAAAAATATTCTTATTAAATGTCTTCATTTTTCATCTTTTTCCTTTACAGAAAGTCAATATGAAAACCGTGTTTGTATTTACGTACATATATGCATGTATTTAAATTATCATAATTTAAATTTACCAATTTGATTATATTGACAAAATTAATCATTCAAATGATTCATTTGTAATTCAGAAAAACAAAACAAAAATTGAAGGAAGAAAAAAAAACAACACAATTATATTTAGCAGAGGAGAATAAAACTTTTACAAAACCAAAAAAAAAATGAAGCAAAAAAAAGTCAAAAATATACATATTTAAATATCACGAAAAGATAGAAAGAAGTCATTGCATTTTTGTTTTTATTTTCATTAACAAAAATATACACATCAAGTAAAGAAAAGAAATTGAAAAATTTAAAACAAATAATTTCTTGAAGATGAAAAAAAAAAATTTAACTAAACAACTAAGAAAAAGAAACCAATCAAAACAAAAAAAAAGGAATCAAAATATACTGGTCGTATAAGTGGAAGAAATATGATTTCGAAGTTTAAATTGCATTCTCTGGTAGGACGCCATTCATATTAAAATAAACTAGAAAATGTACAGTGAGCGTCAATAGTGAGTAAATTAATCAAATAATGAAATATTGTTGTTGTTGTTGTTGTTTGAGAAAGGAAGAGGTTGTAAGAAATATGAGAAAATAGAGCTGTTCATTGTATATTTCACTCAACTCTAGTCTGGTCAAACTTCTTTGCTATCTTCAGTAAAAGAAGCATTTCAACCCGATGTTTGATTCTGAACGGTTCAATTCTGGCAATATCGGAAATCAGAAAACACAGAAAGCCAATCAACAACATTTTGTACTTGCTCCTCTACTCTATTCTGCGCACCATACAATATATACTCGTTACTCGGATTTTCTTTTTTCAGATAAAGTTGATTTCCTCTCTCAGTATATAGAATGCGAATATTGTGCATAACAAACATGGAAAATCAAATAACAACATTTTATACATGCTCCTCCCTCTACATACATACTCGGGAGCAGAGAAAGTCATTGACTAGTACCACTGCCTATTACTGTAACTCTAGTGTGATCTAAGATACTATCAATCTATCATGTTCAGGTTCACTCACTTTTTATGATTTCTGTATATACATAGGTAGTAATAGTACGAATATCCATCACAGTAAATATGTAATTAAATGACGAGCTAGTCAAATTTTTTATTCGTTTACAATTATTATCCTTAATAAATTTTTGTTTTATTTTGCCTTTTGTTTTGACGATGTTCCAAATAGATAAAATTTTCTATAATGAAACCACAACATATACCAACATTTGTGTACATATACGAGTATATGATGTGATAATGATCTGTACGATTGTACGAATATCATCTGACGAGTAATACGAATATCTGAAAGTATATCCTGGCCTGACCTGGTACGTCTTTAGTAGTAAATATGTACACCGTGGTAGTCTAGTAATTTTATGCGATATTTGGAAGAAAAAAAATTTGTCGATTTGACTTGGAAATTTTTATGATACTTGAGAAATATGTATTATAAAAATTTCATCTTGAATATTCCTTTAAGAATTGTTTTTTCAAATTTTCTACTTTGATTTTTTGTTTAGATAAAATAATTTTATCGATAAATTGAATTTTTTACATACATACTTGTATAATATATCGAAACGTGTATTAAAAATATTGAACTGATAGATAGTAATAAGTAGTAATGTTGGAGTGGAGTAAAAATATACACACTCGTATTTACATAGATTGCTTTCCTACGTCTTAATAATTCTACAATTACTATATTATGAGTTCCATCTTTATTTTCATTTTTTTTTTTTTTTAGTAATCTCTTCTATTCATTTATTCTTCTTCCTTTAAATATAAGGACTTCTTCCATACTAAAAAATATCTAAAAAATGCTGGTTAGTTTAAAAGTTTTAATATTTTGTTATATAGAATATTAGTTGAAAATATAATTTTGATTTGAATCTTTTCAATTTCTTCTTCTTTTTATTCTATTTATTTTCCTTCTGTATTTATATTTAGGTATTTTGCATATAGAGAGTTATGGTAATGATCATAATGATAATGATGATTGTCATGACTGTACCAATACCATAGTACTATTCTATGTATAAGCGAATGTCACAAACTGATAATAAAAGGGGGCCAAAAAATCAACAAGAAAAAACTTTAAAAAATTTATTCATTGGTTTGCTAGTTAAATATTTATTGTGAATTTGACAAAAAAAAAACAAAGAAAAAAAAAATTGGAAAAATTGAAAAATTAATTTTTTGTTTTGTTTTCTCGTCATTCATATTGTTGAATTCTTTGTTTTTTTTTTATAAATGATTTTTGGTTTTTTAATATTTTTGGGCGGTAAAAACTTTAAATGAAACTTTCTCTTATGGTTACGTACGAGAATATGTGTGTGTGTTTCTATGAACTGATATTGTAGTACGCAAAACTTAAGTATCACAAAATGGAATTGGTTGAAAGTCACAATTTTTTATGGTTGCTTCTATATAAATATTCTTACTTCTACATTACATACATATTTATGTATAGTAAAGTCAGCCACAAAAAGAAAATACAAAAAAGAAAACGCAAATAATAAAGAATTGAAAGAAATTTTTTTTTTTTTTGAAAAACAAAGATAATATTACATACGAGTATATAGACAATTTTGAATGAAAAAAATATTTAAGAAAAATGATAAATTTTGTGTATTTTTCTTTTTATTTATTTTTTCCGATTGAAGAAGCAACAAAGAAATTAACCAGAAAAATATTATATTTTCATTGTCTTTAATATATTGTTTTTAAATATACTTTTGTTTCTGGTTAATTGACTAAAAAAGATGAATGAGTATACGAATGATGTGCAGAAATAAAAAAAAATTGAATAAAATAGAATGAACAGCATAAAAAAAAAAATGAATACATTTTTAAGAAATGAAATATTCAAAAATATAAAAATAAAAGATAAACATTAAGGAGAAAAACACAAACAATGTACATAGTAAGTATAGTTTGTTATACTTAAGTATTTAAAAGAAAATTCTCCGAGTAGAGTACGAATATTGTACATGAGACATGACAAACACGGAAAATCAACTAACAACATTTCATTTTGTTTCTCTTCCCTCTATTCTATACATATCTACTCTTTTGCAGTGGAGGTCATTGACTTATTACGGCACCTATTGTACACGCTACAATAGTACGACTAGTATTCTACATATCATGTGTACTCATTTTTGAATTTTTATTTTGAAATTTCGAGTGATTTCCGAAGGTGGCTTATCTAGTAATTCACCTATTTAATATATGTGCATATGTATGTGATGTATGCATTTGTCATTAAACACAGAGTATACGATACAATTTTGCATATGTATGAAATGAAATGAAATTTTGCATATGTAAGAATAGAAAGATTATAAAATTTTATATTATTTGCATTTTTTGCCAATTTATTTTATACCTTCATGCATACATTATGTGGTACCTAACACATATTTATGAATGCCTGATAGTATATTTGTAAGTGCTGGGTGTATAATATTATTTATTTTGAATTATACATATCTAATATTCAAAATAATTGCGTTATCCTTGTCTATAATATATTTGACATTATCATACCTCCTATATAATTGTTTTCCTCATCCTCATGCATATCATAAATGCAGTATACAGTTTCATTATTAAAACATTTATTATTTTTCTTTATTGCGGACAGGATATAGGGTTACGATTTTCTACATAAATACTCGTATATTATAAATGCAATGAACGAATGTAACAACATAAAAAGGATGAACTGGAAAAAAAGGAATAATGAAATGAATAACAAATTAAATTTGCATAATCATAAAAAATGTAAATTCATTTAGGATATAGTATACATGTGTATTGTGTACGTATTTCAATAGTCATGCTAACTTCTGAGATCGTATTTCGTATGCATGTATTTGAGTACTTATATGCATGTAAATGATATTTCGAAAAAATTGCATATGTGTACATATGTATGTGTAAGTTAATGATAATGAAAAATTGAAATGAAAGTAACTTCCTTAAGATTTAAAAATGCATATAAGCAAATTCGCGTACAGTAAAATGTCATACCCCTTTCATTTTTTCGATAATACGACCTTCATGCATGCATTTACATAAGTAAGTCCTTACCCATGTAGCTATAAACATAGTAATGTATGTACACTCTGTAAACTTTAGAGCGACCATTATATACGCAATTATCACAGCTGTATATAAGTTTTTTCTCATCTCTTTTTTGTGTTCTTTCTATTCAAATCATTTGCATACGAAATTGAAAGAGCTGCACACATACATACATATACAAGGCTGATAGGAAAAAGGAGCTGAAGCTGAGGGTGGATATATCCGTACGGATAGTACCATCTACCATGGCAAAGATATAGAGAGTCGACAAAAATTCGATGGGGGGAATAATGAAATGTTGGTGTTGGTATGAGATGGGAAGAAAGGACAATGAGATGATATTCATTTTTTCTTATTTTTAAATTTTTACTTATACATACAAACATGGTACATATAAATGAAGAAAATATCATAAATAACCCTATATGCGTATACACCGTTAAATCGTTCATTTGTTTGTCTTCTCATGGGGCTTGTCGTTTATATATATACATATATCGGTTCGATGGTGGGAAGGTTTTAATTTTTGTGTTTGAGATTGAATGGCGTCACAGTTTCATCAGTTTCATCATTAGAAAAATGGAAAGTATAAAATTTTATACAAAGTTACAGATATCAAAACTAACAAAGGAATGAGTCGAAGAAAAAAAAAAAAGAAAGGAATCAAGAAAATTAGAATCGTATTTTTGTGTTTATTTATTCATTCATAATTTAAATGAATGTGGTTGTTTGTGTTTTTGTGTGTATAAGACGCGAGTATTTGCGGACAATTGTAAATATAAAAAAAAAATAATAAAAATTCTACCCCGTCCGCATATATGTAGATAATACACGACAACGAAGATAACGATAGAAAATAATAAGAATTCCTTTGTTGATATACCTCCAAAATTTGTATGTACATAAGTATGTAATATGAATGTACCTAAAAATTGTGCTGGTATTAAAAATCTACGCGGCGTTCTGTTTAGTTATAATACGAATACGCGTAATGATGGTAATATATTATATGTACATAATATCTATACTTATATACAAACAGATACACATATTTAATTCTCATTCCTTTGTATAGGATTTTTTCTTAAATTCATTCTTATCTTTGGAGTAATATTCATTCCAATTTTTTTTTTTAGGCAATTGGGTGTATAACTGATTTTATACATTTTATATTACAATAGTAATAATGATGGTTTGGGTTTGTGGTGCTTTGAGTTTTTACTTTACTTAATTTTTCATTTTTGTTTTTTTTTGTGCTATATGTGCTTCTGTTCTTTCATCCCTTTCTTCATAGAAACACATATAAAAACAAACCGCGATTGTTTTTTTTTTCTCTAATTTCACTTTTCGCTTTACTTTTTTTATTTTTAGAAATAAAAAAAAAATTATTTTCACGAAAAAAGGATTTTTCTTCCTTATGCTTCTTTTAATATCATTATTTTTATTTTTTACTCTTCCTTTCTCGTTTTCCTTTTTCGTATGATTTTCTGACATTTTTTTTTTCAAATAATATTCAAACATACATATATATGTACATATATTTAAAAAAAATGTATGTTTATGTGATTGTCTGAGTGTAAGTACGTGAGTTTATTGTTTTGTTGTTGTTACATTTTATTATTTTTCTTTATTTAAAAATAAAAGAAAATCTGTATAATTTTTTTTTTCATTTTCTTTTTACATCAAATTTCTCTATCAATATATTATTATACAATATACTCATAGAAAAGGACTAAAAAATTTCTTAAGAAGCAAAATAAAACAAAAAAGAAAAAAAGAAAATAGCACACAGTAAATACAGAATTATACGTAAAATTACGGTTATACAAAATTGGAAATTATTTTAATGGTTTTAGAGATTTTGGGTTGTTTATGCGATTGTCTGCGTATATAACAAAAACATAAACAAAATACATATAATATCTGCGTATATAGCACTTATACAAATAAATATTATGTATATTCACTAGTACTTGTGTATGTACAAAGTACGAGTATGTATGTATATATCAGTAAACGTGGTATACGCGATTGTAAATCGAGAAGTTTTGAGGGAAATTAAAATCTCTTGGAAAAAATTAAAACAAAATGTGGATGAGAATGAATGAATGGCGATGGTTGGTTTTCTGTTGGTTTGGAAAAAAAAATGTTTTTTTTTTTTTAAAAAAAACTTTGGTTCATTTATTTTTTGGCCTTTTCTACCACTTTCAGTTTTTTTTTTTTGTTTTTGTTTTGTACTTCAATCGTTCACTTCAATCCATCCAATCCCACCCACCTCCAATTTAGCTAGTATACTGTTGTATGTAGTTATATGCTATATATACGATTTGAGTTCGAAATTCGAATTCACTTTCTTATCATCTATAGAATACAAGTATGTACATATCTACCTACATATACCTCATGTCCACATCCACCCATACACCACCCACAATTCACTACTGAGACTACTTACTTACTTGTTCTGCTCTGCTGGTCCTGGTACATTAAAAAATGATTTTGAATTTTTTTTTTTTTCTAATCTTTCTTTCTATATTTTTTTTTTTATTTTCTTTTTGTTTTTAATTTTTTTTTTTTCATTTTTTATTCTATTATATTTCGTTTTTAATTCGAACAGTATTTATGTCCTTCTTTAACGAGTTTAGGCTTCACGAAGTAAAAAATTGTTTTAGGTCTGTAATTGCGTGTAAGAGTTTTAAATTTTTTTATTTATTCGTGTTTTTCGTTTTCTTCTTCTTCTTGTCTTCAAGAATTTCATTTTTAAATTAAATTTCTTATTCTTATAAGTACATACTATATGTATGTATATGCATATTGTTATGTAGGCAAGAGTCCTTTCATTATTATTTTGTTTCTTCGTTTTTTTTTATTGTATTCTTTTAAATAAATGAATATTTTCAACTTTCTCTGTGTTTTATAATTTTTACATTACTTATAGTGTTCTTATGCACAAGGATGTATATGAAGGATGTATGTAAATACGAGTTTGTCATTGTTAGCAGGAAAATCTTTTTCGATTTGATTCTTTCCCATTAACGGAGATCAGTTTAAAAGTATACAATACACCTACAAACACACAAATATGATCCTATGCATGTGTATATACGCATTTGTATGACTGTACTGTGGAATATTTTTGTTGTTGTTGTGATATTTATTGTCATCACGAGTATCGTCATAATGAACAATATATTGCATACCAGAAGATGACGAAAAAATAAAAAAAACGAAAATTATAAAACTTGAGATGAATAATTAATGCTGAAACTTGGAAAATTTATACATTTTAGGTATATAAAGAAAGGATGAGTTCTTCTATTCCCTTGTTATTTATGTTCTTTGTAATCGAGTATTGTGTATATGTACTACTATACTGTTAATATCTGCATACCAGACCTTATTAAAATTTACACAGTTAATAGAAATTTTTAATGGAAAATTTTAATGGAAATTATGACCCCTTTTTTTATTGGTTGTCTTTCATTTTCTTGTTCAGTTCGCGGCTTAAGAATGATAAAATTTACAACGAGAATACATAGACCAATAATATGTATGTACATACATAAAAAAATATGTGTACAGTTGGTTGTAGAGTATTTTAGAGGAGTAAATCCCATATCATTTATATGTATTTGTATAACGTCACTATATAAAAAGTTTATTAATTAATTTTTACTTTTTTAATGTATTTTTCTTTCCTATTTTGTGTAATTTTCTTATATTTTCGTTGTATATCAATGCATAAATTTAAGAACCATTCCTTTTGTCCTTTTGAAAAATTGGTTTTTTTTTTTATTTTGAGAAATTTATTGAAATTAAAATCTTTATATTTTAGACTCCTTCTTTTAATTTTGATTATCGACTTTCAATAATTCAATGGGTACAGATGAAAATTTACTATATACATGTGTGTATGTGTGTAATTTTATAAAATTAAGGATTCAAATATAAATTTATTTTGAGAAAGTTTTCAAACAAACCATATCCTACTGTATATAATATACATATATCCCATCCCATCATATATGTACCTAATGTAAATACGACTGATTTACTTCCTTTTTATGGTTATATACATATATTCAAATTAATTTTTCTTCTCATTAAAATAATCTTTTCTCCTTTTTTTCTTCTTGCTGTTTTGTATTTGTCATATCGAATTTCGAGCATATTAGGAAGCAAAACTATAATGAATACACCGACCGATATCGAAAATAAATTTTAAATCAAAATAAATTTCCTGTTTTATGAAACTTTTATTACAATTTTCAACTTTTTTTTTCTCTCTCTCTCTCTTTTGAATCAATTTCTTTTTTCGTTTCTGTTTAGTTTTTTTTTTCTTTTTTGTGTGTTACTTTTAACGAAAGTTTCTTATAGTTTCCTTTATATTTTTAGATTTTTAGTATATCCTGCATGTAGTTTTTGATGAAATTAAGTGGTCGTCAGCAAAATTTTAAATGAATCCTCTAAAAATGAATAAAAAAAAAAATGAAATAAATAACAAAAAATTAAAAAGGACTCTGAAACGATTACATAAATACACGTTATACGATTTTGTTTTTGACGAAAAAAATAAACGACATAAATTCAAAATACTTTTGTAATACTTTTCTATATTGAGTGATGCTGATGATGCCATATACAGACACTGCGGATCTCATACCCATTTCTCAATTTGGACAATCTGCACTCTAGGATGTTTTGCTTGTAAATATCAGTTGGCATTTTGTGTTTATTTTTTTTTAAATGGAAATAATAATCAAAAGTTTGAAGAAAATCAAGGGCAAAGAAAAAATACACACACAGGACATTAGACGTAGGATAATTCTGTTTTTCGTATTATTAATCCATTCATTTGATCATCGTTATATTAGGAAGGGTGTTATTAGTAAATATGCAACCGGAATAGAATCCAAGAAAATTTATAGAAGAATATGTTTCGTAGTTTCGTCTTATAATAACTTCGAAAATGAAAAAAAAAAATTTGTAAACATATCTACAGGAAAGATGTATCTTCTAATATAAATACATTACACACATATTGTGATCCGTATATAATTCTTTTTGTGATGGACGAAGAAAGAAAAGAAAAAAAAAACACAAAACGGAAGTTTAGTTCAACAAAATAAAAGTACGAAAGAAGCACGGATATAATTTTTTCAAAGTAAAACAAAAACAAAATCTTATTATTCTTTGAGGGAGGCATTATAAATTAATTTGCCTCCAAGCAAGAAATACATCCGAGTCAAAAAAAAATAAGAAAGTAAAAGAAAATTTAAAAACGAAAAATGAATTAAAAATAGAAGAAAAAATAAAAAAGGACTCTCAAAAGGGGTTGTTATGGTATGATAAAAGTGAAAATTTTTCTTCTATTTTCAATCATTTTCTTAAGAATATCCAGAATGGTGGATCTCTTCTTTTAATTTTTCTGTTATTTTTTTTTGTTTTGCTTGTTCAATTTGCTTTTGAACCGTATCGTTCTTATTGCTAGTGTATATGTGTATAACATAAAGTAGGTAATGTGAAAAGAAATAGCAAAAAAAATAAAAAATAAAAAAAAAAAGAACAAAAGAAAATCGAAAAAGAGACTCATCATCACGAAATAAGTAATCAAAAAAGACGAGAACGAAGACGAAACATGAGATCCCTCAAGGCTTGAGGAATTGAAAGACAGAAAAAGAAAGGAAAAACAAAACAAAAAAAAAAGCAAGCATTGAGCTGCTTTCAAAGTCCATCCGTTCATTTTCATCCCATTCCCATGACTTATGTGGGAGAATTAAAAGCGATGAATTAAAGGCCACTTCTAGACTTCAACAATATCAACAACGACAGTTTGTATAATAAAAGCATAAGATACTGAATTTGACCTCTTACCTAGAAAAAGGATTTCCTTTTTTGTTTTTTTTTTCTTTCATATTGTTTTCTTGAAAACTGATTTTTACTTGTACAATTTTTTTTACTTGATTTTAAAGCAAAAAAAAGCAAAAAAGCGATGAGCTGTTTCTGACAGGATCTCAGCTAGAAGCAATAGAAAATTCACGTACAGCTAACATTTCATTGAGTGGATATAACAAGAAGTTAGAAAAAAATTTTTTAAAAAATAAAATAATAAAAATGAAAGAAAAAAAAAATTAATGAAAAGGATGAAAAACAAAAACAAGAAGAAAAACAGCAAATCAAAAGTTTATATGAAATGGTTATGGTATCTAAATGGCCAAAAAGCCCTGTTTTCTAAATAGAATTTTTAACCTTTTTTATTTTTTCATTTTTTCCATAGCCTTCTGATTTATTTTTGGGACAGGATTGCTGTATAATTTGTATGTATATGTGCATTATATGTAAGTATAAAAATAATACGCAAATTTTTTTTACTAGTACTTTGATGTTAATTTATACAGCTATATATTTCATAAACCTTGTCCAGGATAAAACATATAGATACTCTATACATTTGAAACGAAAAACAAAAAATATAAAAAACACCTCCATGTAAGTATTTGAAAATATACTCACACCCGCATATCCTTTAGTTTTATGATGGATTTTTCTTTTGCGTATTCTTGTAGTTTTCTTCCCTTTTTTAATTTGAGATTTCGAACACATCGAAGTAAGAGAGAGTGAGAGGCGAAAAGACAGACGAAAGAGTGCTTGAACAAAAAGCGAATATAGAAATAAAAAAAAAAAGAAACAAAATATTTTCCTAATTGATAAAAAATCCTTCGATTTATTTTTGAATTTGTATAAAAGTGTAAAAAGTTTTTTCATCATTTCTTTATTTTTTATAAATTTTTGAAAGACTAATGAAATTTGAAGTGAACAAAAAGGGGTGGCTAAAAAGCTTTTTTGCTTTCCTTAGTTGGTTTAATTGAATTTTGTAGCTGTTTTGTTATTATACTTTTTTACTATTATTTGTTATTGTTGATTTTATCCATGGATGGTACAATAAGGTTAAGGCGCTAAGATTTGGTTTGGAGGATGAATGAAAAACTTTTCACTTCTATATACTTTCTATGAGTGTTCTTATCGTAAGTAGGCATATTTACAGTGTCGATAGATAGTCATCACAATTTTAACGAATTTAAAAAGGAATCTGAAAGAATGAAAATCAGCAATATACTGGAACTTCTATATTAATTTCTTTTTGTTTTTTAAAAGAAGTTAGCAAAATATAATGTCGCTAAAATTATGATTTTTATAAATTAATTTTGACGTCAAAGATTATTGAGTTGAGGCTAAGTGCACTGATGATGATAATGAACGTAATGAGGGTTTAAATACACACACGCACTCACACATACAAAAGGACGAAAAAAAAGTTTTGGAAAGAAAACTTTATTCTAAAGTAACTTTTCTTGCTATTCATTTAATCCTTAGTGCTATTTGTTTGTATATGATGGACTACTATAATATAAAAGTAAACGTACAGTTATGAGTATGAACACAAAAATATATACATATAAATATACAGTTTAGGAGCTATAATTATAATCAAATCTGTGTACAATATACTAAAGATATTGAGCTTAAAAGTAACTTTGTAAAAATTCATTTTAAAGTTAAAATTTCATTTTTGAAGAATTTAATTATCAATCAATAATTATTATTAGACGTACCTACTACTACCAATATGTTATGGTAAAGCGTGTAAAATATTTAATGAAAGATAATAGAAGACATTGAAGTTCATGATCATTTTTATAAAACAAATGAATTATTATTGTAATTAATACGTTTTCCTAAATTCCATAAAATTCACTAAAACTTCTTACAAACAGCGTTTCACTCTGTATTTCAAGTTCACGTTGAAGCATAAGAACTATTTTAGTTTTCCATACAAACATTCAAAGAACGACACACCAACGCATACACAAAAATATATTCTATAGAAGTTAAAATGCTGAACAGAGAGTATCACAATTGCATCACTTTTTGTTGTTGTATGCATTCAATTTCATATAAATTATCACTGTCAGAACAACGATCACAATACCTACAAAAAAAAAATGTGAGCCATGAGTTTAAAATTTTTGAATGATTTACATATAACTACTCGTATAAGAAAAAGTATAAATAAAAAATAACACGAAAAAAAAATCAATATTTTTCGTTAGCGTTACTGGCGTTACTTCGTGTATGCACCACCGCACCATGAGCACACGCGACAAACGCACGGTAAAGTGGTAAAACGAAAACTTTTTTAATAGTGAAATATAGATTCTGAGGATATGAACAGCTGATTTCACATTTGATTTTTTTTATACTGCACTCGTTACATGCAGGCATACTAAACCTGCTGCATATGTATTTTGGGTACACATTTTTTTTTAGTTATGTTTTTATGAGGGGGTTAAAAAAATGATGAAGGGTTAATCGTTGTTATTGTATTTTTTTGTATATTTCATCTATATATCCATTCGAATTAATACATATATATCCTTATGTAAATTCATTTTAAAATGTGTAGGGTATAATTTTTTTTCTATCGTTTTTCTATTAGACTCTCAGTTTTTTTTTCCCGAATTTTATTTTATTAGTGACATTTTTTTTTAATGAGAATAATATCCTGCTGCTCAAAATGCATATATTTAATATTTATGAAATATATACCGACTATCCTTAAAAGTATACTAAATGAGGTTGTAAGAGTTTTAATTTAATTATTCGACAAGACAAAAAAATAATGTTTTTTTACTTCTCATTTTATTTGCGTCTATAAAGGATATTTTTTGTTAATTTTTTCAAGACTATGGCTTTAGGTTTTAGAGTTGATTGACTATCAAATTGTTTCGAGAAAAAAAAAATAATATTTTATAGCCTCAGACTTTGTGAGTTTTTTCTGCACCATAATTACTTGTTGGGATCTACTATGCGTGTACATACTATATAATGAGTAAGAGTACTAGATAAAATCGTTTTAGTGGTTTTTGTAGTCAAGTTTCAATACAATCGAATTAAGAGTACAAAGTATATCGATTTTTCGTAGATTTTGTCTATGTAAATTTTTTTTAAATTTGACAATTATTTTTATTTTATTTGCCCATAAAGCACATTCCTAAAAAGATCACTTCTTTTACCATTTGATGGTGCTTCAAAGACTGTAAATATCATTTGATATTCTCCACCAGCAAATAATGATAATATTGGAGCAACTGCTTGTCCATCAGCTGAATAATTTTTCCAGTAATAATAACCCTTCAAAGACAAACAATCAGAAAATAAAAGAATTTTTTTTTTAATTGTCGCAAACATTTTTAAATTTTATACATTTTCACATATATATGTACATACTTTTTCAATAGGACACAGTTGCGTTAAATTTCCAAATTTTTCTGCATCATTAAATAAAGTTTTCATGAAAAAATTTTTTTGTTTACCAGAAAATAATTTACATAAATCAATAGTCTGTTTATCAAGGCTCTTATAATCTGCATTAGGTGAGTTTGATAACTTTTTCAATAGCTCAGTTGTACAATATAAATCTTTTTCGAAATTTTTAAACACATACCAATCCATGTTTAGTTTTGAGTTAACTACTTCAGCGGATATATTTATGTATTTGCTTTTCGATTCAGGTGCAATTGAAGTCATTATATAATTTGAGCACCCTGTAAATTAAATTAACCAAAATATGTATAGTAATATTCAAAAAAAAAGTTTCATTTCACAAAATTTTCGTACGAACTTTTCTAGATTTTCCGAATGCACTCTCATTAAAAATTAAAACTAGATTTATTGACAAAAATTGTAAATTTCTGATTATGTTCATTTCTTATGCCATACTCAGTCTTTTTTTTTTTAAAATCAACTTCATAAATCGAAATCAAACTGAATATCAATGTAGAATATACCATTTTGATCCGATTCGATTGAATGAATAGTTCGTGTGGAAGTATAGTGTAACTTTATGCTTTAAGAAGAGCCGTTTAACATTATCTTAGTAATTAAATCGACACGCAGTTCAATATGTGTTACATATATTCGCGCTGTATAAATTCCTATAATCATTAAAACGTTTACTTTTTCATTCACATTATACATAATTATTTTGCAATATTACTCTTACTGTTGCTATATGTTTTTTTTTTTTAAATTGATCGTTATAATTGGTTTTGAAATTACAAAAATTTTTGAAAATAAAATTATTAAATATTAGAGAAGAACGTGATTCCATTAAATATAATTATCTATTATTCTATTACGAAATTGTAAATGCGTACTTACATAATGTAAAATTGCGTGTCTGATTTCGTTATGAAGATAAAATTATTGTTTTTTTTTTTTTAAACTGTTTTTCATATTATAAAATAGAGCTCTTTTTGAAACACTCTTCCATATTTTATTTTGACCTATGTAAAGTATTAATTTATTCAAATCGAATCAAAAATACAAAATTTCAGTTCTAGTTTAGTTCATATTTTGCAGTTGATTTAGAAAAATGATTCGACAAAAAATGATCTACATCAAAAATTTGTTATTTTTGTCAATTGTCCTTTCGTTAATTTTAAGTGAATGTGCATTCGGAAAATCTAAACCAGTTCGTATCTTATTTAGAAAACGTTTCATTTATTTATTTATTTTCAGCAATTTTTATAGATTAATTTGTGTTGACTTTGACTGTTCTCGTAAATTATTTTTTTCATTTTGCAGGGCGCTCAGATGATATATAGTTCAGTATCATATGAAACAAAATCAGAATTTATGAATATATCTGGGGAAGTAGTTAACTCAAAACTAAACATGGATTGGTATGTGTTTAAAAATTTCGAAAAAGATTTATATTGTACAATTGAACTATTGAAAAAGTTATCAAACTCACCTAATGCAGACTATAAGAGTCTTGATAAACAGACTATTGATTTATGCAAATTATTTTCTGGTAAGCAAAAAAATTTTTTCATGAAATCTTTATTTAGTAATATAGGAAAATTTGGAAATATAACTCAACTTTGTCCTATTGAAAAGGTATGTATGTGAAAATATAAAATTAAAATTTTTTTTTTTTTTTTTTACAAAATGTAAAAATTATTATTATGTATTTTATTTTTTTATTGTTTATATTTTAAAGGGTTATTATTATTTGAGAGGTTATTCAGCTGATGGACAAGCAGTTGCTCCAATATTATCATTATTTGCTGGTGGAGAATATCAATTAATATTTACGATCTTTGAAAAACCGCCAAATGTTAAAAGAAATGATCTTTTTAGAAATTCTGCAAATATTCAAATAAAATGATTTTTTTTTTTTTTTTTTTTTGTTATTGATCGAAATTTAAATTGTTTACGAATTTGTATAGAAAGTTAAGATTTTAATAATTGTCAGTATGTGTATCAGACTTATAATGTTTAATCTAAGCTATAAAGATTTCGTGATGTTTAATTTGAAGTCTGAAATGTTCTATGCACAGAAAATGTTCTATGGTGTTCTTCTTCCTCCCGTTACCTATACATTCCTTTTAATTGTGAAAGATTGCACGAATCGGGACAAAGAAATTCGATTTTATATACTTTTCATAGTAGACAGTTTTTTTCAATTCATTTATTTTGTGTCCTTGATTATATGGATACCGTACAATTCAGATTCATTGAGTTTCAATTGGAGACAGAGTTCAAATTTAAAGTTTAAATCTGCAATAATAAAATCATGATTTCTTCAATTTTCTAATAAATCGCTCGTTCGTGATAAAAGTAAAACTTTTATTTTATTTCTTTTTTTACTTTTATTATTTTTATTTTTTATCGTTTTATAAATGCACGTGAAAATATGAATTTTTCCAAAAACTTTGATTAACAGATATGAAGGTTATCATTATACATTGATATCTTTTTAACTATAATTTATTTTGTAGAAATGTAATTTTTCTGTATCGTATCAACTTTGTGACTAGGATACGCATACGATACGACGATACTACGAGAGCAGTAATAATGAGAGCAGTAGTAGTGATGGTGTAATAGTATGATCCCATCGCAATGATCCCATCTGGTCTTTCTTACAGAAATTATATGAAGTTATGAGTCAATTATTGTACGAATATCATGATGGATATGTAGTGGTAGTATACACGGCATAGCTTATAGAGATTAATTTAATTTAATATTTGAGCTAGTACACATACCGTGTTGGTAAAAAATTTCTTGTTAAGAATATTTATAAATCCATTCGTTCGTTGAAAAATACGAGTGTATATATGGGTATACTTATATGTATGTGTGATTTATTTTTAATTTTTTTTTATTTATTTATTTATTTTTTTTTTTTTTTGACGTACAATAATGTGAAATATTTTTGAAATGGTGGTATGAGTGATAAATGAAACAAATTACTCAAAGTTTAATTGAAGTAATCAAATTTTTTACTTTTCCTCATCAAAATTATTATACATTTCCAGAGTATAGGACGCATATTTTTTACACTCTAACAAGGCTATATGGATGTATATACATACATACTTGGAAGGGGAAGAGAATGATGATTCTCGTGTATATACATATATAGTAGACGTACGTACGTATACATATATAGATCCTAAAGGCATAAAATACTTTAACATTTTGTATTATCAGAATTAGGATATTTTTTATAATTTTTCACTTTTTATTGTGTGCGATATATATAGGAATTACTATGTATATATGTACTCGTATTCATGTTATCTGGCTTAATATATATTAATTTGATTGTACAATTATATTTTCATGTACTCGAGTAAACTGCCAGTAGTATGGTATTTTCATGTTCACGTCAAAGTCCACGTTCATATCTTTTTATTGTATAACAGAAGAGAGTTTCTTTAATTTTTTGTTTTTTTCGTTAATTTCCTTGATTTTCATTTATGTTTTTTGTATATATGTATATATATTTTTAAATGGGATCTGTTTTTATGCATGTATGTATAGGTATATATACGCATAAAACAGTAAATTAAAACGAAAAATAAAATTGGGCGAATTTAAAACAAAACAAAAAATAAAATGAAAAAAAAGTGAAGACAGAAAAAAAAAATTGCCTTATTTTCGCGTAAACAAAGAGAGCACAGGACAAAAGTAAATGCAAATTTTTTATCAGATCTAATGAGATTTGAGTTTCTTTTATCCTTAGAAATTACATTAAAAAACAAAAAATCAATGTCCGAGGGAAGGATGTGTAGCAGTTTTCACTTTTATTTAATTTTGTTGTTGTTTTTTATTTGTTTGTTATTGTTGTGTACGTACATTTTACAAACATAAAATCGTTATATATCAGATGATGGTACATGGTACTCTAACCAACAACCGCACCTCTAACTATGTACCCTGGACAAATAAAGAAAAGAATTATATTAATAACCATCACCTATTCTGTAGTATAGGTACTTATATGGTACACACATACACACACAAAAAATATCATGTATACGAACGTGAGTATATAAATGTATCGAAAATTACCAGGCAAAAGTTATAAGAAAACTTTCAAATAAAAGACACATTTATTTTCTTACATTATTATTATTATTTTTTTTACTTTCCATTTTAATGTTTTTAAATCTGTTGTTTACTTTCTTTTCTTTTTTTACTTATATTTTTTTTTGTTTTTGTTTTATACTCATATTGTCGTCTCTCTACATCTAATACTTGACACTGAGTGATGTTCATTCTAATTTGGCAGAGCCTTCTTTCAACTTTTTACTTGAAATTTGAAAAAATAAAAAAAAAAATAAATAAATATTATTAAGAAAAATGTACAAAAAACACAATGAAAAAAAGAAAGAAAGAAAAAACTAAACCAAAAACAAAATGAAACTGATGTGATATCGCATCAAAGCCCGTTAGTCATTCTCTATTAGGTATACATATATGCTTTTATATGGCTTCTCTGTAATGGACTGACTGTTGTAAAGTTTTCACTCAGTTTCCATTACCTCCTTCTGAAAAAGAAGAGAAGATACATGAAAACGAATTTTCGTTCATGAAACAAAATGAGAATGGGTGGTAAATTAGCGGAAGTATGTATAGAGAAAAAGTGATTTGATATTCAATAAAAGAAGAAAAAAGTTTTCGTGTTGTAAATACGTATATAAGTATGTATGGGGGGAGGCATGTAAAACTTAGAGAGCAGTTCATATTCATTATGAATGAATTTTTAAAATTTAAATTCAACCAAATTTTAGACTTTATAATTGTGAATGGGGGTGGTACAATTATTGTGCTGTTTGCTGTGTTTGGTTGGTGTCTGATGGGGTAGGGTAGGATGATGAAATGGAAAGAGAAAAGAAAGTGTTCTTCATTAACCGAACGCTTTTATTGTAAAACTAGAATGTTAACATCGGAAATAAGGAAATTATCGTGTTCTAAGATCCATTAAAAATTTGTTTTTCCACTTAATATATGCACACTGATGTGTGGGTGTTTATGTATGGTGGTGCTCGATAACACTTGCGGTAGTACTCTTTTTTTTGTTTCTTTAGAATTGTTTTTTATTATGATTATTGCTATGTTGCTTTACTATATTGGAAGATAGCTAACTAACCACACTGATGACTAAAACCTGAAACTGATACCGTCTCAGTGGTATTCTTATCAAGTTATAGTATCAACCTGGGACTAATAAGAATTCCTTAAAGTTTTTTTTTTCTTTTTCGTATGCCTCTATCTTTGCGCACTTTTTAATGATGTCGCAATTTTCTATAAAAATATGCATATTTGATGTCTAAGCCTATATACATACATATATGATATACATTTATGAAAAGGCATTAAATCGATGTAAAACATAAAAATTTTCTGATAACAGATTAAAAATTTGAAAAAAACAAAAAACAATATATGAAAAATATTCATTATTTTAAATAATTCATGGGAATAAAATTACCAAGAACGAAAATTCATTTTTTGTTTTGTTTTTGTTTTCGTAGATAAAATTTCATTATGGAAACAAAATAAATTTATAATTATCGCAGTTATCTGTGTGTAGTGTGTAGTGTGTACGTATACACAATCACATTATACACATTGTTCTCATTTGTGTATAGCTTAGATTTTCGTTGTATACATTTTTATTTAAAAGGACTCTAAGGGGTTTAGATGCAAAGAAAATGTAAGAAAGTAAAAGTTTTTTTTTTCTTTTTTCAATTGTTTTTTTATCTTTATTAGTTTTAAATTTTAGTCGAAATTAAAAAAATCCGCACTATACTTAAAAGAAATTTATAGATATTCTATCGAGAATTTGTAAGAATATGAACGATTTTTTTTCATGTTTTTTTTGGATGCCAACCTAAAAAAATTTCATTAAATTTTTATAGCATATCCTTCGAAAAAAAAAAATGAAGAAAATTTGATGTTTTGATTAGAAAAGATTATATTCAAAAATTAGATAAATGTTTAAGTATAATATGAAAGTTTACAGTTACTATGATGTACACTAAAAGCACTTACATTACATGCACACATATCCTTGGAAATAAATATTTGTGTAAATTTCGAAAACTATAAGAATTTTTCTTGATATATGAAGAAAAATACCTCTTCTTTACGTCATCCGGGTATCTGTAATCCTGTAATATCTGTATTGGAATTGTTCTCTTTCTACAAACATTTTTCGAGATAATTACTATTTTTTAACGCAAGTGCTTGTAAGCATTTATAAAAGTTGTAATTTGAATTATTAATCCAATTGCTTGGAATTTCTTATCAATTTTAAAGTATCAAAAATACCGTTCAGCTCCATTTTAATTTTTCTAAAATAACCCACTAACCATAGGCAGAATTCTGATAATCCGATGAAATTATCTGAAAAAGTTGAGTGTTTCTCATTGTTTTTGCTTTTTGTTCAAATTTTGTGGTATGATGATACCAAACGAGACGTTCCAGATGATGTTTTTCTAATAACTTCAATTTTTTTTTGCTGTATTTGTGTACGCATTAGTGCAAATATACATATGTATTGTGTACATGAATTTTAATTGCATGTATCCTTCATTCATTTCTACTATCCTATTTTTTCTAGTCGTCGTATTGTATGTATTTACTAAAAACGATGATAAATTATACAAGTAATTTTTTATCCTTTTAGTTTGATTTTGTGTATAAAGTACACATAATATCTATATATCCTTATTATATATGTAGGATATCCCTTTAGCCTTTAGGAGGTATAATAATTTTTACGATTACAAGTAAATACAAGAAATTAGAAAAAAAAAACTATGTAAGAAGCCAAAATAAAACAGAATAAAAACTGATAAATTACACCCCAAATGACGCTGTTTTTTTTTATATGCGTTACTTTAGCAATTTTATAATTTTAGCTTTTAAAACGAAGCCATTTATGTTTTACGGTATACATACGTATACTTTATTCCGCGTTACAAAATAAATCTTATATGAATTTCATTTTAGATTCATTACACTTTTACTAGAATATTTTTTTTTTCTTTTTTTTTTTCGTTGCTTTCGTTTGTATTAGTTCTTGAAACATTCTCTGCATTCATTATTTTGTATAGAGAATATATAGTATGTATATGAGACATAATTTAAAGTGGAATGAAATGATATCCTTCTTGTTACATAAAAATAATAATAATAATAAAATAATGATTTTTTTGTTTCACCCTTACGAAGTAAATGTACAAGTATTGATGCATGTATACAAAAAAATAAAAATAAGAAAAAGGATGAAGAAGAGTGGAATGATGAGCGAGAACAGTTAAATTTTAAATTATAAATATACGACAAAATACTACTACTTTAAAATGATAAACAAATGAGGGAACTGCAACAAAAAATAAAAATAAAAAAAAAAAATTGAGAGGAAAAAATTTAATACTAGATCCTTTTACTTGTACTATATTCATATAAATTTCTATGTATGTACAGATGAAAATGAATATTTGTAATGCTTCTATAGTATATATATATTTCTTAAAGTCGTTCATTAAGGGGATAAATGGATTAGAAAATTCGATTTAATATTGAGAAGTGATATGTTTACCATATCATATCACATCCTAAATTATGATATGCGCTTCATATACGAAGAGTATAGTGGTAAAACTTTGGAAAAAAATCAAAATTCAAAAAAAAACTGAAAAATTATTTTAGGAAAAAAAAAATAACAAACAAAAATTGCTCATTATTATCCTGTTCAGTTTTGCATAGTGGTTTTTGTGTATTTTTAAAATTTCATTTTTTTTTATATATTAGATATATTAGATGTGTGTCATAAATATTAAGGACATGAAAAACCGTTAAAATTTGATAAGATCTTTTTTTTTGTGGAAAAAAAATTTGAATGAATTATGAAAACCGATAAAACTAGGATTCGAATATACATATATGTAGAGAAAAGAAAATAATATAATAAATTTATTCAAACGTTAAGTCCTTGTTTTTTTTTGCGATTCACATGGTAAATATCTCAGGATGCGTTAACAATTAAAATTCAAAAAGCGTAAAAAGTTTTCAATTTTCTATCAGTATTTTAAAGATTATAAGAAGGATATTTTCTTATATATATATATTTTTTTTATTTTAAATTTTAATTCTGATTCTTAAAAGGATAATAGATAATAGGTTATCTATTATTCTTGTCAATATGCATAATGTAGGCATATAGCTAGTATATAAATTTTTAATGTCTATCAAAAATCACTCAGTATGCATACACATACATACATACGAATACGAGAAGTATACACATGAATGTCATTAAAGAAAACATTTTCGAAAATAAAGCAAACGAAATTGAATTAAATCACAATATCATACCTCCAGATACATACATGAACGAGTATAGTTGTATGTACAGTTAGTTATTTTTTTTTTGTTTGTTTCTGTTGTAAAAAAAAAAAAAAAAAAAATTTTTTTTGAAAGGTCAGATATCTTCACTTATAAGAAATTGTTAAAATTATTCACAGAATTAATATCTAAATTTATATAGAGTTCTCTAAAAAAAAAAAAAAAAAATTTGAGGCATCAAAATGTTTTTTCTTCTCCTAAAATATGTTTCTATCCTGTCAAGTATATGTATATGTGTCGACATAATAATAACAAAAAATAAATGAAATAAGAAAAACAAAATTATAACTGAAAAAAAAATTTGCCTATATAGAAAATACGTTCGCCAGCACTTAACAGGAGATGCAAATCATAATATTTCGATCAATTGTTCATCAAACCGTGTAGCATCCAAACAAAAAAAAATCGAATATTCTAGTAAATAACAGAAATACTTACATATGTATAGAAAGGGGGAAGAATATTGGAAGCAAAAAAAATATGATATGTGATATAAAGGACATTTACGAATTTAAATTTGATTTTATTTGTAATTCACCTGAGAAACTTTTCTTTTTTTTTTTTTATCTTATAGAGAGGTTACTGTTTGGATAATATTAAAAAGATTTCTAAAATCCTTAAACTTATCGAACCGCAAATCATCATATGTATGTATAAACGAGTAGTATATATTATTTTTTTTCTCTCTATATTATCTGCTTGTTTATCATACACGCTTGTATATATCGATGATTATTATTCGTTATATGAAAATTTGATTTGATTTTTTATTGTAATTCACTTAACGTGTATGTGAATGTCCTTTGTGTTTTGTATTTTGTTTTGATTTTATTCAAAAATTTTAACGTTTTCACTCGTGTTCGTATAAGATTCTTACACACACATATATTGGTACAGTGGTACAGTTAACACATACACACATAAACATGTAAAAACTATGAAAAGAAAAAAAAATAAAAAAATTTTCTTTTTGGCCGTTACAATGGTCTTCATGAAAAAGGACTTGGAAAAAATACACAAAAAATTTTTAACTTTTTTTTTAAGTTAATGTAAGTAAGTGGTACGAGTATGTACTTTTTCTTTTACTTTTCAGTTATCCTTCAATGAAGAAAACTGAATAACGATTTTAAATTTAAGTTGCTGATGGTGGTATGTTATGTAGTACATGAAAAATAGTTAGAAAGTTGAAAAGAAAATAGAAAAAAGATAAAAAAAAATTAGAAAGGAAGTAGTAAGATTCTTGGAAATTGTATGAATGTACATATACGTTATGAGTACGTATATGTTGTGTTGTGTTGAATCTACATTACTATTTTATCATCATAATACTGTATTTGAAGTCAGAGTCAGAGTTTACATTGTATGTCAGATGTATGTAGGTCACCACCCGTTTAAATTCAAATCAACTCCAGATATTAAACTTCTTTTGGGGTGAAATTTTATTCTATGCACACAAGAACGCATACAGAGAAACAAGCACGAGAATACATGAAATCGGAAAGAAATAATAAAAAATTTTCTAGTAATTTTTTTTCTCTCTTGTGCTGTTTTTATTTTTTTTTTTGGCACCAAATTCATTCAACACATGTACGTATGAGTAGTGTGGTGTGTGTGATAATTTGTTTTTCATTATTTTCTAGTTTTCATATTTTACATTTTACGTTATCCTTGCGTTAGTTGTTATGTGCACCATTTATACTCGATATAAGTACGTCAATTTCAAGATAACTTGTCGATTAATCTGTATTGATAGTTTTTTAATCAACATGTGCCTATTTTTATATGAGTATATTTTATTCAAAATATTTTATTTTTATTGTGTAATTTTTTAAAGAGAAAACGATTTGAAAAAGGAATTAATCTACTTTGGAGATACGTAAACTCTTACCTCTTATTACTAAAGGTACATTATATGAGGGTATATTTTCATATTTTGATCATTTTGAAAACAAATTTCGCATATGTCTATGGTTGTGACATTTACATGACCCTCTCCAGCTCCACATATCGTCGACAAATGTGTATACACTCTCGTATGTACGTAATGCATAATCGAAAGTTATTGAACATTCAGTAGTTGAAGAGAAATGTGCAAAAATCAAACAATGATCAACGGTCAAATTCGTATGAATTTTATTTTTTTATTTTTATTAAAAGAAAATGGTAAAAATTGAATATGAATTCATCGAAAGAATTGCGTATTTATCATTGTAAAAATATATTTTTTTAAGGTGATTTTCTTGTAATACTATATAATTATGTATTTTTTGTGCTCGAAAATTTTTTACGCATTTTTAAGGAAAATATTTTCATTACAACAAAGAAAAACTTTTTTTTTTTTTTGGAAAAATAAAACGTGTTTCCATATGAAAAAAGTAAATTTTTATTAAAAAAAAAATTCAATTTACAAAATGAAAAAGAAAATAAAAGAAAAAAAGAAATCTTTAGATGATTATTATGCGTGTGTTACTGTGAAATTGTGAAAAATATGAAAAATTTATATTTTCCTTATTTCAATACACAAGAGAACTAAACTAAACGAGAACAATATTTAAGAAGTCTTACAGTGTTCTGTATAAGAAACTTTTCCTTTTAGTTTAGATCTTATAAGTTTCTTAAATTTTATTTCATTTAAGACTTTGTTTGAATTCGAAATATTTTTATTTCTGTAAAATTCAATTATTACGTAATTTCATAGAAATTGATTATGTATAATAATGTTATTAAGAAAATTTCATTTTTCCAATGTATACAAAAGTCAATTTAGTCCTATTAAAATATTATAGTAAATGTAAATACCTTAAATAGGTACCTATCTTTATTTGTCAAACTTCCATCAGAATTATTTCAATCTGTTTTACGTACGGTTGTAGAGCATAAAAATTGACAATTACAATAATTTATCATATTTTGCCACCTTATCAAAACAACCCAATGAAATTCATTTCAATTGAATCTTTAGATTGTAGTTGAACTGAAGAAATCGCATCCCTTTTAGGAATCACAAATTTTTAATGGAAAGTTTCTAAACATAACTGATAGTTACGTACAACTATCAGCGCTGCTTTCTATGAGAAGATGTTGTAAAAGGAAAAATGGTATAATTTGAATTTTTTTTAAATGTAAATATTCATTAAACATGCGCTTCTTTTAGCAATGGTTGTTTGATTGATATATTTTCTGCCTTATTATCCTTTTTTGTTTGTTTGTTTTTATTTGTTGACTTATGTATATTCATGTCTGTATATATATACATACATTGTAGCAATGCACTTAAAAGTATACACTACACGCAAATATATAGATAAGAAAATTGAATGGGTTAGGGTTACAATAATTACAAACGTTACAGTAACAAACAAACAAAACGAATTTTAAAGTAGAAAATGTAAAACGAATAACCGCTCGTGTAATAAACAAAATTACAAGCACATAAAAAAATAAAAAAACGATAAAAAAGGATAAATAAACAAAATATTAGAAGGAGATGCACACATACATTTATCGAGATGTGAGAATGAAGAATTACGAGATGATGAAAACGAAGAGAGAATGATATAATTTAGGGTTTGAAAATTTCATATTACACTTAAAGTTAGCCTTTTATGTACGTGTATATACATACTCATTACTTTTCTTGATTAAGAAAATTATTAAGTGGGTGGTGTATTCTGTATTGTATCTGTATTTATATTGTGAGTGAATGAGAGTTGTAGGAACGGAGAGGAGGTGGTATTCAATTCATACATAGTAGTACAATATATAATGCGCGAGTTTGTATCTATTTCTATTGTGGGTATATATAAGCGAATAAAATGAATGATGGTCGTGAAAATTGTAATAATGGTGGTGTAGTTGGATTTGAATTTTTATTGGGAATACACATGCTGCTGATGTATATGTATGTTTGTTTATGTGCATAGCAGGACATATAGCAATGAGGAAACAAAAGAAAAGTAAAGTAAAAGAACAAATAAAAGAAGAATGAGAAGATTGATAACAATAAAAGATGGTCGGTAATATTTTGGATGGTACCTCTATCTATAGGCCTATTATATATGTAGTACATATAGTAATATCATGTAATATTAATCAGAATTATAAGAGATAATACATTGTATAGGTATATGCGATTTTAACTACTACTTAATTGTAGTGGCTATACGCGAAGAAGACACTAACAAAGAAAATAATTGAAAGTGATTGAAAGATGATTGTGTATGTATATTTAATGCTATCGTGGATATTGTGTAAATGTATGTATATACTGGTACAACTTTCTTAGCTATGTGGTACAGGTATGTACACAGTTAATACTCACATGCACATAAATATTGAAATTTGAAAAATAGGACATACCCGAAAGGATGGTCTTAAAAGAAATCCAAAAAATTTTGTCTACAATCTCTAACTAAGTAGAAATAACAGATTATTATGAGAAGTTGTAAAGGAAAGTAAATATAAAAAAAATAATGATAAGAATTGATTGATATGAAAGCCAAAAACACAAATAAAAAGAGGCAAAATAAACGTAAGACAGAGCAGAAATGTAATATGGTCCATCGTAATATGTATGTATATGTATATGTATATCCGGGATAAGAGAAATCTTTTCTTTCATTTTCCTCATTTTAATTGAATGCAAACACAATTAGTCATTGTTACGTTACTAAAAATAAAATGTAAAAAATAAGACAGAAAATAAAATTTTTCAAAAAGGTTGAACCCCACAAAAATTAAATTCAAGAATTCTGCTCTGTTTTAGCACGTTTTAGGTACCTACTAATTGAAGATATTCTGTATACGAGTACATATATAGGCATTTTAATTTTTACGTTATTGCCGGTCGAAATTTACAATTTTTTTAACGTCATTCAATCTTCTATCTCTCAAAAAGATTAACGTCCTCTTACGTACAGTGGTTTTGATTATTTAAAATTTCCGTCTAAGTATTCCATGATCCACAATAGTAAAATAGTTATTTTTACATCCTTTAAATACAAAAGGGCGAAAGTGATATGAAGTATTTCAAATACACAAAATTATCTATATCTGTATGCAGAGAAAAACAAATAAAATAATGCGAATAAACGGGAATGAGAGTGTAAAACGGATAAAGTTTACTTATAATGTAAATGAATGATTCGAATAATTCATTTTGTAGGCTTTTCTGCGTTTTTTTTTTTACTTGTTCTTATTTCAAATTTTTATTATCAGTATTATTAAATAAAATTAATTACGCGTTTGTTTAATTTTCTCATTTGATCCACCATTGTTTGGGGTAGAATGTTAATACAGATTTTTATTAATTTTGAGCCAAACAAAAAAAGCAGTGAGAACAAAAGATTTTTCCAGAATTTAAAAGTAGAAAATGAAAGTAAGAAAAAAATGAACAAGAAAAATATTAAATTAATTAATTTTCATCAATTAAATCACATTTAAATTTAAGAATCCATTTATCATCTAAAAATCTCAATATTTTATAAATTAATACCAACTATCCTGCGTTGGAAAATATACAGCAAAACTGGCAAACTGGCTGAAATTAAATTGTTGTTTATGGTATGAGGTATACAAAAATTATAAAATATCAATACAGAACTGTAGTAAATTGTCATACCTACACTGCCTCATTTCCAACAATCTCCTACTTCCGCATAATCAATGCCATTTATTTTGAACTGATAATAAATATTTTCATATACTTACAAAAGAATGGCGTATGTAATTTATTTCCTTATTACATAAAATATCCTGGAATAAAAAATTAAAAACAAATTTTCATATATGTGCGCACATACCTACATAAATATAAAAAAATTTTTATTCGCGTGCGTCCATTAAAAGAAATTAGATCCCTTTTTATGAATTTCAACTAAATACTTTTATTTTGTTTTTTTTTTGTTGTATTTTCTTAAAAATGTTTTTCTTTTTAATTTCACTCATAAATATTGCACAAAAGATAGAAAAAAAAAACCAGAGAAATGAAAATGAAAATAAAAATATTTTTCTAAATTGCTAAATATTATATTCATAATTTTTTAAATGCTTCTAATACTTACAAGAATTTTTGTACATACATACTCATACTATCGTATAAATTTCTGTACAGATACATAATGTCTATGAAAAATTCAAAGAAAACTTTTATTTGTTACGTGATTTTTATTTTTTTAATGAAAAAAAAAATAAAAGAAAAATTTGCAAAACAAAATTCATTTATTTAGGTTTTTAAAAAAAAAAATGTATACAATAATTTTTCTTTTTACATTTTCATTAATTCATATGTTATGTATTTTTTAAATATTTTATACCATCTAATGATTTCCTTTTCGATATAAATTTATTTATTCTTTTTTCCTTAGTTCGTTTTTTTCTTTTTCTCTGGCAAAATGAAAATTAAATTGTACACAATTTACAAGGCACACAGGCAGGAATTCAAGGAATCGAATATAAACAAAGATAGCGTGTAAGATATTATGATATGTACATATGCATGATACAAAGGATGGTATACGATTTTAAATTTCGTCTTTATGTTATATTGAGTCTGTGTAGTGTGTGTGTAATTTATTCCTATTATAAGTAGCCATTTAAATATGCACAATTAAAAGGAATTATAATTCTACTTTTCCACTTATTATTCTCCTCGTAGTGTATCTTTTTTTTTTCGTGTTTATGTTTTTGGTAAAAGTAAAAGAAAATTTTTGAATTATTATTTTTTTTGCGAAAATATTTTTCCTGTTGCTACTTATTTCTGTTATATTATTGGTGTGGTTTTTTCCATCTTCTTCTCATTATTTATCTGTTTCTTTGATTTGTTTTCTTCACTTGTTTACTCAAACAGTTTCAAGACAAAAATTATACCTAAATGAATTGTGATTCAATTGAATATCAAAACGTTATACACACACCACTCTTATGCTTCATGTGTGTATCCTGTAATAATTTGTATAATACTTGTATCAAAATTTGTATTTTAATTTCTTCAGATTTAGAAAAAATGGAACAGTAATTGAAGACCAACTGCGTATATCATACTCACCTATTAAGTATTTGAGTTGATAGGAAACAGATACGGTGAATTATGAAAAATTTTCTGACAGTATTTAATTTAATTTCTTTGATGTTTTCAAAATAGGATTTTTTATTTTGTTGACATGAAAAAAAATAAAAATTGAAAAACATAAAATAATTATAAGGATGTTATTAAAATTAATTTCATTTTAATTGTAGCAGTAGCAGTATTAGCAGTATAGTGGTTGTTGTTGATGTTTTTTCGACTAGGTACTCTGTTTAACAAATTTTATACTTTCTTTTAAGTTTCTAATGAAAATTGATCATTAAAATTTTATAAAAACAAACTAAGAAGATTTCAAAAATACACACGCATTCCATAATACTTGAAGTACGAATGTAAATAAATGTGTATTTCTTCTTAGAATGTTGTGTTTTCAGTTTTATTGAATTCCAGAAAGTACAAGAATAAGAAGACATCTTTCATTCAATTATACTCGTATTTTTATTCGTCAGAAAAATAAATTTTCTCTTTATACTTGCTCCGTAGTGCGTGGTAGTGCACACCAGACGAAAAATATACAAGAAACACGAAGCGACAGTAAATAGTAGCAAAGAGATTATTGGCAGCTAACTATAGCACCTTGCATTTGAATTCCATATAATCGTGTTTTCATTTATTGGAAAAATTCATTTCCCCTTTTTACTTGCTTTGCACTACACACTATAAGAATTAAACAAGGAACAGAAAGAGATAGTAAGAAGTAGCAATAAGGTTATTGGCAGCTAACTATGGTACTTATGTATATACACTATTAGTATTCATAGTATACCTCGCATTCGTACAACTTGTTTACTCGTATTTTCATTCATGAGAAAATCACAAGTTTTTCTTTGTACGTACTACGCACCATAGGAAGAATGCGAGAAAGAGGAAGAGACAGTAAGTACCACAGTACATCTATATTGTTATTACTTGATCAGTGGTAAGTAGCTTACTTGTATTTTCTCTATATTCGTGCATCATAAGAAAAGTTTATTCACTTTTATATTCCTCTGGTAGGTGAGTTGGCTATTGATCAATACAAGCGTGAATATTATATAAATATTAAATATATCAAATCAGCAGGCGAAATAAAGCTAAAAAATTGTTCTGAATAAATTCTATTTCTAAGCTGCTTTCAACCACAAATTAGCTGATTTTACATCTATCGGGAAAGAAAAACACTTGGATTCGTCAGTAAATTCTTTTGTCCTGGATAATTAAAACACCATCTTTGTTAAATATTAAAAGGAAAAGTATATACATACATTACTGCAATAGACATGGAAATAGACACATGAAAAAATTTTTTTCTTCCTCAGAAGGTTTCCAAGATAATTATGAACCTGAGTGTATGAGTGTGTATGGTGTGTGAGATGAACAAATCACCCTCATAATTTTGGTTAAAATAAAGTATTAACTCTTTATGAGAATGTATATTAAAGCGGACACATTTTTTCTTCCTCTACTCTCAAAATAAAAAAAAAAAAAATTTCACAAAAAATCGTTTTTATCTTCTTACTTAGAACCGCTACTACTACACACTTTTTTGTTACACAAAGGTTCTTTGCAGCATCTAAAAAAACGAATGAAATATGAAAAAAAAATGAGTTATTTTTTCTATTCTACATATTTTTAATCTATTACTACCATCATAAACACAAAATAATACAGCTACCATCTTCATCATATCATTTTTATATGAATTAATATATCCTTTCATTATTTTTTTTTTATTTCAAGTTTTTTATTATTAGATCTTATTAATCTGGTACATATTGTCTCTATACATACGCGGTTCTTTTATAAGTTTAAATGGTTCACTAAAACCGGGCGCCAAATCTCGGGGGCGCGAATAAGGACAGAATGATAGTCACATATCCGTTTGTAGAAAAATAATTTTAACAAATCACAGTGAAAAAAATATTCTCTGCAAAATTGTTGTCATTAAATGCTATTTTTCCACTTCTACTTCTTCTGTTCCTTTTTCTACTTCTTTTACTACTTCTCAAATACTCAAGAGGTTAATGACCATGTTTGTTTACAAATGAAAATATGGGTCATATTTTCTTCTCCTTTTGTTGTGTAAATTATGTACTGCATGCAAAACAAAAAGCATAGAAATTGAAACTTTGTGTTGTTATACAATAAAAAAAAAATCGAATTAAAGTTTAAAATAGTAAAGTTTTAGCCTAAAGTGCACCGGGCGACCAACAGACTAAAACCAGCGCTGTCTCTATCTATGCACAGATACGAGACAGCACTTAAAAATGAATTTTTTTCTTATTCTGCAATCTGCATACAATACAAAAGTATGTACACACATTGAAGATTTTAGCTTTTAGTACACTAATGTTCTGTCTGTATTCGATTTAACCACCACAAGGATTCTGTTTTTTTTATTCATTATTTTTTGTTTTTATTTTTTTTTAAATGTTATTTGCATGGAAAAGAGAAAATACATTTTTGTGTAGGTACAGAATTTTTTGTGTTCATCCCTAGAGTATCAAATCTCACCCTGAGGCCGTCATAATATACGGTTATATGCATACATCATTTGTACAGTGTTTGTGCCATTCGCGTGGATACAGATTTTTCTTCTTCTTTTTTTTTAATTTTTTTTTTTTCGTAGTTCTTCCTGTTATTATGATGCTTGATTTCTTGTCGTTTTGTGTTATTAAATTTTTTTTTTTTGAAGATTTTTTCTTAGTTTATTTTGTGTTTTTTTTATTCCTGTCTGTATTTTGTTCTGATTTTTAGTATTATGACGACTCGATAATTTTATATTTTTTCTTCCTTCTTTTTTTTTGTTTTTTTGGTGCGTGTATGCTGAAAGGATTCAATGCCACTAACATATAAAATTCATACTTGAAATTTTTTGTATTCGACTTTTTTTTGATGCTTTTCAAAATGTTATGAACTGCTTTATTCTTTTGTGTGCATAAATCTAACAAAAAAAAAAAAAAAATTCTTTTTTTAGTTTAAGTTTAACTCTTTTAGGCATTCTAAATAACCCTTTTTTTATTCTAAAGTATGTAGATACAAATATTAAATTTAAAATTGACAGGGTCATTTTTTTTTTATTCATCAGATGCATGGTTTACTAATCTTATGCATAAATGCAGGGTGTTTCAGTAAATTGATTTGAAATGAAAATATGAAATCATATGGAATGGTTTGAAGACTTTGCAAAATTGTATACAGGAAGAACATCAAAAACTGATTGAGTTGAACTATTTTGGCTATATGAATATGTTTTATCAAAATTAACAAAAGAGACGTATGGAGTTACTCTCCTACAACTTTAAACCGATCAGTCTTCAATTCAATAAAGATTTATTCTTCTTTCACAGACATGATATGTATCACCACCCTATAAATTTATTTAAAATTGAAAAACTATGCTGCATAGAAATTCAAATTTAAATTAAAAAAATTTTTTTTTTCAAATATTCAGATACACACATAATGGTATGTCTTCTATACTATATGCACTTATCCGTGTACACAAAAAAAATTTTTTTTTTGTGATCTAAAATCCTGGGGTCGGTTTTTTTTAACCCTATCCATCAGATACATGCGTACATTCATTTATATATTCACTTGTCAAGAAAGATTTTAACATTTTTTACACAATATACTTAGTGCGTAGTGCGTGCGTGTGTGTAAATTTTAGTAAGCCTAGAATGAAAAAAAAAAAATATATTTGTTTGAATTATTTTTTTTTCAATGCAAATTAAAAGGACTCTTATTTTATTTTTTTATTCTTTCTTTTTAAACTCTGACTAAACATACACTGATCTGAGAAGATTATTATTACAGAGTTATAATTTTGAAAGGGTTGTAATATAAATTATAGTATACATAGCAAAGTAAAATACGACCCAAATGCATATTTGAATTTTGAGACGCATACATATGATATGACGGTATAGTTAGTATGGTATTCATAGTCAGGCAATTTTGTGTTTTCTAGCATTTCTCTATGACTACGTGTATCATGAAAATGAGACGATGTATGTGAGTTTTTTTTAATTTTAATTTTATGGGGTGCATTTTTTTTCTTCTAAAAAACGATTTTAAATAGAGACTATATTCACAAAAAAAAAAAAAAAAAAAATTAGATGAAAAAAAAACACTTTTCTACCCTCACAATTTTTTTCGTTTAATGCATGCATACATATATCGTTCGATGGAAAAAAAAAATGTTTCTTTTCCTTCTTCTTATTTCAGTTTTAGTTTTTGTAACTCTGCTTTATGATGAAAGGGTTGAATAATGGGTACATTTTAAACAGAATATATGTAGCTGCAGCAACATAAACGACAAAAGCCAACAACAACAAAATATGCTCTATATGTACCCTCAGGATTTTTTATTTTTTTTAAAGTCACCCATAGCTCTTCTCTCCGTGGCTGGCTGGGTATACTAATGCTGGGGTACTATAGGAAATATTTTTTATGTTGAAAAATTTGCATATAACGGCAATAGATCTTATTTTTAATTTTTTTATTGTGTGCAGATAAAATAAAAATAAATGAAAATGAAAATTTGAATACTGTCGCTGTGTGTGTGTGTGTGTGTGTGTGCGTATAGTATTGATTGCAAGGAAAAAAAAAGAAAGGACTATTTTTTTAAAAAAAAAATCGGATATAAAGTTTTTTAAAATAATGTATGAGCATGTAAATGCAAACGTATCAAACGCAGATGTATATGGATTTTGTGGATTGTATTTAGTAATTATCCTGACCTTAATATAAAAAATGTAAGGATTCGTTTTTGTTTTTTAACTATATTCGAAAATGTGAATTGTAATGTGTAGAAGAGTTGACACAAAAAAAATTTGGCAGGATTTTTTTTTTTGTTTTTTTTTGTTTTCATGTCATTGAAGTTGTTTCATTGTTGCTACTATACCCTACTACTGATTTGTGATAAGGCATGCATGAATTGCGAAACATGCATGCATGCCATTTGAAATAAGCAAATAAACTCGTTTTATTCTGGAACATGCATTCATATAATTTAATTTTTATAAGAAAAATTGTTTGCACATATCTACTCATACGATCGCACTTCACTTTTTCGTTATCATCATAATCATCATCATCAACTAGGACAATCAAAATTCTATTTGTATTTATTCATTTAGTTTTCTTTAGGACGAATATAATCTGTAAATTGATTCGAAACTAATCAGAAATTCATTAGATTTAAAAGGACATTTTCACGTTTACTTAGTAATTTGGTTTTACATTTTAAAAAATTTCATTTTATTTCATTTTTTTTTAAAATGCGTACACCAAAGTAGGATATAATGTAAAAACTGACTACTTTTTGTCTTATGTCCTTTCCATTTGTTTATTTTAGTACAGTAACTGTATACATATATATAGACGCATTAACACTATAATACCACACCATATATGTATGTACCTAGCAATAATTTATTTTTTATTTTTGATACTTCTGTTTTGTACCTACAATTTCACTTCAATTCTGCACATCGTATATATGTACATACGAGCGAAAAAAAAAAAAAAAAAAAAATTCATAAAAATACAAAATATGACATGGAAATAAAAAATGTTTTTATTTTACTCGTAATATTTTTTATATTTTATTTATCAGCTTTCATCAGTTTTATTATCACTCTGCTTAGCTACAATCAAACAAATAATAAAAATGAAAAAAAAAACAAATGAAAACTGAAAATAAAAAATGTGAATCAAAGGTGAAAATGACATTAGATGCTAATATTTACAAGTATTTGACTTTATATAAAGAGAATTACATACAAATATACTTACTTAAGAAGTAGGTAGATCTGTACACTTGTTGTGCACTGTATATACATATTTTGATGAAAAAAAAAATGTGAATGAAACAAAAAAAAAAAAATAAAGAAATTTTTATTTTACTATAATCGTCTAGGTAGAGAGTAAAGAGATATAATTATTTTACGTTGTTATCATGTACATAGTATACGTTGAAAGCTTTTTCCTGTATTTTTATCATACTCCATCACTCTGTTATTTTTTATTTTTTTTTATTTTTATCACACATCATGATATCGTAATGATTATAATGATCAAAAAGTAGCTGTAGCTCTGTACATGTATTATTATATGCGAGTACAAAACAAAAATGAAACGACGAAATAAAACTTGATATTATTAACAGTGAAAGATATACAAGGACACTGTATTATACACACGTAATATACTCATACTCATATCCGTAAGATATCGTCGAAAGGTCATTTAGAATGATAAAATATGCATATACGCGATTACGACTAGATAATAACAAAAAATGAATAAATTTATAAGAATTTCATGATGCTTATGAAATAATAATTATCACTTTAAAATAACAAAAAATCTAAAATTTAAATTTAACGGCGAGGAAAAAGTGTGTATAAGAAAAATCTTTGATTTTGATTTGAAAAAGTTTAAGAATAAAATTTAAATCAAACTATAATCGCACATTTGTGTTCATCATATCACAAAACTTTCAGTAACATAAATCGAAGTCAACTTAATGCCATGATGATTGTTAATTCATTCATTAATTATTCTCATGTTTCATCTTTTTGCATGTATTCACTTCACGCATATAATTTTCAGTCACCTTCAGATTTCTCAGCTCTTGGTTCAGTTATTTTGATTTTTAATTCTGTAATTGAATTTTTTAAAATGAGAATAATGTCGAAATAATGTCAACTTTATTAAGTACAAGAGTACTACATCACTGTAATGAAAAATCAGAAAGATAAATGCGATAATTTGAATCGGATCTTCACAATAAGAATGATTCGATTTCAATGTAAGGTTAGATTGTTAAATAATTTTTCACGCAGTTCACATATTAATAGATTCCTGAATATTTAAAAAGATAATGGATAGTTAATTTTGATTAAAAAGTTTAGCATAGAATATGCAATAAACAAACTTAATATTGTAGGATCCTTCAAGTGTATAAATACAATAGTTTCAGCCTTAATATAAATTATAATAATTTATAAAGCTATCAATTTGCAATTAGATTTTTTCTTCAATTTAACTTGTCATCCTTTCAGTTGCTTTCTCGTACGATTCTCTACAGATTCTATATATCTCTTATATTTTTGTTTTTGTTTTTCAGTTGTTTATTTTTTACTCGTTTTGTAAACAAAAATCTTTTCATTTATTTTATTTTACTTCGCTTTATTTTGCACATATTTTTTCTACTCTTATTCATAATAAAAATACGCATACATAAACATACACATACAGTGCATTTAATAATGAATTAGATTTTCATATGTATACGAATATATAGAAAAGTTATAGCATCGAAGCAATAAATAAACGAAACGAACTGCGTAACAAACATATATGTATCTTCCATGATGTTAAATGAAAAACAATAAGTTATCATTCTGTAAGTTGGTGGTGCGTCTTACTACTACTTACGACTTACGACGAATATAATAAGAAATTAACAACTCAATTATAACTTCATTATGTGGGTGAAAAATGATAGAGTTCGAAACTTATTACCTATACCAAAGTATCGTTATTTTTGTCTTCGTATTCTCTGTGATAATAATTATTATCCTTGATTTCCAAGTAACTTACATAATGTGGTATTCGATAAATCTATATCTCTAATATGTATTATTATTTTTTCTTTTTCATTTTTGTTTAATAAAAGTTTGGTTTTCAAAAATAAACAAAATAAATGTATGGATGAGTATTTAGTGTATATAGATTAGGTACTCAAAGGAGTCGTATATATAAATATATTTTGTATGTAAAGAATGTGAATATACATATGTGCATACATCGGAGGACTTGAGATATTAGCAAAATATTTCCAAGAAAACAGAATAAAACTGTTGAATTCAAGCATAAATGTTTTATGAAATTTATTAGAAAATTCTGGGGAAATGTGATACATAATTTGTTTTTGTTGATCCTTCTTGCGAATACGACTAGAAATCAACAAAAAAAAAGCGGAAAATTAAGCAGAAAATATTGAAAACTAGCAATTTTCTGATCGAAATTTGACTACAATTTCAGTTCTGGATAATAGAAAGAAATAGTTTATGTAGGTGTTGTAGAAAAACGTCGAAAATGAATTAAATACATTAAAATACACAAAATAAAATATTCAAGGACTACTTAGCGCTAAACGAAATTGAAGAAAGCATTGAAATTGTTAATGTTGCATGCATATATGTTTATTTATTTATAAGTTGTGCATATGTTTATTTATACAAAGCTTGTGATTGTGATTGTGAATCGTTATTTGCCATTTACCATTTCCACTAAAATCTATTGGGCGCATTGATACGTAAAATTACACTGTTGCTTGACCGGATCAAATAATGTTCCACTTGGACAGATATGTTCTTGTCCTAAAAGATCATTTCCATAGAAATAGCATTCGATATAGCTAAAAACAAAAAGTAGGATAAAAATTGAAAGACCAACTAACTAGATATTTTTATATTTTGATTATTGAAAATTCCAAACCTTTCACATGATGTATTGAAAACCGGATATTTTCCAGGATTTCTAGCAATCATTGTGCAATAAGTTGTTGCTAATGTTACTGGAGGAGCTACAGTCGTTACTTCTTGATTTGGCGAACAAGATCCAGTCTTTTTTACAACCAAAAAATTTTGAAAATTATAGAAAAATAAAATTTATAATTATTTAAAAGAAAAACGTACCCCATTTGTGACTGGTTTACAAAATGATGGTGTTTTGATATCGCATACGGTTCCATCCCCACATTGACCAGTCACTGTTGATGGTGTTGTCGTGCCCAAACATAACGAATATGTCGTTTCATTAAGACATGCAAATTTTCCATCAGTACTGCACATACCACATTGTGGAATGCATTCAGGCTGAATGTTTGATCCACAAATAGCAACAATTCTACTATCACAAAAGTAACCTTGTGGGCATGTAATAATTGATGCGTTTGGATTTATTTTATTTTCTTAAACAAAATAATAAATTAAAATTAATAATAATAAAAAAAAAATGCAAATATTAAATTGCAACAAGTATACCTGGCGTACAAATTTGAAATGAATTCTCTGTAATGCATGCTACATTCGATGCTGAATTGCAAACATCACAGTCGCTTTTAACAATCGTCAAGAGCGTATAAAGATACTTAAAATGAAATATAAATTTGTATGATTGAAAAATCAAATAAAAAAAAAAAATTAACGAATAAATGAAAACAACAATAATTAACTTACAATTAAAAATTTGAACATGATTAACTAAAAATTTTTGTTCCTTTTTCTTAATTTATTTTGTGTGTTAATTGCGGCACTGAATTCCTGATTTCTCTATTCAAATTTCAAAATGAGATTGAATAAAAATTTCATTATTGCATTACTATATATATACTAGCCCCGGTATATGTGTAGGCAGATGGTAATGATGATATTTTTCTTTTATTTTTACCAACAAATCTCTTATCTATAAACAATCAAAAATTATTATCAAATAACAAATATAAATAAAAATCGTATAAACTAAGAAGACAAAATTACGAGATCATTCACTCATTCACTCAGATGATAAAAATACTCTCGACTTCTTTTTTGGATTTTTATCTTAATTTTGCCGTAATTATTATTGGATAATTAATTTTTAGATGATTTCGTATTACATTTTTAAAATTTTATACCAAAAAAATATTTGAAATAGATTAAAAATGTTTATTAAATGTTAAAAATATCGTCTTATTTAATATTTTAATTTGTGTGTACATATGTACATGTGTACGCACATAAATTATTAATGCATGTATAAATATTGTACTTTACACAAACAAGTACACATGTAATGTATGATACCTTTTTGTTTTTATTTAGACGTTCAATTTGACGATAGTATACTCCTACGTGCTACAGGTACGTGAATTAACACGTACATGAATCGAAAAAAAAAAAATAATAATAATGTTTTCTTAAGTAACGTGTCCACTGCGACAATAATAATAATTTTTCAATTTTTGTAGGAAGAATTACTTCTTTGTCGATACTGCCTGCACAAAAGTTAGAAATTTTTTAAGTTTTTGCAGCAAAGTGATTGCGATTCTGTTTATACACAAAGTGGCGTAAATTATGCTTTTGCAACAATTTTTATTACTGAAATATGATTTTTTGTTTTGTTGCGTGCAAGTAAACACGAGCAAATTTTATTGTAGCAAAATCAAATTGGAGGAACATTTACACAAGTCCACATTGATATAGAAAATAAAACTGCACATAAACATACACGAGCTAAATTTGAAAACAGCAGCAACCAACTTTACAGCTTTATATTGCGAGTGGACACTGTTCTTCAGAGTGTACTTGAGCGTATGCAGGAAATCAACATTTTGTTTTATGGTATGTTATAAATCAAATCAAATCAAACAATTAAATTATTTTGAAAAAAATTTCTGTCCAAAAAAAAAACAAATTCCCAAACAAAAAGAAAATGCCATATCATGTCTTGTGTTTGCAGTAATAATCCATGCAAACATTGTGAGTGCATTAAAATATTCGTTGCCATGCATTCATATGCAAAGTAACGAGTCTCGAAACTTTAAAATATTTACAAAAGTTCATAAAAATTAAATATCAAATTAATATTGAATTTTTTCAGATTTTTCACTAGTTTATGAATCGAGATGATATCGATGGTGTGTGGCAAGGTGACAAGGTATCGAGACATTAATGAATTCACTTATTCCATTGTTGCTTTTTCATTCTTTTTACGAGGACTTATTTGCTTTATTTTTGCATATTAATTAATCCCAGAATTAGGACCAAAAATTCATTGAGAAATAGTACGACTCTTTAATTTTGTGATTTCCATACAGAATCTAGAATTTCTTTGAAACTTTATTTTCATATTTTATTCATTTTAAAATTACCACAAATTTGTCCTTTTCAATTTAATCCACTTCGATTGTAGATGCGTCATTCGATTGGGTATTAAGTATTCTACTAAATCCGTGATATGTGGTATTTGTAGCTATGCGACACAAATTTTCTACACTTTGAAATCTTCATCTTTAGAAAATTTTAAAAGGGATATACATTTTTATTATTAAGAAATTCTATAATCTCGTAAAATATTTCTTTTATTTTCTACTTTCACTTCTTTTGCATTTTTCCTTTTACATTTTGCTAACGCCTAAGGATAGTTGAGGTTTTTAGTTTCATTTCAATTTCAGATTCTTATAGATACTTAGTATGTTTATTTTTATTTAAAAAAAATAAGGAATAGCCGAAAGTAAAAATCATTCTTGCAAAGTGAATTCAAATTTTTTTTTTTTTTTTTGATTTCGCTCTTAAAATCTTTCAAAATTTTAAAAATTAATTTATTTGAAAGTTTCATCAATTGCAAAAATAAGGATGCAATTTCTAAAATGTATAGAGAATATTTGACAAGATTTTGTGACGTTGTATGAATCTATATTGCTGATTTGCTGTTACTCACTTGTGTATATGCGACTGACTTTTTTTCAAGACAAAAAAGAAGGAGAAGAATACGAAGAAAACTCCATCTTATATTTTCACTGCTACGTATACATGATTTTTTGTAAGGAAAATAAAAACATTAAAATATACCAATTAGTAAATTAGAAAAAGTTCGAAAATATAACCATGAAAACAGTAGTAGTAGTAGTAGTAGGAGGTAGAGAATGAGTTTTGTTTTCGTTTTCTTTAAAATAAAATTATTTTTAAAGAAAATAAAAAATCAAAAAACTTATGAGAAATGAAATACGAACGAAAATAAAATTAACAGTAATAATCAAAAGAGAACAAATTTTTTGTTCCTTTTCTTTTTTTACTGTTGTTGTTTGTGATATTCACGGAAAAAATATCCTTCTGAGGATAATTTATTAAAAAAAATTATTAAATAACTTTGTATTTCTACAAAAATTTTGGTGATAATTTTATTTTATTTTCTCGTCAGAACATTTTGTTGCCCCAAAAAAAAAAAAAAAAAAAACAAAAAAGAAGAAAAAAATTAAAAAATTAAAAAATATAAAATGAAATGATGTCCTTTGAAGATGTTGATGTTGATGATAATGATAAAAACTGGACCAAGTTATTTTCGTTTACATTTACACACAGAGATAATGATAATACTCATCACATGTTTGTACGTGAAACTGAAATGTAATACAAAAAAAAAAAAAAAATCATCAAAGTACTTTCTTCTTGTTTTTTGCTTTTAATTTTTAATATTAAAAAATATGAACGAAAAGAAATAACGCAAATATTTCTTTTTTTTTTTCTATTTTTACTTTATTCGTATAAATTATATGGGAGAAAAAAAAAAGGAAATAAAATTAAGCAAAACGAAAAATATAAAAAAAATTATGAAAAAGATAAAAAGTTATGAGTGTATACAAAATGAAAAAGCAAATAAATAAAATGAAAGTTTGATTGAGAAAGTTTTAATTGCTGGACCGGCTGGCTGACTGATATGCTAATATGATATGTATAGGTGTATACGAGTGTATGCTGCTTTAGATGCAAAGACAACATGTATAAATGTACAACGTTTCATATTCTATCGTTATTTAAATACGAGAGTATATATAGGTATCTTCTAGTAAAGCTAAGTTACTGTTCACATTTATAGCTGTGCAATTTGTATGTTCAAAATAAATTAAAAATATGAATATTCCTTTTTGTTTTGTTCTGTCAAAAAAATGAATCAATGAAAGAAAATACAACTACAACAACAACAACAACAACAAATAAAAAATGAAGAAAAAATTGAAAAACAAAAATGTGCCTAAAAAAATATTTGTTTGAATTTTTTAATTTTTGAATTTTACTAAAAGTATACTTCTTCTTTTCTTTTTTCTTTTGAAGGATTTTTTAATTTTAATTTTTATTTAAAAAACGCGTATGTAAATTATAATGAAATATCAAAATATCTATTTTAATATGAGATTGTGAAGAAATGGTGAATGATATCCTGGATGCCTTGTTTGATGTTTTTTTACTTTTTACCCAGAAGTAAAATTGGTATTAACGATTCGCTAAATACGAAAAAAAAAAAAAATTTAAAAAAACCAAAGAAAACTACATACAAAAAACATAGTATTTATGACTTCTGATCTTCTAGTCTTCTAGATATATACAAAATGATATAGATAAAAGTACAAACAAAAAGCAAAAATTTAATTAAAAAATTGTATCTGCCTGTATGTGGAACTATGGAGATACAAAAAAAAAAGAAAAAGAAAAATTTAAAAACGAAAAATAAAAAGTACTTTAATAAGATTCGAATTAAAAGTGTATTTTTGTCATACACTGTAAAATGTGAAGCAATTAAAAAAATGTAATCAAGATAGGATATTTTGACAACCTACATACGGACATGTACAAGCACTGAAAACAATTTTTTACTACTATAATGTGACTTTTCATACTTCCGTACGTGTAAAATTCCATAATATATTGATTGATATTTCCAGAGTTTTATATATAATAATATTCTCAATTCTCGATCTAGGACATCTTGAAATCTGACAATTAAGTAATCGATTTTCAAATACCTTTTTCATGTATACATCCATACAACTGATTCCATTCAGTAATAGGGTAATAGAGTGTACTTATATGCTATCCACCAGATTCAGTATTAAGTATTCATACTTAGTCGAATCCTTGTATAATACAAAAATTTCTAACAATCCGTTTTATAGATGATTTATCTCCCACAAAGCAAATAATGTGTATAAAAAATACTAAAAAATACTTAAATACTTACTATAGTACAGGAAAAAAATATAATAATTAAATAATAGAAAATGTAAGAATAAGGATAAAAAAAAAATCATAATTCATTTCGTTTTCTGAGTATAGGTAAACAGACATAGACAAGTAAATACATGCGAGTTGAAAAAAAAAACTTGAATACTATACGCGTTTTAAAAAATAAGAAAAATTTTATTGTAGAATTTTATCAATTTTGTATCCTTTTATTGCTTTCTCGTATAGTATCATATGTATACTTCTTGTTGATATTCATCATTTGTTATTTTTTTTATTTTACTTTAAACATCTTTTGTATGCTGTATAAATCTGCTATTATGTATATTATTGCTGGATTGGTATACACACAAAGGTAAACAGAAACGGAATATTTACGTAATAAGATTTTAACAAAAAAAAAACATTTCAAAAAATATCCTTTTTATTGAAAAATTCGAAGCAATAACATTCGTATTAGATGTTATGTAACAATATCGTTTATTTTTTTATTTTCTTCTCCTTGCTTTTGATTCACTGCATTTCGTTTTCTATTTTGTTCGAACAATAAAGGAAGAAAAAAACAGATACATAATGTAAAAATGTCATTTCATGCCAAAATTTATATAAAATATTTGTGCAAGGATAATGCACCTGGTATACGG
This sequence comes from Villa cingulata, assembly GCA_951394055.1. Lineage (NCBI taxonomy): Eukaryota > Metazoa > Arthropoda > Insecta > Diptera > Bombyliidae > Villa > Villa cingulata. The sequence goes on along the minus strand of OX596019.1, from coordinate 577,023 downwards.
ACGGACCCATGCGTACATAGCATATTAAGAAGAAGTGTAGTTAAGTTAAAAATGATTGAGTTTATGAATTTTAGATGTTCTAGTACTTTACTTTTTGTGTGCGTGTTTATATTTATATTTTCATTCATTCATTTAACAAGAAAATAAATGATAAAGGATAAAATATAGGATTCATGAATTATAACAATTAACGTAGTAAAAATAAATAAATAATAAATTTATGATTGATTCATGTGACATTAAATTGCGCTTTTTCATGTATACGATTGCGGCATTTAAGAAGCACATTTTGTATAGTAGACGTAGACCTATACTGATACTCATATAACCTATATGAAAATACACACATATGCAGTCCACTTCATTTTTAGGAATGGAGTATAATTTTTAAGTGAAGTTTCGATATCCAATGAATTTTTCATTTTTTCCTCGTTTTTTATAATGCGTTTTTTACTTTATTTTGATTTGAAAACATTTTTAAGGATATTCTATTCAATTTCGTTTTAAAAAATAAAGTTTATTTGATTGATAAATTTTTTTAGGCAAAACAAAATCTCATATTTCCTGAATAGAAGAAAAAAAAACAAATCGAAGATGAAAATTAATGTTTATTTAGATTTAGATTTAGGTGGCTGTATGCCTACATGTGTACAAAGTGTATACGCGACATTATTTTATTATCCCCTTTAGCACTATATACTATAATCTATAATGTACTCGCGTATCTGATATTTTTAATTTCTATTCAATTTTTCTTGTTACTGTTTATTTTTTAAACAAAAAACCTACTTACAATTTTTCCAAAAAAAAAAATCAAAATAAATTCATAACCAACTAAAAATCCTTCTAAATCTATCCTAAGGCTCTAAGGGTAACTATAAGTACATCAGTAGTAGTTTTTCTTATTACTAAAAATAAGATTTCTCTTCTTCATTTCAATAAACTCATATGTCATCTTAGGGTTAATTTTGGTTATACAATACATCAGAACATTACAAATGTATTTAGAATTGCATTCAAAAAAAAAAAAAAAATAACAAACGATAAAACATTTTTTAAAAAAATGTAACTTTATATGCGTATACGAACATACGAGTGTGTGTACACAATATTTACGTGAATGTATCTTATGTCATCATCATTTTTATCCATTTTCGAAAGGAATAAAATTCAAAAAAAACTAGTAAATAAATAAATTTCACCTTTTTTTTATCAAATTTTTGTTTTGTTGTAATGTGCTCATCCATTCATGTGTGTAACGTAACACGCATAGTATCGTCGTATCGCGTTTTTTTTTTATTTTTTTAAAGGAAAATACTTTACATGGAAGCATACATTTTTGATAGAAGAGCCTATGGGTAATGGAGTAAATACAAACAGTATACTCACATGAAAATTCATCACAACAAAAATGTGAAGTACCTACAAAAGTGGTAGAGGTAGGTATCAAATTAATTTTTTTTTAGTAATTTCTGATTTCATCAAAATCATTCTGATCAATTTTTGTTTTTTTTTTTTGTCAATTGAATGTAGGTACTTTGTATGTGTGCATGTGTAATTTTATCACGAGTGCATCCATATGATTATCATTTTATTGTGATTACGTAGATCTGTGACGCGAGCGAATCATGTGTTTGTCGTACTCAAAAGTCGAAATGAAAATGTATTTTTTTTTGTTTGTTTTTTTGAACTGATGGCTTGACGCGGCTTGGATGTATGGCATAACCTCATTTTGTTTCAACAACATTTTTTTTTCTTAGTTTTTTTTTAACAGATTTGAAAGTGAAGAAACAAAAAAATAAACTCCTTATGTTTCAATATTTTCCCCTTTTTTTCTTTAGTTTACTTAAAAATTATAAAAAAAAAATATCACTTCTTCAAGGGTTGTACGTGGTTGTACGTATATACCTTGTTGTATACATTAAGTATATTTGCTTGTGCCTATCGTATTTTTTTTTTCCTTTTGGATTTAAAATCCGTAAATTTGATTATGATGATGATGATGATGATCTTCGATTAACACGTGCCTAAGAGTTGAATAGGATAGTCCGTTTTTTTTTCGGTGGTTTTGGAAAAAAAAATTTCGTAAAAAAACGTAAATTGATAATTAAGGATGAAAAAAAATATAAATTTTTTTTTCTTAGTTTTAAGGAAAAAAAAGGGGTTCAAAGACATTTTTTATAAGATACTTTATAAGACATTTAATAATTATAGTGTCAAAAAGGGGTTAAAACGGGATTTATTAGGTGCTACATTACAGTTATATAATAGTTTTTTTTGTTAGTAAAGAAGGAGAAAAGAGGGAAAGAGAGGTTGAATATAGTACGGTACAAAGTAACTTATATTACCTACTACTTACTACACAGCTTCATCGTTTTATTTCATCCGATGTTTGTGTTTTTAAGAAATTTGAGGTTTTCGTAATGTGGTACATGGTTGAAGGGTTGATTGTTATATCTACATACCATGAAAACAAGAAAGGATACAAGTTTTTCTTACTTTACATTTTCATGGAAAAAAAAAACGGTACTCAAAATATATTTATTTTGATTATATGCGGTTTTAATCGTTGTCGCGTGTTTTCGGTTTGAATTCATTTTCTAGGTTTTTCGAGCAAAAAAAAAAAAAAAAAAACCGAGACAAGAAAAAAGAAAACGAAAGGGAATCTATAAAAAAATACATGTGTACAAAATGCATATATAACAACACTGTAAATTGGTGTAAAAGGATGCAATATATACTATATAGCACCAATATAGTTTGTATACATTCGAGTGTATTCACGCGATGAATTTCACTGTACAAATTTTTTCGATACATTTAACATGAGATCACACACATGATTATAAGGTTATATTGTGAGATTAAAACACATTTTTATAGTGTTTGTTTACAGTGTATATGGTGTATTGTCTGGCAGGGATACGTTTCGTGTACTGTTAAGTGTTGTGGCGAATGAGTTATTAAGGGTTAATCAAATCGAAATTTAGGTTAATGGAGACATAAATCCAATGTAACATCGTATAATACAGATATTTTATGTATGTAATACGAAACGTAATTGTAGAACAACATTTTATGTACACGCATATTGGAAAAATAGGACATATTTGACAAAAAAATTGTTTTCATTTTTTGTTAAAATTAAATTTTGCTTTTTAAAGAACAAAAAAAAAAATGAGGAGGTAAACATTTTAAGATCCAGCTGTAAATGAAATTTCCACTTTAAAAATTTTGATATTTTTCGTTGTTTTGCTTATTTCAGATTTCTGTTCAATATTATTTAATCCTTAAATTTCAATTACTCATCTATGCATGTATATATGTATACGCATTTATCTCCTTATAAAGTGTAACTATATGGTATATAGATGCCTTCTAATTTTTTTTTATTTTCTAGATATTCGATTTTCATCTTTTCTCGTCAAAAAATTTATGTGCGTTTTCATCTTATGCCGTCCGTATTCACATGCTTGTCCTTTATTCAAATAAAAATGATTTTTTTTAATGGTATTATTTATATTTCATTTCTTAGAATCAGATACACACGTTCATACACAAGATTTAAACGATTTGGTTCATTGTCTGCGCCCTTTGGTAAATTTAAATAGAGACAGACAGATATGATTGCTTAAGAAGATACATTGCACACCGCAGTCATAATGTCTGTGTGTGTTTATTGCAAATTGCATACACGCTCCATGTTATACTCTTAGTATCGTATCCTAAAAATCAGGATTTCAATATTGCATTTATTTAAAATTAATTTTTTTTTATTTTTTTCCTATCCAAATAATGCATATTTGATGATGTTCAATGCACAGGATGTATGTATAGGTATATGTGCACATGTAAATAGCAAAGATTTACTTATTTTTCTTTCCACATTTTTCGTATTTTTTTCAAAAAAATAATATTCAGTTTGTATCTTGTATCTAAATGCATATAGATATGCATACAGGACTAAAAAAAAAAAATTAAGAAACAAATCCTTCAAAGAAAATTAGATTTTTTTTGAAAATTGAGATGATTGAAACCTATTATACCTGAGGCTGATTAGTTTTCTGGATAATTTTTTCTTATTTTGTATTACGCATATTCACTTAGAAGTCCTGTTACTGTAAAAGTGTTTTTCTTTTGGTATTTTACTGTATCAAGATGCATAAAAATTAAAGTCTAAAAGAAAAATAAACGAAATTATAATCTGAAGACGAGAAAGACGAAGGAGTCTGAGAAAAAGAAGAAATATTTGTCTACCTTTCTTTTTGTTACGGTTTCATTTCTCTTTGTTATGCAAGGATTTTACATTTTATAATTTAAATTTTTTTTTATTATTGATGTTGTTGTTTTGTTGCTTATTTCATTGTCCTTACAAAAAGAGTTTTAAATGATGAAAACTGATTGACTGATATATCCGTATGCAATTTTCAATAACCGAGAAATAAATTCGAACACAGATTAGAACTTGATGAAGGTTTATGGCATTATAAATGTACAGATACACTTACATATACGATAATATAAGGACATATGTACGAGTATGCATGCACATGTATTGTGTACATTTCATTTAATTGTATGTATGCATGAAGAAAATTTGTGCAAAAGTAAAAAAAAAAAATAATTAGCAAGGATATTATTATTAGTTAGATGGCAGGTGATAGATTTCCCTTCTTTTCTAATTTAACTCGACGGCGTACAAAATGTTTATATACACATGTGCATACGTAGGTATATACATTCTGCTGTGTGTGTATGATCGCAAATTACACATAAGAATAAGAATTAAGTGTGTACACAACAATATCTTTGAAGATGTCACAATTGAAAAAAAAAATACAAAAAAAAGGATATTGGCTCGTGTAAAATTTGAATTTTTCGCGTTTAGAAGGAAGAGTGGTCTAGATTATTCGCGGTAAATAAGCATCGTGATTCAACAACATAAGAACATAGCAAATATAGTGGGAGAGAACGAATTCATTATCATAAATAACTATAGTTGCGGAGCAATTCTAATTCAGGATGTGCTTCCAGTCATTTCTTATTTGTTAACTTTGTATTGCAAGATTTAAATATTCATCTATTGAATTTTCAAGAAATTTCGTTCAGCACATAATATGAAACAAAATGTGGATTACCATCTAGAGCATTGTTTCCTGTAATATTTCAAAGAGTTTATTAAGAGTTTCGTATAATTATCATAGAACAAATAAGTTTTTACATTTATTGCCTAAATATATACATTATGTTTGTTTGTATTAATTCACTTCATTCTTTGCTTAGCAACATTCAAATTACGCACTGGCATATCGAATTTTCTTATTAGCATGCAAAGTGATTTTTCTTCGTTATCGTATTCATCTGGGTATTGTGCACAGCGTATATATACAGCGTATGTATATAGCTAGGTATTTATCTCTATGACGCCATTGAATTCTTTATTATATCGTTTTCATTTTTTTTCCTCTTTTGATTTTATTTGAAAAAAAAACTAAGAAAAAGATTTTTATTTAATTCCTTTACAAACTTCTGACTACTATTAAAGATTGGACAAAAATGTTTTGTTGCTTATTGTCAATTATTTTTTATTTTCTTACTTTTATATTTAACCAACGTTCTCAAAATAAAAGGGGTTTTATAATGTCCTTCAATAAAAATTTTACTTTTTTTTCGAATCTTTACATATATTTAATGTCATTATATGCGTAATGGTTCTATACACACGAATGTCCGACAATTCCACGGTTTTTATGTATGCTCTGTAGTTACATCGTTCTACCTTTGAATGCTGACAATATAAACTGTATCGTACCTCATACATATATTCGTACATCTTGTACATATTTATCTTTGTATACTCACAAATACACGTGCTATGGTGTACTTCTTACAGAATTCAGAAATTATAACAAAAAAAAATACACAAAGTCAGAGTGCGAATAACAGATACATATAACAATAACGCGGGTGTATGACTCAAATAAATTCGATGTCATTGCATGAATGGGTGGATAGATGCTGGCTGATGGTGTGATGGCTCTGGTTAATTTTGGACTGACTCAGTTTGGAATAATGGAAAATTTGGTAGCTGTTTCAAAAAAAAAAAAACCATAAAACATCCTTTTTATTTCATTTAAAATTCAACTCCTTTACATACAGTTACAGCATGTTACAGAGTATGAATCTTTGTTTTCCTTTTCATTCCTTATTATTATTATCATTATTATTACTCTTATTATTATTTTCATTTTCATTTATTATTATTTTTTTATTTTTTCATTCTTTTTTTCATTTTCCTTCTTGTCTTTCATAATACATAAACGGATACACGCCAAATATAATACAGAAACAACGAAACTTATCCTCATACCAAGTATACGTATGCATATTTATAGAAAATTTTACAAAAAGGATACTTGCTTTTCGTCGTTTGAGACAATGATGGTTTTGGTTGTTTTCGGTTGTATATCTATCATGTTTTCTTTTTATTTTACTTTTGTCTTTCTGTGTTTGTGCGTGTTTTTCGTTGTTGTTTTCATTATCAACCTCGTCCTGTTTTACATCTTACGATTACTGTAACTTTCTTTTTATTCCTTGGTGACTTTAATGTACACATTGTATACATATATAAATATACAAATATATGTACATGCTAATATAACATACACACACAAATATAACGAACAAAATTCAAAGATCTTTTTCATTTCCTTTTTTATTCATTCCATTCATTCCAAAATAACCCTCATACCAAAGGCAATAAAGAAAAAAAAAATTACAAAAATTTTATCCTTTATTTTTTCTCATTTAAAAACTCCTTCTCAATATGCAAATAATTTGTATATGTATGTGAATGTTGTGTGTATCACGGTTATAATGTACAATAATACAATCTTTCTTAATATCGCTGGCTTATATTTAATGTGCGACTATATCTGAAGGTATATATTCGTGTATATGCGTATACGTTTCTCTATGTAGATTTTATGCAAATGAAGTATCACTCGCGCTATATAACCATCATACCACTTTGCAACCAACCAACCACCCTCACACCAAATCAGAGGGAAGAAATGGAAAAAAATTAAAAATAAATTTTTTTTCTTCGTTTTTAAATGAATGAAAAGCGAAAATTTTCTTATACGAACGTAAAGTAAAACAACAACACTAATGACAAAATGGGAAAATGAACGAAGAAAGGATAAAAGCAAGCCAAGAATATTTTGTTTGTTTTTTTTTTCTTCATTTATTTTTTGAATAATTTTGCCTGGTAAAGAAAGAGTTGCTATAGAAACTTAAAGGAATATGTACATGTACTGCAAAGTCTATAATATCCAAACATTGAAAAAAAAAAAATACACATAAAAATAGAAAAAGGATATTTTCAGTGTACTGATGCCATCTTATTATTACATTTTGAATTTGAAACGAACGCGAAATTTAAACTTCCTCTTCATCTTGTGTTCCATCCATGACGATATTAAAATGAGAGTAAAAGAGTAATGATGGGTGATGGGGATGAATGATAACAAATAGAGTTCAGATAATGAATGGTAATGGTGGTGTTGTTAAGAATATTTGATGGTCGCTGTCGCTGCTATGCATATATACAAATGTACGTACTACGAACTATACAAACGGATAACACATATAATGACACATTTGTGTATATGTATTCGTGTTATTAAATGAAGAGACTTATATACCAATACTTCCTCGTATATTTTTGTTTTCATTTTTTGCTTGATAAAATTTCTTGATGAGATTCTAAAATGAAAAACAACAAAAAAAAAAACCAAAAGAAAATGAAGAAGAAGAAAAATATATAATGATTTTACCATACATACGAAGATTGCAATAACTAGAAATACCAAAATGTGGTATGAGTAATGTACGTGCCTAGAAATGAATTAAGAAGATGAATGTCGTGTCGTTAACATTTAAAACAAAACAAAACAACAGAAAAGACATAAAAATAGAACTGAAATCAAAAAGGGATATAAATTACAGATGAAACCACGTGCATGAAATTTAATATGAAACATGAAACTATGGTTTATTTGCATACGTATATATGCATTCCATATACAGAAAATGCGTGCGTCCTAGCCCGAAAAGCTTTCTCCCTTCATTATTTTTTCTCCACTTTACCTCTTTTATTTTCCAATTCTGCCACTTACTAAGTAAATGAATGAGTGACGTAATAAGAAATGAATAATATGTAGATGCAGAAAGAATGCAAAAAAAAACTTTAGAAATATGATAATAATGAAAAGTCCTTAAAAGGGTTAACCAATGGAATTGATCAAATTTGAAAAGTTTTCTATACGTTATTTGATTTTGTGCAAATGACAGCCTATAAAATGGACATCAAAAAACAAAATTTAATTGCTCCACCTCTTATGTAACAATTCAAGGACCTACTTAGTATATTTTTGCCGTCTTTGAGAACTTTTTACCTTCTTGAAAATTGAATCAAATATTCAGATACCTAATTTAATCACAGGATAACAATTATTTTATTAAAACTCTAGTTCAAATAAAAATATAAAAAAGATTTAATAAATTTTGTACAAAGTGTCATAGAAATATTCACTGGATAATTAAATCAAATTACATACACTTTGACTCCTTTTTATTCGATATCAAATTAAATTTACTAGTTCAACACACACACACACATACACAAGTTACATGTGATGTGTATATAGTGATCCTTTCCATTGCGTCCATTACAAAGGAAAAATATTACCCATCCACTTTATTCATTATTACATATCTCACCATTAAATTACAAAATCTACACTTCAAATTTAAATTGATCAAAAAAATTTCATTATTGTCCTTTAGTATATCCATTATTCACGTATATATGGACATTACATATGTATTATGATGATTACATAAATACAAACATAATATAAATGAGTATTTAAGTGCATGCGAAAATAATATTATGAACATCAAATTCAAACATGTACAAAAGAGTACGTTTGATATATAAAAAGGATATTACATACATATAAATATTTCTCAATGGTTATACGTGTTCATCATATCGTTTTGATTTACTTTTTATCAGATTTTTTTCCTCACAATTTCTTCCTTTTTTTTCAAGTAATTGTTTCTTCATTTTTTTTTTGTGTATGTTTTATTGAAAATACAGACTTGGTACAGACAGACAGCACGTCGAAAAAATAATCTAAACATACAGACAGATATACCATAAATGTTCGTATATATCTAGTCGATAAATATACAAACATATGTGTATACGAACTTACATGAATGTGTGGGCTAATATGTGAACAAAATATAGATGAAAAGTATATTTATGTTCCAATCCTTCTTACATATATCCTTTTTTATTTTTAGCATTGCCGCAGTCAACATCCATATGAAATGGTTAGCTGGTTGGATGAGTGACTATCTATATATATAGTTGGGTAAATGGTTGGCTGGATGGCTGGCCAGCTGGGTTGATTTGGCTCAGAATATTTTTTGTTTATACTCTGCAACTAGTGTGTAAAAATTTCGATTTGCGAATATGTATGTACATACAAACGTACACATGCATTAATTATATTAACTATATATGTGTGTAAGTTATATACGAAGATACATGCCTTTAGAACAGAATTTTTCTTTTGTCGATAATTCGAGAAAACACACAATTCTATTTTTGTTTTGCGAAAATGTACAAACACGGCATTATACATCTATACCATTTATTTATACTTGTATGTTGTATATTGTACATTATAGTACCATAGTACATATGTATGTACATGATATGAGTAGAACAAATTTATGAATGAAAGCAACAAGAAAATGAAAAAAAAAAAATATTTGAATGGATTGTAAGTAAAATCGTAAATAAAATGTGTGTAAAGATAAAAATGAAAAAGCGAATTAGAAATGGGGTCAAATATTACATGACGATGATATGTAGCAACATATAACAGCATCAATAGTGATATGAAGTATGCGTATACACAGCATCACAGCATATATAGTATAACAATATGAAAGGAAAGGATATTGAGAGAAGAAAACTTCTCATAATTTTTATTATATATTCTTAGCACCCAAATATTTTCGCGGCGATATTAATGCGTATTTATGTACAAGTACAAGGACGATAAGAAGGTATAATGCATGTAAGTCTTGTACCTTGTATACGTAAAAAAATATCTCTGATGTGTAGTCTATATGGTAGCACTATATACTGTACATCGTTAGTATGGAATCATTTTTAGAAATGATAATATCATCACATATGAATATTATCCTAACGATCACATTTTCTTTTTTCAATTTTGTTTTGTTTATATTTTTCAGGATGTATGCATACATATTTACATTATCTATATAAATATACAAGTAATGTTATTTTTTATTGAGCTATTTTTACATCCTCTTTTTATTTGTAGATTTTTTTTTTGAAGCTTTTCTCTTCTATATCCTTTATATCTATAGTGTTTTATTTTATATTCCAGAGATTTTTTTTTTCCAATAAAATGATAAATATGAATAGACAGACAAGTATTAGACGATATGTGATACATACAAATACACATGTATGGGCAGATATGTGGAAATATGTTTATGTATGCATATACATGATATAATATCGATAATATGTTTAGTTGGGATGTTAATTTGTCTATTCTATTGTAGTGTTCTATGAAATAAGTGATGATTTATTTTAGTTGGCTTTTACTCTTGTTTTTGTTTTTTTATTGAAAGTGAGATTTTATTGCAACAAAATATACGCGTGAACTTTTCTTTTCCTGTAGTGGGGCATACAGTATATCCTTGTAAATATTGTTAGGCATTTTATGTATTTTCAAAATATCCAAATATGATATTCATTCGAAATCACAATCACAGATGTGTACACACACAAAAGTGACATATGTATGTATAAACATACATAACTTACCTTGTGTACACACGAGTAGTATATATATATGCCAACGTGTGTATTTAACTTTCTTATGATAGTGATGACAGTCTACATATACGAACATGGACCGTAATTGATTAATAACAACATATTATGCTCATAAAAGGAAGAATTTGTACTTCTGTGCCATTGGGAATCGAAAAAGCTAACTAGAATATCGAAAGGAATTTCATATCTGAACATATAAACGTGCGGACTATAGTATGTATGTACATATGTAAGAGATGAATATAAAACGTGCGTATATAAAACATTATGGATAATGAAAAATGTAGAGTTTTCTGATAAATGGTCATAATGACTGATGTACCCTATGTGTACATACTGTTTTATGCATATGTAAGCGTTTGTTGGTATATCCGAACCTTGAAAAAAACGCGATACAATATCAATATGTGTTATGTTACTTACTATACGTATTTATTTGATTTTGAAGTTTGATTGATGCATTGTTTTGTGATTTTGGGAATTTATTAAAAGGCGATCATTAAGAAGGATATATGTATGATAGTTCGAAATACGACAAAACTTATGGATTAGGAAAATTTTTCAAAAAATGTTTTCCAGATTTGGAAAATGTTTTTATTTTCTGCATGGGTAGGTACTATTACATTTACTTATTTGCTTAAATGAAATTTGTAACGGTCAATTTTTAAGTAATGATCGAATATTGAATAGAAAAACTTAAAAAAATATTTTCATCTTTAATGTAATTTCAGCGAAGTTTCGTACTAAATATGAAGAAATAATGTTAACTAATCTTCATTAATAGTTTTCATGTATGTATAAACTGTACCCGTATAATGGCAATGCAAATACTTATATAATGAGTGCTTTTATCAAAGAATTTTTCTTGAAATTTTTTTCTAACAAATATTTTTGTTAATCTTAGCGATACATCCACATATGAATCATAAGCGTACCCTCTCTTCTAGAATGCTATAACTTAAAGTAATTTACCGGATTCTACACATTTATCTGCATAAAGAAATTACCCTAATTTATGGAATAAGACTGTTACTGTTATACTACTTCTATACTATTGCTATCATCTTCATCATCATCATCTTTATCTAGAACTTCATCATCATAATTATTATCAACATGATCATGAGTTGGTGTTCTATGAAAATGTACATGTGCCTGAACAAAAAACGTCATCAACCCTTATACTTACTTTACTTAATTTTCAAATTTACTTTAATCCTATTTCTCCTTGTTTTCATAATATTTTCTGTGGTATCATATATTCTTCCTTCTTTTTTAAAATTTATTTTTTATTCTAAATTCATATTTTTCTTTTCAGTTCTTCTCTTAAGTTTATCTTACTTTCTTGGCATACAAACTCATTCATAACTTATGTAATTTTATCACCCACAATCCTTTCACAATTTTTTAATCACTTTCTTACATGCGTGCACGATTGCATATATTAGTATATTGTATTCACGTAAGTATTATGTAAATTTTTATATATGATCTCTGCCGTATACACTGACACAGAACAGGAGGGTGGTAAAAAATATACCATAGTCAGAAAATGAAATGAGAAAAGGTGAAGGAAATTTTTTACAAGAACATTAAAATATACTGTACATGCACTAACAATTCGAAAGTGACTTTTAAAAAAGTATAATGAAAAAGGATTTTTTTTTATTTTCATTCTGTTTGAGAAAATTCTAGAATAATTTGAAGAAAACTCACATTTGCTGTACAGAGTGAAGAGAGAAGGGAGTAGTAAAGGCAACAGAAAAAAAATATATAATGAAAAGAAATTAAAATATACAAAAGAAAGAAACAAAACAAAGCAAAAATGCGAAGGAGTATTATATAGAAGATGAATTAAAGAAAACTTAAACGAACTTTTTTCTTCTTGAAAATACATATATAGGAATAGGTACTGCTGATGCTGATATACTTATCCTTCACCTTACATTATTCTTCCGACAGACCCTGTGTGAGGGTTAAAAAATACTGTTTCTTTTCGTCTTCTTCTTTCAATATATTTTTTATTTTCAAATTAGAAAAGAAAAGAAATTATAAAAGGCAAGAAAAAATGAATTCTTCTTCTTCTTCTTTTTGTTTGATATATAGAACTGTATATTATATATGTATATTCGTGTATAGTATATTTCGCATGATGAGGGTAAAATGAGTGATGGTAATTTCTTTTCATCATCAATTTTATCGTTATTGTTGTACCACGTTGTACTCAATGTTACATCAGTTACAAATTCTATGCACTGTTCTTATAATTTTTTTCTGAAGAAAAACAAGTAAAAGAAAAAAAAAAATACGAAAGAAAATAAGAAATCAACTCAGACACAAAAATTTTCATTTTTTTAAAAAAAAAAATGTTTCTTAACATTTTGATTATGTTTGTCTTTGTCATTCCATTGTGATTTTACATGTATCCTTTTTTACATATGTATATAAAAAAAAAATTAGCTAATGGTTTTTTTTTTCTTCCTTTTATTATTTATTCGATGACTTTTTAAATACATTCAAATTTAAATTGTTCCATGGATATAGATATGGATGTATACATATTCCATGCATATTTTTTCTTCAAATAGAAAGGGGTTGGAGTTTAATCGATATTTTAATTTAACTCCTTTTTGTGCTTTTTTTTTTGTGTGTGCTTATGTGTTTCATTTATCGTCAGCATTTAGATTATTCCTTTATAATTTAAGGGAAAAAAAAATTGAAATGAGAAAAAGAAAATAGTATACACATAGTATTTTTTTTATGTGAGACGCTATTTATTTAAAACGGTACTTGTGAGTTTATCGTGCACTACACATGCATTGTAATACAATCATGTATGTATGTATGAACAAGAACAATCCACAAGAATATAAATTCCCTTATAGAATTATTGCGAAAATGTATACATACATATTTATATACGCAACAATTTAATCATTTATAGATTTCTTTATATCCTTTTTCTTATACGTAAACAAATTTATGTTTTAATCTTTTTCCTTCCTTATTTATATAGACACATAATACAGAACACCAATACATGTACATATGTAATAATTACAACAAATCCATGGAATACAAAAATTTGGAAAAAAAAAAAATTAAACCGTACATTTTCTCCATATAATCGAAATTTCTGCTTGTAAAATTTATATAAGCTGTACATAAATATATCCTTTGTGTTTAGTTATAGAATTGATCGTTTTTTTTTAAACTGAATGTTATTTTTTTCTTTCGTCTATCACTCATTTAATATTTTTATCCTTCAATAATATTTTGGAGGATGCGGAACTAAATCTTTTAGAAATTTATTTATGTCAAATTTTTGACAGATTTTTAATTTTATTTTCATAAAAAAAAAAAAAGGAAAATAAGTGACACATAAAAGAGCAGCGCATATATGGAACAAAATTTCAGTTGTCGTTTTCTTTTAATTTTATAGAATAAGATTTTTTTTTCTCTTTTTTTTTTGTGGGAGTGATTTCATCTTTAAGAGTTAATTTTATATTAAATTTAAGCGGCATTCCGTGCAATTAAAAGGTAAAAGATAGATAACCTAAGTTGATGCATTGCATAACATTTCCAACTTCCCAAAGAAAATTGCAGGATGTACCATAGGTCGATTATAATTTCCATGAATGCTTATTATTTTACCCAAGTCATGTCGAAATTAATTAATTATGGTTCCATGATGTAGAGCATAAAAAACTTTGAATCTCGAGATTGGAAATTGTTAAAATGACGTAGTAATTGGAAAATTAAATGTAATTTCTTAGTCGAACTGGTCAATTCAGTGATTTAAGTTTTTTTAAGACTTCATTTTTTCGTTTCACTTTACCTGTTGCTGAATTATTTTGTCACACATTTGTGTCCATTTTGTAAGTATCACGACTGTTCGGGTATAAATGGCCATCGCCCTATGCAATGTACTTATACAATGGCCGATATCTTTCTTCACATTTTATGGATGACCACTCAGCATACAGTACGAAATTGAAGCAACTTAAGTCCAACCCTTTCAGTTCTTTTGTTGGTTGTTTTTGTTGTTGTCGTCGTCATTGACGTGAGGTTAATACTCTGAAAGGGATGTAAAATAAAAATAAATAATGATAATAATAATTATCTGATTTTACACTTTCAGAGACTAAAGAAAATTAACTTTATATCCTTTCTTAAATATATTTAGTCTTGTTTTTTCAAATTTATATTAATTTTGTTCCATTCTATTTCTTATTTCTTTTAGATCTTTTTTCATCATGTACCGTAGACGGCCTGGCCTTATCGCAATTAGTGAATGGAGTATAGTGTACATGTGTTTGTTTCTTCATTAAAAAAACCTTCATTTACTTTCCAGATACATTTGAGAAGATTAAATTTGAAAATGTAATAAACACGAATAAAATAAAGGAGAAAAAGGAGAATATTATAATTTGCGTACCACCCAATTCATCTCATTAACTCCACTTTTAAAACTTTCAACCAAGCAACATTAAGTACCTACTCCATCTACTCTACTCTTTCTTTATATGTATATACATATATGCAGATATATTGCTTCAGTAAAATTTAAATTTATTTAAAAGAATGCATACAAACAGAAAATAATATAAAATCAGCAACAACATCATCATCAAAGAAGTAAAAAGGAATAAATTATTTTTTTTCCTCATTTTTTTTTTTGTTCTACTTTTTGAAAGACCTAAAAGTCTTAAAAAATATAAAGCCCCATCATTTGGAGTAATGGATTCAATATCATCGTAATCAGTATCGTTGTTGTTGTTGTTGTTGTTGTCGTCGTCGTCGTCGTCGTCATTGCCGCCGTCTTCATATGAATGATAAAAAAAGAGTGAAATTTTTTAACTAAATCCTGATAACAAACACAAAGCAAAAAATATAAAAAAAAAATTTTAGAAAATGAGAAAAAACTGAACTGAATCCTAAAAAAATTTTCTACGAAACGAATAACAACCCTTGAGAATGAAATTCGCTAACGAATATAACGAACGACAGAAAAGAAATTAACAGAAGAAGGCAAACACAGAAAGAAGAAAAACAACAAAAAAATAATTTTTTTAATGAATCAAAAGTATACCCTAAAATTCTAGTCCCCATCCTGTCATTTATTACTTCTATACGTTTCCATATATACGTATACATTGTGCCTTGCTACATACAAGAAGTTCAATTCCAAATTGTTGTTGCTTTTAATTTTTTTCATCTGTATATGCCAAAGTTTTAAGGAACTGAATATTTTTTATGGAATTGAGGAACGACACTATGCTCACCATCCCATCTCAGATTCAATACTGCCTCCCCATCCTCAGTATTGCATCGTCAATTTACATTTATTTTCATTTATTGCTCATCCCTTTATCGTGTACTCCTTTCGCAAACACAATATATGTACGCGTATATACGAGTATCTACATAAATTACTCGTGTACCATTCGTTTTATATTATACGCCAACAATCTAAACTTCAAACTGAAAAAATTTCCACGTTTCATCCTCATCCCAACATATCCCCATCGCATCACTATCATCATCATCATCAACATCATCATAGTCATCGTCATCATCCTCATCATTTTTCTGTTCATTTTCGTTTTTAATATTTTTTTTCTTTTCTCATTTCTCATTATTTATACCGGTTTTTCGTACATTTAAATAACATCCCTTAAGGAATCGTTTGTTTTGTTTTTCGTGTCCTTTTACATTTTCATTTATTTTTTTTTTATTTTTATTTTTTTTTTCGACTTAAAACAAGATCCTTTCCTTTTTATATCGTTTTCTTGCTGTTTTCTTCTTTTTTTTTTCTGTGTAGCAAATTCTGATTATTAATGTAATTTACTATATACACAACAGAACACACACAAACCTCCACCATACACAAACACAAACACAAAAGAACAAATTCCAAAGAAATGAATTTGAATAAAATGAAGGAGTTGATGAGAAACGAAAGAGGTATTATTCATGAATTCATAAAAAAATAAAATCGTTACGTTAACATGTATATATGTATATCACCTACATTTTATATAGAATACCGAGAAAAGGATGTGGAAGAAGGTGAAATAAAGAAAAATATTTTGCGTTAAAAAAAGTTTTTTTTTTCTTTCAAAGGGTAAAGAAAAATGTGAATTTTATTATTTTTTTTTTCAGTTGTTTCTTTCGTTTCGTTTTTTTTTGTTTGTTTTCCTTTTTACTTTTCTTTTATTAAAAAATTTTTCAAAAAGAAAACAAAAACAAATAAATAGTATAAAGGAATGAGTTTATAACTCCTTTGCATATAATTTAACATTTAAAATGTACGCATAATCGCAGATTTTTCTTCGTTGTTTGTTGCTGTAGCTGTAGCTTTTAATACATACATATGTACTTTAGGTTGCTTCATTTCGTTACTGTTTTCTTATACTTTTTTTTAACATTTTTCTTCTTCTTCTTCTTCTTTTTTAATACTTTAGCATGATAATGATGAAAATGTAGAACCGTAAAAATAATGCAAAGCAAAACAACAACAACAACAAAAGCAAAACAAAAAAGTGAAAGCAAAAACTGAATTTTCAGGATGAATGAAAAATCTCGTAAAAGAGAAGACGAAAGGCATATAAAAAGAAAATTTTCTTTAATTTTTCATTATATTACTGTGTGTACATACATATAAGTATTCATTTGTTTATGTACATAGAGATAGACTCATAAACCATCTGAGTACATATATATCCTTATAGATATAGCATTGAACCAGCACATTATATGTTGTAGTAGAGCATAGCTCCTATATAGAGTGTGATACTTTTCTTTGAGTATTTGTATGTGTGGGTGTGTATATTATAAATAATTTTCATTTTTAAATTTAAATGAACTGAACCCTTCTTGAATCCTAGAAGAATTTTTTTTAATCTTATATTTTCGTTATTTTTTTTTAGAATAAAAAAAAAAGAAATGAAATATAAGATGAATATGTACATTAGTAGACAGGGAAATGTATACAATTTTTACGTCATAGATCAATTTCATCAATTATCCTGAAAAATTTCAGTTCGAAATAATTAATTATAAAATAAAAATGATATTACTTTCAAGGATATTCAAGTACGTGCACCTATATTTTTGTAGAATTTAATTCGTGAGGTTAAGAATATGTACCTATATAGTTTGATTTCCTTTTTTAAATTTTTAAATTATTTGGCATTCAAAACTGCTTACGTATAAATCGTCCAATATTAATTACTATAAATGTATTTATAACATAGGCAATGTACACTAATCGTATTTCACTTAAAAAGAACATAAACTTTTTCTAGAGGAAGAAAAATACGAGAAAAAATGGTGTGTAGAATACTACTACACTACTCGTACTATCAAAGCGTATACTATATTTCAATGATTTCTACTGCTCAGAATATGTATAGAGTAGAACGGCAGAGGAGCAAGTATTACATATAAGCCATAAAACACATGTTTACACGATCTGTACCAAGCATATAAATGTGAAAATTTTCTTTATTTACATAACCTACTTATATCCTCTAAATGGAAGAATGACTTTCAAATGAAACGATTTTCATCAACAAAATTATACAACATTGCAAAAACTCAACAACAACAAAATGAACAACAATAATATCAAAAATATATCACGAGTTCTTCGGAAAGGATCAAGGACATAATGTCATATACATTTGAGATAGTAAAAGACGGTGAAATGCAAAATATTGCAAAAACACTGAAACTTGAAACAAAAAAAAAGAATGCAACTGACCATCCATAAGTGTAATAAACCTTTCACATTGTACCCAAAGTGCATGCATATTATATATTAATATGTGTATACGAGTACAAATATGTGTATTCGTATTATCATTAAAACTCAGTTTGTTATTGTCCTGTTTCATTCTTTTTTCTTCTTTTGCAATACTTATCTTCATATGTACCGTACATAAATAAATTTTGTTAAGGAATTGTTTTGAATTCATTTTGTTTTTTGCTTTTCTTATTATCTTATCCTTATTTGAAAATAATTTAAAGTGTAACAGAAAAAGTGAAAATAATTTATGATATGTATGTCCAGTAAATCAGTTGCATTACATTCATTTTGGTGTTATTTTTGTTTGTTCAGGAGGTATAGATATACAGGAAATTTTGAAATTAAATGAAATTCGTTTTAGTTTGATCGTCTTATATTTCATAACTGCTCTGCAAACGTACATAAACGAATGTCAGTATATATAAGATGGACAATATGGACAATAATTTTTATTTATGAGCGTAATATAGAAAAACATGTTACACATATACGCAAAATTTCATTAGGTCAGTTTGTAAAATAATAGGTCAGTAGGACAAAAATTTTGAACATCAGTCTCCTTTCTATTTTGTTGAGTTTTCGAAATTTTATTCATTCCTGTATACCTACATATAAGTGTTTGTTATGTGGTCTATTCAAAATATGTATGTATAGAACTGGTAAATTGTAATCACGTTAAGTGACCAAAAAGGAGTTAACAATACACGGTTGGTGTTCTTTGTTTTTATATGAAAAATTTGGTTCAATTTATCTTCGTTTAGTTTTCAATATTTTTTTTTTAGAAATTAAGACTATTCATATAAAAATGTAATCATGCACATGAATTTTTGGTTTTCATATTAATATTTTTGTACAAAATTCGAAAGCGACATCTTCGTTATTGTCCTTACACACAATAATTTTTTGAATGAATTAGAATTAAAGAATATAGTTTGTAAAAGTAATACAATTTTCGTGTTTGGGTGTATTGAAGAGGTATAACTGGTGACATCACCACCACAATTATAAAAGATCTAACTTTATATATTTCTAATGTTATAGCCATGATATTGTGTATACATTTTCTTTTCATTTGCTTGCTACAGATTGAAAATTTCATTTAAAATTTAATTTTTTCCTTCCATTTATTGATTGATTTTATATGTAATTATCATTTTACTTTATACAATTTACATGAGTACATATTTGCGTGACTATGTATGTAATTAATATATCCTTATAATAATATTTTTAATGTACGCACATATTTTTTTCTTTTAATTCAATTTTTTTTTTTTTTTTAAAGTCGCATTTATATTTAATTTGTGATTTTATTTTGGTTTTTCTTTAATTCAAAATTTTATTATTTTTTTTTTTTAATTTCATTTTTGTTTTTTACATAATCCACCAATAATTATAATTTTAACATAAATATTAAAGTACACATACATATACATATATGTAATGTAATACTTAATTATTAGCTATTTTAATCATCATTTTGTTTTTATATATTCTATAATTTATCAATAAAACAACAATTAAATTTTTATCGAATCTTTTGAATTTTTTCATTCAAATTTTTATATTAATTTACATACATGTACATACATATATTCAGTATATCTCTATTGATTATTATTACTAAGTATATAATTTTAATTTGTGTGTAACTTGTCTTCTCTTATTTTTTTTTTACTTTTAAATTTAAATGCTTTGTGCATTTATATACAAATTTTACTAAAAAAACTTTTTATACTTTTGCTTTGTAAATTACTTTTTTTTAAAAAAAAACTTATATACAACGATTTTTGGCATATTTACTTAAAAAAAAAATTATTTTATTTATTTATTTCATAATGAAAAATAATTAAAAAAAAAAAAATAGAAAACAATTTGTAAATTAAAACACTTTAAAAATATATTGCACTTTCATGAAATTATATTATGTACATTTTTCAAATAAAGTTAAGTTGTTAAACGTATAAATCTAGATAATGGATATGACAGGTGAGTTTCAAAATGTCAAAAAATATGTCTATCTATGTACAGAAGTTCTATACAATTTCGATGCAAAAGCTTAATACTCGTATATTGCAAATTCTAAAAGTTTTGAAACGTTAAATTTTGCATCGATGCGGTATTTAAGCGGACCCAAAACTCACCATGTTTGATATTAAATAATTCAACAATAATAACAAAGGTAAATGCGCTCAGCAATATATTAAAAAACGAAATAAAAGGAAACCAATTTCGTTGCATTAAAATGAAATGAAATAAAAAAAGTAGTGCCTAAATAATTTGAAATCATAAAAGGATAAAAAGAATATATTACACATATAAAATTTACAAATTTTTCCTTTTTCTAAAACTTTAAAAATTACAATTTTATTTCAATCATTCAAAGATTGAAAAAAATAATTGAAATTTTCTGATTTTAATAATTTCAGAAATTAATTTAATTTTATATCTTAATTAAGTTTTCAAGTTTCAAGAATGGATATCCATACACTTAAATAAATTGTAATGTGTATCATGTATGAAAGCCTCTATATAATACTTACAAATTTGTATATACAATACAATACATATCATGTATACGAGCATTTATACAGTTAAATACACATTCTTATATATTTTACATATTCAAAGTTTTTAAAACAAATTTACTTGTTGAAATATTGATTTTTTTTTTTTAATTTAAAAATTTTTATTATTATACATTAAAAAGTATACAGTGAAATTCCTTTTTGCAGACACACCACACTGTTAAGTTGATAAATTTTCAAAAACAAATCCTGATTAATTAATTATATTTTGGTTCATTAAAATTGTAGTAAATTTAAATGATGTAATAACGAACTTATATGTGCACATAGATACATAATTTGTGTTATTCTGTTCTGTGAAAAACTTTTATAAATGTGACTTGAAGCATATCACTTTTAATAGTGTGGTGCTCCACATATTGGAGATTTCACTGTATTCTATTCAAGTTACAACAATAAATTATATTTTTCATTATTATATACTTACAATTACTATTCATATACATAATATATTTTTGTTTAATTTTTCATATTATAAAATATTGTAAGTTTTGGAATTTTCACTTTACTTTCATCATTCATTTACTTCAAAACAACAATATTATATAGTAATAATTTAATGTAATAATGTGTATGTAGTATAGTATATGTATATTTAAATATTATTTATTTTATATTATTATTATTATTATTTAAATTTAATTATATAAGTACATTGCATTTATGTATTATGATATTTAATTATTTTTTTTTTTTAATTTTTATTTATTTATTTATGCATTTGTTTTTTTTTTTTTTCAATTACAATGTCTCACTATTTGATGAGGAACTTGTATACCATTTATTTTTCAGAATGCGAATAACATAATATCAAAAAAATTAAAAGAAAAAAACCCAAAACAAAATTTATTATTTTATGTAAAACGAAAAAATTTAAAAAATAAAATTATTTATTTATTTTTTTTTTTTAATTTGTAACAAAAATGTTTTTCTTTTTTTATATTTAAAATTTTAACAGAAAAATTGTATATATCAATTATTATTATTTATTTATAGGTTTTTTATATATAGTATAATTAATCATTTGTTTTACATATTATTTTATTATTTTTTATTATAATTCTTAGTTAGTTATTTATATATAATTTTTTATTTTTTATTTTACATGCATTTTTGAATATTTTATTGAATTTATTGTTTTTACTTTAGATAATTAACTTTGAAAATTTTTAGGGGTATTCATGTCCATTCGTATTTGTCGTTTGTCATATTCTCCGTGTGGTCTGGTTTAATGATTTGTGTGTATTATCCAAAATGTAATTTAAAATTAAATTGAACCTGAATAAAATAACACCTTATACATATACACAGGTAATTTGTATACCAAATGATAAATGAAATTCTTTGATAGTTGAACTCTAAAATCATAAGAAGAATGCAAGTAACAAATATCCCAACTATAGAGAATTTGTTCTATTTATTTGAATAATTTTTAGTATCTATTGTGATCCTTTTTTTAACAGATTTTAAGAATTTTTTTTATCAAATTTATATTTACTTTAAATAAGTACAAGAAATATGAGCGTGTGGTGGTGCCATTCAGTCAGAACTTTTTTATTCAATTAAACATTTCTTTATAAAATATTTTCTTGTATATAAGTTTATTCATAATTTCCAATAAATCTGTATGCATTATTATAGGCAAAATTAAACAAACTTAAGAATGCATAAAAACAAAAAAGAAAAAAATCAAATGAAAACCTGAAACAAAAACCAAAAATTCCTTATACGAGCAAATAAAAAAGAAAGTACATATAATAACATATGCAGGCAGACATAAAAAACGAAACAAAATTAAGGATCAACAAACAAATAAAAACAAAACAAATTATTTCTTTTTTTTTTTTTTTAAATAAAATTTAATTTCTTTTCGCTTATTTTATTTTTTCAAAAATTTTTTTATTTTCAATTTTTGTCAAATTTTTAAATTTTCACTATTTATTTTTTGTTTCTTCTAGAATTTATATAATCATCAGCAGCAAAAAAAAAAAAAATATTTACAATATTTTCTTTTAAAAAAATTTTACAAAATAATAAAAATAATCAAAAATATGAAAATAAAAAAAAAATATAATTAAACAAAAACAAAAACAATTCCTTTAATTCTATATTCTAAATCATATTTTTTTCAGTTTTTCTTTTCTTCCAACTATAAATTTAACTTAACGACTAATTTTGATTATCGATTTCATTTAAGACAAAAAATAATATTTTTCTTAAAATTGTAAAACTATAAAAATTATACAATATAGGCACAAAATTATTTAAAATATATATAAAAAAAGAGCAATAAAGTATAAATGATAATTTCGTTTTTCTTACAGTTATTTTGATGTGATAGCCTTTTTCATTTCTGAATAACATTAAAAATTTAAATCATAAAGTATAATTTTTTAAAAAATTATCTATAAATTATGTAAGGTATGTTGCTGTATGAAAGTGTCAATTCAAAGAATTAAACAAAATACAAACAAATCTATTGAACTTTAGTTTATATTTTGAAAAATATGAAAATTATGCTTCTGTCAAAAATGAAGAACTAAAAAAATAAAATATTTTTCTGATTTTTGTCTCTACAGCATGTCTTTAACATGACTTTATGGCAATAACAATGGCGGTAATGGCAACTAAGAAAACGCACTGGATTATGGTTCGATGTTCTTTTGTTATAACATTTGTTTTCTGCAAATTTTTGAAGCATTTTTCCAATGTATCCAGTGGATATGATACAATAAAATATTCCTTGTTTTGAATATATTACTTCTACAGAGTATTCACTTAACGTAGAAATTGGCTGTAAACCGAGTAAACGTATAGTAAAATACAAATATTTACACGTTTAGTCGCGGTAAAAAAATTTATAAAAATCATTTCTTGTGTGTGTTCAGTTTTATGATTTGGATTGCGTTCTCATGAGATAAAGGCAAGCAACTATGAAAATGGATGCGAAAATTTATTACAGTATTACTTCGTTTTTGTAATCGGTTTATATAATTTCTCTTCTGTTTGGATTCAATCGAACTTATAATTCTTAAATATATACCAATAAATTATGTCATTTGATAAGTTCACACTAAAGAGATATTGTGCATTGGAACAAAAATGTATATTTATCCCATGAGAACACAAATTGTTATGCATAAATTACATGTAATCCCCCCAAGTTTTTAGTGATTTTTTCTTTTTAATTTTTTCTATCTAAATAATATAATATTCTAGTACATTACATTTATTACATATTTAATTAATCAATTATTTCTACAATTTTAAGTTTTTTTTTTTTTTTGCTATTTTTAATTTTCATTAATTTTTTCCTTTATAATTTAGTTTTGTCTGTGAATTAATTCAATAGTAAATAGAGATAAGTTGTATATTTGTATAGAGTATATGTACATACATTTTTTGACCACATTTAACATAATTAAATATTCAAATATATTTTTGTCTACCTTTCTTCACGTTTTAATATTTAATTTTTATATAATTTATGTAGGTATGATTCTTTGTTTTTTAACTTTTTTTCTTTTGGTCTGTGTCAAAATGTCTTCATTCGTATATCTGTTATGTACATTAGAGAAAGTATATAAGTTAATTTTTTTTCGTTTATTATTCATTCTATATAATCTACTATAGTACATATTATTTATTCTAAAATTATACCCGTAATTATGATTTTTATATAAATTCAAAAATCAAGGACGAAAATAAAAAAAAAAATTTCCTTTTATGTAATTACAAATATTTTTGTCGTTTTTGTACACCTATACATATATGATAATAATAATAAATTTCAATGTTAAATTGTTGATTATAATATTATAAATCTATATGGCAAAATACTATAGAATTTTTTTTGTCATTCTAAATTTTAACATCTAAAGTACCTTAATCCTTACTAAAAAAATTTTTTTTTGTTGTCATTTATATACTAATTGTACTAAATTTTGAATTCCTGTGTTGAAAATGTTTTTCTTTTTTGTTTTTAAGTTCGCTATTTGGTTTCCATTGCCTTCGCTTGTTTGTTCTTTTCATAAACTCCAATGTTATGATGACACAAAACTGTATACGTTGTGAAAAGACAGAAGGATATTTGGAGATTCTTTGGAAATTGTTTCAATTGGAATAAATTTTTTTGTTTTTTTTTTTAATTTTTGCTTTGGCTTTGTATTTTGACTTAGTATCTTCTCTCTTATGATTTTTGATGCTGATGGTGGTGATGGTGCTGATCTAATAAATGCCTCTTCAATGTGATACGATGATGAAGATCAGCAGTTTCGAAGCGTTGTTGCTGGTGTTGCAATAGTTGCTGATGTCGTTGTTTTAAATACAATGTTGCAGCTTCATCCAAATCTTCTAGATCATCATCATGATGTGAGGATATAGGAGAATGTAATGATGCTCTTGATCTCGGCGAATGCATACTTAAATCTTCTGGTTCCGTCTGTTCGGGTAATTCTGTAGGCATATGAAGGATTTGTGGTGGTAGTCTTAATACTCGTCGAATATCTGTTGATTTTCGACTGCGTTTTTCATTATCCGGTGTAGTGGTGAGATTCATTTGTGTTGCATTAGTAATTCCGTCTTCAGAGAGGTCAAGTGGTGCATCGTAGGGCAATCTTTGCTGGTGAAGATTATATTGCTGTTGAGAGGTTGTTATTTTTTTGGTAATCACTGTCGTTGTAGTCGAAATTGGTACAGATGATGTTGTTGACGGAAGTAATATCGTTGACGATGATTTGTTGTTCAGATCATTGGATTCATCAGACCCAGCAAATGAACTAATTGCCGATTTCTGATCGGACATGCCCACATCAGACATAGCCGGACTGATTGCGGGTGTAGGAGGACTTTGAATTCCGCATTTGTGGTGCATTAGATGATGTCTTCTGCGGAATTTTAAGTGACAACGCTCACATTCGAACGGTTTCTCACCATTATGAATGAGCATGTGAGATTTAAGTTGATTCGAGTCACTAAATCTTGCCTCACATATATCACACGAATATGGACGTTCACCAGTATGAACTCGTAAATGCCGACGTAAGTTTGCAACCTGCACAAACTGTCTATCGCAATGACTGCAATGATATGGTTTTTCCCCAGTATGTAGCCTCATATGTGTTTTGAGATGGTGATCTCGTGTAAACCGCTTGTGACATTCAGGGCATTCAAATGGTTTCTCACCCGTGTGAGTTCGCTCATGATTTTGCAGCACGTGTTTGTAGCCAAAAGATCGATTACAAATTTTGCATGTGAAGCATTTGTCGCGCGATGGATCTTTTGAAGTACCATGAACTGCAGGTCCTTCAGTGTTTGAGTTTGGGGATGATCCGCTTGACGGCGGTGAAATAGGTCCTGAGCTGTAAATGTCATGGTTTAGAGGAATTTCGATCGGTGGAGAAATCAAGTCCTTTTTAACGCTAATTTTCCGGGGCTTTTTCGTTGGCACCTCAATCGTTGGAGAAACAAGATTGTTATTGTTACTGCTCAAATTGTTATTGTTATTATTGTTGTTATTGTTGTTATGCGACAATTTTTTAGCACTTATAACCGGGGAAATTGGTGACGCTGGAGGTGAATGAGGCCCAGAAGATGACATTGTTGGTGGTTGAGGCCAAGAACCAAATAAAGCCGGATGATGGGGGAAGAGCGATGATACAGATGCTAATGTGGACATTGGTAATCTCGCTGCCATTAAAGCAGCCGCTGTCCTATTGGCTGCTAAAATTGACGGTGATAACATTCCAAGTGCTGAGGCAGCAGCAGCGGAATGTATTCCTGAATAAACGGGTGAAGGTGAATTCGCCATCGGAGGCGACATTGTTAGACTACGGTCTTCCTCACGTTTCATTCCTGCTAGAGCGGCGGCTAATCCTGCCAAAAAAAAATGTAATCATCAGTTACTAAAAATTTTCTAAATTTAAAGTAAAATACATATGTATATAATGCTTTATTTAAAAACTTTCAAAATGTCAATTTATTAGCAACTTGTATCTAGACAAACATTAAATTTTTTTTTGTGATTTTTTATTATTCAAATTTATGCTTGAAACAAGACATAAAAGCCATAAATTATCGAACGTATATAAGAATATTATGTGTACAAAAATTCATACACACATTTACAATCAGTTAACAATTCCATCAGAAGACAAAATACTACCTCATCATTACAAGTTCAAGTTAAAGAAAAAAAACTCATAACATTCACATGTTTCATAAGCTCCATCCTCCACACCAGACATCAGCGTGAAGACAACAAAAACCAGAAACAAAAAGGGCGGCAGAGTCTGAATCTGAATTGTTAATAAGAATTTGAATGAGTTAAATGCCAAAAGATTATTTTTTTCTTGTGTGCTACATGTGTACAAATCAGTCGTTGTTTTTTGTTTGAGAATTGTTATGGAATGCTCCCGCCTAGGGATGCCATTATATCTCTTTTAAAGAGGACATGTCCTCTTTTTAAACCAAAATCTTTTTTACACTTTTTTCCTCAAATTTTCCTTAAATGTTCTCTTTTTTGAAATATAAAAAGAGTACAAACTTGACTGTGATTACATCATATTTAAACTGATTTCAATCTAATTACATTTTTTTTTTGTGAATTTGATGTGGAAATTGAATCAGACTTGAACTTATTCGTTCGTTCAAAAATCCAAGCGATACGGTCTTCAACAAAAGTTACAACTTTTTCCAATGAAAAGTTTTCTAAATTAGACGACAAAATAGCAGCAATAGAAGCTACTCTTTCTTTTCACACTGTTAAACATCACCAAAGCTTTCTATCAACAGACTGCACAACAAGTTTATTGAAAGAACTATTCAAGGATTCTGAAGCTGCCAAGAAAATGTCATCTGCAAGAACTAAAACGACAGCAATTGCTAAATATGTTATAGCTCCGTTTTGTATTAACGAATGCATTTCTGATATAGAAAAAGTACAATATATTTTTGTATCAACCGACGGCAGTAACCACGTATCTAGCAAAATTTTTCCGATAATTATTCAATACTTCTGCCTAGAAAGTGGGATAACAACTCCAATATTTATACTCCAATAGTGGGATACTCCAACAATTTTTCACTTCCGATTTTTCCGAAGCTTATTTGTTTTTTGTACATTCATATATGTACATTTTTCACGAAAATACGAAAAAACTGGAATTAATACTCTAGAAGATTTGAAAAATACATTAAAAAATAGATTTGACGAATCATTTATGCCTTTAAAGGTAAAATTGATCTTTTCTAAGTTGATAAAAGATGGGAAAGAAAAAGAAGTGAAAAATGTTACAGCTGAATTTACAAAAACGTATGAAAAATCATATATTTATTTGCAAAGTTGGTCAAAACAATTTGACGACTTAAGTGTTTTTCTTTGGATGAAATTAGATAAAGTTCCCTTTTGGGAAAATATTGAAAAAACCATTGAATTTCTCCAAACAAAAAATGTTTTAATAAATGATACAAAATGTTTTGACCAGTTCTGCAATTTGAAAAAATTTTTCGAATCGAATATTGAAGATAATTTTTTATCAATGATTTCAAGCGATAAATGGTTGAAATACTTCAGACAATTCGAAAATATCGAAATGTATTCAGAAATGTTGAAAATTTGTGAATATTTCTACGCAATTCCAGCGCAAAATGCAAACGTTGAACGTGTATTTTCCCTTTTGGGTTCCCAGTGGACGAAAGAAAGAAACCGCCTAAAAGTTTCAACAATACGAAGTATTTTGTCAATTGTCTATAACTTTAAAAATATAAATTGTATTGAATTTTTTAAAAATATTAACGATAAAGAAGAATTTTTAAGAAAAATTCAATCAACTGAGAAATATGATACTGATTCTGAATCAGACTGAATCCTAAATAAAAGTTTCGTTTTTATACTTTCATTGTTTATGTTACTTTAATTATGTTTTGTTTTTGTTGATTAAAAATGAAATGAAAGATTCATTTCTACATTTTTATTTTTATATTTTATGTTATTTTAATTAAGTTTTGTTTTTGTTAAATAAAAATATAAATGAATATCCACATACATATATGTATAAATACTTATATATAATAAAGTTACTCGTATATATGGAATTATTTAGTTTTATTTCTTTTAATTATTAATTTTCCTGGTGTCCTCTTTTTGTCCTCTTTTTCCACATCCGGAAGTTCTCTTTTCTTAAGAAGCATTTCTGGTAACCCTACTCCCGCCCCCATTCTCCATTACTTCATTTACTAACAATTGTCAGTATCATATGCATATCAAACATATACGGAACAAGAGCTATTACGACGTCTCAATGGCGCTACCGGCTGTTTCTGCTCTTAGCTTAGTCCCATTTTTTTCTTTAGTTTTTGCTTTTCTTTTCTTCATTGGATTTCTGATTTTTTTTTGTTTTAGAGTATTTTTTGATTATATCATATGTGGTCACATAAAATAACAACGTGTTTTATAGTAAAGTAAGTATATATTCACCTCTTTTACATATACAGTTATTTGATCATACCACACATGCATATGTATGGTTACGACGTGTTTCATGTTTATTTTAACTCCATATGGGAAAGTGACTATCGCCATCTATCCGTACATGTTTCAAGTTTTAATAGAAGGGGTAAAGGATGTATATACATATGCATAAAACATAATACAAATGTACGATATGTACTTGCTCAATACACATATGATATGCCATCATACGTGTGCATATGTAAAAAAAAAAATCATTTCATATAAATGCTACAAGTGGTGAATAATTTATTGCATTACTCCACCAAGTATACATGTTGTTTCATGTATTGTCGCAATCGTAATACACATAACGAACGACTATATTACTGTTATATATTAACAACTGTTTTGTTTTGAAGAGAATTTTTATCCTTTCTGTTGAAGTGTGAGTTTGAGTTTGTATGACAAACGATAATGTGTGTAAAATTATTGAACATATATATGTATATAAATATAAGAGAGTACAAATATGAGAAACTTTCTGTTGCCTTTCCCGATTCCGATTTCTGAAACGGTGTCGTCTTCCTAACCCTCTCATTTCATTGATTGATTGATTGAAGCACACATAGAAAATATGTTCTTAAGAAAAATATATTGTCTCTTGTCTGTATGCAACCGGTTAAAATAAATACAACATCCAACCAACACGACTTACATATCCATACACAAAGTGCGTTGTGTTGTGTTGTCTTGTGTACATATGAAAGTACATATGATCATATGAGTAAATCATGCCAATCATGCCACGTGTGTACTTCTCTTTTTTAACGCATATACAGAAAAAATTAACGGGTTGAGAACGACTGTAAAGTATTGCATTTGTATATATGATGCATGTCAGTCAATGTATTCATTTTTAAACCCTCCACATATGAACTTGTGGAACGTATTAAAAATTGAAAATGAATTATGGAACATAATAATAAATTCATTCAGTTAAGGACACTTTTTTACGATAACTAGGTTTTTGATTTATATACAGTTATAATAATTTTGCTGAGACATTGGTTGAGATGTAATCATATATAGACTATAGAGCTGTCAGGATATGAAGGATACGCGAACAGCTGTCTGTGATATGTACTCGTATGAATAAACGGATAAATATGAGGATTTCGATTTTTTTTAATTAAGAAGGTTTTTTAAAATTATGATTTTGATTGCACTGAAATATATGTAGATGGTTTTATCAAATGATAAAAATTTGAGAATTAAAATTGAAGAGAAGACAAAGTCTGTCATCAAATGAAAATTAGGTACATCATAATTTATTATAACATCAAGAAACAACGTACACTACAAGTATGCTTTGTCCTTTATCAATTATTTTTCTTTACGAATTATCATTTACAAATTAAATTAGTTTTTTTTTTTTTTTTTTAATTAGTAAAATAATTCGTTGACATTTTGACTTTTATACAACAAAATATGGTCATTTCATTTTATGAAAATTTCCCTCTTGATAAATATTAGCACTCTATAACAATAATTAATTCATAATCACTTTGGGATAAGACAAAACAACAATCCATTTTAACTCGTCCTTTTATGCAGTGTATTTTCACAGATTACAAAAATTTTCTCATTTGAATTGCAAATTAATTTCTTCACTTTTCATTTATTCTTACACCGTTAATCCAAAAAGTATGAAATTAGTATTTTATATGCGAATTCCCATAAATTTCATCACCCTCTTGTACAAGAAATTATTTGAAAACAAAACGAAAAGGATCTGTAATTTCATCGTCTTTCATTGTTGTGTTGTCATGTCAGTAATATTCATGATAGACGTAGAAAACTGAAAACTTGTAATTATTCTTCTCTTCGATTTAAATGAATATTCCAAAGACCAATCGAAACAAGAAATTGGACAGATAACTCAAATTTACTTTCGTTTATTATTCTTTAATTAATTTTCTTGATTGGTTGGTTAGCCGCGGATTGTTATCCTTGAATATATCAGTAAAATTAACACAACGAGTTGAATACAGAAAATGGGGTTGAACGATTAATATGAAAAAAAAAACAAACATTAGAATACAAATAACAAGTAAGTACATAAGATGGTTTATCATGTTTTTGTTTTTTCTTTGGAAATTTAAATATCCATCACACTTTATTCATCCATACCTTCCTTAACTCATGTACGATATTTATATTAGATGCCTTTGTTTTGTGTGCTATCGTTTATAAAATTATAATACAAAAAATTAATTATGCAAATTAATTAAAATTGATCCAGAAAAGTTGAATACTAGGACTAACTGATGGGCTAGCATTCTAGCAAGCGATAAAATTGCTGGCTGTTATGGTTTTGTAATATGAGATCATAACGATGAAATGATGTAAGGTAGATGGTAAGTGGTAAGAAAACGAAACGAAAGGACAGGAAAAGAGAATGCATAAGTCATACATTTAGGAAGTCAGTATAATGAGTGAAATATGAAATAGTGATTAGTGGTGGAGGATACACAAAACAAAAATGAAAAAGCCCTAAAATGGAAATTAAATGAAACAAGGCGTCGGTTTTTTTTTTAATAATACACAGGATTCATGATGATATTAGCATTGGTATAAAAAATAGGAAAATTGTGAGTTGGAAAAAAAAATGTAAAGGAAATCTATCCAAAATATATTCTTAAAAAGAATACATAGATGAGATGTCCACCCACAAACAACGCATACAGAGCCAAGTATACTATATTTAAGGGATGGAAGGATGCTATATTTTGTTACAAAGATAGATATTTGTTTTAAAGTAATATTACACCGTATTTCAAAATATATATATATGTGTGTTTGTGTAAGTTTTATTTTTGTGCTATAAGGATACTTGTTGTTTTGTACTTAAATCACAGGTAATTTTAAAATATTTTTTTTTTCCTTTTGTACGCTTTGTTATTGTTATTATCATTATTATATTAAAATCTAATTAGAAAATGAAAATTGAGGATTATACAAGTATTTTAAGTTTATATATGGAAAATTTTAACTGTTGTTCTTATCGAAATTTTACATGAATGTTTTCTTTATCCTTATGTGCTGTTTGGTGCTAAACTTTTACGTATATATATGTATATGTATATATAGCTTGCCAGATCGTATAGGTATGGTCGTATAGTTAAATATAGGAATCAGGATAACATTTTGAGTGTTCTAATTTGATGAAAATTTTCATTTTTTTTTTGTCTTTTTGGATATTAATTAAAAATTTCGACGAGATTTAATATGAATTAAATGTTGTTTTTTCTTATATTTCTTTTAATCGGTGGTGTATTTTTCTCTTTTGTTCATAATTGCTTGTTTTGTTTTGTGTTTGAAATAATAAGAAAAAAAAATTAATTTAAATGATATTCGATCGTTTTTCTTTTTTTAAAAAGGAAACATGTTTTTGTTTTAATTTTTTTTTTCATTTATTTTGTTGTTTTGTTTGTATTTCTATTTTTTTTTTTAATCTTTGCTTTTGTTTGTTTGTTGGGTTCGCGTTACTAATTTAATTTATTCGAAAACTAATTAAATGAAAGAGAAAATGAATAATTAAAATTGAAAATATCAAATTTTGTAAACAAGTCATCGAGTATAAGTACAAACAACGTTTTAGATTATGTCTCATACTCATTTTTTATACTCAAATTATATAGGCAAATTGTTTCTACTGAATTTTTACGGAATACGGATGAAGATTTCTAAGTTTTTTATCCAGAGAAGTACACAAATCATACACATACACCCTAGAAAATATCTTTATATACATTTGTATTAAGGTACACATTTCTATGTTCCCTTTTTAATAAATTTAAATTTAAATGAAAAGTTCAAATGTATCACTCGTACAAACTGTTCGATACAAGAAATTACAGAACAATTTTGGAGATTATTAGTTCGTTCTAACGAAACAGAAATGATATGAATGATACATGGAATAAAATATATAGAAAGGAAAATATTGCGTAAATTCTTAACTGGTACTAAATTCGTATAATACATATACACAGCAATAACAATTCGAGAATGAATTTCGTTAGGTTTTTTTTTCAGTTGACTCACTTTGAATTACGGAAATATACAAATTACGAATATAACATTATTAATTAAATAATTGTTAAGATTAAGACAAACAAATTTTGATTTATTTTTTGATATTATTTTATATAAAACAATTTAATCGCAGATTCAGAAAATATTTATCAACATTTTTCAGTAAGAAAAAATTGTTTATATTAATTTCTGATACTTTTTCTGTTCCTGTATAACTTCCTACATGAAAACTTTGGGCATTTATTAAAAACAAAAGGTCAAAAAACCGAATACAAATTATTTTATCATTTTATTATGCCATCCAACAAAAGTACGTCATAATTATTGTAATTTTTGTTCATTATTACAAAATCATTTCATTCATATGAATACATTATGTACATATAATTGTATTTACTATATATAAGTAAATATATATACGCAAAGAGTTATTTGTCGTACGAAAAAAGTGAGTATTATGAGTATTATGAATGATTATTATTATTATTGACGCTATTAATGAAAATGTCAAGCGGGTCATCATCATTTTAGAACTCACACAAAAAAAATATACATTTTTTTCGGGAAGTTTTCAAATTTTGTATACAGTGTTAGTATATTGTGGTGTTGCTTATCAATTATCAAAATTATGTCTTTAGATAATTGGAATTTTGACTTTATTGTGAGATTTTTTTAAAATTTATCAATATTTATGATTAAATTTTTTTCTAATTAATCTCTCTTTTTGTTAAAAAAAAATTATTTTTAATGAATGAAGAATCAAACTGTTTAAATTTTAACGAGAATAAAGTTAAAAATAAAAAGAAGAGTTAAAAAGTAAAAAAAAAAAATTATTTTCAAAATAAAACTGATTTTTAACGAATTTTCTACAACGAAAATTCAATTTTTTTTTAACTGAAGCTATAGGTATATCTAATAAATTGTTACTGTTAAATGCGAATAGACATTTTCTAATTAATTTTGGAACTTCGTCTAGAGGTCAAAGCAATGAGAATGTAAATGAGCAGATGCGAATTTATCCTATGAACAAATCTTAATTGAAAAATGATCAAATTTTGTACATCAAACAAATCAATTTTAAACAAAATTAACGCTACAAGATTGAATATTGACATTTTGTGTATGAAAATGTAGGTAACGTTTTTTGAATTTTTTCAAAACAAATTTTAGGTAGGTATAGTAATGTTTCTGATATTTACCTCTTGTTTGCGCGTCCTGCAGTAATGATAATGCCATAGCCAAAACAATAATTCAATTATAATGAAAGTTTATTCGAAAATTTTTCGATAGTTATAATCTTTTATTTTTAGTTTCTTTTTATTTATTAAATTTATGATGTTCCATAGTTTATGTTTGGTCGCAACGCAATGCACTTAATTTCAGTATCAGAACAGAATAATTTTTTTTTAATTTTTTATTTTGAAATTTCACTTTTCGATGATAGAGCTAAAATTTATTTAATTTTTATTTTACAGTTAACAGTCTATTACATTTCAACAGATGAAAACAAATAATGTTGACGACTTTGCTACTATGTATATCATTTTTATCTTTGATTTTTGTATTCTTTTTATTCGAATTCAAGTAAAACTATAACTAACTAGGTATGTGATTATTATAAAAGGTTAGAGGAGGTAGGTTTGAATTTTTATTTAAATTTTTTTACAATAACTAAAAATATCCCGTTATTATTATTTTTTTGCTAAGCACACTTTTCTTTTAGATTTGTTACAATTTATATATTCTTCTTTTGCTTTCGTTTTATTTTTATTTAATCATACACATTTTATGATTCATACATTATTATATTATATGGTAAGCACATTCAATTTGTACTTTAGGATTTTTACTTATATACACGACTTTTCAGAAGTACCGTTTTTTTTTTATTTTATGTCCATAATTGCATTGTTGATTTTTTTTTTAGATTATTCTATATATTATATTTATTGTATGTAGTACCTACGTATACTGTTCACGATTATTCTTTGATTATGTTCGATAAATTTACCATAAGCACGTTATATATATTTTGAGGTAGTATAATTGTTACAATAAAAAAATCACGATTTCTTTTCATCAATAATTAAATTTGCAATAAATATTAAATACATGTAATTATTACATATTTATATTTAATAAATTTATATTATTTTTATTTATAATATTGAGGTAACTATGGTATGTATGTAATTTATTTTTATTCCGGAAAAAAAATACAAAAAAAAAATATATTTAAACACATTTTTTATTTCAATCAAAAAGATGCTACATCATTATTATAATAATTAAATCTTATAACATTTTATCCTTTACATTGATATACATATATCTATAATTAAATCTTGTATTTTATTTCAATATATCGTAGCTATGTTTGTATTAATACCGAATGAATTATTTTTAACACTTTCTTTATAATATTATTACTTAATATTCACTTTATAATTTTTATTATACGAATCGTTTAAATTAACAAAATAAATTGTTTTTTCATTTAAAATAATTTTTTCCAATCAAAATTTTGTTATAATTAAATTTTTTTTTAACCAAAAAATGAAAAAAAATTAAATACATCCAATTACTACAAGAGCCAAATCACGACTGGCTGGCTCATGGCTGGACTCAACTGGAGTTATTTTGTTTGAAATGAAATGATCACAAATAAAATATGAAAATCCAATCCATCCATACCATACATCCGTCTGTCCGTCGATCTATCCATCGTTGTATATTGTATTGTGTTGTGTTTGTCTTTTATCGTTCATTCCGTTCATTCTTTACTTCATTTTTATTCGTAGGTTATATGTATGTGTTGTAATTTTGTAGTAAAATTTAACCACTACAACTACACCACCATAGAATAATATATATTTCATATATATAACATAGTATGTACATATAGTATTTCCATGTATTTCCTAATTCTTACACTTTTCCAGTTTATCGCATCTTCATAATATTGTATATAATAAATAAAAATAATATGTTGTTTAGTTGTTTTCCCTTCATTTACTTCATTTAGTTTGGTGTATGGTGTATGGTGTAATAATGTGTTATAGAGTTACGTATCGTTACATTTGCATGCTTATATTTTACATCTACATTTATACTAACCACACATGAATAATATGGAGTTATATGCATATGCTGCATGCATGCATGCCCATGCATACATAATGCACGAGAAAATTGAGAAGGTATTTTCCTTTTGAAATCAAACTGACTTAAAATAAATTGTTCTATATTTGGTTCTTTCTATATATGATATATGATATATCACCCCTCTTGCACTACTGTTACTACCGTTTCGTATTAAACAGTTGTAGTTTTGTAATTTTGACTGTGTCTGTATGATGTACTTTTGTATGTATATTACTTGAATTTTTGCTTTGCTTTGTGTTTGAGTTTGAGCACGATTTTTAAATTAAATTTTTAAAAAATAGGAAACTTCAGTTGAATGACAACGAAATAATGCTTTATTTGACACTAGAATTGTCTAGCCATTAAAAATATTGGAATAACCGTAATGAAATATTGAAATTAGGTCAGTATTTTGGGTATTTGGCTTCTTTGGTTGATATGTTTTCTGTTGTCATTCATTTGTATTATGTTTCTCAAATACAAATCCACATACATACTAAAGTAATAATTTTTGTTGTAAAAAAAGGAATAGATATCCACCAATAATCAACTAACAACATTGCATACATACATAATAACGTATCGTCAAAATATAAAATAAAAAATCAAAAGGGATGAAGACTCTCGGCCGATTCAAATTTTACGTCCATCCAAATCAAATAGCGTCGAAATGGCCAAAACAAAAGCAACAGAGTAATTTGATGAAATTCCGAATAAAATTCGTATTTTTGGCAACATGCATACGATCTATATTCGTATGCGTATCGTATATAGGAAGGCATGATAACGAAAATGTCACCCACTTCACCTTTCTTATAAATCGTATTTTGTCTAATGTTGTATTATATATAAGGATATCCTTGTTACAGTATTGGTGTGGTGTGGATATATACATATTTTACTCTTCTCTTCAGAACATAAGAGTATTTATATCATTTTTGTTATTTTACATCTTTACATAGCGATAATAATAATTATTATTTAAGCATGCAAGTTACATGTATAATACGTATGTACAGTACAGATCCAAGCGGAGGAGTTGATTAAGATGGGGAGCCTATTTAGATGTTTTCATTGCTTTATGTCTTTATTTTTTTAAAATGAGGGACAGAAAAAAAAATGAGAAAACGATAATAAAAAAGGATGTTAGAGGTTAGATAATTTTCTTGAATTGTGTTAGTTAGACATACACAAGCAATATATGTTTTTATAATGTGTGTAAGGAATGATAATTTTATAGAATATACATTATCAGAAACAAAAATTTGACTGAAAATAAAATTGAAAAAGGATAAAAGATATAGGAAGAGATATTTAAAATAACGACGAGAAGGTGGAAAATTTTTTGTTGTACATACATAACATATAATGTATTAGGTAGTGTATTAGTATATAATATTTACATATATAAGTACAGTTTAAAATGGATAAGGATATCAATGATTTGGTGGACAGTGATTACCTATATGTACGAACACATAATATACATATGTATAAAATTGCGTGTACACACAATGGATAGCTTAAGATTATAATGTGTGTATGTCCTTAAAAATAAATGATTTCATCTGTAGTGGATAATTAAAAAATTATGCTTTATACATCTGTATATTCTGTCTATTCTATATGTATTTCGTTGTACACATAACTATTAAAATATCTTTCAAAAGGACAAAATTAAATTAAATTTGTAATCAATATTCTAATTTTATTATTATTTTCTGTTCAAATGAATAATTTAGTCTGTAATCCTTTACAGGTGTTTTCTTTACATTTAAAATTCATCTTTCACTAATAAATGTACGAAAAAGGTAAGAACAGATGATAGTATATGTACAATTACAGAATACAGATTGTAACATATGTACACAGTACATACTATTTAAGATTTAATTAATTATAAGAAAAAACGATTTGTTTCATGCACAGCATAATAGTGTGGTGTGACATATGCTGTTATAATAAATGCTTGACCTATCACAATTTTATATATCCACATATTTACCGTACTTACATGTGGGATATTTATATTTTCTATTGTATATTCTATGTACATATATACTTCGTCACAAATACCAAAACCATGTCCTTCTACTTTTATTTATCACATCAATTTGGTGAATAAAATTTTTTGATTATACAAGTTTCACTCATACACACTATATACATTGGATATATATGAATATAAAACTCAGTCACATCCACAGTTACACACAAAAATTTTGTTAGATTAAGTAAGTATGCTCTGGAAGGAAAATGGACATAAAACACAAATAAATAAATTTGTATTTAATGCGCACATTTTTTTTTCTCTTGATTTTATATATTTTGCTCTAAAATTCGGCTCTCTTAAGTTTGTTATGGATATATGAAATCAACTCTCTTCTTATAGTTCCGCACACACATAAAAGAATTAATTTTTGGAAGAAATTGTTTGCAAGTATGAGAGTTGTGAGAATGTATTTTTATCAATCTAAAAGGATAGGACAGGAATATATATTGTATATTAAAAGTGAGAGTGAATCTGTACACCTATTATATAATATTCTCATATATTTTACACCATACATACATTTAAACACTATAAATTTTACATTATATATTGTATATACATACTATGCTATATACTATATTACACACATTCGAATACCCAACAAGTATGAAATGAACGCGCACATACTACATATCCTTTACCCATATTACTTGAAAAATGGTAATATTCGAGCAATACACCGCAATATTTGGTAAATGCTTTTATCTCTATATACAGACTGGAATATATTTGAGAAGTAATAATTTTGATGGGATGGACAATGGCCAATTAAGGATATTCACATACAAATGTGAACTTAAATACATATGTATGAATTTTTTTTTTCAACATCAATCTGTATACAATACAAAAATATGTATATCAGATTATGATTATGATACTAATTTGTTCACTTTTAAGAAAAAGTTATTGTTGGATATTCATAAAGGATTATTATAATTAATTATGAAAATCTGTTCAGTAATTAATTACAGATTTGAGGAATTTTAATCCTTTATCTCATTTCATTTATTTATTGATTTTTTCTAAAATAAATGAATAAATTTACAATTATAAATACTATGCACTTATCTTTTTATTTTTATATAGATATATCGTTGTTAATTTCTAAAGGATAGGATAATTATAAATCTTAATAAAGTAAAATAGCAAAAAATACTGTTAGTAGCACGGTAGCACCTATTTATATATTGTCTTAAGCCTTATAGCTATGGTATGTACATACAGAGCGTTTTAAAATGTTTGCCCATGCCCATCATACATAGACATACCAGTTTTAGGACTCTTTATGATATTTAAAACTTTAAAGTGATCTCTTCAGTATCGGAAATTCACAATTAAAATTTGAAAAAATATATTAAATACAATAAAATAAAAATATTAGCAAAATTGAAATAATCCTTTTTACGAAAACAAATCAAAACCTTCTATAAAAGGGTGAAAATTTCAAAAATACAATAAAAAAAACATATTGTACAAAATAATATCAGTACAGATGATATATATATTTAACATTACACATTTTTATAAATTTGTGTGCCTGTCCTGTACGTACATTTAACATATGTACCTATGCACATTACATATGCAAAAGAGTGATATTAGGAACGGTATTTATGTTCATATTTTATAATTTAATGTTAAATATTGTTATCGTTGATAAATTGTCAAAACATTGTAATAATTTTTAAAAACATTCGGCTAATTACTTTTGTTCAAATATACATCTATGGGCAGTTGAAAGGATACCGAAATTTTATGACTTCTTTAGTAAACCCATATATGGATACCTTTTTAATTTCTTTATATTTTGCGTATGTATTGTATGCCTGCGTATATGTATGTTCAAAATGACCAGAATTTATTTATAATATTTATTATATCAGGTCATATAATAAACGAAAATACATAGATTTGTATGTATATGCAAGAATAAAAAGGATATATAAACTGTATGTATGTTATATGAGTATGAAGTAAATTGAAGTATAATGATTGTAAATGTAAATTTTTATGTACACACTATTGTTTTTACAATTTTAACTTTCTACAAGGATAATATTTGCAAATTAAATCATAACGTAACTATACCTCTATACACATACATATATAAACAGTTATAAAATATTTAAATTGTCCTCGAATGCTATAGTTCTTGTTCTTCTTCTTATTTTGGTCATCATTAAATAAAATTTTACTACATTTCAAGCATTATACACATTACCACCCATACATTTATTTTGACTTTCTTGAAAATTTTCTGCAACCTTTTTTTTCCAGTTTTCTTTTTATTTACCTGACCATATATGTATAGTTATGATACAGGACAAGAATGTTACCATATTCTATATGGACATTTTACAATTGCGTACATAAAATTTGTTGTTGTTGTATTATTTGTAAATTTGATGGACAAAAATTAATTTGTGACCTTTAATTTTTTCTTTTTTTTTTTTTAACTATAATATGACTTCATAAATATGTTTGTTGTAATACAAAAAAAAAAAAACAAAATCAAAAATATTACAAAACAAAAACAAAATTTCTTCCTTCCTGTATATACACTCGTATTTTTACCTTCTTCGCAAAAATTTCTTGTTTTTGTATGATATTTTTATATGTATGTATAGTATGTACATATGCAAATACATATATCAAATTTGCAAATAATCGTATATCGAATGCAACTGCAAAAAAGGAAGAAAAAAAAAACGATAACAACAGCAGAAAAAAAAAATATTTTTTTATGATTGGGAGGTGTTCTATTTACGTTAGAAATTTACTTTATTGCCTTTGTTTTTAACAAATATTTATACATTTAATTTTTATTTTTATTTTTATACTACGTATAAGGAGGTGTATGGAATCCATAAATTAGAAATATATATTCATATGCGAATTATGCATATATGAGATGAGGCGATGAGGTAAGTAAATTGACATGATTTTTTGTCGAAAACCTTGAAAAATGTTCAATTTTTAAATAATTCTTGGAATATTTCTCGTAATTCTGCATGATAACTGTACATTAGTGCATATTAGTAAATAAACGTATAGTATATATGTATATATAAGTATGTATGTCAATGTACACATTCTATTTGAAAATGCAAATATGTAATAATAAACGTATAAATACCGGATATAAAACTTTATTATAATGAAAGTGGAATTTGTCAACGTTTTACATTTCATTTCAATTTCATTTTTTTCTCTCTATACTCATCGTATTTGGGTTATCAAATTTTACAAAATCCTGACAGTAAAAGTGGTCATCATATATTGTAGTCGTGTATGGACGAACGGTACAACAGTATTCTTTTGTAGGTCCTGTAGTAAATGCAAAAAGATGATACTTTTTAATGCATTGTACTATTGGATTTCAAATTTAACAAAAAAGGATAATTACGACTGTTATACATTATTGCATATATATGTATTATGTATGTATGTACATATTGTATATGATAATGCGTAGGTATATCTATACATGAATTTGAAATTTTTTCTAAAGAAATTGTCCAATAAAATTACACATAGACTATGGGTTTTTGCATTTATTTCGTGACCTAAATATATAACAGGATAAGATATATAATATATGTACATACATGTTTATTTTTTTAAATAAGAAATATGCAAATATACATTTTATTTTTATATGAATATATTACTTTGGTAGAAAAGTCGATCTTTTTACAAACAAATTACAAATCAATAAAAAAAGGACGATAGTTTTTCAAATTGAATTATAGACATAATATTTGCATGTTTATGGATGCGTGTATATAAAAAGGTATATATGAGTAAAGGACCAATAGTTTAGTTAACGGTATTCGAATTACCTCTAGAACGTTTTTTCATTGTGCTCGTACCTCGCACTAATTTTTACTCATTGACTTTTTTTATGCTTTGTGCCTTGACTTTTTAATATATGTTTGTTTTTTTATTGATGTACGGATTTCACAGTGTTTTATGCTTTCGTTTTTTAATGATATGTGAAAGAAATTGTACATGTATTTTTTTCTAAGGAGCAGGACAGTGTGGTTAGATATTGAAAATATTCTAGTAATTTCTTTTACAGTTAACAAAAGAATGATGAAATTCTAGTGCTTTGCAAATAAAAAATACTCACATATCTGCTTTGATTAGTTCGTACATTTAAAGCTGATATTACTATACAGAAACAATTCTGGACTACATATACAGGGTACTTTTGTAATCGCATCTAATCGTTCGTTTTATAGTATTTTTCTCTATAACACATGGGAGTTTTT
Source organism: Villa cingulata (assembly GCA_951394055.1). NCBI lineage: Eukaryota > Metazoa > Arthropoda > Insecta > Diptera > Bombyliidae > Villa > Villa cingulata. Next base: position 533,641 of record OX596019.1, on the reverse strand, counting down.
TTTTGTTTTTTTTAAACTACTATTTTGTATAGAAGAAAAATATAACGTCTCTTTCGAATCCTTTTCTACTTTTTTGTTATTGTCTGGTGTGGTAGTAAGAAAATTCATTTTTTCCAATTTTTTTCAAAAATTTTTTTATTAAAATCCTCGAAACGTTATTGTTGTGTGTAACGAACGTCTGGCACAAGAATGAACTTTTGCGCCATAGATGCGTTGCAATAAATATTTTATGAAACTGTGCAATGGTATATGATTGAAAAAATAAAAGTATTAATACTACTTACATATACGTATGTGAATGTAACTTCAGGACAACCATCAGCCATCCAACCCTATCACATAAACCCCTTTTTATCTCGACAAATGACTAAAAAATTTGTGGGCAAATAAATTTTTAACACAAATCTATGTATTAATGTAGACATTCGACACAATACATATATACAAAAATACAGTGCACATAATGATCTGAAGCCCTCCTATGTACATATAAATAATAATCACATTTTTGATCTGATTCCGTCTATTTACAAACTCACTTATACTTTTTATCTCACCCTTTGAATCAGTAGCAAAACAAAATAATAAAAACAGAATCCTTGAAAAGGATGCAATCATATATCGTGTATTTTGTAATATTGTAAAAAATGAATTTGTTATTTTTGTTGTGTATACATACACGAATCGCCTCTTTTTTTTTCAAATGTGTTGACAATTTGAAGTACATGTGTATATACGTATTATTTTTTTCTGCAAACATATAGAAAAAAAACTAAAGGTGTTTTGAAACATTTTTATCCTTTTTCTTCAAATTTATTTTGATGGATAGATATTTAGTTTTTGATTTGTTTTATAGTAATTTTCGGGAATTTCATTCATTGTATGAAAGACAAGACGACTAACCGTACTTTTGGCATTCGTCAGTATCAAATAAAAAAAAATTAGAAAAACAAAAAAACTAAAACGAGCAGGATACGTAATCAACAGCAGCAACAACATCAATAATCGATTATAAACACAAACTATTTAGTTAGTATAGGATGGCATAGGGTATATAGGTAGCTGACGAATTTATCACATAGTACTCAAAGCATACTCGGTTCATTTTAATGATTTTCATATTGAAAAATGAGATGTAGAAGAACTGAAAAAATTTTCAATTTTCATAAATTTGGAAAAAAATTATGTGTTCAGAACAAAACAAAACACGATGCAGTTGTTTGAATAAAATTGTTTTTTTTTTTTTTTCAGCGAACATAAACCTACTCACATGTGCACATTCTATAGAGGAAACAAATTTTTCCATTTTAACTAGGAAAGATGCGATTTGTAAGCAGTTGTACGTTATATGACGCGTGTATACAAATAATGTAGATACGCGGTAATATTGTGTAGGTACATATTTACAGATTTTTTTTTATAAAAATAAATTTTTTGATGTTGTTATTGTTTTATCCTTCTGTTTATAATTTCATTTCATTCCAAGCAGACCCCCTTATATAAGTCTTGTTCTGCTCTCTATTTTGAATATAACTTCAAAAGATTGTAGCACATTAATTCTAGAAGAATTTTTTTTTTCTTCCAAATTTTTTTATTTTTTATTAAAAATTATTATAAAAAACAGATTTTAATGAATGTATTTGTGAAATGGTGAATAGATATATAAAAAATCTTGTACTTTTTCGTTATTTTGTTTTTATTAGGGTACTTGTGTACGAGGAAAAGTACACATTTAATTGGGAAACAGTTTGAATATCTCAACTTCGATACATAATGTACATATGGTACTTTAAATCTGATTGGTGTAGGTTCCGTTCACCTTATTTTTTAATGATTTTACCTAACTTCTTCACTGCATATCTTATATTGTAATCGGAAGAGTAAAAACGTAAAATCCGATAACGCGAATGAAGTAGAACGGAACAAATAAACGAGATTTAAGTAGCAGAGTAGCACGCGCTAATCAAATTCACCACCGCCTGCACATAGTAATATAAGGGAAATGCCGTAATATGTATTTTTGATGTGTACTATTGGTACTATGTAGTATACACAGATTAGATATTATACACTGTTCTTAGCATAAGATTCATTTTCTTTCTTCCTTTAAATACTATTTCTTATCCTTTGTATTTGATATTTCTCATCCTTCTGCCATATGAAGTATTTAGAAATTGAAGAAGAAAAAAAAACATGAAGTCAATTACGCATGCGTCGATGAATTTTTTATTTGTTGCTGCCTCATTCGCTTCTTTCATTTTAAAACGAGACCGTTTTTTATTTCTAAATTTTTTTTTTAATATTTTGGTTGAAAATAAGGAAATCGATGGCGTATTCTTCAAATAAATGAAAATACTAACAAATAATTATAGAATAGAATGTACAACCGTCAAAGAAAGAAGAAAGAAGAAGAAAGAATTAATTCAGTGGCGGTAAATATCATTTGATTTTAAATTCTACACTCGTGTGACCATTACCATTACGTAAATATTTATAAAGATTCTGTAATTATGTATGTATGTATATGTATAAAGTAGTTCTTTTTAGATATGTGTAATTTGAAAAGAAAATGCAGGTGTGTCCTTCAAAATTGTATGGATAATCATTATGATTACACACAAAAATAAAAATGAATCTAGGATAAAAACATGCAATTCGTATTATATAGGAACAAATAAGGACTTTTTCCTTGATTTCCTTGAAAAATATTTAAATATTTCTTTACATTTGGTACATTTTTATTCTCGTTGAATTCATATTGTGCAGGTAATTTGATACTGGATTTTATATGCGATTCTCGAGAGTGTGTTTAGTATTGTACTGTATATATCCTTCTTTAAATGACATACGACAGTAAACAGAAAAAAGAAGCAAAATTATAATTCATTTTTAGATGCGCAATTTCATGAAAGTATAGGAATAAACATCGATGACTGATGACATTTTGTATTGAAAGTATAAACTAAAATAAATTAAAATCATTTTATACTTGCTCCTCTCTTCTATACATATATACTCTATATAGTAGTTGAGATCATTGTCTATTACAGTACATATCTATAGTAAAAGCTGCGATAGTAGGAGATAGGAGTAGTATTTTACACATCATATGCGTGTGCTCCTATTTTCTTTCTTTGTATAATGTTGATTATTTCTCTCTTAAATATCCAACCACCTATAAATTCTTGAAATTGAAAGTGCAAACAAAAAAATATCTTCAAGAAGTTTTATATTTTCTGAAACCCTAATGGACCTTTCATCGTCCTTGTAACACATTCATCAATTTCAATTGAATATTTTTTTTTCTTATTTCTTGAGTATAAGAACAGTATTTATATTTATATCAAAATCCTTATCCGATTATAATTTGCTTTTGTTATCCATTATATTACATCCACATTTTATCTGGCTATTCACTTTCTGAGTCAAAAACTTAAAAATATTTCCAAAACTTCTTCTCAGTGATTCTTCTTGATTACAATGGAATTTAGCTACTTTTTATTTCTTTATTTTTCAAACAAAAAATTATATTAAAAATTTTTTTCGAAGGAAATATTAATCCTTCGTTATTTAACTATTTATATACTTATTTGCGACAATGTATTTTATGACATTAACCAATGGAACGTATTAAAAGTATAGTGATTAATTCTTAATAAGCAATGTCCACGTTACATCCATATATGAATGCATGCAGCATATTTCTTATATTTTTACGTTCAGAAATAGTCAATCATTATTCAAAATCCATTTGAAAATCTTATACTTTTTTCATATTCCCAAAAAAAAAACGTTCAATTTTTTTCCTTTTTTTTCGTACAATTTTTCTTCCTTGATTTTTTGATTTTATTGAAGCGAATACTGATACATGTATGAGTATTCCTTAAAGATGTGTGTAAAAATATTGAAGAAAAGAATATTTCGATTAAATGAAAAAAGGATTTTTTTTTACAATTTATTATTATCTTGGTACTCATGACATGTATCATATTTATTATCAGACAATAATATATAGCGTATGATAAATAATAGAAGATTTCAATTGAATGAATGATGATGTATGCAACAACAATAATCGGATATACTCACATTTGTAGATGAATGCAACAATATATAGGACATGAACAAAAAAAAAACCAATTTTACATTGCTTTGATGTAAGACTTCCTCATATTTCGGTCATATTAGATGTTCTGTTACCAGATTTATAAGCAAGCAAGTAAGTAATAGAAAAGAAAAAAAAATTAAAAATCGATAAATATCCTTTTCACTAAATTATAATTCTACAAATAGAGGTGTGCAGTTTTTACTATTATACCTAAACGTCTAAACTCTATGTGAATACCTGAAGTTGGGCAAAAAAATTGGACCGGTCAAACTGAACCGAACTATAAGAGATCCTTTCTGTATTATAATTGCAAATAGATGTACGCACAATCTCAGATCAATCAAAACTTTTTTTTTGCCAAATTTCTTTAATATTGTTCAAGATCCTTGCTGTTGTTACTGTTGCTACGATTATTTTACGTCGTTACGTTATCGCAGTATTTGTTACTTTATATTTCGTACAAAAAATAGATCTTATAATTTTGCCGAATTGAAAATCCTTTTTTTATAAAAAAAAACGTTATACTGTTCATACTAATTATTATATATCGTTAGTATACCATTTTATATTTAATATCTGATGGTCAGCTGGTATTATGTCAGTTAGCATTTTTACATTTTTTTTAAATTTTTTTTTACTGCCTGTACAAAACTCATGCAGAAAACACGAAATTCGAAATTCAGGAAATATTAGAACAATTGGCAGAAAATTTCAACATATGTATGTGCGTTGGAATCTAGTTTATGCGTGTTACGCGAATCAAAAATATAATTTTTTGCTATGGCTGCACAAGTGTAATGATAACCAAAATTCATTTCGTTTCTTCCTCTTCTTTATTTTGTTGGTAAATTTTTTTTGGTTTTTTTCCATTGACATAAACACCGATTTATTAATTCTAAGAAATCGAATAGTAATAGACCCTTAAGGTACGTGAGTATAGCTATGCGTATGTGGTGGAAAAGTTAAGTAAAATACTCGTACATAATTGTTGTTGACTTGTTTACCCAGAAGCAGAAATCAAATTTTACGATAAATTACCATTCAGTTCGATTACACGTACTTACATGTTATGCATGAGCTGAGCAGGTTTTTATGCACATCATACCCCAATCGTCGTACTTAGGTCGTTCATACGTTCATACGTTCATACTTATAGATAAATACACAATGTCCAAAATAATTTTTGAACTTTAATTATTTCGATTTGTATTTTTTTCTTCTATTTTTTGATAATTACTTTCCAATAATGTACATCCAAAAATCATAAAAATATCAGTTTGTCAATACTTTAATGTGATTTCTATGTTTTCATGTTTGTCTTAATATTTTTTTTTTTGTTTTTTTTTTTTGTTTCATGTTTTATGTGTATTCCTTTTGTTGTTTTAGTTTGTCTACTCGATTCGATTTTAAAAGGGCAAAAATTAATTAAATATTTATTTTTGAACCTGTTTGTTTTTTGTTGTAAGAATGCGTGGTATTATTCATGATCTATGATCTATGATAATTGGAATGTGAATGCATTTATCAATAAACTAAGTACATAAGTAGCTGACATTTTGTAAATAGTAGAGTAATTGATAAAAAAAAAAGGTTTTTTTTTTCGTTTAATTTTGTCTTTTGGTTTTGGTGCCTGCAGTATTATTTGTAGAGTGATTATTATTAAATTTCCAACTAATGTACAATGTGCGATATACGCTCATGCATTTACACTACACATTGTAACTTTTCTTTCATTCTTTCATAATTATATGCTTACAATGAATGATTACTACACCATAATCATTATGAAATATGATAATTATTTAATATATGAAATTTTAGCGATAAAATTAATTTTTAAAATGTATGAAATTATATGCTGAGTTATTTGTGATTCATTTTTTTCAATAAATTTGTAATTATCATATCATGAAATTTGAATTTTATAATTTTGGTTACGTTCACGCAATGATCATTTATAGATGAAATGATCATTATTGGTTTCAAACAAGCCAATAATCAGTTCGGATTGAATATCTGAAAGTAAAGATTTGCAATCGTCTGTGTCTCTACTGTATAATAATTTATTTATTATGGTCTTATAACATAGTCCTAGAAGAAATTATTGAGTAGTGAGTACATATTAAACGCATCAAAATCTTATATAATTAGTTGCTAAGTGTTAATATAAAAATTATTTTTTATATGTAGTTCCCATAATAACTCATCCAATAATTTTGATATGAAATTATTGCAGATTTTATTTTTCGACAAAATTCACTTTTTATTTTTATAACCCTGACTTTAGACTTGAACTCTCAATGCATATGTATGTATGTGTACGAACGTCAAAAACATAAAAAATAAATTAATTTTTGTTTTTACTTTTTATCATCATAATTCTGTATGCATTCTTGTTCTGTTGCGGGCATACAGTTTTGACAATAATAATTAAAAATTATACCCATTCATTATCAGAATATTACTCGCATACGTACGTATACATAATAAGTATGTACATATTCTGCTATATATACGATTGCTATACAACGGACCAGGTCGACTAATGTTTAAATGTTGTCATTTTTAAAATGTCTCTTATCAACATTAATTACGAATGTATACATACATGGACATGTGATTATGTATTATACGTCTCTTGGCTTGATGTACATTAGTAAGTATTTTTTAGGTATGATTTTTATCATCTTTTAACTATACAATGACGAAGAAGAATTTCAATTTTGTTTAATTATTTGCAGACAATTTTAAATATATTTTTCTTGTTTCAATTTTGTATTTGTTTCAGAATTTATAAAATTGAAAACGTAAATGTAAGCAATATACACAGTCAACCAACAGAGTATTTCAGTGATTTCACTTGACGTTATCTATTTTACCGCATAACTCATGGTCTCCTAGTAGAATACCAATTGCACTTGCACTTGCACTTGTTTACAGTGACCGTCAAAATTTAATAAACGCTGCAATTTTTTTTTGTTAATCTAGAATCCAAAAAGTAGTTGAATTTTCTATAAAGCATCTCTTAGACTGAAAAATAATGTAATAAATTCAAAAATTCAAAATTAAATATAATTAAAATCTAAATTAAAAATGTAAATGATATGCTACAAAGATCAATTTATTACCTTTTGATTAAATACGAAAATCGATTGTTATCATGATTTGTATCATAATAAAAATTTATACAAAATATTTATAAAATAATTTTTTAAAGTTTTGCTATACTGAAGCTAACCTAAAATTACATTTATTGTTCTAATTGTATTTTACGAGCGCAAAATATTTCATATTATTTTTAATTTTTTTTCAAAATCTGTCACTTTTCATTGATCTGTCAACATGAATTTCAACAGTTTTTTGTTTTTCACAAGACACATGTATAATAGCAAAATGAAAATTCTAAAACATCAAATTATTTCACTTTTGTTTCTGACGTTTCATATAATCAATAGACGATAATAATTTATTATTGTTGCGATTTTAAAATTGTCATTGTGTTCATTTTTAACGGTCAAAACAATCGTTACTATAGACTATTACGTGTGTATTTTTTTTCCACTTTTTTTTTTTTTGAGGTCCCTTTCGCTGATTGCTGTTGAATGTTTCGTGCTATGTTTTTCTTTCGTCATAATCAAATTATGCGTATATATAGGTGTACAGAGAGTACCTATATGTAATGTATATACATTCCTATTTATGTATAAGAGTGTAATATTATGTGCGTATAAATTTTTGTAAATGTAAAATGAATGGAATGGCTTCATCACATTCATATGACACTTTGTTGACATTTTCAATTTTCGTGTTATATTGTAATCTGATACTTTTCCTTAAAATTCATTTTAATATTATTAAGTGCATTGTTAATTCATCATTATCATTATTGTTCCAAAAATTATACGAATATGTACAAAGAAACCTTCCAAAATGAAATTCAAAAAAGTCCAAGTTATTAACATCCTAAAAAATTTGTACTTTTATACACATGTATCGATTGTTCGTGTATATAAATCGAGTCTAATACAATTCATGTATATAGAATAGAACTGTACATTATACTTACATGAGATTCCACACTGAACAAGAAAATAATTGTAACGAATATTACAGCTCATACTATAGTATATACCCATATTCTCCTATATGTATATTGCGCCTGTGTGTATTAAAGGTAGAAAAAATCCTTGAAGAAATTTCCTTTTCAAAATTTATTATTTTCTTTTTATTTTTTTTTTTTTGATTCTAGTTAAATTTCAATCAACTACAAACACTACTAATTGGATCAACGGATTGTCAACTGGAAATAGAAAGGAAACATAAAAAAAAACCAAACAGAAACGTTGATATGTAATTAGTATAAGAATATAGTAGTCTAGTTACAAGCTATAGAGTAGAGTCAACATTGTAAATTTTGTGTGTAATGAGAATTTTATCGGTTTCATTTGTTTAGAATTTTCTTCGTTTTTTTTTTTGAAGGTTTCTTTGTTCATATAGTTCACCACCTTATATTTCTCTAGAAATAAAAACCAACACGATTATTACTTGAAAGGTTTCATTATGCGTCATATATGCATACTCTGAAATATTCATAAAAACCAATTTACCTTTTTTTCCAATAATTTCCCGTATTTATTCTTTAATCAAATTTTTATTTTGCAATTGTATTCACTTCACTCACAATTCAAAGCAAATAAGAACGAAAAAAAAGTGTCACTAAAAGACTCTATATGATGTGTACATAGATATATAGTAATCGAAATTTTTCAATCAATTGACATTCTAAACGTTTTGGCACACAAACGACAGATCTATAAAATGATTAAAAAAGACAAAGAATTTTGGAAAAAATAACGTGAATTTAAATCCTTAAAAGTAGCTGTTTTATATACCTTTTGAAATATTCGACCACATATTTGGTGCATTCAATATCCAGCTTCTTCACTTTCTCATAACTCCCATTTATATTCTTATGGTGGTATCTAATAATATTTTCGATGCGATCTCATTAGAAGCGATGATTTACTGATAACAAAATTTTCTCACAAAATTATAGCCCGCACAAATGCATCCACTACCATGTGCACATTTGAAAATATCAAGACAGGTACCTCTTTTTGTACCACATAAGTATTAGGTATGTGCTTAAGGTGCATGTGTACATCTACATAAAAATATAAATTTTCAGAGAAAGTTAAAGGATAATATTCAATAAATAATATTATGGTTGATTCTGTTTTTTTTTTGTTACGAGCATTTCACAAAAATCACCAAAAATTAATGTTGAAGATATCTCAATTTTCTGGGATATCGGTAATCAAATTGCAACTCAGAATCACAAGTTAAATAGCGACATACGAGTATATCTTACATATATCTTCGTACAATGTGAACGACAAAGAAAAATTTTTTTTATGTGAAATCTTTAAATCATTTCCTAGATTTTCTGATAACCAACATTAAAAGATAATCTTTGAATTTCAAAATAAAATGAACAAAATGTGAAATAGAAAATTAGAGAAAAAAAAATATCTAAAAAGTGCAAGATTACAAGCCACTAAAGTATTTTATGAATCTCAAAGATTCCAACATTTTTCGTTATATTTTTTTTGCGATTTTTTCATTTTTATTTGTTCAACTATAAATATTTATCTGTCTATGAAAAATTAAACGGATGATAAACTATCAATGATAAGATGCTTCAATATTCAATAGATGATCATCCTTTTTGTTTTTTGTTTTTTTTTTTTTTTTTTTTAATGTAAAAGTGATTTGTTTTATACGAATTTTTCAATTTTGAAATTTATTGCCCGTAAAATGAACGAAAAGGTTATAGAAAGAAATACACGTGAAGGAATGGATATGGGTATTGGCTTTCATTTGTTGGACACGAAAATATCCAATTTCTTAAAAAATAAATGTTTTTCTAAGGACCTCAATATATTCTGTTCTAAAGTGTAAAAGAGTTCTAAATAGTCCCACAATAATGAAGATATTTTTTTTTTCCAATAAAAACTAAAAAATAAATTATAAAAGAAGAAAGTACCTCTTAATTTTTAATGTCTCATACTGCGTCCACAAAAATATTAGAGCTCTTAATGTAATTATAAACATAATACGGATGCGCATGTGTACATAATTCATGTATTGATTAGGCCATTTATTTTGAATGAATCAAGTACATTCTTCAAATCAAACGGGTGAGTTTAAGATATTAATTTTGACCATGTCATTATATGTAATGATTGCACTTAATGTAATTAGCATTAAACATTATTTATAATAGATCTTGTTGTTACATCGATTTTGATATTCATTCATTGATCAATTAAAATCACTCCTTCATTGAACGAGTACTAACCACGTTTCTTCACACTTTTCAGCTTTTCATTTTGGCTATCAATTAATTGAGACAGCACTGAAGTGACTGAAGTAACTCAAAGTATAAAAAATTTACTCGCAGATAACCGCAAACAACTAATGAACTATGTTCTGTATATATTCCCTTCTCAGAGATCTTAATTTCTGGTATATTACTTTAGTGCACTCAATACAGGAAATGCGGGCTTCTATCTACTATCAAACTATTTTTCTTTAGTAATATGGTATACATAATATTCAACGTTTCAACTAAGTACATACAAAAATTAATTCGAACCCAAACGCTAATGCATGTCGTATGTAATTATCGATGTTGCAGCAAATCTACAATCTTTATACAGCAGCAACTACAAAAGTACACAACTTACCATTTGTAAGATTAATCTAAAATTTCGGAAATTCAAAAGCCATAAAATCCGATAAATAAAATTCAAAAAATCTAAAGAAAAAGTAAAGAAGTAATTAGTAGAGTTGTTACATTGACAAATTCCAGAGTTATTTTTTGTTTTGCTTTTTTCCTGCTTTTCCTCATATCTCTGTGCATTCGAAAATGTCATATTGCATCTGTAAACGAAAAAAAATTTTTTTTGAATCGAACATTAACTAAGTGTATAACTCCTCTATTTTTTATGATGATGACTATGATGATGAGTACTGTACAAAAGTATTTTTGCTAGGAATAAAACCACAAGAAATGAAACCACAAAAACACGAGAAAAATAAATCCAACATTCACTCGTCAACTGAATTTATTAAAAATTCGATTTCCTTTTACCATCATCATTTTGTGTACAAGAATGAGTGAATGGGTGACCATTATATTTTATCAGGCGAAAAAAAAACATCGTCTTGTAAATATTTGATACATGGGTGCCTATTATATCCTTTATACAATGAAAATAAAACCACAGAAATAGTAACCATAAATACGAGTACATGTCACATACTAGTAGAAAATACTTTTTTCTCATATAAAATGGTACAAAAAAAAAAAAGTAATAAAATAAAAATTTTAATAGGACCACAGGATCTTATTATATTGTAATGAAAATTCTATAGACTTACTATATGTGTGTATATGCAATTTGATAACTTATCATTACTTTAATGATTTCTCTAATTTCAATTCCGGATAGTTTTAGTTGGTTTCGATTATTATTTTATTTTTATGTCAATTCAAAATATATTATGGTCACATACATACATATAATAATGAAAAGTAAAAGAAAGTATGTATAGGAAAAATAAAAAAAATAGAAAATAATAATAACGAATAGAGAAAATAACTCAAAAAATATTTTGGGAGTTTCCAAAAATTTATAAAAATACGAGTAGTGCGGTAGTACTGAGTTTTAATCATTTTTCATCGGAATTCAAATTATGAAATTAAAGGACTCTTAACAAAATATTTTATCGATTCTATTTAATGCGGAAGTTTTATTATATACAAAAATAAAATAAAATAAAATTTGTAAAAAAAAAATAATAATAAAAGTGAAATGAAATCGTACATAGAAAGGAATTTAAAAGAGTCACAGCACATCATAGGGAGTCTAGTTTTGAATATAAATGTTAGTAGCAAAATGTAAAAATGAAATGAAGAATAGAATAAAAATGAATTTGATATCGTAAATACAGGAAGTAATTTAAAATATTTTCAACGTAAACAAAAGTAAACGATTAATGGCGATACATCTGTAGTGGTCTGTATTTGTGATTTATATACTCGTATGTGTATGTATGCACATAAGGTAGAAGTTGGATAAAATGAATTTTTGAAAAATTCTTTAAAAGAAAAATTCTTTATAAGGAGGGAACATATCAAAACTCCAATTTTATTTGAATATAAAGTTTAGAGGGATTCGATTATTTCGATTATCAAAATATTTACATTTAAATATTTTCAACTTTTTTCAAAAAAAAAACTTTTCCAATGATTATTTTTAAAAATTGTAAAAAAGGACATTGCTATATTCATATTCTGAATCATGTGAGAAAAATTGATTTCAAAATTTAATCCTCCACTCCAATATAGCCATGAAAATTGCATAGTATATAGAGTAGTGTACCTTTTCATATTTCATCTTTTATATCCTGTATTTATTTTATGTCACTCTCAACTTGAATATGTATGACATATTTTCGATATTATTCAAATAAAATCTAAGTGTTTATTCAGTTGTTGCTGCTGCACTTGAAAATAACATAATATACTTAGACTTCATTGCAATCACTGGACCTACACAATGTAAATAATGTACACTCTATAAGCAGTGTGCACCTAACCACAATTTTTTCGTTTGACTTAAATTACTTTTTATGCAATATGAAAAAACCGCATCGTATCGTAAATATGTATACTAGTATTTTCGTTTGCATTATAGCATAACGCATGAAACTAGATAATGAATGCTACGCTCTTTATCTTTATGCAATAGTTTAAGTTTTAAATAAAAAAAAAATAATGAAAAAATGAAAATTTTTATGCATGTACATATGTATTTTTTTATTTTTTTTATCCTTTGTAGAAGAGGAAATCTTGAAAACCATGAAATCATAACATCCATCAAAATCTTATCGTATTCATCGAATCGAGGATATTGAATTGCACCTATACCTAAACATCATGTTACGTATTTTACGATCAAAATGTGTGTACTTAGTGCGTACATAATGTCCTCATAGTTGTCCAACTAAAAAAAAAATATTATTGGAATACTTCTTGTTGTTATCTTTAGATTCGTCTTTGTTTATCTGCACAATTTTTTTTTTTTTTTTTGTTATGCTCGATCATAATTTTTTTTGATCATCATTTATTATATTGAGGGTGAAAGTTCTTTTGTGATCCAACAGATACACCACACCATAAATATGAAATTCAAAGATAAGAGGTCCGGTATACATTTGCGGTTTTTATTTCTCGAAATAAATTCTCATATATCCTGATCTTGATTTCTTTTTTTTTGTGATTTTAGTAATTTCAAATTGAATGAAAAAGGATCAGTATATGATGTATGTATGTATACGGATTGGATAATGGACGGATAGATGGATCACTCATTTCGTATACATTGTCAAGTAGAAATTTTTGGATAGTTTTTATGTGTGCCTACCAATAATAATAAATATATTGTGACCTACCAAAAATTACTTCCTTGTTAGTTTTTCACATGACCTTATTCGTAATTTGAGTAGAAAAAAAAATTGTCTTTTATCCCGTTCTCGTTCAGAAAAATTGCATGAATTTTTTTTTTTCTTTCTTATAATGAAAGATGAAAATGAAAAATTGAAAAGGACAAGAAGTTTACTTTCTCGCGATCATTCTCTTCAGTACACTTTTATGTAACCACTTGATATTACTTCTTAACGAATACAATAATCTATAAACAAAAAACTGTGATTCTGGAATAATTTGGCGGAATAATACACTTTTTTCATTTTGATTCCGAATCCAACGATATTTTCACATAAATTTCGTTTAAATTGTGCATACATATATGGAGTTTCATTCACAACCAACAACGAATCATAATTGTGTTATTCTCGCATACCTATTACATTACTTTATCCTTTTCAAAATTAAATTTTTGTATATCTGTTTTATTCAAACATTTTAAAAAGGATAATTAAAACTAATCGCAATTAAATCAAAGAAAGAAAATTTGATAGAGGAAAAAAAAAACGTTAGAGGAAAAAAAAAACTATAATATGCTTCAACAGTCGTATATAATTTCGTGCTTAGAACTATAATTCAAGGATTATCGTATCAAAATATAAAATTAAAATAAAATGTTGTATTAGATGATGTTGCGCTGATATACAGACATAATATAATAAAGGATCCACAACAATCGTACACAATGAATCAGGAAAGAATTCATTTTTGATGTAATTCCTTTTTTGTAATATGCGTGAGCGTGTATACCTATAAATATATATAATAAAGTGGGCATAAAGTATTCTGAAGGATTCCACTATACATATCTCTGTATCATTCTTATAAAATGTGAACCAAATAAAATCCCTAGATTTATATGAAATTAAGCGACACAGTCGAAAATTAAGTCATTTCTCTATTTTTGGACATTAATTCTCAATTTGATTTTATTCTCATTCGAATTGAAAATGTGAATCACATCCTTTTTGATCCTTTTCAATATTAATTTTGATCACACATATTTTTTTATCTGCATATATGTATTATTATGTAAAGACAGGCTTACATAATTTATAAAATATTGAATTAATATTACGTTTCCTCTAAATGTCGTTCCTGTGACACCTTGTCATTTATGTGATTAGTAGAGTGATAATATTGCGATGCGGTAATCACGTAGTAAGAAATATTTTTGAATGGAATATAATGCCATAGTCATCCTAACTACAACTACAAATGTGTTACATCATTCCATGGCATGTAAAATGGTTTTTGATATGATAATGATAAAATATCGCTTTGAATAGAAATCCTTTTGATACAAATTTATTGTCCTTTATGATCATTTCTTTAATAATGAATTTGTAGTTTTTGAATGAATTTAAAAAGAGCGATAATTTATGCTAATGACTCTATGGATTTTTGTAATCTTATTGTCGAATTTGTTCCATTTGTGTCTATACTGTGAACAGAATGAATGCATATGGAATGCATATAACATACCGCAGCAGAATTAAATCACCGACAAAGTGAATATTTTTTAATACAAAAATTAAAAAATACAAAATATAAAAGACAAATTTTCGTTATGGACAATATGAAAATGAAACTAAAATTCGAAAAAAAATTACTTATCAGTTCTTAAAAATAAATAAACAAACAAATAAATGAAAATCCGGTGAGTTATCAAATTTATATTTGCGCTTCATTCATATTTGTATGAACATATACTCTAAATACTGACTAAAGCACACAAATAAGCTACATAATTCCTCCTATTTTATGTTGTTTATAAAAATAGCGTACAGCTAATGTCAGTACCTTACGTATGCACAAATAGATTCAGAGCATTAGATGAATGCAAAGAAAGGTTAAAAGGTGAAATAACGCAGATGAGTTTTTAATGTTGCATTTCATGTATATAGCTTAACATTTTTTTCCTCATTTTTTGACTCTAAAAATCATCAACATGAAAAACATTTTTTTTTGGATTTTATTTTTTAAATTACATATATTTTCTTCGGGCTTCGATGTTCCAACTTTATATTCGACTGTTGTCAGCTATAAAAATAGAGCACGAGACAGCAAGTTCTTTTTTTTTTCGCTTCTGTTTTTAATTTCAGTTTTTTTATTTGATTATTTGATTTTTTTTTACGATTTTGACAAATAGCATTACAACTCTAGGAGCTGCATAAGAGAGCCCAACACCAACCAACATCAAGAACCGCATATAATATTTATTTTTCCCTATATGTTTTGTTTTTTTTTTTGAAAATTTTTTCTGTCGTGTCTCAAATAAGTATAAAAATGTGATGTTTTCATCTACACACATGTATTTACATAGAGAATTTTTACATTAAAATCAAAGTTAATGGCGGTGCAGTATACGAGTGCGGCGATAAAGTATATGCAGTGATATGTACAGATAGCTTCATTTCAGTTAAATATAAAAAAAAATTGTTTTGAATTTTTTCATGGTACCTATACGATTAGGAACGTACATACTTGGCAAGATATGTATATATTACAGAATATAAGTATATATGTATTTTGGAAAAACATTTTTTTAATAAGAAACATTCGTTCAATAAAACAAACTCCCCAATATTTCCAGACATTTCTTTTATTTTTTTAATTATTGCTGTATCTACTACTACATAAGTAAATATGTTGAAATTAAAATAAAAATGAGAAACATATACATATACTTACATATATTGCTTAACGTTAACAAACATTTAGAGCCACAAACAGGGTACAATATAGTATTGGTGTCGTGCAGCTCAGCATTAAATTGAAAAGAGTCAATACGCGATCATATTTTAAGAAGTCTGTAATTAATAAATAAAACAAAATTAATTTAAATCCAAAAAATAATAATAACAAGATAAATACACAAATATTTGTACTAACATAAATATTATATTTCTACGTTTGTACATACATAACTTTGTACATATCATGTTTTGTTCAAATTAATTTACATATTATACAAAACCCCATAAGTAAAGCGACATCTTAATTATTTTCCCAAACATGTGGTAATGATAACGAAAACTGAGAAAAATATTCAAAAAAATCTACTAATGTATAGATATGCATTTATGATGTGTGCTTGATCGAACATTCATGAAAAAAATATTTTACACATTTTTTATGAATTTTTTACAATAATTGTTATAAAAAAATTTCACTGTAGATATAACTCAAATACATAGACACCATCTAAGTATAGTATCATTTTACAATTTGCAATCAATCAATCAATTACCTTCTATTGAAGGTACAATTATGTGTCGTAAAAAACATTTAAATAAATTGTAAATAATAATAAATTTTCTTTCAATATGCCAACATACCATAGATACACAGACGTACATAGTTACAAACAAATATGCACAGAAAAGATAGTGAAAAAAAAAAAAACTAAGAACTCTTTACAAAATATGTAATGTAGGTACATATAATTTTTTTTAATCCTTTTTTTTTATAAATAATCATCAATTATGCGTTACATTACTCACTTTATATCGTTTTCTTGATTTTATTTCTCTATTTGTTCTATTTTTTTTTTTTTTTTGAGTTTTGTTCTGTTAGATTATTTAAGTCTTCAATCATTATTATCTAAAATTGAGTTGACATGATATATCCTGGGTACCTGTTTTAAAAAGGATTTTTTTTTCTTTAAAAATTTTGAAAATATAATAAAAGCAAGAAAAAAAAAAGGATTATGTCTATTTTTTTCATAAAATCATATACGAGTATAAAGTACCTACCTGTAAAGCACCTGAAAAGGGTTCATATACAATAATAATATATGTACATAATAAATTGTAGATTTTAGAAATCAAATACATTTTTATAAAAAAAAAAAAAGAATTGAAAGGAAATTTATTTATTTATTTTTTTCTTTATCGATATATTATAATGTATAGGTGTAACCCTTATAATCCTTTCGCAATATTTGATAAATGATCTTGATCACGAGTATAATAATAATAATAATAATAATAATAAAAAGTAATAATAACAATAAATTGTATATATGTGCATTATACTATAATAATACGGCACTGATGTCTTCTACATGCTATATGCTATGGCAGTATAATAGTGAATTTCAATGATTTATTTTGGTTTAATCGTGTTAGCTTATTTGTCAGGAAGTCTTGAATTGATCATTTATTTTATTTGAAAAGGTGGAGTTTTGTATTTTTTTTTTAAAGATTTCTTTTTTTGATTTTTCCAACAATAAATTTTGAATTGTTTGATATTTATGAAAATAAATATGTGCATTGAAAACAAAAAATAATTATGAAAATACATTGATGTGTAAAAGAAAAAGATTGCGAGGTACATACTATTATAGACTATGTCTGTGGTATAATGGAATTTATTCGAGTATTCGCGTATCATTGTACTTTTCTTACTACTTCTCTTTCTACATTTTACAATGACCATTTTTGTTTACATATGAAAATGTAGGCCAATGCAATTATCGGTTTTCGTTGTTCACAAGGATCTTGTTTCAATTTGAAATTCTTCCTCATACATGGCTACTACAGTGTAGTACATAATTTAAAGAAGAAATGGAGAAGAAAACGAACTACTATTCGTGTGTTCTCCTACTTTTCTTTCTACTTCTCCTCCTACATATCAAATACTTGAGAGTTAAATGAACACATATTTGTTTACAAATAAAAATATAGGTCAAAACGTACGCAAAAATGGAGAAGAAATACTAGATCTGTGTAAGCAACAAAAACCGATAATTGTTTTGATGTATATTTTCATTTGTAAACAAAAGTGTTTATTTAACTCTCGAGTATTTAAGAATAAGAAGAAGAAATAGAAAGAGAAGTAGACAGATAAGCGAACAGTAGTTTTTCTTTTACTTTTCTTGTACAGTAGCCGTGTATGAAGAAGAATTTAGGATTAAAACAAAATTCGTGTATAGTCGTATAAGAAAAACATATAAATGTGTTGACCTACATTTTCATTTGTAAACAAACATGGTCATTGAACTCTTGCGTATTTGAGTAGTAAAATATACACGAATCTACTTTTTCTTCTCCTCTTCTTGTGTAAATTATGTACAGGAGAATTTCAGATTTAAAGCATTCTATATAGGGTATTTGTAATATGATCGGATGAGAAATGTTTTTTCTTCTCTTCATCCAACATACCTTATATCACATACATACGAATAGAACTACTTTTTACAGTGTTTAAAATTTCATTGTCATTAGCACATCGCTTTTCAATTATTCACTTCTTCATTCTTCTATTCTTATTCGCATTACTGACTACAAATTTTATAATCATCAAAGTTCATTACTGCGTACGAATATTTACTGTACACAGTATATTTAATTTTGTCATTTTCTCAATTGAGAAATGTCCTTTTTTTATGAATTTTTTGACTATATGCTTATATGTACATAGGTATGATGAAATGAAATGATTTCTATATTTTATTCTTTAAAAATTTAACTGGAAATGATTAATAGTTTTCCGGCTACATTATTATTACCGTGATTTTTAAAAAATGTGTTACACACTGTATGGACATTTGTTTGTAAGTATACCGTGGATATTACATACTAGGTACCCAGAAGATATTGAAAATTGTTGCAAGCATAATACTATCAACAACAACGAAATGAAAAAAAAAAGTTGTCAAAGGACATTACTTATAAGAACATGAAGAAGCGAAACAGAAATGAATGAATGAAAAAAAAAAAATATGAAAAATATAAATTTATCAAAAGTCCTTATCGAATTTCATTTACTAATGAAATAAGTTGAAGAAAAAAAAAACCAAAAATTATGAATGGTTATGGATTTTGTTCTGAAAAAAATTTGTTTCAATAAAAATCATAAACTTCAGATTCTCTTTTGAGAGTTTATAGAGTTCTTGATTTTTTTTTTCATCTTTTTCATGAATGTTTACCACCTTATACAACCTTTGTGCTAGTGCTAGTATACATGTGTTTGTGTGTATAATTTTATTGAATAGTAACAAGTCGTTTTTAGAAAGGATAAAGTAAAAAATTTAGAATATGTACTGTAGAACGTGAATAAATCATACAGTTAAAAAAGGACACTTCATCTTCTTCTTCATATTTTTTTAATATTTTAAGAGTGATAGTGAAAAGTAGAGAAAAACATTAAGAGTTCATATGATTTCTTTTTTCATAAATAAAAAGGTTTTGTGTATGAAAAAAGGACATTTCATATACATACAGGATAATGAGTATCTGTTATTTTTTTTTCTTGTTATTCATTCATAAGGGAATATATCACATATTGTTATCAGAATTATTTTTTTTCTTTCTTATTTGTCATTTTTTTATGCTTCTTCTTCTCCTCCTTTTTTTTTTTGGTTCTTGCGATGTTAATATTCTTGGCGTTCTTGTAATTTTTTTTCTTACACTTTATAATGAAATGAATCGAAAGGACCATACAACTTCTTTTTTTTTTTTCATTTTTTATCGATATCCATTGTCACTGATTCTACGATTATTCATAAATCAAGTGGTACTCAAAAGTTTTTCACTTCATTTTCTAAAATGTGATTAACAATTTTTTGATTTTTTTATTTTATTTTTTGTGTGTTATCACAACGTTATATACAGAAATAACAATTGTGTAAAATAAGAATAAGAAAAAGACGATGATGATGAATCTCAAACAAAAAAAAAAAATTAATAATAATAATAATTCATTACATTATCGATTATTATTATGTAGTGAGGGTGAAATTAAATTGTAAAAAAATAATGTTAAAAGAAATGTTTTTTTGATTTCAGATGATTCTGCATAGAATAATGAAAATAAAAAAATACTAAGAAAAAAAAACTGAAATAAAAAATAAAATAAAAATCGCAATTTTACACGAGTATATGTATGTGTAATCTATTGTAAAAGATTAAGCATTAAAAATTATTGTATAAAGGCTAAAAAGGTTAACATATAAAGATCTGATCTGACACATAAGTTTGCAATAAATCGATTTGTCATCAAATTTATGAAATTTCACTTTTTTTCTCTTCTCTCTCTCTTTTTCAAGTACTTGCTTGTATACGGTGTCTTTATTTTTCTTTAATACTCATTTCAATTTTTCTTATTTTCTTGTTCTCAATGCGATGACGTTGAAAATAATGATTTTCCAAATGTAATTTTTCATGTACCCAACAACTATACATTTTCATATTTAATTTTTTTTTGCACTGGCTTTTTGATTGATTCATTCTCAAAAAAAAATTTTATTGGAGTATATTTTGAAACTGGTGTAGATCCACAAATGTGAACACCCATCAGCAGTCTGAAATTCATTTTTCTGCACTTTGTTTTCGTTAAAAAATATCAGTTAGTGATGGGAACAAAATTCTAAAGAAAAATGATACTTCCCCTTCTTCTTTTACTACAACCCGGTAGGACGAGGGTATACTGGACATTCCATAAGAATACAAAAATGACTTTTAACCTTCAATGAGGACATAAGCACTGACATAATCATTTGATGCAGTAGAAAACAATTGGACATCTGAACGAATATTACTGCGCTACTGACGTAATACATGATCTTTTATCAATTTTCATGCTGGCAAAAGTATTTCAATTTATGGGGCTCTTGCCACCTTCAAAAATAACATGACAAATAATATAAATTTCTGTTTTTAATTTTTAATCTCTTTTTTTTTGTTTTTGTATAAAAGTAACAAATTTTATTTTTATACATGAATATGTACGGCTGCACCCATATTTAATTATTGAAAAAATACAAAGTAAAAGTGTAAATACAAATAAAATTTTTTATTGCATTTTTTACATCCGGAACGTGATAATTCAATTTATGCAAGTGTATTTATTTGCTTTATCAAAATCCAAGAATAAAAACAAATCTGAAATGAAAAAAAATAGTACACATGAACATGAACTCCATTAAAAAATATTGACTTTTTATTCAATTTTGTAATTAAAATGCCAGCACCTTTAATCATTGATTGTTATGCACTCGAATATTTAACGTTGTTATATAAAGTTCATTTGGGTATTTTTTTTTCATTCTGAATTTTCTTTATTTTTTTTTTTATTTTTTTTGTACGATGAATTGTTTTTAATGTTCAGATGTTTTTATTCAGTTAATTGCGATATGTTTACACTGAAAAAATAAAAATACACACAAATAATTTATTTATTGTTTATTATTTTATTTATTAGTTTACTTAGTGAATATTCCATTCAAAAAAGAAAAAAATAATAAAAATTGAAGAGTAGACTAAAAGAGAGGACTACTGAAAAAAAATTGGCTGCATTATAAAATGCATCGATTGTGCACGGATGCTTAATTGAATCTAAGAATGTTATACGCTGAGTTATGTATCGATACATTTTTAAACTCACCCACAAAAAAGATAAATATATAACAAATTAATTGTTGTTATATTTGGGTGTAAATGCGGAGGTTGTAGGGTAATGTGAAAAATGACATAACAAAGCTGGCTTCCACTCGATCTCATGAAGAATCTTAGACAGCGTTTTAAAGAAAGGAGGTATTCTTGAGTTGCGACAAAAATTTGAATTTTTAAATCTATTGCTAACAGATTTTCAATTTTTTAATTGTCATTTTATCATTTTTCATTAATAATTGCTTGACTGTTTCGAATATTCGAATTCTATTTATATTATGATAAAACTCTAACACAAATATGTGGCATTTTCTTTTGAAAAAAAAAAATTGTTTTTTTAATTGTTTCTCTTTATTTGAAAATTGAAAACACAAATAACAAAAATATATTAAAATCAAAATTTGAATGGATTCAATGACCAAAAATCCTTGGACCTTTTGTTATAGATCAAAATATTTTTTTGCATAGAAATTATGAAAATCATAAATGAGATTGTCAATTTAATTGAAATGCATTTAGTATGATTATAGATTTTTTTTTTGGTGTTTTATAATTTTTTGCAATTTTTTTAATCAAAAGTTTTCATGCATATATACGAAAACATACAATTTTTTATGTGTTATTACCAAAAAATTTATGCTCAGCGTTATCAATTCAATTTTTTTTATGAGTTGTATTCAAGAGTTTTGTGCATAAATTAAAAATTGAAGTAAGAAAAAAATGAAATAAAAACACTAATAATAATGAACCTTCTGACCTGAATTTTTCTTAAATTTTTGCATTTTTGTTTGTGCTGTGTGTGTGTTTGTTTAAAATAAATTATTTATTTTATCATTTTAAATTTAATTTAACCTTTAATCACTCCAACTCATTGCCATTTCCATTCAGTAAAGACATAAAAACAAAAAATAAATTTCAATTTAAAAAAATTTACTACATATGTATATACAAATGCAGTCTTGTATCTATCAATTTATTATTGTCTCCAGAATTATACTTGAATGATTTTTTTTTTCTGAAAATATTTTGGCTACGTTAATAATTATGTTATAAGTACATATTGCACGCTGATAACAACATTTTATGCTGATAATTTTGATATATTGCATGCATATTATAATACACATAAATAGAAATACATGTTTCGGAGGTACCTTATTATTATTTATGAATTTTGGTAAATTAAATGATAAACAGAAAGAGACAATTTATTTATTTGAATGACAATTATTTGTCGTTTTTCCATATTGAAATTTTCATATTGATTTTGATTAAAAAATTTGCGCTTTTTTTGGTTTCATTACACAAGAGGATAATTTACATTTAAAATGGCATCCAAATCAATCATAATCTGTTCCAATAATTGCCCACAATTATTCAGTATCATACAACCAGTCTTGTTTGCACTTTCTAGAAAAATTCTAAAAAACCTTTTAAAAAGCAAATCGCAGTAAAAAAAAAAAAGTTTACTTCCAAAGTGTATATGCACACAAATAATGCAGTAAATACGTACGTACGATGGTGTGTACAAGTAAAATTATTTCATAATTTCTACTTAATTTTTCGTTTTATTAAAGAAAGAGGAAGAAACTATCGTACATTTACTAGCTACTACCAACTACTACATATACATTCCATGGCAGCCTTTATCAAATCTCTGTCTAGTCAAAATGTATAGACATCATGTAAATAGATAATACTTCTATCACATATCAAATAAAATGAACCAATTTACACCACTTTAGGGTATACAATATGTTAAATATGATGATCGATAGTACAATGTATACAATATACAATATAATTTTTGTATGTAACTCGTCGTTGAACGAAACAAAAACTTAATAACTCAAAATACATACAATAAAAAATCTAATAATTAAATTCAAGGTTAACTACATAAATAATGTGTCACTTATCATTATTATCAATTAACGATTATGCTCATGAACATATATATACATATACGTATGTGTAGTAATATTATATTTGGTAATTAGAACCGCCCAGTATGGAGCCAATCAACTTGTTTTACTAGAAAATTTTGCCGATATAAATTTTGATAATGAAAAATAAAAAATAATTCCTCTGTCTTTTTCTTTCTTTCTACATACGGTGTAGAACATAAATCTTGGTGCATCGCAAAAAAAAAAATATGTAATAATTATAATGAATGTTAGGAAAAAATATGTTCAGATCATAGTAATTGAAATATAAATGAACAATGATTTGGCGATGCTGGGAAAAAAACATAAACAAACTATCAAATTGGTGTAATCCATACCCTTTATCAGAGAATTAGTTATTAATGCTAAGCATACTGCCAATATTAAAATAATTTTAATTTTCTTTCAATATAAAAATATTTCTTACCCTGACTGTATGTTTCACATTATTTCACTTGCATTTATTTGTCAAAAATCAAAAAAATTTTAGCAGAGTTGTACGGTGAATATGTAGTGTACACTGTAACGTAAATCAAGGTAAGGTACACCTAAGCAAAGGTAACAAATGGTTGGGCGACACAACAAATAATAAAAAACAATGGCGACAAATTGTATAAGACTTTTCTTAAGGAATTTGAATTTTAAATTTTTCCACATAACATTCAGATAAAATTCCAGTTATATGAAGACAATTTTATTGAATAATTTAATTTGATAAGTACAAGTAGTGCACTACAATATACTAAAATCTTATTTACTCGTATCACCTCGATACTTTTAAGATGCAAATGACATCAATAAATTTCACATATACATATATATAACTGATCACGTATTAATTTTCTTCTACATATTATTTATATGCAAACATTAAAATCTGCTTACACATCAACATAATAAAAATTTTGTAATTTATATTCCTTAAAGTTATCATTTGATTATCATATATGTACGTATCTGCAGCAGAGACAAAGACGTGTCAGATATGAAACGAGAACAACAAAAAAATGTAGTAATAAACGCATTATTCTGTTATTTACAGCACCGATTTCAAGTAGAATGAAAAATTACATTTTGAAGTGTCAAAAAAATAAAAAATAATAATGTTGAGAATAGAAAAAAAAAATTTAATGTGGTCCATTTTATTTATTTCTGTCTTCGCATGAAAATCTCCACATAAAACTTCATCCTCAATGAACGTGTACTAAACAAGGCTAATAATATACAGAAAAGAAGGAGTATGAATCGCTGCAATACAACACTGCCATTTGGACGACAATGAAATAAAAATTCTCAGTGTTATTTCAATCTGAAGAAAAAAGACAAAATGAAATAATCAGTATGTAAGTACTTTGAAATTTTGTGGGAACTCTTGAAATAAAAAACCGAAATGAAAATGACCAAAATAAAAACCAAAATCTCGGTGATGTTGAAAGTTATTAAACCGGGTAATTCGATTATCTGCAAAGTACTGTATGCTGTATGTACAATGTACACCTACACACACATTAATGTACAGACCACACAATAAAAAAATCGCAGAAATTACCCATGTAACATTAGAAAATCGTCCATATATCAGTGAGTATCATCAGTCATTTCATACTTTTTCACATATGTATACAATGTCGTATTGGTCGTATGTAATTTTATTTATTTCTTTATATGTTTTTTTTGTTATTTTGGTTTTTACTTATTTATTTCTAGGATATATATATATAATCCAACGAAAATGATGACAAATAATTTTTTTTTACGGTAAGAACATAGAGAATATGCCTGCAAATGATTGCAATTTTTATAGTCAAACCACATACGAGTACATTTTCATATGCTTTCTTTTCTTATGCTCAATAAAAAAGAAGAAAAGGATACAAACAAACACATTAACTTTTGTTTTTATATATTTTTTAATGTACATACGAGTATATTGTAGCAGCAGAAGGTATATTGCTCATACCCCGCTAAATACAATAATTATTCTATGTACTTTACTACAATACCGTCCTTCAGTCATACGAAACTGTTTTAAGGACTTCCTTAACGATCAAAATATAATACATAGTCAAATACAAAATTTAAAAAAGGAAAGAAAAAAAACTAAATTCTTGCCTTGATCTTTTGCTCGTTTTTTATGCTCTTTTTTAGTGTTGTCTTTCATTTTTTTTTTTTTGTTCGACACTAGCAGTTTTTTGTCACATATTTTCATTTTTTATTATTGAGATGGGTCTATAAAAAATTAAAATGAAAAAAAAAATGAGCATTACAAACACCTACACATGAGTAATATAAATAAATTAAGGAAATGTAAAAATAAAAATGATCATAAAGAATGATAATATGATGAGATATGTCATAAAGAGAATAAAAAAAATGAAAAGGAAAAGGACGAAAAAAAAATCAAAATAAAAAACGTATACATACCAGTATTTCACATTTGTATATAGTAGGTACCACATAGTACATACCGAAATAAATGTAATAAGGACAAGAAATAATCATTATTTTTATTATGAAATTACAAATACTTACAAATGAACAAAAGAAATGAACAATTTTTATTTAAATCTAACAATGAAAAGCTAGAAAAATTGTTGGCACGCGAATGAATTGTTTTATGATTATTGCATATACATATACATATATATCTACTATCTTATGATTCGTATTCAGTACAAAAATATAATGACAGTATTATAGTTCTGATTGGAATTTTTTACACACATTAAAATTTCATTTTTATTCGTCAGAATTCATTTTAGAATTTTTGCTGAAGTTGTGTATTTTTGTTTTATTGTTGAGAAAAAATGCTAAAGATAGATTTTTTTTTAAATTTCATTCAAATTTAAACAGAAATTAATTACAGAGGATTCTTGAACATTTTATTAATTTTTTATACTATTTTAATTCTAGGACGACAAATGAATTGATATAGAAAATTTTTTTTTTTTAAATTTTTCTTGGTTTAATCAAATTTGTATTCTGTAAGTGATCCTCAATCATCGACCTTAATTAAACATTTATTATATGTTTTATTATATGTTAGTACTAACGATAAAATATGCCAAGAAAAATATACATAATGTGAATATAAACGTAATATAATGTCCTCTTAATATCCTTTTTAATAGTTGACTATTGAGGAAATATTTTATTTAATGTACCTGAATGCTTTATTGAAAATATGACATAAAAATTGCAAAAATAAAAAATAAATGAAAGACATTTTACATTATCCAAAATACAAATATCCAAATTTTGTGATAAAATAGAGTCCTCTCCTAGTGTGTAATTCAATCAAAATTTTATATAGAAAATTAAATGACATAAAAATTAAGAAGAAGAAAAAATGGAATAAAAGATAAATTAAACTGAAAATAAAAAAATCTTTTGATCATGTCACTAGCAAACATTTACATCTTCAATATTTTTCCTTTCATATATCAAATTATTTTTTTTGTACTGACGCAGGTATTATATACTTTCCAATGTATAAGTTATATGTATATATTTCTCTTCATATTTGAGAAGAACGTAATTCACCCTTATCAACCTTATGATTTTGTAGAAATGTACTCAGTACTCCTACATCACGTACACTTACATTTTTCAAGAAATAAAAAAATAAATGAGTCGACTATGAATATTACTCGTAGCTCATATTTAGATAGTTCTTCTCAACCCTACTACATTTCACATTTCATTATTCACCTGACTATTTATATAAATAGGGCTATAAGCTTTTCAGCCTACTCGATATTTCTTCGAAAAAATCATATCGAAGTATGAAGGCCGGTATATAGGACTGCATGAACGGAAATTAGTTTTGACCAAAGGTAAATGGTTTTTATATAAAATTTTTTTTTATTAAGTATTTGGTGCAAGGGAAAAAAGTTCCAGGAAACAGAAAAATTAATATTTGTCTCAAAAATTGTTTTATTTTCTATAATCGCTGGAAATCAAAATCAATTCCACAGATAAATATGAATTCACATAAATTTCTATCAACTTGTTTAACATTCGTTTGAAATGTGTGAATAAAATAAAATTTAAATCGGACATTATGGCTCTGTTTCAGTATCTCACTGTTTAGTTAATGTATACGACGTTACGACAAAATATGAATCTGTGTACGGTGGAGTACATAAATGCGTACACAAAATATGCATCATTCTATGATGTTTTTTCATTGAAAAAGAGGCACCTGTTTGCTTAATATCAACGGATGTTTGTCCTCATCCATGCAGATATCAAATTTCAAATAAAAATCAAAAACAAGATAAATCTGAAGTAAAAGTAAAATAGAAAATATTTTATTTTCATTTCATACAATCAACATATACATACAACAACGTAACGTATATTTATACATCCTGTTAAAAATAAAATTTTTTTTCTCAATATTTTCGTATTATGACCACATCTAAATATAGCACTACAAACGAACTACAAAGAAAAATACTTCCTGTGTTTCACGGAACATATCAGAGGGATATTCAAATGGTGTCCTATATATTCTGTAAATCTTTCAAAAGGATGCTTACTTTTCTACACCATCTTATTTTTTGCTATCATTTAAATAAAAAACGATGAAATAAAAATTTATTCTAAACCCCATGTTATTCTCACCATAAATAATCATCCGCACAACCACAATAATATACAAAGTTACACAATCACAATAAAAATGTAAAACGTAATGTGATGAAATTCATCATTTCACTATATAAAATATGCGAGTAATTGAAGGACGTAAATTGAAATGGTGTAATGCTAGAAAAATCAATTTCTTTTTACATTGAATACAATTTACTTGCTTATGGATCCTTTTTCTTTTGTCAAAAATAAGAAAATTTGTCTTTTCTTGTTCGTTTTGGTATGACATTTCGGTAAATATTTTGTATAAAATTTTCCCACATATCCATCCTTTAATATGTAACATTCCACCTTATATTTATATATTTTTTACTTTTATTTGTATGATTACGACAGTTTACATTACGCGATTGTAATAATTCATGCCGTATTTTCATAGCAGTCATATCAAAAGGATATAAAGAGTAAAGTCACAAAAATATGTATACATATAAGTAAGTAGATATCCAAACAAAGTATTCCTTTTTTATATTATCGCACCTGTTTAGTTTACCTTTTTGATATTTTTGTTATACTCATAGCTATTTGTGTTATTTTTTTTTCGTATCTTTTTATTTGGATTTTGACGTAAAATGAAATAAATGATCTTTATATGCACATTACCCGTACATATTTGTCACAAATACCGCAAAATAAAAAAGAAAAAACCAAAAAAATATGAATTGCAATCCTTTTTCTCATGACAAATTCATCTTTATCACATTATTTCAATATTTATTTTGGTCGTTGTGGAGATATCGTGTTTTCGTTTACTCGTTTAGTTTGTTGATTTTTTGTTAGTTCACATTATGAAAACATCCTATAACAAGTGCGTAACATTATGACCGTTCAAAAATATACAGATACTTATGTTAATATATACATCTGTAAGAAATGTATACATTTTCACATGTGTATAGCCTGGGAATTAAAACTGAGTTTCAGTCAGGTTCAAAATGAATTCGGAAGAAAAGGAATCATTTTCATCCAATTTTTGGGTTTTTCTTTTTTCTCATCGTACTTTGTATAATGGCATGTACATCATTTGACCAGTTGGTTGATTATAGAAAAATGAAAAATTCTTGAAATATGAAACTGCCACAATATCGAACACAAAATTTTGTATCTGTATCGGATTTTCAAGGTGAATTTATCTCTTTGTAAATTGCACATAAAAAAATGAGTATATACAAAATGAAAAAGCACCTTTGTGAAATGGAAAAAAAATATTGAAAAAAAGGATCACCTTTCGCAATATTTTTATTATATTTTTAAAACCACAAAACAAATCATTAATTTATAAAGTCCTTTTTATAGTCCTATTTTTATATCTTTCTTTTTTTTTTTTGCTTTGCCTGTAGGACTGGTCGATTAATTTTTTTCTTGCTGTTCTGTTACTCAACTCAAATGTATACATTTTATCTTTAACAATAAAATACAATGAAATGAAATTTTTTATAAATCAACAACAACAAAATGATAAAAATGTTGTGAACAAAAATATTGTAAAAGGAATCGAATCATATCACACATATGCCTGTAAATGGTGAAATTTTTTCTTTGCCGAAAGTTTGGTGTTTTTCTTCCTATTTTATTTCATTATTTTATTTATTTTTTTTTTTTTTTTAATTTGAAACCTTGAAAAATTATTACCACAAACACAGTGTATATGAATTTTCGAATCCATATACGAACTGTACAGACCGTTGGATCATTATCATCATCACATAATGATTACCGCCATCACCATCATCATGATTATCCTTTTTTGTTTGTCCGAATCCGTAGGAAATTTAATGAAGAGAAATGAAAATACGGTAGCCGTTTCAGTTGAGTTTTTAGCGCGAGAATTTCATAATTCTCAGGATTATAAAATAAAAACGAAAATAAATTCAAAATCCTTAGAAGAAGAAAAAAAAATAATTCTATAGACCAATTGAATATCGATGATGCAAAATAATTTCAAAATGCGGATACATTTTATACACAGCTTGATGATTATATGAGTTCGAGTATAAATTCTCAGTGGTTCTTTGAATGCAAAAAGGACCATATGCGATCTAGTGAACAGTTAGACATGAATCAATAGATTCGATTTATGTAATATATGTATAATACACAGATCAATAATCACTCAAAAAGGATACTTCTTCCTTATATCTGTACAAATTATTTCATTACGTGTCTTTCATTCGTTATATTATGCAATAAGATACCGGATTAGGCAATTTTGTATTGATTTGGTCAGTGAGCGCCGCTCATCATCATTATCATCATCTTCATAACTTCCAGGTTATTGATGTTTTGAGTAAATTGAAATC
Organism: Villa cingulata; assembly: GCA_951394055.1. Taxonomy (NCBI): domain Eukaryota; kingdom Metazoa; phylum Arthropoda; class Insecta; order Diptera; family Bombyliidae; genus Villa; species Villa cingulata. Next base: position 502,679 of record OX596019.1, on the reverse strand, counting down.
TGTATTTCTTTTTCATTTCTATCGTGTATATAGATTTCCTTTTCTTGAAAAATTGCCATTTAATACGTTCGTCATGCGTGATTCCTTACACTTCATGTGTACCATATAAAATCAAGTAGCTATAAATTGTATGAATGTATAGTTAAAAGAAAATCTTAAAAAATTTAATTTCCTTGGTTGACTGTAAGTTTTATCTATTGTAAGTGTGAGAAAATAAATTTAAATCGGAACTATCTACATCAGGAGAATAGACGGACACCATAAGAATTTCATTCATTATCAAAGTCCTTTTTATTAAAACATTTTAAAAATTTTATATAAAAATTCTAATTCGAGCTCATATGTGTATCTCTGTGCATCATTTTTAATTAACTTTTTCAATTAAAATTCAAGATATCCTTCATAACTTTTTCATCTTCATTCAGAAATAACGAAAAAAAAATTTATAATGTACCTATAATTTGTTGTGTATGCAGATACACTCTGACAAATTCAATACACATTGCGTCTTATCCTTTTTTTAAAGCAATAAATCTTCTGAATTAACTATTGGAATATTTACACACACTCACTATGTACTATGTGGTACTATGTATGTATGTAACATCTCCATATGTGTGTGCTTTAAATCAACTTTAAATGAAATACATATAAAGTCACATGTGCGCTACAAATGTCATCTCACCTTCATATCATACGATACCTACTATATATTAAGGATTTGTTTACAAAATTGTTTGATTGCGTTGGAGTGTGTAATGAAAAAAATGCTAATAACCCGTTATTGTTTATGTATTGACATGTATTGATGATTAAGAAATTAAGATAAGGTTGGATTGAAATATGAAACTTATTTTTCCGATTGTGTATGTAAAAATTAAAACTTTAGAGATTTGTTGCATGTTGTTCACTGATGTGATTCAATTCTGAATTTTGATTTTCTTACATATTATTCTCTTCAAATTAACGACAATGAAAAGCGTACGCATGCTCTTCTCTATACGTACATTTATTATAATAGGCAACGGTATCGCCGTATAACATCACTATGTAAATGTAAATCTAAAAACATACATGAGCATCTAGTGCAAACAAAAATATACAACCAAATAAAGATGACATGATATCAAAGCACGGCCTATGGCAAAGCATCAATCAATTTTTTCTAACTCTTTATTTGTTATTACATATGATAGTATGATAGTTTCCTTACAAATCACAGAACTCCTTTCAATTTCTCATTTCAAACGATTAACTATTGCTTCTTCAACAACTGAATTCATCAATAAATAGTCGCAGTCACAGAGTGTTCAGTTCAATGTTTATATCCTTTATTTCACAGATACTTATACTTACATATGTATAAAGTTTTTTATGTACATACTTGATTACTCGTATGTATTTTCGAAGAGAAATGAATGGATATTTTTCATTTTTCCGAGTTTTTAAGAGCTCATGTATGCCTATTGCCTATATGTATTTATTTATCGAAAAGTGAAAGTATTCAACTTATACACATGGAACATGGAACATGTAGTAGTAGCAACGCTACACGGCATCTTCCATCTTCATGTTTTTGTGTGATACGAAAAATATAAGTATAAATATAAATATAAATAAAGGGGTAAAAAGGGGTTAAGTAAAAAATGGTAAAAGTGAAAGTAACAATAACGTAGTACGTAGTACGGTAGTACCTAGTACATGTATGTATAACACCTTTCTCATCCTAATGAATGAAAATGAACTTCTATTATGTGAACACACAAGATACAAATACAAACTCTGATATGATCTATGTAATATAAGAGAATATGTCGATAATCATATTCGATTGTATGTATTTATGTGTATGGGTATTACGTGCGTCATTATCCGCTTTGATTTTGATTTATTTTCTTCTTATGTTGACATTCACTCATATGAATGACGACAAATAATCATATGTGTATGGCTTATATTTATATACATACACGCGTCTGGTTGTGCTGTTGTATACTCAACATAATATAGTACATGGACACCGAAAAATATTTTGGGCCCTCTACTCCTTTGTTTTTATTTATTAATGCGAGTATATACGAGTATATACATACATAATGTGTAATATACATATGTATGTACATACATATATCATTGGAATTGCGGTTATATAGCTTGTGGAGTGACTTTGAAGCATGTGTTCATTCCATAATACATAAGAAGTGTGTAACCCTTGCCATGTGCCATACATTTTTATTTTCGGATCATGACCATTTTTAGAAGAGATATATAAATAAATTTTCAAGTAGGGAGAACCCTTTTAGGCCGAATAAAAACAAAATATTGGAAGAAAAAATACATATATGAAAGAAGATTTATGACAGAAATAGAAAGTATATAATACGTGTAAATGTACATTCTATACAATTTAGTATTTAGAGAAGTTTAATGTGTTTTCGAATTGAGAGTTTTTTATTTAATTGGGCGGAGTTTTTTCATTGTATTTACTGTTGCTGGTATAAGAAAGTGAAAGGGTTATGTAATGTATGTATGTGACACCACTTATATATAGTATTTTAATCATTTGCAGTGTAGTTTAGTAAAAAAAAATAAAAATGAAAGTCATATACAGGAGGCTATCTAAGTGCATGTATGCGTAATTTCAAGTATGTTTTATGGCCTAACATTTTTGTCAATAATATATGTATTTCAGTATCTATGTGGTATGATGTTGGGTTATAAAATTATATGTGTTTGTTTGAATATAACTATAATCAGTTGCAGAAAATTTCAAGTGACAATGGGGGATTATGAGTTATGTATGTGTCGTCCTCCAAAACAAGATGGCGTGTCATTAATCTTATATGGCTAAGAAAATTCAGAATTCAGAATTTTAATATAAAACGGTAGGTACGGTACGGTATAATGTACATTCGTGTATTTGTCTTATTTTTGTTTTGTTTTTTCTATTTTCAAATCTCTAGAGTAAAAGATTTTTTTTTCAGAATCTTGTTAGTTTTTTTCATCAATTTTCAGAATATACATATTAGACCATAATAATATATAGAGCTACTATTTCATTTACAGTGGAGTGTAGTGAAGTGGGTGAGTGAATGGAGAAAACAAGGTTTGTTGTTCGAAATACAACTGAGATAGGAAAATAGAATCCTTTCAAAATAATTTAACTGGCTTTAGCATTATTCTACCACCACCAAGTATATAAAGTAGCAAAATATAAAGTATAGAATAAAAAACATAAACAAGTACATATAGCAAAAAATATAAAAGACATGTTTTGGTTTAAAGGAAAATAGTAAACAAAAAGGGAGACGAATATAAATTTCTGTATATAACATACTTTTGGAGCTTTTGATTCTACTTATTCCATACACAAATATGTTTGTATGCCTGTACATAAATAAATGGCATATAAAGGGTAAATATATATATAATGTATGTATGTAATAAATAATACTTATGCTGAAATAGATTTCACATTAGTATTCAATGTTCATTTTGGAAAATATCTTATTACGAGAATGATGATAATGATGGAAGTTCTAATAGTGTGCGTACTTCTTATGTATATGTGTATTTTTAGAGTATGATATATGAGGATGATGATTGATTAGTTTGGACATTGAACGACATTAAATCTTAATGGAATACAGAAAATGAACTTTAAGTTTTTTAAAGAACAAAACATTTAAAATGAATTTTATTGATGTGATTGGGATAAAAGGTAACATTAAAGTACGTATTTTAATTCTGATGAACTTCAGTTTATATAGAATTCCAAAATAATATCCTTTGTGCTATCATTATTATATACGTGAACATTTTTTTCATGATATTTTTAACCATTCATCTATATGGAAATTCGTTCCAAACTGCTTAAATTATAATCAAAATTAACTTCTCCATGAAATGTATATATATACGCACACGTATAATAATGGATTTGATATCTAAATAGAATGAATATTCACATAAATATATAAACATAAAAAAAAGTCCTTTTCTTCCTTACACACCCTGAATGAAATTCACTCTTTTATTTTCAAACATTTTCATATATATTGCATTAAACCATTACACTCTCTCTGATGTCCGAACAAAAGGAAAAAGAAAACTGGAAAAATAGAAGATGAAATGCAAAATTTAAGTCATTTCTATATTTTGTGTGTATAATATTATTATAATGTTATACACGTAAATACACATTTATTTTTGTTCTTTGTGTAATATTTTTGGCCACCAAGAAATGATCTAAAGTTTACTTCTTACACACACGTATGTATTCTATACGTAACTATGACCAATATAACAATAACAATGAAGAAAAATGAATAAAATCGTAAACCTTCATGTATTATGTCTAACGAAATTTTTACAAAAGCGAAAGATTCAGGAATTCAAGAATGAAAAAAGAAATAAAAAAATTTTCTTTTAAAATAAATAAATAAATAAATGAAATGTGCATTTTTTTTGCTTATGTAATGTTGTATACAAAAGATGAGTTTGATTGTCGAGAAAAAAAGATGAAATATTATTTATATTCAAATGAGTATATAATATGAATACTGATATGTATGCCACTTTTATAATATTATGGACTCCATATACTGTAGCATATATGTATGTATGTTATATATACGATTTAAGCGTAGATATTCTTAAAGATATGTATAAGTATGTGCAAAATTATTTTGTAAAATCTATAAATGAAAGGCATGATAAAATTTTCTTTTATACTTGAAATTGAAAAATAGTAGAACAACAAAGCAGTAGAAATAAGAATACAAGAATGTAAAATTCAATAATACAATAACAGAAACAAACATTGAATGAAAAGGCTTAATTTTGGTAAGTGATTTTTTCCTTTCCATCATCTTCTTTGATTTCTATTTTTGAAAAATGTGTAGGTACATGAGTACAATGTACAGAAATTCGAGTAAGACATATCGAATTTAGTCATTCATACTTCATACACAGAGACAAATTAATCCATGTATGTACGCATATATAGATAGGTACTTACTTGAATGTGACAGTTTTTGAATAGTCGAAAATTATTTTTTTTTTTCATTTAACATGCAATAATCATTCATTGTCCATCAGCATTTCTTCATGGTGTAGTATATATCTCATCTTAAATATAGAGTCATTATTCAAAAAGTATAAATTTAGAAAAACTGGAAACCAAAAATAAAAAAGAACATATAGAAGAAAATAAATTAAATAAAAGAAAACAAATGAATGAAAGTGTGATTGTTAGCTCATAAATTCATTACAAATCCATTAGTAGCAAGAATATAATTTATGTGTTATCATTCAAGGATCATTTTATGTGCGCATAGGATGTATGTAGCTATAATGTGTTTTACTTAGAGGTCGTATGATATCAGCTACTGACCATAATCCGTAATTCCATAAGGCTATACATATAGCTCTATAACTGAATATCCTACTGAGTTTTTCTTACAATATTTTGATGCTGACTCTTTTTCATTGTGTACATGTGTATTTCATTTACCCACTGATATTTTTTTCTTTCATATTTTTATCTAACTCTTCATATTCGTCGTCATGATTATCATCATCATTTAAATATGATGAACGTATGTACTATATGTATTGTGTGTGTGTGTATGTACGGTAGAACGTAGAATCAGGAAGCATTTTGTACATATTGTATTGAATATTAAATATTCATATAGTGTAGGTATTATGTAAGTTTGTATATATTATGCATGTACGGATATTTGTATCTATATTCTGTATACATATAAACGTAAGTATGTATAGATTCTTAGACGTTAAGTTAAATATATGAAATGTTGCAATCATCATCATTATTATACTATTATCATCGTCATCATATCATTCTTTCAAATACGAAAATAAAAAATAACAAAACTAAAGCAATCCATCATAAAATTGCTTTATGTGTCAGTGAAGCAAAAAAAAAAAATATATATACAGTACATACAAAACGAAAGTAACAAAAAAGATTCCATCACCTACTTACTATACATTCCCGTCATTTTCATTATCCTCAAAAACTCTAAATCTAAATCTAAATCATCAAAATCACTGTGTAATGGCGTATTTTACCATTATACTCATCATAACTATATTCTGTAATGTGTAAGTACATATACGTGCTTCGTGCTGTTTATGTCCTTTACTGTTACATAATGTGTATGTACGTTAAATATGTATGTAGTATAGCTGAATATTACTAATAATAATAAAAATATAATAAGTAATCGAAAAACTGAATGTATATACATAATACAAATACACATATATGAATAAATATAAGTATACAGATGTAAATATAATAATGTAGACGTATATACATATAATGGAACTTTTATATTCATGGCATTTTTTTCTTGAGAAATAAAAGGATATTATTTAATCATTAAATGATTGTATACATATATTTATGCAAGTCCTTATAGTAAAAATATAAAATTATGTGGTATATAATGTGTGTGTACATACATATATGAAATTATTTCGATATGAAATATAATTCTTGCGGATGATTCTGTAAAATATGGTGCATGGTGAATAATAAGAGAATACATCAGCTAAATGCTGGACTGGAACCCATATCTGCGTACGTAATATATGAGTACAATGTAAATAATAATTTATCAAAAATAATTATTTAAACTGATATCAGTGTTATATGTACTCTAGTAAAGACTATATACACAAAAGGATAATAATTGAAAGTTTGAGAATATAAAAAAAATGTACAAGAGACCTATACTTTCACATACAATTCAACTGACACCTACTTATACACACGTCTTTTTCACAACAATTCAAACGCATTCAACGTAATAGTGAAATGAAATTTTCAAAAATATTTTTCAATGTGCGGGTTACTTATATCGTATAAAGCTGACTGATAATTTTATTATTATTTCCGAGTGTGTGTATACAGTACGCACGAATGTATTAATTAGAGGGTGTTTTTAATTATCTTTTTAAACATTTTCGGAAAGCGTATGGGTATGATATTTACTAATATTATCCGTTCTCTATTTATGTGTACATAAATCAGCTGTTATCCATTGCTATGATTCCCATGAAAGTTGTCCAGTAAAATATTATCCTTACTTGAATGTTTCCTAAAAACGAGGTGCATGCATGTACTTACTTACTTACTCACATATAACTATATCTATGTATAATATACAGACACATTATACGTGTACATTTATAGACAATACGGTATAATTAATTTGTTATTTTGTTTATTTTTCGTATTTAGCTATTATTATTATTTTTTTTTTTAGGATTTTAGAAAAGAAAACTTTCAGTTTTCCCCCTTTTATGTGTATTACACTTTTGTCTTCATTATATAAAATGTTATAATAATTAATCGATCAAAAACAATCCAAAGAATATAATAAAAATATATATGAAAAGTAAAACCAAAAAAAAATATTTTCTAATAATTACGATATGGTATAATTTCAAATCATGTATGTGTATTCACTATTAAAGAAATTTGTTTGAAATTTTAGGGAATTAGTATACATAATACATTTGGGAATGAACTATACAAGACTGTTATTCTTATTAGGTGTATAAGTTCGTTCGTTAGTTAAATATCTTACTGTGTATTATATGTTTGGCATAAAGTAAATCAAATTTATCCCAAGAATGACAATACGAGTGCACATATGATGTGTAAAATACTACTCCAACTATCGTAGCTTATACTATGGATACTGTTATAATCAATGACATCCACTACTATACAGAGTATGAGTGTAGAGGTGAGGAGCAAGTATAAAATGTTGTTTGTTGATTTTCCGTGTTTGTTATGTTCAATATTCGCAATCCAACTGCGAGAAAAAATCAACTTTATCTGAAGAATGAAAATACGAGTAAACTCATATGTGTGTAGAATACTACTCATACTATATAGTAGCGTATACTACAGGCACTATGTTAGAGTTAGAGTCAATCAGGTCAATGTCTATGCAAACTTTATTTAGAATTATAAATTAAATTTATTGCAATTATTTTGTTTGATATAACTTTCTGTACAATTAAAAATGAACATATTTTCCACTTCCATAAACTCATAAAGTTGAAAATTTTTTAAAACAAAAAAAAAACGAATTAAAATTGATTGATTACATAAAAATTACGCATCGAATTGTAAAGGATTATTATTTCTTTTTTTTTAAAAAAAAATACTACATACTCATATAAAAATTTACACATACAAATAAATTATAACCTTGATATCACCATCACTGTTCGCATATTTTTATTTAACTTTTTTTTTTCAATTTATTTTGATAATACATAATCCATTTCGACTTTTCCTTTTACTTTCAAATCAAATTCTATTTCTATATTTATATTGTTTGGTGGATATAAAAGGATATACATGGATATATGTAGATATATGTAACATACACTCACACAATCTAAAATGATATTGATTTTTTGTACTTTTTTACTTTTTTTTGTGTAATTTCTTGATATATTTATATAATTCCCCACCATAACAAACTAACACTCATACAATTACTGTGTAAATAAAAATAATTTATATAAAGTATATAAATACATATGTATGTGTGAAAGGATATAAATTTAGAACCCTTTTTTATATACAATATATACATAACCCAATCGTATATAAGTACACTATATTTGTACATACTTGTATAAGTATATACATATGTACATAAATATCGTTGTCATCATCATCAACATAATCATCGTTAGTATTATTGTCCACGTATAGAAGTCATTGTCACCCTTTTACATATAATGTGATATATGTACATAATAATATCTCTATATCATCTTATATATGTACCATTCAATTTTCCTCTAAGCTTATGTCCAAAATTTTCACCACATTTCATTCCATTTTTTTGAAAGCATTTTTACTCATTCCAAGTTTTGTTTTGTTTCGATTTTCTTTTTCTATTTTATTTTGTTTTCCTTTTTATTTTTTTGTACTTTTTCTTTAACCAATTCCTTAAAAACTTCATACATACATACATAGATATATACTTTTACACTTTATGTACACAGATTTTTATTTATTTATTTTATACATTTACTATTCAGAAGCCATTTTCTTCAAGCAAAAAAGAGTTCAAAAATATATCATCATTTTCATTCCTATATACATATAGCTATGTAATACGTATATGGGTACACGTGTATGCTATATAACTTTTACTTTCTACATTCATTCATTTTTATTTCTAATTTTTGTTTTTTATTTTCTACTTTTTATATATTTGCTTTTTATTAAAAATTTTTTTTCTTGTAATTTTATATCTACGACTATAATATCACTTAGATCAAAATTTTTGCCCATTTTTTTTGTAGTTTTTATTTTTATTTTCCTTCGTATTACTCACCCACCCTCATCAAATCTTCACAATATATTCTCAATCCTATATATATTAAACACAAGTACAACATGATATACAACAACAACAATAACAACAATTTCAATACATAAATAAATTTTCACTTATACGTGTGTATTGTACAGTAATTTTCGTTTTAACCCTTGTTTATGCTTTTCTGCCTTTTTCAAAGAAAAACTTTTCCGCCATCATATCATCAAATCGAAAAATAAAATATAAATAAAATCGAATATCAAGAAAAAAATGTTCTATACATACATATAAATATATGTATGTATATGTTATATACGCATTATATCCTTTTTCTTCATTTTTCTTTTTCCTATTCTTCGGTAGTTTATATTACTTATTTTCAATAAATATTTGATTTATAGGCGATCTATCATTCCACGAAAGCTATCAGACTTTCGATTATATCAAAGACGATACTATATACATACCTACTTATGTAAGTATAAATATGTATGTTTGCTGCTCTTGTATATTTTATAACATTAGTCTTTCTGTGTATAAGTAATGTATATATTTACCCTTTTCCAGATAAATAGACAGAGGATGTATATACAGGCATACATACATATCTAAGTATATAATAAGGTAAAAAAAATTTTTTCGATGTATTAATGTGAATTTTATATACGTGCATACATCAATATGTAATGTGAATTTTAAGATATAAAACATGTACAAAACTCTGTGAAATATATGAACAGAAACGTATACGAGTACATATATAATCAATATCCTATATCCTAACCAAAAACCTAGACCTTTTTTAAAAGTAAAATATGCGGGTTACATTCTTATGTGAATGTACATAGGGTAAAATAGGGAGACGAATCATATAGCGGTTGAAATGATATACGAGATGAATCATTCATAATTTTACTTCCTTTTTTAACATATCCCGCTTTCGACTATCGAAAGCTTGGGACTTCTTTAGAACCTCTCGTCATCTTGTTGTTGCCTAGTATGATATTTTGTGTTCAATTCTATTCCAAAATTATGATCTGGGTTATAACAATATACTTTTATTCAGTGGAGTTGAAATTGTCACGTTCATTGATTTGCCAAAATTATTTTCTCATTCGTCATCACTTGCCTTCCTCCTTTGATTGTCAAAGAGGTATGCCAATTTTAAATTACTTAAATTCAATTATTCTTTTTAGGATGCCATGTCTCTTTGGAATTTTAAATCATATTTAATTATTGCTCTTTTGAATATTAGGAGAAAAATTTCCATAGTTTCGAGAATGTTTGAGTTATAAAAAACGGCTATACCTTATCTCTCTACTTTGCTCTACCTATACACATTTATATTCACTAAACATGAGAATTGATGGAATAAAAAATAAAAACTCGCATGTATACGAAAAAAATAAAAACGTATAACTTTTAGACGAATGAAATGATGGACTTTTTTAAAAATATCCATAAAAATCTTCAATCGTTGTTGTTTCTAACGCTTATATATGTGCATGTGTATACACACGGGTAATATATTTATTAGAAATAGAGAAAAAAGTCTAAGTCATTCTCGTATATAAGGAATAAATTTTATTATAGCACATAACCGACTGACTTTAAGTTAAGGTAACACCACTATACTGGGAAAATATTCTTGCTCATTTTTTTTGCGTTTTATAATTTTTATGGAAAACTTTTCGTCCCTCAATATGTTAAAATCCTTTTCAACGACGAAATTTATCCGTTCAGATATAAAAACTAAAAAAATGTTTTCTTACTTTTCTTATTCCTTTTTCATTAACATCTCTCTATACACACTCATATTGTTTGCGATGATTTGTTGGATACTTACTTGGATGTTCGTATATCGTATGTGTGTACAAAAATGGTATTAAGTGACAGACATGTATTCCAGTGTAGCATGGTATCGAAACCGGATGTGTGTCAATCGCTTAAGTTACAGGCGAGCTCCCACATAATGCACATCTATTTTAAAAATATCAAAATTTGCGCATAGATGGCAATTATTAAAGTATGCAAAATTCAACATTTTAAAATTTGCAATAAAACAACAACAAAAAATGTGTAATCGAAGACTATTTTCCTGTTGATCATGGGCCAGAAATACATGGCAAATGCTTGTAAAAGACATCTCAATATACAACTATACTATAGCTAAATACAAAGCGCAGCTCATAAATTAGGAAAATTTGTTTGCGATGTTCCCCCATCATTTCATTCATATATTTCAATTCAACGTGTCTGGAACTGCCTTTAAATGTACGAGTATGCAGGGAGATATACATCTACTTGAATATGGACGTAAATTTTAGTTTTTCTTGCTGTCATTTTTGAATGTATATATTTTGTAGACTTTCATGTATACATATTTTGTATCTATATATATGTATATAGTTGAAGGGTCAAGATATTGAATTGGGATTGTATTTTATCTACTTACATAATATATTGTATATCGTATATCTTTATCATAGTTTTCTTCTTCATAGGGTTAAATATTTTTTATACAAATGTATATGTATATCAACATATGTATGTATATATACATTCCATTATGCTGATGTTGTGTAATAAAGTTTACTTTCATGGATTTATAACAGAAAATGGATGAAAATATAATCGATTAATTGAATTTTTGTATTGAAGCAAAAATAGTAACAAAGAATCCAAACATATAGGAAGGAGTAAAGTTAAATAAACCTTAAGCAACTTTTCTAAATGCAAAGGCAAGAAAAAATAGAAGTGAGTGAATAGTAAATTTTGTGGCTCAAAACTTCTTCAAAAACTTATTAAAATGAAATTATAATAAAATGTTAAGATGGAAAACATGCAATATTGACCTTTCGAAAAATCAAAAAAATCAAAAATAAATGAATTTATCTTAAAATACATCCATGAGTAAGTATATGTATATATACGATTACGAATACATACATGCTTTTCGATCATTATATTCTTCTGACCCAAAAAATATTTTACGAGAAATGAAGATTTCAATCATTCGCAAAATAACAAGAAGAAACCAAAAAACAAAAAAAAAAATTATCTTTTATTCTATACATATAAATTTAACTATAATCTCCATCATCAAGGTTAATAACAACAACAAAAAGATAAGAACAGAAAATAAACTAAATAAAAATAAATTTAATTTATTCAAATGTTCTTATGCATGCATACCTAGAATTTTTTTTTTACTTTTATCGTATATACACATCCTTTTTTTTTATATGTAAGCCATATCATTAAATTAAAAATGTCCTTAAAATGAATATATAGCAACAAGATGTATATTTTATCTAGCCAAATACTATTATACATTTTTTTTTCTCCCTGTAACCATAGAGAATTTAAATAGTTTTCATTTGCTTCATCTTGGTCTTCGTGTTATATTTACTTTATTACTTTTAAGGATTCAATTTTCTCTTATACTTTTATAGTTTTTCATATTATACATAACATAATGTATGCTACACATATAAAAGATTTTTAAAATATATTATTTAAATTTTTTATTTTGTTGTGTTTTTTCTCATTCATATGTCCATTTACTTACACAACTTTAATAATCTTGAATGTCCTCAGAATATTTTGTATCCTTTTATTCATCGTCTTTTATTCTCTAAAATTGAAAAATATATAAATACACATATATTCTGTATCCTTTTACATTTATATATGTAAGAATACCTTTTATGCTTTTATTTTAATGTAATTTTTTTTCTTTTTCTACCTTTTGGTTATTGTTATTGTTTCGTTTTTTCTTTTTGCTCCTTTTACAAAATATATTATTATTACTATTATTCAAGATATAAAACTGTATCTTATATACATACAGTATATACATGGTAATATTTATTTTAAAAATTGAAATATTACAAAATATGTAAAAGAAAATTAGACTTCTTCATTTCTTCTTTTTTTTTTATTGTATCCTTTTCTTATTATTTTCTTTTATCATAGAGATAAATATATACAGCATTCACCTATACAAAAAAATATGCATATTAAGATGCGAATATATAGATTAGATTGTAAAATGAAATGACCGACTTGTGGCTTAAATTTAAAAAGGAATATGTATAACATGGTAAAAAAAAATTATTATAAAATAACATATGCAAGGATTAAGTCATGTGACATCTTTTAGACGTTTGTATTCTTTTATATGGATATGGATGTGACATAAAATTATTACGTTTTATTTTTTATTTGGTTGTGAAGAAAAAGGACCGATCTTATAAAGGATACAAAACGTATTTATATATGGCATATTAGCTTACATATATCCATAAAAGAAAAAATAATATAATCACAAGATGTATACATATTCTAATATATTGCAAATTATAGGGTGTTTCAAAAATCGTGTCTAAAATTAGATGTCCAATTGTAAATAATTTCTGAATGTTATAACTTTTTTTTTAAGTCATCTTTGAAAACTCATGGGAAAATAGAGTTTATCATAATTTTCAATATTAGTAAATGCTTTTCGAAATTGTCGAATCATAAAAAAAAATTTTAATTTGAACGAAATTAGAGAAAGAAAAAAATAAAACTCCGAAGAAAATAGCAAAATCCATTCTATGAAAAGTGTGATCAGCTTGCGGAAACAAAGTCACGTTGGTTAGGAAACGTAGACGATGATACAAAAAAGGTTTCTAAAATTAAGAAACTGTTGGCCAAAGAACGAATTAAAAACAGGTTTGTAGACTATGGGAGAAGAGTCTTAGAGAAATTTGTTATTTAAAAGAAATTTAAAAAAAATAAAAACTTGCGCCAGTCATAACACCACATTTTTAACAGATTTTTCATTAATTTTCGTGATCATAACGTATAATCTGCCAGCTTTAACGAATATAGCTTTTAATAATTCTTCAAAAAATATTTCAAATTACTTAATTCATTTTATAATTCAATGTCATTTCAATTTTAAATTTTATTGAACCACCATGAAAATAATTTTAAAGATATTGTAGCATATCACAGCTTTAATAACAGTAGTTCATACACAAATTTTGTTTTTGTTTGGGTTTGTATTTTTGATTATATTTTAATCTATTATGAGAACATTTCTAACATCCGGTAGATTATAAACGATGATCGTGAACATATAGATTCCCTTTCAAATTGAGTGCATGTTAGGAACATGCATACTGCATTTGTCTTTAACTAAAAATTTGTTTGAATAATTTTGATTAAAAATATTCTTGAATACTCTTTAGCGAATGCATATATAAAATCGACCATTATACATATGATGTCTGTGTGGATATAGGAGAGTAAAGTAAGTTCATTGCATCGTATATTATTATGAAATTTATAAAACGGAAGAATAATCCATTTATTATGTGCTCTTATTATTGTATACATTTCAAATTTCTGATATTATTTAAATGACAGCCATTATTGTTAACGAACGGAGTATATTAGACCACAACATAACCATCATAATATAATGTCTTTCATTTAATTATTGAATTGACTACATACTTATATGTACGTTGTTATGTGTATAGAGTATGGATGACTTTTGATTGGTCAAATTAAATTTTTCATCTTAATATGAATTTTGTTATCGTTCTGCCTCAAAACAGTCAATATATAATCACAATTATATACATGAATGCTCGTGATAATGAGAATAGGGTAAGTCATATGGTTCAAAAAAGGATATAATATAAACTAATAAGTATATAAGTGCTAGATACCTAAAAACACTGATCCTACAGTCTACAGTTATTTGATTCTGGATCATGGAGCAAATTAAGGCCTATCAAGGGCTGTAAAGAGCAAATGTTGATAATGAAACGTACTTAACAATTCAATTCGAGATCAATTACCACACTCCACCTAACGAATGGAGTTTTTTCTCGCATGCTTTTCATATTGTTTTATTGAATTCAATTTTTTGATTTAGTTTTATTTCATAATAACTTCACATTTTAATGAATGTCACTAATTGCTTGAATACTCTGTAATATAACACCGTTAATTTCTTAATAACTAAAGACATTAATGAGTGGGAGGTGGATTATATGTTCGTTGATATAAAAATCTACAATTTTTTACACCATCAATTTTTTCTCCATTAATTTATTTGTTTGTTTGTTTTTCATTTAATATAATTTTAAATTTTTTTACTCAATTTTTATTGCAATTTTATTTCTATATTGCTTTTCTCATTCTTTTTTCTTCTTCTCTGCTTTTTATATTATTTTGTTTACTTAGACTAATTACCAATTGAAATAGGTAAGTAAGTATACGTACATATGTATATATTTACATGTAGTATGTAAGTTGGTTTTAAAACTAGCCTACATACATCATCAGATGTTACATACTGTAGTCATTAATATACTTAATACTTACGTATATTTCTAGCCTCTTAGAACTTTTTTTCCATATGGAAAAAATCAAGCAAATAACTTGTAACTAACTCTAATATCTAATATATTCTGAACGAAATTTTTTTTTTAAATTTTCAGTAATTTTCAAAAACGTTGTCAGAAAAAATAAATTCATGGTTTCTCATGTTTGTTGGTATTATTATTTTGTTTATTGTTACAGTCAAAAAGAAAATTAATAATAAATAACAAAGTTTTTCCAATATCGTTATTATTGAATTATTCTCATACGTTTATTGATGACCGGCGTGTCAAAAATATATTATGTATCTGTTAAACTATAGTAAATAAATTTCAATCAATTACGAACAATATACCCACAACATTTATGCACATTATATAACAACAGTACAACGTAATCATCATTATAAAAGAAATTCCAAACTAAAAAATTTTTAATAGATTGAATTTTATCACTTATAAATACATGGATATAAGTACATAAACGATTGATTGAATCGTATATTATGCAACGAGCGAGTATTCACGGATTTTCGTTTCATTCATAATATACTCGTATTCGTATGTATGTACAAAATTGAACTATGTATTTCCATTTACTATAAATTTTACGATAAATATATGACGTGTCCAGTTAAATTTATTTAGTGTCCATTTCCATTTATGTACACATCATTTTAGATTATAGATTTATATGGGATGGGGTGATTTTCTATAGTGAAATATTCTATTTAAATGCCTGCAGATTTTATTGGATTATGTATAAATACAACAGCTTCGTCATTTAATCAACGGACTCTGTTTTTTTCTATTTTATTTCATAAGCACGCAATCGATTACAAGTTACGAGTGTGTGTATATACGACGATTATATAATATCGTAATGACCATACAAAAGTCGCGTAAAATACATAAAAAATTACAACTCCAGCCAGACTAACAGCTAATAGCCTTTACATATATAAGAAATACGAGAATATACATAGTATTTGATTAAGTATATTTACGTATATTAGCCAGTATATAACCGTAAACTTATATTTATGTGGGAATTAGTATTAGATAGCTATCCTTCGGCTTCGATTATATTTTCTTTTCATTCATTAATCGATTGTATATTGCATATAAATTTAAATATTCTATTAATGGCGTAAGCGTAACGTCCCTCTTAATTAAAATGTGATGGTTCTGTTTTCGAAGTATATGTATTATTTTGATATGTACCGCAAATTTTTCAAAATAAAATTAAATAACTACTAACTATAATACATTTATCTACGTAATTATATTTGAATGAATTATGAGAGGATTTAAATTTTAATTCATAATTTTTGTGTAGTTACATAATATTGAGAAATTTAAATTTTCTCATCAATTCAAAAATATTTTAAATTGTAGAATTTATACAAAATGTAGGATTAGGAATTCATACATGCAGTATGTAGTTGCATAACGCATGAGTGATGTGTATTACACTTTTTTGCGAGTATAAGTATATTTTATTTCATTTCGTGTAACAAAAGTCTTTTACTGAAAAAATCTTGATTTTCTTACGTTTTGTTAGTTTTGTATTAGAATAGAGTCCTTCTATGGATATGTACATAAATACAAGTATGTATGTAAGTATAATTATAATTATTAAATTTTTAGATTTTTCATTTTATTTTTTTCTTTTTGGCTTTTTTAATTAACCGCCTGCTATGACTTTCAATTCATTTCAAATAATTACTTGAAAAACCTTCGACACACGCAAATATAGTTTATCAAAACTGAAACTATATTCATATCTATAGGTACATGAAACATTTTTTTTTTAATTTTCTGTTTTGGTAGATATCTGATTATAGAAAAAAAAAATAAACTTTCATGTCAAAATCCTTGCAGTAAATTAAACAACTAAAAACTGAACACTCCGCGTTTATCCTTTTGTATGATTATTGTCTATGGTATAACAATATGTACATATATGTATAGTTAAAAATTATATGATAATATATGCTTTAGAGCGCCTTACTGTTCCGTAAATATTTAAACTACTAAATTATTTTACTTGTTTTTGTCTTGTCGGAAATTAATTGAAAGGCGTGTCTTTATCCAATTAACCCCTTTTATATTTTGTCATATCATTTCGGTCACAAACACGCATATGAATGAAATTTTTTTTTATAAATGAAATGCATGTACATACATGAATGTATAAACAGAAATATACATGAATTGAGTGTATACATAACTAATAGTCACTTCCTTTATTTATTTCTGTATAGATACGTACAAAAGATAGTAAAATATAAAATTTTTATAAATTGTTGTTTGTTTGTCATCATCATTTCAATTTCCTGTTACTTTTATATTCGTATACGGCATCTATTTTTGCTTAGATCTACATAATATGTATGTACCTACAGTGTATAATCTATGTAAAAATAAACAAAATACATATTTGCTAACGAGCAGTCAAATTCATTATCACGTGATGTTTACAATTTCACGTAATGTACGAAAATACGCTATCTCTACAGGTATTGTGCACAATGACAAAGAATATTCGTACATCATCGTTAGGATATATTATGTTATACGACTTAATAATAATGCGACAATTTATGTTTCATTGCGTGTACTTCCATCCATACACGAGATTTTTTCGTTTCGTTTTCCTTGAATGACCTCTAAACTCCTAGTAGTTTTTAGTTTTTACTTGTGAACATGTAGAGTAGAGTAATGTAACGAAACGCAATGTAAAATTGATAAAAACAGGTAAAAAGGATACTGTCACGTAAGTATAGTATACATACATGATACCTTGAACAGTTTAAGTAATTTGCATTCCATTCTTTCCAAAAATGTTAACGCAACATTGGACGTATTTTCATTCATCAGAAAAATTCATTTTTCTTCTACACTTTCTTTTCACTACACACCATAAGAAGTGTACAAGAAACAGGAAAAGACAGTAAGTAGTAGCAATAATGGTTATTGGCAGCTGACTGTATAGTACGGTATACGAGTACGCTAGTAGCACGTCGTACCTTATACACCA
Source organism: Villa cingulata (assembly GCA_951394055.1). Classification (NCBI taxonomy): domain Eukaryota; kingdom Metazoa; phylum Arthropoda; class Insecta; order Diptera; family Bombyliidae; genus Villa; species Villa cingulata. The sequence continues at coordinate 483,867 of OX596019.1, read as the reverse complement.
TGTTCCTTGTTTTGCTAACGAGTATATAGCGACAGAAAAATTGAAAGTGGTTACATAGAAGATTTCACAAATTCATTATCCATCATGCAAATATGATGAGTGAACCAATAAAAAAGCAAATGGAATATCAAAAAGTTAAAAAAGGGTTAAAAAGGATTTTAATACTTATCTATATTCCCAAAAAAAGGGTTTAAAAATGAAAATGTCTGCCATTCGTTTTAACCAAACGGTTGATTTGTCATATAAGCTATATGTGATGATATCATCAATGGCGTTCAACAAATGTTCATAATGGAGTCCTGTCTAATATGCATACACATACATATTTTGTTTTTTTTTTTTTTAGATTTTACCCAAGAGAATTAAGAAAAAATATGTAAAAAATGCTAAGAAAAAAATTATGTATAACCCCATGTCCGTTACATAATTTATGATTATGCAGCTTTCAATTAAGTTTTAGTTTTACGTTAATCTGCAGTACATATTACGAGTAAAATACATAATATAAGATATGCATATAAAATATACACATGTACACATAACAATAATAATTCATCTTTACATACTTGCATATTTTGAATAGAAAAAGGGATATTTCTCTTTCGTATATAGTATCTAATGTATAGTATTATGTACTCGTACACATATAAAGTCAATTATTATTTTCGGTTGTAAGGGGTTCAACCCTAAAATAATGTAAATAATATCAAGAAAAAGGGTGTGCCAAATATATGTTGTATATGTATGCTGTACGTATGTATACTATAAAATTATCATAAAAAAGAGTAATAATAAGCAACGATAGGATAAAATTTATTCAAATGGAAAATTTAATGATGGCAAAATTATACATATTAATTCCATGACTTATTGAAAAAATTCCACGTATGAACAAATATCGCATTAATATCCTGCGGATGAGTTATTCAGAAGAAATGTATATACATACGTATATATGTATTTCGTTTTGTGAAATTTTAACTTTCTGTAAAGTTAAAGTAAAACCACGTAAAATCATGTAAAACTATAAAACAAAAAAAACACGAAACTATAAAAATAAAATACAAAAACAAATAAAAATATTGAATCTTCAAAAATCAACAAAATAAATTTTCAAAAAATTTCATATTAAAAATTTAACAAAAAGTCAGGGTTAACCTTAATAATTAGCAGGATAATAAAAAAAAAACGCCATACAAATAAGAAAAATCATTGAAAAGTACACACAGCATGTAGCTAGCATATATGATGGATGCATAAGTATGTATATATTTATTATCGACATAAAATATACAACACAACGAATCAAGTCGAATTTTTTTTTGTGTTTTATAAACATTTTGGATATCATATACTCACATAAATACTCGAGTATGCACATGCATTTAAAAAAAAAAGAAGGAAAATACAAACATTACATTATATAACCATAGAGTTCTTATCATGTTATCACCTGTGAAATTTAACTAAGTAAACACAACATTTCAAGATGTTCAATTGTTATTTGTTTTATCCTTTTCATTTTTGATTTTTTACTTTATAATAATTTTTGTTGATAGTTTACCACAGATTTGGCACATTTGAATCGCAAAAAAAAATATTGTTTTTTTTTTTTTTTATTTTTATATTTACATATATGTATTACTTTTCTAATTTTGGTTTATTTACAAATATACATATTTTTCAAATAACAAATCTTTTCTTCCGGCAAAAAAATAAAAATGTAAACTAAAATGAAAACGATACAAACGATGTTTTTTTATTTTTAGTGTGAGTGGTTATTCCGATTTACAAACATGGAAATTTATACATACCTTTTCACCATTAGTTGATTTTTATTCATTTATTTTGCTTTGAAAATTTTGTAATTATTTGGAGAAACTCATCAAATATTTACGTTTCATTTTTCAAAATGAAAGCAACAAAATAAAAATACAATTTGTTATTTTCCTTTTTAGATATTATCTACATATCAGATATCAGTCAGTTCAGTCTGTTTACGTAAGCCTTTGCCTTTTAGTAGTATATTATCATTTGTGTATACATAATAATATGTGCGATTATGATTATTTAATTTGATCCTTATTTTTTGCCATAGAATTCAAAAATCACCTTAAGAAATTTTGTTATTTTTTGTCATATTTTTTTTTCATTTCATTTTTTTTGTGTTTGTGTGTGTGAAAAATACAAAAAGAAACACATAAAATTGAATTCATTTTGTTGATTAACGAAATTAACAAATATATACATAAGGACAATAAAGGATATTATTTTGATCTTTAAAAGGTAACAATAATAATATTGAAATTTCAGATGTATGCACAAGACGCATAACATCCTTTATTGTTCCTTTTAATATTGTTCCGTTTAAGGAAAATAAAAACCAAAAAAAAAAATTAAATAATTTCTATATGCAGTTGATACAGAAAAAACAACGATTGGAAAAAAAATGAAGAAAACTGAAAGCATAACCGCGAAATAAAATAAAACAATTTTTCGAAGAAAAAACAAATTTGAAAAAAATATGATGGCACATGGCATGCGTATCATCATTATCGTCATTATCAAAAATATAGCGACGCCTCACAATAAAAATTGGAGCTGGAGTGTACCAGCGATTGATCAGAAAAGATATTATGGGCACAAGTATACGACCTATACGTCTATACGATGAGTATCTGGATATCTACCTGTTTCGTAGTTCCGTAGATTTGTGTCTAATTTGTTACTGCTGTTGTTGTTGTCGCTGGTTTATGCTCCTTAATCAACTCCTTAAATGTGTTGTGAATCGTGGATATTTTTTTTTTTTTCGAGTACAGATACATGTATAGTCTTTCAGAAGACAGAGTTATAAGTTATAGAGGCACTGCACGCAGAAGAAACCAGAAGAGAAGATCACGAAATGATATTGTGATGATGATGATGAGTTTTGATATGCTATAGCGTGCAAAGGGTATGTACAAGGTATAAAAAATGTTCTTTATTATTTTTTTTTACGACGAATATAAAAAGAAAAAAGGATAATTTATAAAATTTTTTTTTTCGTTATATGATTACACGATCGTAAATAATAAGAGATAGAAGAATATTATTTGAGGAAAGGTAAAAGAAAAGGAACAAAGGGTAGCAATTACTTACATATAGAGGGTGTTGGTTTTTATTTTAAAAATATATTAACCGACCGCACTAACTCTAAAAAACCATCGTAAAAAACGATGAAAACGAAAAGAAATTCTTTTGAAAAGTGAAATTGTAAACACCATAATGAAATGAACCAAAGAAAATGAAAAGAAAATAATCATAAGAAGATATTATTGAAAAAAAAAAATATAATAAAAATGAAAATTATGACGATCATAATGTGGATGATGATGATAATGATGAACTTTAAGGAACGATCTTAAATTTTGATCGAAACTAAAAAGGATAAAATAAATGTACAAATTGATGAAGAAAATATATATTTTTTTAATATATCAAAATAATATATTGTATACACGAGCGAGTTTTAAAATTGCCACATGTCTTCAATCATGTGCCATCGTGTTCCTTTCATTTTATCAAATTACAGAGTTATGTATATAGTACATCATACATGGTTAGGCTGCTATGTTTATATGCACAAATATAGGGAAGTTTTTGTCTTGAAAAAAAAAAGAAAAATATTCTTTGTTACCATTTGTAATTTGATGTTTCCTTATAAAAGTAAATATATTTTTATAACATTTTTATTATTGTTTTCTTAATTTTTCGATGTTGTTTTTTTTTTCGTTTTATTTATGTACTCATACTTATACTCATTTAATTTCATTGCAATGGAGAAATTGATGGCACAAAATTTTTCATATTAACGAAGGAAAGCATTCATTTAAAAACCACACACATAGCAAGATTTCGATTTATACTCGATTGGAGGACATTTAAATGAAAGAACAACAAAATGAAACAAAACATAAGTGAAGTAGGTATATAATAATTACATGTGTGTGTGCGGTTATGCAGTTATTAAAAAAATAAATTTTTTTGTTTTTATTTTGATTGTTAAATTTTCAAATAATTAAAGAAAAAAACTTCTACACAAATATACATATACATATATGCAGTTGAAACATAAAATGTGTATGACGTGTGTCGTATTTATACGATCCCCCATACATCATATGTATATCATGATAAAATCAGATTGCATCAGAGATCATTGCGATCATATTCAATTATTTTGATGTCATTCGTTCGTGATATGTTTGTGACATGATGCCATATCCACATTCTACAAAAAAATATATATGTACACAGTAAAGATAAGTATTGAAGGATTTCTTTTAATTTAACTTTCAACGAAAATTTTCAATTTAATGACGATCACATTGTACAGAGAGTCAGTTTGAACTAAACTATACTATTTTCAGAAATTGAAGTCAGTACAGGCAAGATAGGCATGCTTTTCTATATTCTTTCACATTGCGTTTGTATAAATCTGTCTCGTGTGTGGGGTGATCAGATCTCAATTTCAATCAAGACAGAGATATATTATTCAGAATTTCCTACAAAATATTATATGTGAAGTTATCAGAAACTCATCGGGTAACTTTTCCCATAAGCACAATACTGACTTCGATTTCTGAAAATAGTATAGTATAGATATTGAAATTTTAATGCATCTATTATATAATAACTCGATTTTTTAAGAAGCATGCCTTTCTTAAAGGACATGATCTGAAAAGAAAAATGAAAAAGAAAAAATCCATTTTTTAATAATATTGTATTTATATAAACATGAAAATGGAAGAAACAAATATTAAGAGGATTTTTCAGATTATGAAAAAGGTTTGATTAGATACACCTGTTTTTTTGCCGAAATTATTAAATTGAAAATAAAAAAAAAACATTTTCTTTGAAATATCATCATAAGAAGGCATTCGATTCAATTTTATTTAAGAGTAAAAAAAAAAACAGTAAAAAGTAAAAAATATAAAATAAAAGAAAAATAGAAAAAGCGGAAAAGGATCATTAACAACGAAAGTAATCTAATCGCTAAATCGCTATTTTTGTTGTTTTTGTATTTTTTTTTTCGATTCAATTTCATTTCATTTCTGTAAGAAAAAATAAGATGAACATCCTTTATCTCTAGATTAAAATAATTTTTGATTGATTTGATAAAATCTTAAAATGTTCTTTCGCCTAGATTCATACACATGTATACATTTATGCATAGCTATGTATACATAATGGTTACGTTATTTAGGATGAGAAAAAAAAAACATAATTTCTTCATATGTATTTGTTTTTCTTGGAAATACACATATCATGTAAGTAGTCCTTTTCATAATTTAGTTATGCAGTGCAATAAAATAATTGACCTTTTCTCTTTCTGGATGTAAATAGTGACCATTTCTTTAGAAAAATTGTATTTCCATACTCATATAAAATCCTTTGTTACGTCATTATTATCATTTTTTTCTTATATACAGACAATAAATTGCAATTTTGCAAAATGACCTATTTCAGTAGCGTACACAATAAAAAATGTACTTAGTTACACATGAAAAAGAAGAAAATGTTTATCAATATTATACTTAAAATGTCCTCATAATATTTGCTTATAACATGATGGTCATTTTCGAGTAAGAATCCTTGAAAAAACTAACAAAAAATTACCTTTTGTTTTTTAATTTTTTCAAATCTTAATACATGTATGTATCTTCTAAGAAGGATAATTTATTGCGTGTTCGTATGCAAAATGAACAATTTATGAGTTACATCATAAGCACATAGAGTTTTCTTCTAGTATATATGTATTAAGATTTTCTGTGTACGCCTCTAAAATTCACATAAATAAAATAAACTGGACATTCTTTGTTTTTATATATACGTACATCATATATATTTCGAAGGTCACATAAACATGCAAATTTATCTTTTTTTCCATTCACATAATTGTAACGTGTAACGCACTCGCAATATGAATGTTGAGTTAAATTCAGTCTAAAATCTTTCGAGTTAAAGTCTTCCATATTTTTCAGTTTCTAAAAAAAACACACACAAAAACCAACAAAAACTACAGAAAATTAATTTTAAGGATTCATATTTATAATTTTCCTTTACAGTTTAGTGCTGTTATTCTTTCTCTAGCAAAATGGACAAAAAAATATTTTGCAATCTCATTACAACAACTAAAAAGAAAAGAAATAAGAAAAAATAGAAAAATAATTAATGAAAAATGTGGAAGACAATTACTTTTACGTAGAACGTAAAAATCCTATCCATCAAAATCTAAAATTTCAATCCATCTAATTTTCGAAAATGACCAAAAATAACAACGCAAAAATACAAAATTTTCCTTAATGATGTTCATTTGAAACGCACGCAAAAATACTACTCTATGTTGCTTGTATTTTTGGTATTTTGTATGCGTATACCAGCAATCAAATATTACCCATAAGGAATGTAAGAAAAAAAGGGTACACGGCAAATAATTTTCGTGTATTAAACGCGACTGCTTTACACATTTATACAGTGCAAACATAAACATATACACATGTCATATTCTGTGCAAACGTATTTAAATCGTTTATTGATTTGGGTATAAATGTTAATTTGTTTCTAAACTGACTGCGAACCTGTACATTAATTTTAATCCTTTTGGTGGTATATACTAAACAACATAGCCTCTATACATTAATTGCATACCAAAAGGTATATATTCGTACATATAATAGGTATGTTCTGATAAGAATCTAAACTCAATTATATTTACGTTCTTACTCTTTTTTCAAGTATTTCTTTTCATTTTGGTTTATCCTTTATTCGAGTCACTTTATTTTTGACGCCAATCGCTATCAAATGAAAACAAAAACCAAAAAATAAATGACTGGTCATATGAGAAATTGGAAAAATAATGACCAAATCGTACCCTTGTCATAAAAGAGTCATTAGATATTACATATAGATTGTTGAGGCAAAAACAAAAAATGAAATAGTATGTAGGTACGATTGTGTATATAGGAAACGAAATGATATATAGGATATGGTATTCGTATAAATGCGATGGTTACATTAAAATTTTGTTTTAAGTTTTGCGTTTCATTTTGACTGTTGTTCTTTTTTTATGTTTTCATTATACATACTTAGTACGTAAGAATTTTGATGATGGACACGAAATATATCGAATATAAGAAATTTTCAAAGGAAACATAAAAAATCCTTTACATTTCACATATTAAATGTGTACCATCATGTCTTTGGATTTGAAATGATTTCGCAAAAAGTACAAAAGAATTTTTGCTTTTTTTTTTGAACAAAAGAAAAGAAAATTATTTGAATTATAATTTTACTATGTAGCAATAGTGGACTACATAAATGCAGACTGTTACCACTCTGCTATTTATTACATACAGGAGATGGTGTAATTTTTCAACAAATAAAAAATAATTTTTGTGATGTTTTTTCAAAATTTTCGAAAAAAAGAAACTTTGAAAAAGGTTAAAAAATAAAATCGAGCAATTTATCTTAAGAAAGGAAAAAAATTTGTAATGTAATATTTCATAAATCGCATATATGTATACATACTTATATAGAAAATGTTATATGAACGTAGGATTAAAATCAATAAGAGAGAAAAAGATTTAAAAAAAATACGAAACATGTAATAAGAAAAGGGTTTTCTCTTTTTGGAATTATAGAGTTCTCTAAAATGTAAAACTTGTGTATGTATTTAATTTCATTATAATATGATCCTTTCTTTAGTATATTCTGTTCAGAGTCAGATATGCATTTTTTAACGAAATATAAATGAAGTGATTGAAATCATACAGGCATGAATTATAATCCTTTTTTGTTCAGAGGATTATAAAAATATTTTGGCCACACAAGATGTTAATATTTCTTTTTGAAAACTTATTTAAAAGAAATGCACTTTACAGTCGCATAGGTGATAATTGCATGATGAACATTTCACATGAAAATGTTATTTCATCTTGTTTTAGAGTATATTGTCTTTGTGTAGGAAAAGCAATTTGAGTTATTTTCGAAAAATTAATGCACTTCTACAAGTACAGGCGTGCCGGTATATAAGATTTTACAATTCAAAAAAGACTCCCAGACTTCTTATTCCTTGACTACGGCATCTCAATTCAAATATTTGTTAATTTAAAAAAGGTTGAAAAAAAAGGATTAATTGAAATAAAAAACGTACCACTATTAAACGGTAATCATTTAATCGAAACCAATCAATAATTCCTTCTCTATTAAGACATAACCCAGAAGTATAAATATATTTGTTTTTCACATTAATAGTCTTAAAAACATTTATGATCATGTTTATTTTATTTGCTTATTTAACCCATTTTAGTCATCAAAAACAAAACCCCAATAAAAACAACATTTTCAAAATATTTTTTTACGATCTTACAACAAAAAATGCTGTTCATGTACAAAAGAAAAAAATCTTTTGATTCGATTTAAAGAAGAAGAAAAAAGGGTTCTTAATTTGATACCATCAATTATGGCTAATAAACAAGAAATAACATAAATTTAGTGATCGTTTTATCAACACAAAAAATTATAAGAAACGATCAAAAACTTTTTTTTCTTCATTCTTAAAAGATGTTAAAGATCACGCGTACAGTGTTTGTTATTCACGCGATCGATTATACCACATAACTCCTTCTATTATACAATTTCCCCCATATCGTAATAAATAAATAAAATAATCACGATTTGGTACCAGTGGAAGATGGAAAAAAAATTCTACGTCTTCAAATTACATTCGAGCCATCATAAAAACAATAAAAACAAATGAAATATATAAAAAAGGGTTTACATATTCATTTTTGTGTATAATTAAAGAAGACGCCTCCAAACGATCTTCATCTTTATCATCATCATAATCATCATCAACATCATCGCTTTGCAGCATAGTAGTTGTATAATCATTAGCAAGTATCGCGTCATAACATAATCTTTGAACAATAATTAGCTTTGAATTTTAAAATTTAGGGTTAATCAACCTCTACATTAAATGTTTCCATTAAGGTGGAACATGGAAAAAAATATGTTTTTTCTTTATTTGTTTTGTTTTTTTGTATTTAAATTTTAATAAAAATTTTCCCTTTTTTTCTCAATTTTTTTCTTGATTTTGAGAATGATGATCCATGTTCTACACATTAAATTGACTTGTACGTGTACAGAGAAAGGGTAAATGGAATAAAATGAAGAAAAAAAATTATCAAATTTATTGAACGATCCAAAAAAAAAAATGATTTTTTTCTTTTTATTGAAACAAGCTTACACCATAAGCCGTCATTCGTCACCATTTCGACGCTAAGCTGATTATCTGTTTTGTGAGAAATACACTTAACAGATAGTTAAGATGTTCTGAATTTGTGTCGGAAAAATTTTTTTGATCTTGTAAATTGTCTTTGACAAATAAACGATCATATGAACTTACATGTAAGAAGAAAATTAAATAAAAGGGGGAAAACACTGTGTTAATTGATATATGATGTAAGGAGTTGAATAATTTGAAGGGTTAAACGGTGAGTAAGTATGTATATGTTAAAAAAATCGTTAAATGGATTGTGCACGTCAAATCAATTATAAGACGACTTCTTTAAGTATAGCTAATCAAGAAAAAGTCATGACACTTGTTCATTGAATTTTTCACATATGATCGAAGAAACAAGAAAAAAAAATGATAATAAGATCGAGAAGGGTAAAGATGAATAATAAATAATGAAAAGTAGGTATACGACGTTGTGGTGTTGTATTGTGTCATTGTGATATGAGTAGAACATGGTAGAACGGTGGCGGCACATATTTAAGTAGCAGGTGAAATAATCTACATTCCATTTTTATGAGACTTGAAATTTATTGCTCGATCTATAAGAAATGATAGATAAATTAGAAAAACAAAAACGTAAAGAATTTTAATCGGAAATTTAGCCGCATACGAGTATACAGACAATAAATTATGTAGATAAATTTGTTAATTGATGTCAAAGAGATCGAATCCTTTTTGTGAATTTTGTTTTTTAAATTGAGAAATTTGTCAAATAATTGTTGATAGATATACGAATAACAAAAGAGGACCTATTATCAGATATCAATTTGAAAAAGGATATTCAAGTTCAATGCACAACTTAAATAATTCTTGATATCCGGACCCGAGCATTATATTGAAATGCTGAAAATGCTAAAAGAAAATATTTAAAAACAAATACAGCTTTATCGTTTTATATATTGTTCTCAGCGTCCATATATGTTACATACTCGGATGTTCATGTGTATCATGTGTATCTCGATTTGCAGTCACGTAATTTACTAAACGACAAAAAAAAAAATGAAATCTAGAACAATTTTCGTAATCTTTCACAAGACAATTGACATCTAATAACAATTACATTTGATGTTTCGTTATACGTACGTCATCAAATGAGACCGATATATGGTACATATATGTAATCTCAAATAGACGTTGTGTATTCAATATGAATGTGTGTATGTATAAATGTACGAATACATTCCAATTTAATCGAATCAAATAACAATCGGTTACAAAAATCACGAAACTCATAACTGAGATCGTTATTTGAATTGAATATTGCAGAAGATTGTGTCCCAAACCACAATATTATCTTTATCATATATATATAAAAGTCACAACAGAGCAATTTACTTTGTATTTGTATGTTTATATGTTTTCACCACACATATATAGTGTATATTCCATTATATTATTATATCAGTACACATTTACCGAATACTGAATAATAAAACAAATGTCCTATCACTTACAACCGCACTGTGAGTATACATTTACCACAATCATCAAAGTCAATATATGAAATCAAGAATCCAAAGGATAACAATAAAATGAAAAAATCAACGGATGAATCGAATAAAATCGAAATAATCATTTCTTCATTTTAATTCGAAATATTTCCTTAGCCCTGAGAGCCTGGGATGATTGAAGTTATAAGCTGAAAGAATGTTTTAGGACAATTTTAGCCTTTACTACCACCAACTTGTTATCTGCTTACCGTGTTTACATTTCATTTTATACATTTTTTCTGTGTTCCTTGATAGTAGTATTTTCCTATGTGAATTATTCTAATCTTTACTATACATCTTTTGCTCCTTTTCTATATAGAAGAAAATTCTGAACTACAAACTGCGTATGTATGCGTTAAGTCTTGTAAAAGAGTGTACCTATATGCAAACTTGTGTTTGCAAATGATATGATCATTGAACTTGTGAAAAAATAGAATAAAAAAACGAATATGAAGAAAATTACGATATAAAATAAAAGGAATAAACTGAACAAAACTGAAAATCGATTCGAAAAAACCAATAGCACATAATGACTTTCATTCCTGTACGTACATGAAAATAAATGACAATATATATGTATGTATATGTATGTTTGAAAGTGAAATCTGATTATCCTTAAAATGTAAATCCTTTCATTTTCTTTTTAAATTTCAAAACATGAAAACGTGAGTAATATTTTATCAGGATAGAAAAATTTTACTTTCACATTTCACTTGCTCTTTCCATTTCTGTGTTAATCAGATGCGTATATCGACGAAAATAGAAAGGAAAATCATGATATAGGTATCGAAACACATATTTATTCGTAATGCATCTGCAATGAATAAAAATGAAAACAAATAATTTAAGGCAATTGAAATTAGTAGTCTGGAAGGAAAAGGAAGAGAAAATTATTTGTAGAGTTGCAAAATTTAAAAATGTTCAGTCAATTTTTACGCTCAAGAATTTGACAATGTAAAATAGCAAAAAAAAAAAATTGCTGAATAAAAGAATCAAAAAATGAAACTGCTGTAATTTTTGAGCTCTGCGGCTAATTGTGTCTTAAGGCCAAATTTTTGGTTTTTAAATGCTGATAAAGATCATTCCTACTGTTACACAATTATAGTGCACGGCACATGCCATCGATTTATTTATCTGATTATTGAATTGTTTTACAAAAGATATGAGAATCGGTTTTTTTTTTTATAAAATTGAACATGTGAAAAATTCTTCGATGATTGTACATAAACTGACCAGAGAATACAAAATTACATGAAATAACTTTTTATTGTATTTCATTTTGACAATACAAATGCTTATATTCTAGATCTAGTCTATTATGTAAGTGAGTAGTATTTCTAGTACCCAAATAACCACTCTAAAATTACGTTTATAACATGACATATGGTCAGCTCATTGTATCATCATCCAGTTTGCTATTTCGTAAAATGAAAAAAAAAAAAATGTTAGTTTTTGTTTTTTAAATTTGAAAATAAAAAAAGGATGAACCTAACAGAATACTCGTACAAGAATGATGATAATATGATGACGATAAAAAGAAGCACAAAATAAATTTCGTTTACATTAATGACTATAGCGAACAAAATTGGACGCATATTAGAAAAATTGCATATCAGAGAAAGGCGGATGAAAAAGTCCTTTCCATTTTTTTGTGATTGCAAACAGAATTGCTAAAAAACAAGGGAATTTTGAAAAGGAAAATGTATTCGAAACTATGGACAAATCGATTGGTCATTCAATTAATTTGAATCGAGAGAAAACATCATTACGAGATGATTTGTGAATTTTTTATTGTGATTTTGTGAATATAGAATAATAAAGGGGATTCCATCGAAAAGCGATTTGTTTTTTATACCTTACTTATTTGGTAGTATAAATGTTTCGTCCTTTTTCAGATATTCAATTAAATGAGTTATAAAATTAATTTCTTCATTGGAAAATGTTCGTTTGCCATGAAGAGTCAATCACAATTTCAATAGTATCGCATTAAACACAAGAAATGATTAAACGTCTAACAAAAAGTATAAACAAAAAATAAAAAATATTATAACTTTTCTTTTGTACAATACTACGAGTTCACATGAATCACGCGGAAAATATCTCCGGTAAAAAATATAAAACTTTCCAAATAAAAAATCCTTTTAAAATTATATTTCTGTTTTTCGACAATGAAAATAATCGTGTTAACAACTTATTTTGGAAATGATCCTTGAACCACACCCAAAAATAAACCCAAAAGTAGAAGAAAATAATCAAAACAGAATAGCAAAATAACACCGACACAATCACAATATGACACAAAGAACAAAATGTGTACTATGTGCCAGGTAACATCATTCAAAGACATTAGTAAAATGCTTAAATTAGAAAATAAAAAGGATAATATTCATATATTTTAACTCGGCATAAATGTTGTCATATATGAAAGTCAGTGGAAATGATTATGCTTTAATGATTATGCCGAGAATCGATTTATAAATATTTTTATCCTTTCGGCGTAACAATTCTTAAATTGAAATTGAAAACGTTTTATGTTTTATTTTGATAACTTCCTTCAACAGCAAAGACAGAAATTTATAATATCTCTTTGTCTTTTCACTTAAATTTGATTTGTTAACAGAATTTGTTTGTTGAATAGAAAACTTTATGTAATTGCAAAAGTTTCAACATTTTCTTTTCATTCGAATACCATATAGTCGTTTGGCACGCAATTTCATACTCAAATCAACCTTATGTTAGAACAAAAACTCAATATTTGTTTTTCTATTCAAATTTTATCGTTTCATTTTAACAGTGACACACAACAAATAATTATTAGAAAAATATAGTGTCACAAATCACAGCAAAAAATAATATTTCCTACAACAAATTTCTCAAAGTTTTCGCATTGTAATTATATGAAGAGAAAATATGTATACTCCACAACTTCAAAATTGTGAATGGTATATGGAACTACAATTAGCTGGTATGCAAGGTACTGTAGCGTATATCGTACTATTTCTCGTACTGTATTTATTTATATCGTACTGTATTTCTCGTAGCGTATTTCGTACTGTTTCTCGTATTCTTGTTATTAGGTGTGTGTAGCGAGGAACATAAGGATAAAGAGAAAATGAATATTTCTCATGTACGAAAATACGATTTATGTTGTATGCAAGGTACTATATAATGTACAGCAATGCTTACAGCGCATAGCGTATTCCAATAGAATGACTATTCAGATTTTTGAAAAATTCTCTTACAGCAATCAGTAATTTTTTGAAGCACTGTTAACAAATTCGTGTTCATTTAGAAAATTAGACCTTCAATAATAAAAATTATATTAGATTCGTGATATTGCAAAATAAACGGGTTATAGTATTAGGTAATTTTCGAAATGATTTATGTAAATTTCCTTAAATGTTTTGATGTATTGTTTACTTTTTTTTATTAACAATGGAATTAAATTGTATTTTATACATAAAATTTAGCGTCATTTTATTTATGTATATCCTTGAAATGAAATTGTTTCCTGGACTGAAATCCTGGACTTCAGAGACTTAAAACAAATTATTAATGCGTCGATACCATCATAGAAGTATCCCTACAAAATACACCGTAGTGGGGTAGTAGTAAATCCTAAAATTTTCTTGAAAATGTTGAAAAAATTTTCTTTAAATCAATTTAAATGTTTTTGATTAAAATTAAAAGAAATTAATTTCAATGGAAGACTTTCTGTTCTGATTTCATTTAAAACTACTAGCTAATAATAATTTTTATGGACAGAATTTACGGCATTATAGTGTTACGCATGTTTTTGAGTTATTCTTATTGTTTCTTTGTTATTCTTATTGTTGTTATTGCTGCTGAATTGAAATATATTTTTACAACGTAATGTATCTCCATTATTTATATTCAAATCTATTGAAATTCTGAATGATATTATTTTAAGCAACGTAAACAATAAACACGAATTTTGTAATAAAAACAAAAGACCAAAAATAAAAATAATTGTGTAGAATGTATTTCAACCCTCTCCTACATACAGTATATAAAGGATACACAAAATACTGTATGCTTTTATTAGAAATTGTCAACCCTTATATACATACTACGTATATTGTATAGAGGGAAGATTTTTGCTATTTTTTTTTTTCTATGAATTTTATGAGTATACATATATGTAGGCATATAAGTAATAAGTTCACCCGCACGCCATTATTATTATTATTACACATGTATGTACAATCGGTATGAATGTGTGTATAAAATCATAAATTTCGAATTGTACGCATATAATGAAAGCGATATCAACCCCTTTTCACAATTATATGTGTAAATAAATGTACATTTGTATATGTAAATCGGTGTACCATAACTTGTGTGAATGTATGTCAAATGTTTATTGTCTGTCTTTATTGTTTTTTGCTACAATGAAAATCTTAAAAAAATCTTCAATTTTATTACACAAATATATGTATATTCGCAGACATACAGAAATTACCCCCAAGCCAACCCCAAGTCCAAACATATCCAAAGTTTTGGGTATTGGTTTAGTTCGAATGGAGCCAGAGTCAGCTTGTAATTTCCTCATTTTATTTCGTACCATATATCTATATCGTCCTATGTATATCTTGTAATTTTGTCTACCATACTATATAAAAAAAGGATATAAAAGAAGCCTATATTTGTGAAGGGTAAATTCCTCACAAGTGCTTTTATCACACGTAGCCCATAGCGTACAGACATACATACACAAACTCGCAATCTATTCGTCGTAGAATATAATCTGAAAACACATAACGTAGAGTAATCTTACACCACATCTCTTCATTACTACATGCACTATTAAAGGCCCTTTATTACCAAAATAACAAAAAAAATAAGAAAAGAAAAAAGTAAAAATATAACAAGAAAATAAAAAAAGGATAAATCTTCCTAGCCGCATTTGTTTCCACGATACCATATTACCCTTCCTACCCTTTCGTTATCGACAATATAACGTCAGTTGGCACACGTTACATATTAAAAATTACCACCACCCTCATTTTAGCTTCTGCCTTTTATTTAGTGCACATACTCTAGTATACATTCGATGTTCACAGACACAAACTTAATCTACACATCACTAGCGGCACGCTGTTTTATTTGTATATAACGCAACCCCTTCTTTCTTTTCTGTCTTTATTACATTTTATATCCTAATATGTACCGTGTTAACATTAAATCCTCCTCTTTTGTCTAACCACTATGAACATATATATAAATGTATACATGAACTCTATATCATCATATATCAAGGATAAATTCGATTTTTTTCCTACATCTTATATACATATACGAGTATGTACATTATATGTTTGCACTTTTTTTCTTCCTGTTATGTACATATATAGCACATACGACGATATCGTTTGATGAAAACTGAACACATGCGACTTCAACTCAAACCACCCCTACGGCAAATTATTTTCAGAAATTTATTTTTGTGTATTTTTTTTATCGTAATGCCTGCACCCTTTTTTCACTCCTTTTATTTTCTCTACGTTACAATGAAATGCAAAGTTCACAGTTGATTTTTCTTGATTTTTACCCAAAAAATTTACCCATAATACGAAAATATAACAGAAACATGTATAGCGTCTATAAGCACACACAATCATAAACAAAATGAAAAAGTAACAATGAAAAGAAGGGTTTTTTTTCGAATTATACAGAAAACGTAATTCGAATACGTGCCAAAATTATTATATAGAAAAAAATTACAAAAATTACAAAATTTTGGAAAATCCTTTACCAGATTGTTGTTATATGATATGAGCTACAGACGAGTGCAAATGCACACAAGTACAATAGCTAGGAAACAGAGGGGTTAAAAATGACATCAAAAGTTTCAATCTATACTATTTCGGTATAGTTACATATGAATGTGTATACACACGTACTGCTCCTTGAAAATTTCGGAAAAATGTGTAATTTTTGTGATTGTTATATAAATACTTGTGTTGAGCATCTTTACTGAATCATCGAATGCTGTAATTTAAGGATAAAAATAAAGAAAATAAGAATCAACGCTATGCTACTATTCAATTTTTTACAATATACAAAACAAAAAACGAATTGAACCAAAATTCAAGATAAAAGAAGGATAAAAGAACGATGATACAGAACCAGTTATTCGTTTAGTTATAGAGGACACGTACATAGAATATTATTTTTGCTGATTTCATACATTTTTTTTAACGTAATAATAATACGTTCTGGTGTTCAATTAATGGGTGATGATGGTGATGATGATTTAATAATTTGTAGACCATGAAATCTGCTCTTGTACTGATTCGCTTTATTCAACAGAAATTATAAAAAAAAAAGTAGTAAAATGATGTAAGGGTTTACTAGTATGAAAGGATAAAATAATAATTGATAGAAATTCTGTTTTTACGAAATTATTGCATTTCATGCATTTCTCAATTTTGTATTTATTTAACGAATAAAATATCTCGCTGTAACGATGAGAATGACGTTGAAACATTTTTTTAGTTGTTGGTTGCTGAGTAGATTTCGCAAATTAGTCCTCATGCAATTCAAATGACACATGGTAGAGTGAATTGAGTCGGATGCATTTTAAAAATATCTATGAAACTCTTGAAAACCAAATCAAATTCAATTAATCGAGGATTTATATACTCAAGTCATGTTTCAAGTATTCAAATTGAAGGATTAAATTCAAATATAAAATTTCAATACGTTATTTGTGTTTATGAAACTGAAAATAAAGTCGAAAATTAATTTTTCATACTACGCAACGTCTGTTTGTATTCATACTCTGACATTCATATGTTTGTATCATGCATAAACAGAGTTAAAGAAAATAAATTTATTTTCCTTATTTCGTACTGTAATTTATCCTCACATTTTTATTTTCATTTTTTTGTGTATTTTTTTTCTTCTATTAACAATAAACAAACAATGAAAACAATTCGAACTAACAAATAAGATATCGAATTTCAAATTAACAAATGAAAATAAAAATTATGCATTCTACTATTATCCTTGTACATTACATATACACATTTATACTCTTGTTATAAATTATAAGTACAAATTCGATTCCTTACATAATATTCGTATGTATTTTGTGTATGTAGATAGACGATATCTGTATACCATATCCTTATACCTTATACTATACATTTATTTTGATTGATTCCAATAATATTTTTTTTTTTCGAAACTCCTTTTTTCATCTGAAATTAATATTAATTTACAATCGATAACGCATTGAATTTCATCTTCAAAAAAAAAAAAATATTAATACATACACAAATCCAGAATCCTTCTTATTCATTTACTACTTAGACCTACCATATCCTATACAGTATACATAATTTTAGGACTTTTACGACATTATATTCGTACATGCTCGTACTTTAAATTACTTGTATAGAAAGGACATTTCGTAGAAGGATTTTTTCATTTAACGCGTAAATAAATAGACAGAGAAAATAAACTCCAATATTATTAAAGTAAATTTGATATCAAAAATATACGCATATACATACGTAACGCATATTTGTATAAAGAATGAAAAAAGGATATCAAATCAATAACAGTTATAGAAATCAATACATAAGATGTAGTCATATTATATTGATCAAATTGCTGTTTACTAAGAAATCATTGTATGACGTTACGTTATTGTCTTGTTATTTGGTGATGTCCTTGTTATAAATACGCACATAAAGTGTATGTATGTAGTACAGAGAATATCATAGAATTTTGTAAACAATCCGATATTCTTTACCTATTTTTTTTTTTCTTTCATAGTTTCATATTTTATTACAATATCTCCAGGATTCACAGTACGAGTATTATTTGAATTGCAATCGAATCGAAATTGATTTTTGAAATGAAAATTACAGAAATTACGAAATAAATTTTCAAAATGAAAGAAAAATACACAAAATTCAGGAAACCCTGAATATGTACATATATGCATAAAATATCTAAAGGATAACATTTACATTTAATCTTCAATCCCTTCTCAATGCAATAACGTCCGAATATTGTACATAGCACCCTTCTAATGTCCATAATTGAATTTTCTTATTTGTAAATTGTCCATTCAGTGTATATACCATATGAATAGGTTTGTTTTGTAGTTCTGATATCCCTTTTCTACATGCAATAAATTTATTACTTGCAACTGTTATTTATTTATTTATTTTTTTTTTTTTTCAAATTAAAAAAAATTTCCATATGCAATTTTGATATAAAATTGATTTTGTTTTTATGTGCAAAAACCCAGGAAATTTGTAATATGTACCAGTAAAATCGTGATCGATTAAAATCTAGCTCAGTTATATATATCACAAATGAACGATTATTCCACACAGTTCCGTATAAAAAGCCGTATATAAAGTGATGGCGGAAGTAATATTTACGTTGAATATTTTACTCATACTGGATTCATTCCTATTCATCTACATAAATACACATATATACATATTTCACACAACAACAAAAATGCATTCATGTACATATGTATGTACACCTTTACAGATACGAAATATATTTTTGGTACAAGTTCATAAGGTCATCTATTGAATGAATATTATATGAAGGGACTGATTTTATGCAATGCATTCGGAATTGTGTGTTGTTGTTGTTACTTTTTTTTTTAATTTTTAGGTAAAAATGTTTATATGTATTTCAATTTTCTTCTTGTTTTTTTTTTTTTTTTCATTTAAAATCATCAGATGGATGCGCCTATATGTGCACGTTACGTTGCATTATAAAATTGAAAAACTTTTTGAAGGCATCAAACATCATATCGGGCAAAGGTTATATTGGTAGCAGCTGCATTTTAATATCGAATAAAGAAAAAAATATATATAAAAATAATTTTTAAAATTTTGGAAATGTTTTTTTTGTTTTGTTGTTTTTTAGTATTGAAATAGATGTTATTCAGATTTTACATGTGTTGTATGAAGTACATGTAAAAATAAAGGATATTTAAAGTTTGTAGGATATAGGAGAAAAAAAATGTATGGAACTATTATAAGTTTATCAAGTTTGAAATCAGATTTAGTTACTTTCAAGTGTCTATAGGACAAAGATTTTTCTTTTTGAATTAATAAAAAAAATTATCACGAGTAATTTTTCTTTCTCTACACATTTCACTATCTCTCTCTCTCTCTCTCTCTCTCTCTCTCTTCCGCTTTTTCGCTACACACTTTGTATTATTTAATAAATTCTAAGGATAACGTATTACCAGTATTACATAATATCTACTATTTATGTATAGGTACTTAATGAATTAAATATTCATGCACTATTTGTGTGTGAAATATTCATTCATTATTTACCACACTTTTGTTATATTGGGATATGAGCATATAGGTATATAACACAGTCCAAATATGTGTGGCGTATATATACATTTAATGTGACAAATGAAAATGTCACATATCTCATATTATATCGTAACAATTATTGTCAAGGATATTGATATATAATTGACTTTTATGTCTTATATTATTCGAAATATTTGTCTTGTGATATGCGAATATCTACATATGTATAAATGTATGTGCAAATGTGTTCTTATGTATCAGAGCATATCAGAGCTGTGTCTGTTTTTTGTCTGATTTATTTTCATTGACATTCCAAACACATACTAGAATTGTGATATGGTTGAATGTGAGTATATAAAACATGTCCTATCTAACATTTACTAACGTAAAATTGATTTCTTGTATTCCATGTTCAAATACATACCAAAATAAAATGATATTCACCTTCATAAATTTTTTGATTTTATCTGCAATCGTTGATTAAAATAACAAAAAGTCGTAAGAAATCATAAATTTTTATGAATTAATTTGACAAATAAAGATTTCTGAAAATTGCACGTTCGTTCTACAAAACAAAATAATGAAGGATCACGATTACACGTGTAAATAAAATCATCTCAGGAGATAGCGATTATAGTAGAAATCATTTTAAATAATTCACGAACAAGAACACGAAATGAATCATTAAAATAATTCCCACTGAATTTATAAACTACGGTCAGAAGGAGAAAAAATTTCTATTACCAACATTCTTAACCTGGGAAATCTAATTATTATACATGCATTTAATTTCTTGCAAATATTGTAAACAAATTTTTGAGACTTCATTCCTAATGTACAGATCTATAGAAATTCTAATCTATAAAAATGTGTGCCAAAAATAAATAATTTGAGGCATTTATTTGAATCAAATTTCACGAAATAGAAAACAACAGAAAATATAATTTTCATGTGGAATTATTAAAAAACTTTAAAATTAAAATGAAAAATCATCGTGGATTTAATGCTTCATCTAAATAGGCAATATCCCAGATAATACCTCATTAAAATACACAAATTTTTCAAATCATCCAAACCTCAAAAATGTATTTAAGTACTGATTTTCAATGTGTCTTAAAAATAGATTTTTCATTTTGAAATTTTCACATTCGTTATTTCCCTCGATCATTACTTTTTTGACGACTATTTTTTTCTGGAATTTTAAATAAACATCAAACAAAGAAAAAAGCAACTCTACGCACCATGATGTTAAAAAATTTATGATATAGAAATTAGACATTCGAAGAAAAAAAGCAAACTTAAGATGAAAACGATGAAAATAAAAATAAAAAAAAAAAACGGGTGGAAAAGAATTCATTTACTTATTTCGAGTATGGCACATGTATGAACGTAACCCAGTCAAATTGAGCGTAATTCAACCATGTGTATAACCAAACCCCCTTCATATCTATAAATGTACAAATGAGTAATGAGAATGTGCTCGTATAGGTAACGCACACGATTCAAATCAATTAAATGACATTTATTAAAAAACAACAAACTACAAGAAACTAAAAGGAATTATTGTCATTTTCACATTTTTTCCATATAAAACTATACATATTCATTTTTTAGTCTTCCTCAAAGGGAATCAAATTGAAACACAACAAAACAACAAAAAAGAAATTGTCACTATTTTTGGCAATTTTCTTCCCTAAAAAATTTTCTTTAAAAAATTATTCCATAAGAGACACAAATTTTCCATCAAAAAAAAAATAAATAAAACAAGTTCAAAAAAACATCAAAATTTGTAAACGACACACATCAAACACACTTCTCTTTCTTCCTTAAAATATTCTTCTTGCAACGTTTTACATTTCCAGTACATCGATGTGTGTTTATATTACGATCATCATGATCATCATCATCAACAATTCATGATCATCTTTATCACAATATCACAATCCTCTAATATATTTTTTTTTTGTTTCTCTTCGCATTAAAATACTATACTCACTCGTACAAACGCATACCATCCAGCATCAACTTTTTGTTTATGGCACGCGACTGTTCATTAAAAAAATACATATATACGAGTATCTGAGAGGTGACTATATATCTCTCTATTACAATTACATACAAAAAAAAAAAAACTAAAAAAATAAAAAATAAAAATTGTTAAAAAATAGGAAAACACACTCCTCATCTGATTTATCATTTTCGAACTGATGAATTCACAGACAAAAAAATATTATATTTGATCATGTTTATGTGTGTGCGTAAATAAAGGGGATTTGTTTATTAAAATAAAAATGTTTTAAAAAAAAAGGAACTTGCCATGATAAATACGAAAGAAGTCTATAATAAGAAGATTTCATTTCATTGCATCATCATACACAATCAAAATGATATGTTTCTAATATTAAAAACGAGCACGAGTATTTATACGATTTTTTAGTGTGTTTCATATTGAACGGGATGGATGGGATTCTGGATATTACATTACATATACAGATTAAATAAAAATGGGATAGGTATGTAGTTACAGGTATGATGATGATGATGATCCACGTGATATCAAAACTACATACACTCGTAGTTATATAAACAATGTACTCGCGCAGATATAAAATTGATACGCGACAAAAACCGCTGCTGATTACGACGAAATAAAAATTTCTATAGCAATCAAAATAAGAGATCGTTTAATATAGCTGGATACATATACATATGTACATACACACCACACATATGTATATGAATGGTAGCATCATCAAAGGTATTATTTTTTTCTAATCGGTAGGCAGATGATCAGATATTGGTATTATTTTTTTCTTCCTATAACATCCCGGTTTTTTTAATGGATTTTTAGAAGAAGAAAATAAAGAAGAAGGAAATAAAAAATTTATTTTATTTCTTTTTTATAGATTATTTTTTCTTTTCAGTTTTTTCATGTATAAAAATTTAAGGGAGCATGTGCTGCACTACACTGTGTGTTATGAAGTGTGTTTTTTGTTTGGATCCCCGCGGTATTATACTCGTAAGTTTTGTTGATCGTATATATGCTCTGGCTCGCATTCTAAGCCATATAGGCTAGTAAGTTTATGACAATGCACCTTGAATTGAATTTTTTATTTCTGATTTTTATGATTACGTGTTACATTCTGTTGTGTTACGCGTTTTCATTTTATTTTTTTAATGTTTATGACGCGTGCGTAAATGGTTTGAGAATGATTTAATCGAAAAAAAAACAAAATCGAAAAACAAACATTTAACAAGTTACACATTTATTTTATATGGGGCGGCTATTAAAATTTAATTTTTATGATCACCAGAATTATGAAAAAGTAAAAATTTTATATTTTACTATATAATTTGAATTAAACGGGAAATTTTTTTGTTTTTTTGTTTTTGAAATTTTCAAATGAGCTGGAAAAAAAGTTTTGATTTATTTGATTTTTTTGAAAAGTTAAATTAACAAAAAAAAAAAATTATAATAATCTGTAACGATCACTTATTTCTAAAAAATTTTTCCGTTTTATAAAATCTGCATTTCAAACGGATATAAAAATTTGAATGTCCTTTTTTGTCAATTCGGTATTATATGAAATGCAAATACAAGCATTCATATTGAACGCATTTCTATTATCCATCAGTTATATTTGCGTAACTATCTATCATATTTTTGAGTCAACATAAAAACTACTGCACATTTTCAATTAATCTGTAACCCCTATATGTAATATTATTCTACCATAGCTACTAGGACCACCATTAGGACAAAAGAAAAAAAAAATGTAAAAAATTTAGGAAAATTTTCTATTTTTACATAAAATTTCAAAAACTATTGATAATCAATTGTTATTCAAAAAAGGGTCAGTTTTTTACGTGCCAATATATGTTCTTACTGCGTGCATTATTAATTTGGTCCTGTTCCTAGATACGTACGTATTCGTATGCATTCATTTTACATAATAATCTATCGATTCTTTAATGGTAAATTATTTTTTTTTTCTATTTTAATACCAGAAATTTTCAAATTTTTTTTATGGTCAAATGGACCCTTATCTGTATATATATGCATAAATGTAGCAAATTTACGAAAATATGGAAACACAAAAAAAAGTACATGATTATTATACACATCTTTCTACGTGTACCAACATTTTTAGGGATTATAAAAAAATTTTTTTTTCGAATTATAGAACACGGAAAACAGAATTTTTATACGTCGACAACAATTTTAAAAAAATAATGTGTAGAAGAAGGAAAAGACAGAATTAAAAAGTAAAATTGAGATGGGATATTTAGACAAGCTGCAACATGCATATATTACGTCCACCAGAAAAAATTAGAAAAAAAAAGGATATCAAATTTTTTTCATGTCTAATTTTCTTCGTTACCGTTAATGCATAAATGCGAATTGTAAAAAAATTTCTACAGAAGAGATGTTGAATGCAAGGTTATAGGTCAATCTTTTTAAGATGATGTATACGAAATAGAAAAAAAAATACAAATTACGAAGATACTAGAAGATCGTAACATTCCCCTAGAAGATCTCATATTTTTTGTACAAAGAAATTGATATTAAAAAAGTAAGACAGTTATAACGGTCAATTTTTTAACCTATGTACCACGTGGATAAAGATGACTTTTTTTTTAAAAAAAATGTTTCTGTTTTTTATTGAAAATATGTACTGTATAGATGGAATTTGAATTTGGCCTACGAGAAAGTGATGTATGGTAAAATTATGGCACACGCCATTGATAGCAAACATTTGAAAGTTAAGAAAAAATTTAGATGCAAATTATGAGACGAATATTTTGATTAATTCGCCACTTAATTGGAAATAAAGTAAGCTCAAATATATTTTTGGTATGTTCTGGGATTTTTTTAATGAATTTGCTAAAATTAGTATAAACATAAATTTCACTTTATTGAAAAAATCTTAAAATCAGAGAATGAAATGGTCGAAAAGAGAGTGATAGAAGTAAGAGATGAACGAGTAAATTGAGTAATTTTTACTTCAAATCAGGCATTTCTCAGTTAACAACAGAACAATTAGGAAAATACTACAAGGAGAACGACCCTAAATATCCACTTTTATTACATTCGTTTTGAAATAAATTCATTTTACTTTAGAATTTTCAAAGATATCACATTTATTTTCAGGACTATAGAAACATGTTTGGTCACAACAGTATAGAAATATACATAAGTATAGAACAATATCATGTCACAAACATTCGTTGATAGGTCAAATAATAATAAAAAAGAATCAAAAACGAGTAAAAGAATCTAAAAATTTTTGAATAAATTTCAATTTTTCTATTATTTTTTACAAATGAAGATATCTCTAAGGAATGTTAAACGAACCTGAAACAATAACTCACCATTTATTCAATGTGTTATCCTAACATTATATAAATTTGTAGTAACTATACAAATGTGTGTGAGCGTGTGTGTGTGTTTAGAGTAATAGAAACATATATCATTTTTGAAAATCAAGCAAAAAATAAAAATAAAAACGGAAAATAACTGACGAAGAAAAATTTTTGAAAAAATAAAAATAAAATCCAATCCTTGAATCAATTGAAATTCACTTCTTTTTTTTTTTTCTTTATGCGCATACAAATGTATATGCGAATTTATATTATGCATACCTACATACACACTATACTGTACAAAATCATAACAAATATGTGGACACAACACAACATGGCACATAAAATACATTCTAATCTTCAGAAACAACAAAAAAAAAAACGAACGAAAGTAGAGAAGATGAAATAAGAAAAATGACTTATTCAAAACGGAATGGATGAAAAAACCGTTCCTTTTTTTAAGGATACTTGAAGATAATATTATGTAGATATGTGTACATATGTAGTAGCAACTGGCAATAAGATATCATAAATGATAGAATTCATGTGTGCACCATATACACACACTCGTATTTCAGAATCCTCTAGAAGAGTAAAATACATACTTGTATTCTTATGGGAGTATGGGGATATGTAAATTTAGATATCACATACATACTCTTATATATACATATGTGTGTGTACATATGTATATGGGCCATTGCTGCCTTTCCTTTATGCTGAATTCAAAATTTATATCAAAAATTCTGCAAAAAAAAAAACAAACAAAATATTGGGAAGAATCTGAATTCAAGAGTCACCGCAGAACCAGAAATAATTCCATAAATACATATAGGACATGCATCCACTCGTATTAAAGAATAAAAAATCCTTAAAAGAAAAGACACAGAAACAATGGATATAAATCTTTGACACATCATACATATCTACCATACATCGTTGTTTGATTCTTTTTTCGGTCTTTGATTTGTTACATAAATTCTCTTCATTCGTGCCATTATAACTTCTTGTTCGGATATCTTCTATGTATTTATATATGTGTGTGGGATTACATATATCGGGCATGAGTATACATATGTGTGTTACATTTAATATTAAAGTCCACACTCTTTTTTAAGAGTTTATTTGCTTGTTCTTTATGTATATACGCATATAGAAGAAAAATTTCAAAAA
This sequence comes from Villa cingulata, assembly GCA_951394055.1. Classification (NCBI taxonomy): domain Eukaryota; kingdom Metazoa; phylum Arthropoda; class Insecta; order Diptera; family Bombyliidae; genus Villa; species Villa cingulata. The sequence continues at coordinate 457,165 of OX596019.1, read as the reverse complement.
ATAAATATATAATAAAAATGAATCCAAAATAAAAAAACAAATAACAATAAAAGACATATAAAAAAGTATAAACGAGGAATAAGAAACAGTACAATACTCATTCATATATGTATATAAACTACTATACACATGATTACAATGTACGAGTATTCAACCACATTAAAAATAAGAAAAGTAAATTTGAATATTCTCTCCCATATATGCACATAAAAAAATGTAAATAAAAACAAAAAATCAGAATACGAAGCAAAAAAAAAAAAAAATAAAATAAAAATGATTGAAAAACGTAAAAAAGGGCTCCACCCACATACGAGTATGTTTGTTTTCCTCCAATCCCGCATTAACTTCACCTTTTTTGGTATGGTATATAACTCATTCTCATTTTGTGGATATAAAAAGTAGTACGTGTACATAAATTGTATGATTTTGGTTATATATTTTTACATTTTTACATTTTGGTATATTTTTTTAAAACAATAATGAAAACGAAATGGAAAAGGAATAAATAAACAGATTCAGATATATGCTGTGTACGTCAAAAAAACAAAGAACAAAACGGGAATGATTTAAATTTAGATGATTTCCAAACACACATATAGTCTCTAACCCTCCATTTTATGACTCATTTTTCTTTAACTTTTTTATACAGCAAACATTTTTTTGTTTGTTTTTCAGTTTTTTAAATTTTTAATTTGTTTGATTTTTCGTGATATTTACTGCGATAAATAAAATTACCACCCTGTATGTACTCGTACGTGTATCTTATTGTTGTACGCCAGCAATACGTATATGCACATATTTATATAAAGAAGGATACTTATTTACTTATAGATCTTCTGTAGTGTTTTTTTTTCCTTGACTGCATTAGCATAATTTTTTTATTGCGGGGGCATTTTATATACTACATCTGCTACTGTACTTCAGCAGTTTATGTCGTATACGTATTATACTCAGTATAGTAAAAGTACTTAATATCTACATAAGAACGTAAGTATGTGTTCATATGTATACCTCTAAATTATATGCATGCGAGTACATTTAGGACGAAAGAAATCAAAAAATACAACATTAAAGTTATTATCAATGTGTTATATTGTCGAATATTCAAACATACATACAATGCATGTACATGGGATAAAAAAACTGAAAGCCAAAAAAAACGGATCCAAAAAAAAAAAAAAAAATAAAAATGGGATCTATGTATGTATTTTACATAAGGACATAAGTGTATTATATGAATATGTGCCATCCTTTGTATCTGTACATGTATATATAAACGGATAAGAACAAAAATAGAATATACATTATATAATAAAAGATTTTCTAACATTTTTTTATTCATTTTTGTATATGTACTTACATAATGATCATAAAAATGGGGTAAAAAGTTCCTCAAATTTTTCTTAAAAAGGGAAATAATGAAAAACCATCAGATTTTTAGGAAATAAAAAAACCGAAATGAGAACGAAAATTATAAGAAAAACAAGGAAATAAAACTGTTACAATTTTTTATTTTTATTTTTAGATAATAAAAACATTCAATCTACTATATGTAATATACTTACGTCTTGCATCTTTTATCTCGTATCTCACAAACACATATGTAGTTGTAGGATAGGTAGGTATCTATATTATAGGTTGTCGTCTTCTGGATAGAAAATAAAAATTAGGAAAATGAAAAATGAAATTCAAAAAATATATCAGAAAAAAAAAATCGGACAGAAAAAAAATATATAGAAAAGAAATTAATTTTTGGAAAATGATGTTGTACATTAAAAATGGGCGGTAGCCATCTTATCCAAATATTTACTTACCTACAATTTAATTCATTTAAAGTGGTAATATGTCTGTCGTTTTAAAACCAACAGCAATCAATGAACTTATTTTCTAATCACTTATTTATTTTTTGTATACATATAAGGGAACTATTGTAATCGTTCAATTTTTTATTTCCTAGAGTTTTGATCCTTAAAACAAAATATTAACTTCCTTTGATGGTAGTGATTTCATATCCAAGAATCCTTTCAGTACTAAAAAAAAAGTAATAGACACCTACATTTGTATACCATACTTTTGTTTCATTTTTATTGTTTTTTTAATTTAATTTTCAAATTAATACTGTGCTAGAAATGTGTATTCATATATAACTTTAATTATCCTTTAGCAGTTCTTTCCAACTTACATTTAATAAATATACTCCCCCTTATAAGTTTATATCGAATGATTTCTTTTAATTTTTTATATGTTTATTTATATTTTGTGTTTTCTTCCTTTTTACTTGAATCATAAAGCACAAGGGCACAAGCATTTAAAAGAAAAAAAAACTAACTATAACGAGGAAGAAAAAATATAGTTAAAAAAAAAATATCAAAAAATGACTTGTTCAAGACTTTCTTTTATAATATGTTGTCCTGATGCCATAGCCGAATGTCATCCCATAAATCATTGAACTTGTTGTTTAGTTTTTTTTCCAGTGTGCACAACAACAACAATATATATATATATATATATATATGACAAATGAAAGGACACATTGTGCAAAAATTTCTCTAAAAATAATATTGTATAATATATCCTTAACATCCTTAGCGTGTATATAGTGATATCAGATAGAACAAATCTATCTGCCTAATACATACGATAATATACTTCTTATAAATGATGTATGGCGATTGTGTATACATGTATGTAGGAGTACGAAAAATAATTTTTTTTTGATGTTGTTTTGATTATTTTTCTTCAAGTAAGGATTTTAATACTATATGGACACATAAATCCGTATACGAGTGCGTTTTTTCTCATTTCCATTATCATTCCATTCACTCGAGAGTCGTATGGTCGTATGATGATGATCTTCTGTATGATATTGTGAATTTTGTTTTTGTCACCCTTCTTCTCCTTCCTTTTTTCCGTTTGCTTTTACACAAATATCAAATTTTTCCTTCAGTATTTATTTTTTTAAACATTAGGGGATACTTTAAGAAACTATGTATATATACACCGCATCGCATCTAATAAGAGAGTGATGGTCAACGAAATAACTTAAAAAATATATAAATAAATAAAGTCCAGTTACTTTTTTGATTATCGAATAGTTTTTTTCGGATTTATATTTTTATTTTTTTAGTTTTTTCAAAGATTTATACAATGATTTTAGATAAACGTATAAAGGACTAAAAAATAAGACGAAGAAAAATGAATAAAAAAATGAAATCAAACAAAAATAAAGAATGAAAAAAAAAACTTTGAAAAATGATAAGTTATCAAAAGCAAAAAATAAAAATAAAAAACTGTAAGAAAACTAATGACATACTCACTTCTGTATACGATATACCGATATGCATGTAGTGTTTGGGATAAAAAAGTCATCAAGGATTTTTTGTGTTCTTTTCCTGATTGCTGCTAATGCTTTATATTCAAAAAATTGGCAAAAAAATTAACCGAAAAATAACACACAATACGTAATAAGCTTTTGTTTATATTTTCGATAAGATTTTTCCGATAAATCTTATGAAGAAAGAAAGAAAAATATTTTTCAAGCAAAAGTAATTTACTTGGTATTCGCATATCAACGATATGCGAACAACATTTCGAAACAACGATAAAATATAAAAAACTAAATAAATAAAATGATATCCTTACTTCAATCTCAATATATTCGTTGGTACTGTAAAAAGTTGATGACTAATTCCAGCTTTACACAACATCATTATCGCATACGATTATTCGATGAGTATACATTATACACATAGTTTATATGAGTCAACTTTATAACTTAAATAAAATGTTAATTTACTTTTTTATGTTATCCATTTAAGATATCCTTATAATCGTTAATTGAAAAATTTATGAGACATTTCAACATTTTTTTTTTTTTTAGAAAAACCAAAATATGAACCGCAATCCTCAAAATATTACCGCATTTGATAAATTGATTTGTTCATAAAAAATAAATCGAAAAAAAAAATCATTATAAAAGACAGGGACAAGGTTTTCGATATTTTAATCGTATCCAAAAAAAAATAAAATAAAAATAGGATCAACCCTTCCTATCTACGACGATATTATACGCATACAGACTGCATATACAGATGAACACCTAATAATCACACTTTTATTACCTTTTCTCTTCTTGGTTTTTTTTTTTAAGGAGAAAATCATAAATTAGATAGCACCACTAGGTTATAGAAAGGATTTCGAAAAATAAAAAAATTTATAGTACATATTATATAGGAATATAGAGAAAAGAAGCCCTGGAATTTAATAATCTCTACCCCTATCGATTTTTTTATTATCTTTTCTAATTGTGTATACGAGTTCCTTTCCTATCTATGAGTATGCGAGTATATAAAAATATAGCAATAATAATACGCATAGACTATAGGCAATAATCCTTAACAAATATGTATACATATCTCTCTAAAAAACATAATAAATAAATTATTATATTTTTTGTTATGAGTTTTTTACTTTGTCAAATTACAAAAAAAAAAAAAAAAATCCTTTATTTATGGGATTTCAATGAAGTTGTATCAGTTCAGTGAAGTTGTAGTCATATATATGAATACTATCTCGTGTAGTTTTTTAGTCATGTTATCAATAATTTTGTGTTTAACACAACACTCCTTTTTGTCATTTACAGTGAAAATTACTATTACAACTTCTTTATTTTTCCATTATTATTTTTTTTTTTTCATTGAAAATTTATTTACTAGAAAATTTTTGTGATTATTTACTTGTTTTCATTTTCATTTCACTTCATGTTTTCTCTTCTAAAGCTAGATGTAAGTACGATCAATTTTTCTAAATGATATAGATAGACGACATATTGAGGTTATAAATTTTTTGAAAGGATATAAATAATATTTACAATTTAATATTTAATGTTGTCAATTTGTTTGAATATATGTTGTTAAAACGCCTTTTAATTAACCATTATTCTGTTAAAGAAAAAAAAAATGTTTGATAGTTCTACCATTTTCTTTCAAAGAATTTTTTTATCACTCGTCATTTTCTAGTTTGTGAAAGAAACTCATCTTACTTAGTTGCAAAAATGATAAGCAGAATACCTAACGAATATCTATGTATTTCTGCTGAGTACAGCGAGTAATAGTAGCGTTTACAGTCCAAAGTTTATTGAGTGAATTTGTCACAAAAATTTTTATATTTTATGATAATGAAAATGTTTTAACTGGAATTAAATTTTTCTTATAAAAATCCTACAGGGATTAGTTTGGTGTTATTGAGATCAGCTCGTTTGGAAAAGAAAACCAAACCTCATCCACTAGATACACTCTTTACGTGTCCATAACCATAACCAAACACTGCTCTTCCACCCCCCCCCTCTCACGCTCTCTTAAAAAAAAGAATAAAAAATGAAAAAAGTAAACAGAATTCCAAAATTAATAGGAAAACCATTAATCACAATAGGAGTTTAATTTTCATTTTTATTTCGTGTACCTATAGCACTTATATATACATGCCTTCAAGTGAAAAAATTCGAACAAAAATTAGCGACTACTCCTTCCACATTTACATTTCACCGCAGTCAAAAAAAAGAAAAACAAAACAACAAACAAACAACAGTTAAATTAACAATAAATATTTAACGCATATATGAATGTTTACATTTCATTATTCTGTATACACGATGTTTCACAAGTATATTTGTGTATTTCCAAGCATTTCTAAGGATTTACATTTTTTTTCCTTGCATTAATTTAACGATCAACATAAAATAATGTTTGAAACTTACTGTAACGAATACAAAAATACGATTTGACGATTATAATTTTGGTCGTTTTTAATTGATAATTACCGTCATAAAAAGTTTCTGTTGATTAATAGCCAATTTTCTTTTAAACATAAAAATGAAAACATTCTATTTCAAGTTTTCAACAAATACACAAACAAACCAAAAACAAGAAAAGAGCGCAAAATAATTAGTTCTTTAATGAGGAAACATGCTGCAATGAATAACGTGTACTGGAACGCACATAAAAAGAGATGGCCTGCATCGAAAGTTAATTAAAACTTTTTTCCAAGTTTAATTCGTTAAAATCTCGTTTTGTTTTTGCTTCGTACCATATCATATTATTTGTGTCAGTAGTATGAAATCCTTATAATATGCGTACATAGCTACTACATTAACAGCGAGAAAAATAAATAAATATATTAAATTAGGCAAACCAGGAAGAAACACATTAAAAACACGAGTCGTATAATTTTACTTTTTAAGGATAATAAAACACATCCCATCATGATTACATGTCATCATCAATTTCAATGTAATTTTCTCATATGTAGATTTCAAGGAGTTTTTCCTTCTTGTTCCTCTTCCTTCATTGCTTTGCTATTCCTCTATATTTTTTTCAGAAATAAAAAATGTCCAATATAGTATAACTTTTAAATTAATCCTTTTTTAATTTATTTATTTCAAAATAGTTGAATGTAGGTTGGAGCTAGGATCACACAGATCTTTATCATCTAAAAAATTCTAAAATACTCTATTATCCTTCTCTTTCCACTTTAATCAGTGACAATCAAAAGTAATTAGTATTTATTTTTCTTTGTACAAAATCATTTTCGCTTGATGCATCCTTACTGTCGCATTATAACATGAGTAAAATTACTAGTCTCGAAAATGATTAGTAGATTAGAAATCCAAATATACATAATTACTATGTGCATTGCATTTTCCACTATACAATTTATCCTTTATGAATTCTTTTGTGTCTTCTTCTAATTTCTTTTGAAAATAGGAATAAGGATATTATTAAAAAAATACTTACTTTTTTTTTCATTCAACATATAAATGTATGAACCGGGAAGTTGAAGCCTTTCATTATGATATTGACTTCAAGGATCTTTTGTATTTTAAAAGAAAACACACTCTTTTCTTTATTTATTTATTTACTTTTTTTTCGATTTTATAATTTATTATTTTGTTGGCTTTAATTCTAGCCTGCCATCATCATCATTAATAACGTTTGATCCTTTTACCTATTTTTCTTTTGTTTTCTTATCTTTTTTTTTCTATTTTTAATTTTTTATTTTGCGAAATAAATGCTCTGATGTGTCCTACACAAGCAATAAAAAGTGTGTGTTATTATTGAAAAAGGATTTTTAAATGCAACAATGATGCGTGATGATGATGATTATTTTTTTTTTTTTTTTGTTTTTTACGAGTAGCTATGTGCACAGTTACAGCGAAATTACATATTAAGTATAAAAAGGAAGAAGACGAAAATAACAAAACAAAACAAAACAACAAAAACAAGAGTGACGATCCCAATTATATATAGATCAATTCAATATCACTAAACTCTATTCTTCTTGCAACACAAAATACAAATTAGAAGTTGGAGATGGAAAAAAGGTCTAATGCTACGGATCATTTATAGGAACGTATGACGATAAACATTTTTAAAATGAAATTTATAAATTACTTACAACAGGAATCCTTTAATTCTTTGATGTTTTTCTTAAATCGATTGCGCATAGAAAAAATAAAATGTTTTTTGTTATTTTTCTTCGTTTTGTTGTTGTTAAACGGTCAGGCTACTTCAGACTTTAATTTTGTTGGATTATTTTGATGAACACGCAATTTTGTACAATTGCCAACGAGTGATAACGATGAACAAAAAATACAAAAATATCTAAAAAGATGATAAAAACGTACGAAGCATAATAATTATCTTGCAAAATAACAGAAAACTACGTATGAAGTATGAAATAGAAAATGAATGAATCGATAGAGGACGTACGTAAGAGAAAAAAATTCAATAAAAACAAAACATATGACTAGAACAAATTATAGAAATGAAAACAACTTTGCGTTCTCGTATCGTATCCTTTCAGAATCTATAATACCTTTCTTAATATGAAATGTTCTATATAAACAGATTCGACCTTTCTGATTGGGCAAATCTATTGATATAAGGATAGGTATGTATGTGTTTACTTATTACATATGGCATTGGTATACGCAGAAAAAATCAAAAATATGTTATCCATTGTATCACTTTAATGGACTTCTTTTATTTTTGACTTTGAATTTTTGATTTTACCCATTCGAATCGAACCATAAATAATGAAAGTAAATCAAAGTAAAGAAAAATATCTCAAAACCCAAAAAGAGTAATTTTAATGTATCAGATATACATTGCTTTATTTTATGTCCACAAAACAAAAACAAAAGAAGAAGAAAATATAAAAGAAATACGAAATTCAAGAAGAATTCATAAACCAAACATTCTACTCCGTCCATTTTGATCCTTTATATCACATACCCAGAGCAAAAATTTGAATTAGAAAACAAAAAAAATTTAAAAATAAATATTAAGAAAAACCGATGAAATCAAGAATAAAAGTTTTAAAATTTTGTTTACAAAGTTTTTCATGAAAAAAAGAAAATATGTATATAAAAAAAACTCTTCTGTTCGTGACATGGATACTGAAGTTTTTTTTTTTTCTAATTTTTATACCAAAGAAATGAGAAAAAATTGAAAGCAAACACTAAAAGCAAAATGAAAAACGAAAGTCCAGTGAAAGAGAAAATTGAACTTATCCAGTACAGTTAACTTATAGACTGGCAATCCATGTACCAAGATATGTACCTGCGTGTTAATCCATATACATATTAATGTTATACAGAGTTATATAAATAACAGTTAGATGAGGAAAAATGAAAATGTCTATTCCTTCTAAGACGTATATTTTTTTAAATTTCGTTTGTATATCAGAAAAAAAAATGAAAATGACAAACATTACAAATGAAAAAGAATTATAGATCCTTGTCAAAAAATTGATTGTCTGTAAATGAAGTCTATACTTGAAGATGATTTGAATCCTTTTTAAATTAATTGAAATTTATCCTTTTTCTTCTTTGTCCACAAAATTGATATAGGCTGGTTCTTAATACTATATAAATTCCTTTATTTCATTTCCTTTTATTTTCAATTGATTTCTAACTTTTTTTTTTTTTTTTTGAAAAAAAAGTCCGCCTACAATCGATTAAACTGAATTTCACTTTTCATTTCAAATTATCCTTTATATATAATTTTTTATTACATGCGGGTTAAATACAAGGTTATTTCGTTAAATAAATCGAACTTCCTTAAACGCAACCCTTCCGCAACACAGGTAAAAAAAGGATTCATTCTATCATTCAATTATTTTGTATATACATATATTTTTGTTTTTGTCTTTTTCACCTGATCTAAAATAAATTTTCACTTATTGCTCTAATAAACCCCAATTAATCACGACAAAATAGTGCTTGAACTAAGAAAAACGTATTTTTTGTCGACTTTATTATCAATTACGTGTATTTGTAGGAAGTAGTGCATGCACCTCTTTAATTTAACGATATATCCTTTCAATCCTTTCAATCCTACATTTATAAATTAATTGAACGATTGTTAAATTGATCGTATAACATTTCAACCACAACTCAATCATTCGCATTTGTAAACCCCTTTTCCTTTCATTCGGGTTATTTTGATAACTAAATTTTTATTCATACACGAACGCATGTACATATATTCACGCGTTTATACGTATACCTACCTGTAGTGATTGTGCTACGACAGCTAATTTGTTTATATTACATCGTTGTGACGGTTGTGACAACAAATACTTATATGTTAAGGGTTAAAAAGAAAATGGGTTGATCGATAGAAAAAAGGGGTAAATTTATTTGTTCGCTTATGCTAGTCGCGTAAGCATGAGTGTGGTTTTCATTGTGATAGAGTAGCTCTTACCCATATCCCATATCGAATGACTTGATTTTATTTTTCTTCGATAAAAAAATAAGATAATAAATTTCTGAAAAACCCTTTAATATTAAAGGGTTATTCGATAATTTTCACAATGATTGGTTCAATTTTCCGCTAACATAAAAGAGGTGGCATATAGATTTCTGTGAATTATTTAAAGGACTTGCGTATTATAGTGTATGAGCAAACCCTTGACAGTAATGGTTCCAGTTAATTGAATTTGAATTATTATTGCTTTCCTTTATCCAATACTAGCAGGTTCATCACTTGTTGAATTAGTTGAACTAAGAAAAAAAATAATTGATTCATATAGTCGCCAGAATGTCCGATAATTTTTGCACCTGCACTAGAATGGAAACTGAAAAAACAAATTATAGAAAAATATTGGGTGCACCTTTAACTCTAAAACAGAAATATATCGAAAAAAGACAACACAAAAACTATAACAAAATTACATCTGTAACTGTAAATAAGCAAAAATTTATCCCCAAAAATGAATCTAAGTGCGCAATATTCTGTAATCTTTGACGCAAGCGTGTAAAAATAAAAAGATAACTAACAATAAAAATAAAAATAAAAAAAAATAAAATAAAATGAAACGAAACAAAACGAAACAACAAAGTAAAATTATTTCTTAAATGAAACATAGAATCCTTCTTAATTTGACTTTTAAAAACACAAAGAAGACAAGTATCCCAAAGATTGTGGCTCTACATGTAATCACCATCATATCATTATCAACAATATTTTTTTTGTCTCAATTTCTTTGAGAATTCAATAAATAAAAAGGGTCTAATGCCTTAAAAGTGGATGTTCTTCCTGGAAATATAAAGATCAGAAAAAGGAATGAAACCTTATTTTTAAATAATTTTTTTTTGTTTTTTTTTTTCAACTATGATCCATGTTTTTGTTTTCAAATTTAACTGAACAGACCTTTCGAAATTAATAATGTCGAAATCGAAATCGAACGGATAACACCGCTCACATGTATACTATAAATAAAGATTAACGCGGTCATCTAGTAATTGCTACAAAAGAATCGCATTGAGTTGCACAAAAAATTAGATCAAAAGAAAGAACATTCTGAGAGGAATCAGTTCATTTTCAAAAAATAAAAAAAAATAAAAAATTCAATAAATTACGAGTATAACATACGAATATGAATATGTGTGTACTGTTAATATGCAATGTGAATACATCTTTATAAAGAAGGATTCAATTTTCTTTTTTTTTGAATTGGTCTATTATAGATAAGAATTTTTGGAATGATAAAAATTTTGGCAGAATGTAAAAAGATCGAATCGATTAAACTTTTTGTTTCTATTTTAAAATATTTTCAGAAACAAAAAATAAAAAAAAAAAATTTTTTTTAAATGACCATAGGTAGTCCTCCTTTTATTGTGTTTCGATAATAAATATATGAATCGATTTTATATCATTAAAGGCGTAATTCATTTGTCTAAAATCAAGGATATAATATAAATTAATGACGTGATGTATTTATACGATGCACAGTCAAGATAATTCACATAAAAGAATTTTAATTTTGCCACCAACCGAGTGAGTTCTGTTTTTAGTAATAATTTATCCTTTTTATTTTAGCTTATCAATTTGATTTATTAGAGAATTAATTATATTAGAACTGTCAGTTTAATAGATCCATAAAATGGAAGGCTAAAATGGAATATGCGAATAAAAAAGTTTAAAAATGAAAATTCAAAAAAATGTTGTAAGTTGATTTTCCATTCAATACTGAGAGTGTAAATTCAAATATTTTCAAAGAAGGCAAATACGAGTACACTTCATGTGTAGAATGCTATCGTACTATCGTAGCGTATACTATATGTAGATTAGGTACTGCTATAGAGTCAACAACCTCTTATGATCTTTCTACATCAAATTCTCAAAAGTTAAATAAACATACCCACAGTTTCTCTTCTACTTTCCTTGCGTAAATCGCTTTTACTACATTTTAGTCTGTAGTAGACGGGTACGAAGAAGAATTTCAGATTTAAATCATGTATAACATTCGCATTCTACTGTGAGAAAGGAAATAAAATTTTTTTCAAGGAGGAAAATACTATCACACATGATCTGTAGTACTGTAATATAATCAATATTCTCCACTTTTTCGATTAGTATGTACAATAGCTACACATCTAAATATCTTTGAAACTAAAGTAATTTTTTTTTTTTAATTTTTCGGTTGTGTCTAATAATCATTTAATTAATGATCTTGTTAGCATTAAATTTAAATTCAAATGATTTTCAACATCTGAATGGTATACCATATAATACACCTGCCTTTTATTTTTTTTCGCCTGGTGCTCTAGTGACTCCATTTATCGTGAACATAATTATTTCTATTGATACGAGTATTCACTTCATTATCTAAATTGAAAAATTATGTGTACAAAATATTACTACTATAAAACTACATAATTACGTATTTAGTCCTTAAAAGTTAAACATCAAATATCCCTGTTTTTAAAAAAAAAATTTAGACAATTTTCAATTAAAATTAAAAAAATAATCAGCCTGCGAATAAAAACAAAAAAAATATCCAAGAAAAATAGTAAAAATAAAGAACAGAAAAAGGAAATTACAGAATTTTTTAATCGTTTCTACATGACTACCCTTCAATGCCGATAAATATTCAATTTTAATCCTTATATATACCTACGTATGTATGGGTGTTATAGAAACTGCGGAAAGAATATGAAAATGATGAGTCGCCGATATAGAGTCAAGTATGTGGACTCTTCCTGGAGGAGATACTCCTGCGGTTGTTGGCTACTATAAAAGTTATGATAAGATTATAAACAATGGTCAATAGAATGATGAAACGATAGAAGGATATTTAGAAAAAAATAGAAAAAAAAATATAAAATAAATAAATTAAGGACTAATCATAATTACAAAATAAACGAAAATACGTGTATATGTGTACAATTATGCATACTTATAAAAGAATGATGAATTGCTTTTCGTCCTCTATGTATACCGTTTCCAAACTGAAAAAAAAAAATTGAAAGAAATTAGCGAAAAAAAATTTGTTTTTCTTACAATAATGAAGAATAATTCGTTCTGTTTTTTCAGTTCTTGTTTTTGTTGTGTTCTCAGTTAATGATTAATTTTCTTCTTTTATTTTAAGGAAAAAAATGAAAAAAAATTTTTTTTCAGAAAAACAAAAAGCAAAAAGGGGAAAAATTCTTATGCAAATGACAGAGATGGAAGAATTGGGAGGAAAGAAATGTTGGAAACATAGTGGACTTTTATTAAATTGAATGGATACAATAACTATGGAGTATAGTTACGCGGGTGCTATGAATTCCAAAAAGATACTAGCCAAGAAACATTTAGGAAGAAAAAAATCTCTTCCCCATCCTTCAGACACAAAACAACTTTTTTTTTCGTAAATCAAGACAATGGATAATGTTTGTTTTTCTCCTTTACATTCTTTTCATGCGATTAAGTATATAAAAAAAATTTGAAGAATAAATTTCTCTATATATAGTACTATTGGTTGGCAAAAAAAAAGGAAGAATATCGTCCTTTGAAATTAATTTTTCTTTTTCTTTTTTTCATTGAAAATTAAATTCTTTACAAAGTTTACATAAAAGTATTTTTTTTCATTTCGTATATCACAGGATTCTTGCCAATTTTTCTCTCTTGCCATTCGGATGAATCTTTGTTTTTTTTTTTGTTTTGTTTTTATTCATTCATTCATTTTCTATTCAATTCAGAAAAATTGTAAAAAGAAGAAGAATAATAAAACGACAATTTTTCCATTGTTCTTAGATGGTTTTAAATAATTTTGTTTTCCCTGTAATATATTGTATGTATATTTTCTTCGTCCTTTTATTTGCCTCGTTTCGTTTTCGTGTACTTTTTCTTTTGTTTGCATTTTAGTCCTTTTAGAATTTAAAAATAATTTTATCATTCAGAAAATTAAAATTGGCCACAAAATTGTATTTTTTTTTTTTACTTTTACTTTTTCAATTTTCCTAAAAATCATTATCCTTTTATCTCGTTTTGTATGTCCTATAAATATGTTGGAGTATGAAATTTTTTTTTTTGGGTACATACGAGCAGTATAGTAACGTAGAATCCTGAAGAGACCCCTCTGTTATTGCAGTAACGTGTTGATCTATTCTATACGTAGGAGTATAGGTATACATAGTGTGGCATGTACAAGAAAAACAAACTGAAATCATAAAATGAATTTAAAGATAAATTTCGGACGGGTATAGTGAGTGTGTTGGTCATAATTACATTATAAGCAAGACCTATTCTATACTAATTCCAATATATAGTATGATATAGTATGAGTCTGTAGGTCTGCAGAGTTAAAGACAACCATTTTAAATGTTTTTATAGAGATGTATAAGTATAAGTATAAAAGTAAAGTAAAGTATGAAAATGTTCATATAATCGAAGAAGTTTAAATTATGTGTAAGTGTAATGGATGAAAAGGACTTAACTAATTTATTTTATCGTTACATTTTCTTCGTTACTTTTTAAATTTTTATATATATATTTTTTTGGATATTTGCATATTAAATGAAAAGGATGAGTCTTTAATATTTTATCTGCGCGTTTCAAAATAAATATAATGAAAAAGTGTATAGAAAAAGTAAAATAATAAAGAATGGAGAAGTCATAAATAATGATGAGTATATAACTATGTATATACATACAAGTATCCAACTAGGGTGTATAGGACTTAAAAAATGAGAAATAAAGTGATTACGAATGACTGATTATGTGGATTGTAGATTTTTCATATGAATTTTATAGTGGAATTTTTTCCTTTGCATGTATAATATTATTATTTAAAATTTATATTCTTTTGTTCTTATCCTTTTGACCATTATTTTGTGTCACTAATTTTATGTTTTTTAAGTTTGCTTTTTTATGTAAGCTAAAGAAAAGAAAACAAAGAAACAGGACATTACATATATGTATATACAAGCAATGAATACATTATTGTCCTCTTACCCATACGCGTTTGATTTACAAGTGGTAGTTTAAAAAATATATACAAGGAGCTTGTGATTTATTTGGTCTTCTTCTTTTAGTTTTTTGTTGACGTCGGGTTACTTATACATACTTTGTTTTTGATTCATTTTTATGTGCTAAGCTGGTAAATTTTTAATTTCCAAAATTTCTGTTTTAACTTAAAAGAAAATAATTTTGGAGGACTTTGGGACAAATCATACTTGATGTTGATGGTAGCAGTGAGTGCTGTTGTATACATAATGTAGGAGCGATAACATCATTTCGGATGTGATGATGGAGACGAGGATGAATACAAAATGTTCAAAAAAGAAGAAGTCAAAAAAAAAAATAGCAAGCAGAAGAAACAAAAGAGAGTATATTCGTAAACGGGTCGGACCTACAATGGTTATAACAAACTCAACTCTAAAATGAAGGAATGCGGGAATAGCGATGTAAGCACATACTTATATATACAAAATGTCCCTTTTCTAGGTGTAGGTATATGTATGAATGATCATTTATTCATCATAATAATTGTATTTTACACAGCACATCTCTAACGATAAGAATGTTGAATTAAATTAATGACTAGGGTTTTTCTTTTATTCATGATATTTTCTTATTTTCTTCTTCTCAATTTTTCTCTGAATTTTGTTTTTTTTTTGTTTTTTGTTCTTTTAAAGGAAGCATAAAAAATGACAAAAATTAAAAAATGTATAAAAATATAACAATAAAACATACAATAGGAACATAAAGCTGTGTATGATACGAGTATGGTTGTTAGCTGGGCTAAATAACGATGCCATGATGATAACGACAACAATGATGATGATGTTGATGACAACGATGACTAGATTTTTGATTATATCGGTCAACAGTACAAAAGAATTTTCAATTCGTGAACATTGATATAAGTGTACGAGTACACCTACGTACATAGACTGCTCGTAAGTATTATGTGGTGGATATTTTATCCTCCACCTCTACCTCTATGCAGTGAATGTGAGTATATAGGAGTAAGTGAATGAGATGGTAATAATAATAAAAGAAAAATGGGTGAGTAACTAATTGAAATTTAATTTTTTTGATTTACAATTTTCGATTTTATTTTTTATTTTGTATCATAAGTAACATTTTTTTTCTTATTAAATAGGGAGAATACAAAAGAAAAAATTTCTTCTGGAAAAAAAAAATTAAAATAAATTTAAAAACTATACCTCTACAAACATACATAATGATACAAGGACGTAAATGTGTAAAGAATCGATGGCGATCGAAGTTATTAGGGGTGGAAAACAAACGCTAAAATGAAATCAATTTTCTTTCTCGTTCTTGTTCTCTTTTTTCTTTTTTTAATTAGTCAAAAATGTTTTGAGACTTTTATTAGAAAAAATTAAAATTAACAATGAAAAATGTTCTTCTAGAACATAAAAAACGAAAATTAATTCTAATACATTTACTTAGTTCTTCTTTATATGTTATCCTCCCTGATATACAAATTCGCCATCGTTCTAGCTAGTGTATAACATCTAGTCGATATCATTTTTTCAATTTTCTTAAATTTAAGCTTTTTATATGACTTGCAAAACTCACCATATTACTATTACAAGTACCAAAAAGATTTTTAGACATAAATTTGGCTACAAATTCTCAATATCTCATGTAGATATAACGCTTCAATTCGTCTCACAAAGTATACACAGTATTTAACCATTCCATAGATTTTCATTTAAGCATCAGTTAAGTATATATTTGCTTTTTCTTCTAATTTGTCATTTACTTTGAATATTTTTCAAACACTCTTCTACATAAGAATATAAATATTTGAACATTAATTTATTCCGACTGTGCATTAAAAACCAATTACTCAAGGACGTTAATAATCTTTTTAAACGCACAATTCAAAAGCAACAAACAAAACAAAATAATAATAATAATAATTCCTTTATAATTAAGTAATTTCCTTTACTCCTTTTGTGTCTAAGAAAATTATTAAATGTGGCATTCAATAGCACTCTTTCCCTTTGCCTCTCTCTATATGTTATTCTCTTGTGAATCAATTTGAAAATGAATTTTAGTATCATAACAGCACAGTAGTATTTTTGAGTATATACCTACTGTTTACTGATATTACGCGCGATGAAAATAAAAACCGCATTATAAAAGCAATCAACCTCCTACAGTGCGCTCGTTTTCTTAATAATATTTATTATGTACATATACATACATATTAATTTTATGATGTATTAAAAAATCCTTTTTTATTCTTTATAATTTTCTCAAGATATAATGTTCGTGTTTAAAAAGATTTTAATTATTCCGATAAATTAAAGAAAAAAATTATATCCTTATAGTTTTTATCAACATAAATTCTTTATTTGTTACTTACTTTTCACCTCCCTTTTGAACTTAAACATTTATGTATTTTTGCACTTCATAACTCCTTTATATCAATCCTTTTCTATTTTTATAGTTTTTTAACTTGTAAAATTGTATTTGTGCTCTATATGTGGTTCTCTATTTATATCTGTTCATAAAAAGACCCTTTTCTACTTACCAAAGTTTATGTACACACTTACGAGTTTTTATGTGTTTGTAAAAGAAACAAACAAATATATAGAAATCCTTCTTTTACCAAATAATGTACGTGTATTTCAACCCTAATATTACATGAAGTATACGATAATAATAATTCAATAGTTCAGTAATCGCCACCCCAAAATGTGGGAAATATATTAAAAAAAAGTTTAGTATGGCATGTGATAAGAAAAGGTATGAAAAGAAGTCTAAAATGTATAGTACAGAACACTTAGATTAGAAAAAAAGGAATATACAATGAATGAAAATACAATATAATGCAAAAACAAAAATTCCATTCTGTACATAATTTTTACTTTGTTTGTGAGTGTGTATATGTGTGCATGTATAAACGTGTAAGAAATTCGTGTTAAATGAAATGTAAACTCTTTTATATCATTTTTTTTTCTGTTTTACTTTTATCCTTTTTTACTATATTTTCTTCACTAAAATGTGCGCGTGTATTGAGTGAAAATCCATATACTAATACATTTTTGTGTACATAAGAAACTCGCGTGTATATATATGCTTTCTGGATGCAGAGAGAAACTCTTTTTTCTACAAAAATATACGGACAAAAATACTTTCACGCGTGTATAATATATATGTATATATTTGGAAGTGTGTGTGTTCATATTATGTATAAAACTTACAGGATATTCGTGCATAAAATGTTTTGTTGATAATAAATTTGTTTACATTCATTCCTTTTTTTATTTGACTATTCTGGAGGTATATATTATGTACTCGAAAGTTTTATATAATATACTCTTTGGGTTCATAGTATTTATAGTGTATATTAAAAGGATAAAGATAAAAAAGAATATGTATTTATGTAGTGTGTATAAAGTGGTATAACAATAACATTTAGAAGTAGAAGTCATTATCGTGATCGAAACACAGCAGGGTATAACAACCATCACTATATATACTCATGCTCGTACGTATTATATGGATCGTTGCTATGGTAATAAAAAAAGGGTTGTTTTCTACTTAAGGATTGTTGTTTATGTAATGTTTTGTGCAAACAGAATTATTGTATGCGAATTAAATTTTACGTGCCATTTCCAAACTATGTATGTACGTCCATTATTGATATAACATCAAGACTACATTCACAACGGATACCTTTTTTGTGGTCAATTTATGTGGTTTATGCATATCAACTTTAAGGATTTCTTTAAGGATCTACTACTTCTACAACAGATGAACTCATATCAAATTTGAATCTTTCTGTATACATTCTTTCAACAATAATAAAATTAGAACAAACATTAAATGTCCGCATCTAAAAATACAAATATATATACATACGTCCGTATGTATTCGATAAAATTTGATGGTGTTCCATTATTGGTTCATTGAACAGTACAGTACTCCTATAACCCTTTTTTCTAATTTATTATTCACTGAAAAAATGATTTCAAGCACGCACAAAATACGATTACATTAAACCACGTTTATAGCATTCCATAAGGATGAAGAAGGTTTGACAGTTGATTTACTCATTTTTTATCCGTCATTATAAATAACAAATACACACATAAGAGTATATAGGATCGATCATTAACTGAAACATTATGGAATTTTATTTTATGTAGTCGAGTTGAATGTGAACAAGAAAAATAACAAAATAAAAAAAACTAATAAAGGATTGAAGGATAAATGGACGTACATAAAATAAAAGGTGAAATTTATGTTTTTTCTTTATGTCCTTTTATGGTCAGATTAAATTATGTATGTAGATGGATAGAGATTCCTTCTTGGTTTTGTTGTGTTTTCTTTTTGGTTTCATCATAAAAATAAATAAAAAATCCAGCTTTGAGTGATGAATGACTCTTGAGAATTCAAGAATTATTAAAAAAAAAAACGTATAAAAAAAGGGTTTCAATGGATTTTGTTTTTTCATTTTTTAAATTTAAATTTTATCAATTAAATTTTTAAAATGGTTTAAGAAAACTCCAGATGGTACACAAATAGATGTGGCTCCACATCTTTACAATAGCCTTTTGGGTCATGCAAATGTGCCTATAACATCTCAATTTGATGAATTTTTTTTCCAAAAGTTTTTTAACATTGAGTTCGTCCCGCGATCTTACATTTTCACTTTGATATTTTTATTTACATCCACTGTAGCTGCATGAATACATGATCAGTGTACTTGTACATCCTTTTTTATGTTTATGATTATGTGCGGGTTTGTCAAAATTTGTCATTTTTTAAAATGTTGAAGAATAAAATTTGCTTGTTTGATTATTTATTGAAATAATATTTACTTTAACGAACTAATATTTATCGATATTCTCATATGCATTTGATGATATTCAACAAATCATATACATTCATTTTGCAAATAATGCGTGTACATATTGAAGAGTTTTCAAAATAAACAAATTTATTTCTCGTTTTGTTTTTCTTTTTAAATTTGAAAATAATTAATATGAGTGTTCAAATAAGTAACATCAACGTCAACAGCAAATAAATAAAAAAAAATTAAATTCTGACCCATTCCATCAGAATCCTTTTCTACCCTTTAGTTTTATAAAAACAGTTGTTTGAAATTTAAATGTCAAAAATTTGTACAGCAGACATAATATGTGTACAGGGAAAAGGGTCATAACTGAAACTGACCATAATACAGTATTTTTTATGTATGTGAGTATACCGTATACATATACCAAACAAATTATGTGCAGCAAACATATTTTAGTGAATGGGTAGTACAGTAATAGTATAGTATTTAAGTAATGAGTATCTATGTATTTTTTTTTTATTATACGACCATATCCATATATTTAAAATTTTTAATTTTGGTCTGTTTTCTTAACCACTTGACCAGTTGGTACCGATTCCCACATATTTTATTAAGAATTTGAGTTTTCAAAAATAAAAAAAAATATATGGAATAGAAAAGGATGAAAAGGATAAAGACGAAAAAAAAAGCCAACAAATTAAGTGAAATATGACCCTTTAGGAATGGAAAAATTTGGTGTTATCCTACGTATACATTTTTGTATATCGATAAGAGGATTGTATACATAAAAATTCATAAAACAAAAGTCATTAAAATATTCATGCATATGCATCATATGTATGTATACACGTATATATTTACATATGCTTATATTATTATACAGATACAGAATGTTATTATTGCTGACATATTAATATGATGAATGTCACTCTTGGCCCTTTTATTTAGCTATAGATGGCTATAGTTTCTATTTTCTACATGGTTACATTACGCACCTTCAAAATTTTATTTTGTTCTGAATTATTTGTCATTTGTAACATATAAAATATAATGTAGTACATGAAAATATATGTACGTATACACCTACATATTTTTGATAATAAAATGAAGGGTTTTTATGGATCATTAATTCATTAAGAGGTGCTTTATAAGTTCAACAGCATGTTGAAAAAAAAATTTCAAATTATTTTTGTGTTCATTTCAAACTTATATAGAAATTATTAAGATCTAACTCAGACCTTTACATTTCATATTTTTGTCTATGTGTGATATAAGAGCCAAATAAACTGTGAAAAATTAGATATTAAATGAAAACTATGAAAAAATTATATAAAAATAAAAAAAATCAATTTCATTTAAAGTAAAATAACCATCATCTGATATTGGATTGCGGATATAAAAACTTATCGTTGCATAATTTCTAAGTAATGTGCACGAAATTTCATGCAATTTTGTAATTAATTAACCTTTTTATCTGATTTTTGATTATGATCTGCCTATTCCATTTACTTTTTCTATTGATTCCTTTTATGTTTTATCTATTTTCTACAGATAGTATGAAGTATGATCATGTATGATGTATGATGCAAATTGTAAATCAACTCGACCTGCTGCTTCATTCATATTTCAGATTCACATTATTATTTATTATATATATAAAGCTTTTTACACGGAGCTTCAAAGCTTTATGATATTGTTGAATATATAAAAATATACATGTAGTTATGTAATTGTATCGTTGTATTGTATTACTAAACTCCTATACCATCCATGTATTTAGTTTGCCTGAGTAAATAATATTTTTTTGAATTTTGTACAAACAATTTCTGATTATAATTTCAAAATTAAAATTGTTCGACTAATAAATGTATTAATCATCACAGCACAGCATAATCATATATTTTTGCATGGTGTACTTTGTACATAAATACGTATACAACATACCATTACCATACCATATTTATGTATCTTGTATTACGTTGTTACTCATTGCGTCACTGCCTACTTAAGCTGCATGATATATTTAAAAAGCTATATGGTAGAAATATTTCCAACTGGTTCCATAGTGTAGCGGTTATCACGTCTGCTTTACACGCAGAAGGTCTCCAGTTCGATCCTGGATGGAACCACAAGTTGAAAATTTTTTTTTTATGCGTTTTTTTCATTCTATATATTTTTTAAAATAATTTTTTTTATTATTATTTATACCAAAATAAAATAAAAATAATTGTTAAAGCTGAAAATGTATAAATAATCACACCATGAAGCAAGAAATGTTGAACATTTTTTTTTTAAATTTTTATTGACGTTAGCTGTAAATTATATTCTTTTTTTAAATTAAAATAATTTATAAAAATTATGAAATAAATGAAAATTTATTATTTATTTTATCTTTATTCATTGCATTTTTACATTCTTCATTGCGTTCACTAATCACTACATACCTACATAGATTAGATTCTAATTTGCTACTTTATTATTAATATACCTTAAGAATATTTTTCGATGTTTCGAGAAATTAATATGAGCAAATTACCCCAACTGGTTCCATAGTGTAGCGGTTATCACGTCTGCTTTACACGCAGAAGGTCTCCAGTTCGATCCTGGATGGAACCACATGTCGAATTTTTTTTTTTTTAAAACTTTTTCAAAATAATACGATTTTATAAAATTAATACTTAATACTTATTTCACATAAAATATTTGTTCTTTTATATTTTGCGACAACATTCGTAATGTTTCAAAAATTTAAGAGGAGCTATGATAAGAAAATCAGCTTCAAAAATATCAAACATTTTGTTGACAAAAAACGAAAAATTTAATTCCATTTAAGAGCAATAAATATAAATACAAAAATGAAAATTTTTTAAACTTTTTAAGTACCTACATATACGAATGTTAGTAGTATATGGTGGTATCTTTATAGGAGGCTCAACATTTTTTCGTGTTTTGATATCAACTGAGAATAAACACAAAAAAAAAAATTAAAAAAATAAAAAAATTGTTAAAAAACATTACATTCTTATCATATACCTACATATACATGGACGTTTTGTTATCATCATCAAAATTTATTTTCAATGAAACATACATAAAACACATAAATACGAGTAGTTGTTATTTACATACACACATGATATTTTGTGTGAGTTTACTATTATTATAGGCACTTTATCATTATCTACTGTACTACTTCTTAAACCTTAAAAACTTTGTTTGAATGCTTTTAAGTCATGCCAAAATGAAAAAGAAAATGGACAAATTTCGAAAACAATACTTGAAAACTCAAATTTGATTGTCAGAACTTAAGCACAAGTAAGTAAGTAAGTAATCGATGACCTCTGTTTGGATTATTGAAAATCGTATAATACAATTTCATAAAAGAAATAACACCAAAAAAAAATGAAAAATTACCAGAACCGTATAGCACTCATTCTAAAAAATTTTTTTTCTAGATTTCGTTTGTTTTTTTTTCTGCCTTAAAAAATAAACAAACCAATATCCTTAAGTTACTCGTACAAATTACAAATGCGAGTATGTTTGTGAACTAGAAAATGTCAAAAAATGTTGACATATTGAAAGAATGTATATGTACAAATAAAGTTTATACTATTATACTTTTGTATTTTCATTCCTCTATAGTATCTATTTAGTTCACCATAATCCTCGAAGGAAAAAACAAACAGAAAGAACAATGGGCGAATGGGCTATGTGCGGCTGTGGAATTTTCATTGTTGTTTTTCTTTATTGTTTTCTTTCTCTCTTTTACAGAACACTAAGTAACAGGATAACATAAGTCATAAAATATAATAACAGTAATTTGCACTTTATTGTGCAATGTAAAGTGCAGAGTAAATGTTAGCAAAATTTTATCACTATCGCAACATTTCTGTCTCCATTTTGTGAAGAAAACGCAACTTTTAAATGTGTATAGGTAAGGGAGATGTTAAATTTTTTAGTTTCGACGAAAACTCTAGAGCATAAAACATTAAAACAATAATTAAAAATTCTACAAAAATATTAAGTAACTTATATTGTAAGGATCAAGAAATAAAACATTTCTAAAATAAAACTTTAAATACTACATTCTTCATTGGTTAGTATATGGTATCAATCTTTCGTTCAATTTTTTTTTCTATATTTCTCCCAAAAACTTTATTCGCCAGAGTACTTATTTCCAATGAATTTAAAAAAAAAAAAACACAGATATAAAAATGAATTTGAAAATTATTTTGTTTTATTTTATATTGTGATTAAGATGTATTCATTCATATTAGTTGCCTTCATATCCATCTATTCTGTTTTGAATTTATGTTCATCTCCCTAGAGATATACATACGTACATTATAGTCATCTTAATATACATATTACATATTGATGTTAGGATCTTTTTTAATTTATGCGTGAGTGTAGAGGTTAGGAGATAGGAGTACTAATGCTATAGAGCTGTGCTTATACTTTTTTTTGATTTGCTTAACATAAAAGCATATGAATGAATCTAGAGAATTCGATTTCTTTCATATACTCGTATATACATATTATATATTTCTGATGTAATTCATCCCACATATGTTCTCCTATATGTAAAAAAAAAATGCAAAATAAAAGAAAGGAAAAATTATTTTTAAGTTTTTATTTTGTTTCAAGTTGATTTTTTTCGTTACTCTCTTGACTTACATTTTTACCATTTTTCTTAATATTTGATAAATGTATTATTAGAAACAAGGACAATATCAACGAAATATAAACAGTATATATTATGTAGATATGTATACGTGTGCAAATATTCATAACAATCAAGTACATATATATGCATATAATATAAAGTACGTAAGATATATGCACGGTGTCCTCTGTACATAAGAATTTAAATTGAAGTAGATAATTATCAATTGAAATGTAAGTGATATGTGTATCTTGGATTCTGTGATGACGATTTATTTACAAGACATCCACAGCCACACCCTATATGTATGTATATTCAAAGCTACTTTTACTTTTTTGTTGACAACAAATTTATTGAAGCGTATAGAAAATTTTTTTGTTTTCAGTCGAAATATTTTTCTAAATTTTTTTACAATTTTATCAATTTTCATATTTTTTAATATTTATTTCTATTTTTTTTTTTTTTTTTTTGCTTTTATAAAATTTTTTATTTGGAAACATAAAAATGATATTGTTTTGTATATATGCTTGATGTATCAAAAATCCTTGGAGACGTTTAAATTGGAATATGAATGTTCTAGTAACGTTTTTAAAAAAATACACATCCGTATATACTATACCAAACTATCACACTACCAAAAAATAAATAGGTGCAAGCATAACGGTAACGGTATAGTCACATGTCATATTATATGTTAATCAAAAAAAATATTTGAACTGAAAAAAAATTGTTTAACGTTTCTTATTTATGATTCCTTTCTGTTTAGAGCTGGAAATAAAGATGAGATCTGAAAGATATTTTTTAAATGTCACTTTCAATTAAATTTTACTAGAGAAATTCATCTGGACATTTTTTTTATCGAAATTCATTTAAACTTCTCTTCAAAACTATTGAAGGACAAAAGTTAATTTGGTACTATAATTGGATTTGCATTGATCCTAGATTTTTTGAATGAATGATAGATGAATAGTCTTACAGTACTTTCAATCTTTTAATTTTAGATGTCATGCATGCCGCAGTACCGCATTACAATTAAATTTTCATTGATCTAAATGCACACACCATAGAAGTACTTAAGTACTTATTTTGAAAACATTTAAATGAATCCGTTTCATATACATAATTCAATTTGTTCAGTAACTCTATGTCGTGTCGTGTGTAGAAGTTAATAATTTTCGATTCATTTTCGGGTTGTCAATTCTATCTAAATTTATACATTTTACAATAAATTCATGTACACATACTGGTACAAAGATATACTTATGCACTTGTTATGAAGATATCCTATACTTAAACTAAATGGAGATCTAAAAAGAAAAGTGACAAATTACTTAGAAAGAGTGTCAACTCTGACAAATAAACAAAGCATAAAAAATAAAAAATAAAAATAAAACGAAATAATGTAAAGTATACAAGATGAAAATACAATAACAAAAGAAAGGACTAAAAAATAATTATCGAAATTATTATACACGTGTACATAAAATTTTTCCTTGAAATTACATAAACAATAACAAAACTTTTCGAAAGAATATACTTATACAACCTATATAAACTATTTACCACTTTCATATATACACACATATGTATATAAACACCTGTTTACATACATATGTACTAGGATCTAGAGTTATTTTGGTAGAATTATTACGTACACTACGTATAGTGCTTCTTTAAAAAATAAAAAAATAAATAAAATACAAATTCAAGTATAAAAATATGTACACATCCTCATATAAGAGTGTATAAGTATGTAGTGTATAAAAGGAAAATATAGTTGAGGAAATAAAACAAGCGAGAATAAGAGAAAAACACATAAAATAAAATAAACAAAAAAAAAAAACAAATATAAGAAAGAAAGGACTCAATAATCACAGAATATATGCTTGTACATATAAATATGTATGTATATATTACATATTATACAAATACATGTGCATGTGTACACTTCTTATATCTAGTCTATGCTTATATCTTATATTTGTATACAAGGAAAATTCAATTCATCGGAAAATAAAATAGTCAAATATCAAAAATGTATTTTCTTTTTTCATTTTGCTACATGGATAAATATCGAAAGGGGTTGCTAGGATACTTTATACAAGGACTATATACACAGGAATGTCTACAGTATGGATGTAAAATGCGTTGTATGTGTACAGCTACAAAGTTTATCATTTTGTATCCATCACTACTATGTTTATTATGTTGGACATTGGATTTATATTCGAGAAATTGAAAGCGAATTTAGTACCTGTATCATAAAAATGTACTCGTGCATTCTTTATATCCTTGTGAGTAAAACATTGTAAAATAAACCGTATACAAGGATACAAAGTAAAATTGAAAACAAAAAAATATTTTTCATTACCAGGAAATCAGAATCAGAAGGATATTTTTGATTATTGTCAATATGAGCAAAATTAAATGAAATGCGAAACATCGTCATCATCATCATCATCCAAGCTGTTGTTGTTGTCGTCATCATCACCATTATCTTCGTCCTTACCTTGTGTAACACACATAGTAAATGAGAAAATTTCATATAAACGCTATCAACATCAGTTGTTGTCAAAGTAACTAAGAATATGAGTATTGTGTATTGTACACTACACTACACTACACTACACTACTACCTCTACTACTTGTATGTACATAGGCAGATCAAATTTGTTCGATGAAGACAAAAAACAAAAGTAAAGAAACAAAAATAAAATAAGAAAATACAAAATACGTTAAAGAAAAAGGATGGAAAAATAATTCTAAGATAATAAAAAACAATTTTAGTTTTTCCATTCATGTATTAGGGTATTAGCATAGACTAGATGTATACTAGCTTATAAGGATGAAAGTAAACGAAATCGGAAGGTACAAAAAAAAAAAAAATAAATAAATGGTATGATGGAATTTGATAATGAAGGAAGAGGATAAGTATTTATATGTATAACCCACTACCCACTCATTCTTCTCAAATTATAGTATTGACATGCTTAGAATTATCAGAAATTTTCTTACAAATTTGAAGTTTTCGTATTTTATAATTTTTTTTATAATTTACTTTTATGTAGAATCAGTATAAGCATTGACACACCATTAGAACATATCTTTCAAAATATTTATTCCGCACAAAATTGAAATCAAATCATTACTGTTTTACAAATAAATGAATAATTTAAAAAAAAACTAAAAATTTTTTTTGGGAACAAAAATATATAATATATTTTTTAAAAACAAATTTCAAAAACATTATAAGCAAAGCAGAACATTATACTGCAATAGACTACAACGCATGCAAAATTTTTATTGACACAGTGATGTCATATACGATATGAAGAGAAAGATAAGCATGTTTCATTCCATCATACATCGGACGTTAACAATACCATACGTTAAAGATATATAATTCGATTATTTCTAGCTCTTTCATGATGATAATTTCGTAAAATAAGAGATATAGGGAAAAACAAAAACAACAACAACAATAAAATCATACAGGATACTTACATATGTATGCTACATATACATGCAATTTAGACGATTCATCAGATACAAAATTAAAAACGAAAAATAAAACGACGAACATCAAAATGAAATGAACAAAGATATCAAAGTGAAAATTAAAGTCCTTTAGGTTGAATAACATACATGTATGTATGTATGGATATGTATGTACACACAACTTCTTCTGTATACTACAGTTGTCTATACTTGTCATCATTTTCACAAAGTCAAAAAAAAAAAAAATAATAATAAATAAATAAAAGTGAAAGGTAAAAAAAATCTAAAGCTAATCGAATTGAGTTATATCAAGTTATATCCTTTTACCACTTTAACACCATCATCATCATGAATATCTGTACATCATAAAAAATAAATGATATAAAAAGATGGAAAACAAGAAATAGATAGAGAGAGGGAGGAAGAGAGAGGTTTAGAGTAAGAGAAAAAAGAAGCTGGAAAAACAAAATTTTTTTTTCAAGGACTTAATGTGACCATAATGTATATTACAACAGGAAAAAGGAAGAAAAACTCAAGCTGAATTTTCTTTTTATTTTTCTTTCTTCCTTTTTTTTTTTTGTTTAGTTCAGTTTCAGAATTACAACAATACAAATAAAATACTATGATGATGACGGACGATGGTATGAGTAATGGATTTTTAGAGATAATCTAGTAAAAAATATAAAAAAAAAAAGAAAAAAAAAGAAAACGAAAAGGACGAATGAAAAAATTAAAAAAAAAATCATAAAAAAACTTACTTCATATTTTTATCAAGAATTATTTAAAAGGATTTTAGAAAATTTTTAAGTAAAAAACGTGTCAACACAGGAATAAGAAAAAAAAAAGGTGAGAAAAATAAAAACGAAAATGGCGAATAAAAAACATAAAATATCAAAAACCAAAAATAAACAACACCAACAAAAATGAAAACAAAAAATCTTTAACAATTTCTTAAAGAAGAACAAACATCAGGAAGAAAATATAAAGGAAATGTTTATTGAGAAAAAATTTGTCCTGTATGCAGTATCAATTTTGATGAAATTTCGTATTGAGCCATTTTCGTTGATGCACATATTATCTGGAATACATAAAATTTATTGTGCACATATAAAAATTAACATTTTGTTATCATTGTATTGAAAGGTGAATAAAATCCTTCGTGAATTCAGTATAAGGATGAAAATAATAATACAATGAACCTAAAAACAAAACGAATATTAGGAAAACTGAATCATCTCATTCATATTTCTCGCATGGAATCCTTGTTGTAACAAGAATATAATTTATGTGGTTTGCATTATTGTGAGAAAACAAAAATTAACAATTAAAATTCCTATAACAAGAACATTAATTTAATCGTTTTAATTATTGATCTTCGTAACTGTATATGTGGCTGCACGATATGAAAATTGATCACATCAAAAAGTAACATGTAAAGTCCCCTTCTATGGTATTTGATTTACTTAACTTTCAGTCTAAGGATCTTGAATATTCATGTGTGTGAACATTTTCTTTAACTCACCTACAGGACATTGAAAATATTTTCATATTTACGAGAGATGTTATGTCTGCTTAATAGTTAATTACCTCGTATTCATCTGAATTAAAATTTAAAAAAAAATAAAAAATAACCAAAAATCTTAACGGTTGAATACCAAATAAGGATATTAATGTGTCAAAATTTTAAGATGAATTACAAAGATTCTTAACCTGATTAATACTCGTATGTTTATAATTACGTGCACTGAAACTGAAATATTTTATGTATACGTAGTAAGGTACATACATATGTGAGGTATATCGAACAAGAACAACCTGCCTCCGAATTATGTAAATCATACAATAACCGTTACTTTAATTACATCGGTATGTAAGGCAAAAAAAAAAAAATACATTTTTTCATATTTTCATTCAAGGAAATGACACAAAAAGAGATGAAAATTTTTTAAATTCCTGAATCTCTGCTTGTGTAGAAATGTGGTGCATGAATGTATATAATAGAAAATGCATCCTGTTTATCTGTGGTGTAAAAAATTTGTATACGGACACACAAATAATTAAAATGACTGATTAGGTGATACTAAATATTTTGACTGCCCTTAGCGAGTGATAGATAATTAGAAAGAAAAAGAACAAGTAAACAATTTTTTTTCTCATGTCCTTCGATTGGAAATTGCATGTGAAAGAAGGGAATTTTTATTTTTTTTTTTTTTCTTCTGGAATTCTCATTTCCTTTATACAGATCATGTACATCATCAAATGTTTTAATTAAGGACATATATTACACAATACATACCCTGTACATATACTCGTATAGATCTGTCGATGGTAATATACATAGAAAAATTTGGGCATCTTGTTCAATGTATTAAATAAACCGACCATACAATTTGGGATGCAGAATTCGAATGCACCTGTATTTCTGATCTTAAATATTATGTATTACGTATATAGCATGTGCTTCCATTTAGAAGGTTAATATCCGTTATAAATACACAGAATGCACCCGAATATAAATCAAAAAAATTTTTCTAAATTCAATCAATAATATAAATTTTTGTTTTTGATGTGTTTATGTCCGATCCTTAATTCAAAATTATTTATTTTTTATATTTTTAATTTTTAAAGTTAATTACACGATTACAAAATTTATATGAGATTCTGATCATCACGTGTTTCATTTCAGATTAAATCTAATTTAGGATTACGTACAAAAGTAATTGAAAAAATAATTAAAATTTGGAAAAATCAGTTTCATTATTTTAGGAGTATTGGATTTTTGTTCTTTCATCATTTCTCATTGTAGTCATAGAACTTTTATCGTTATCATCCACTCACATTCAGTATGGGAGTACATAATTGCGTGTATAGTTAATGATTCTGATAATGACATCACGTTAATGAGTTTATAAAAATAATTTCATCTGTCGTTTGAACAAAAAAAAAAGGATGAAGAAAATATGAAATGTAAAACGAAAATTGAAATTAACAGATTTTTTCAAACGTTATATGACTTTTTTATATAATACGTAAACCTGTAGACTTCAATTTTTATGATGATCCCATCTCATCATCATCATTATCTCGTCATCATTGTCATTACCTTCAATCTTCGTCAAATTCTGTATATCTATATTGTGTCATTACATTATATGAAAAATTAAACAGGACAAAATCATACCAAGATTTACCATAAATCGTATTGCATTGTACTGTATACAAGTATTTTCAAAGTGCATTATTTGATTTTCTTACGTATATCTTCTCGTGGTATATGCGTGTGCATATGTATATGTAAATCGGATCGCAATATGTCACAAAATTTTTTAAAAACAATTCCCTTATTCCAGTAATGATATGTAGGTCTAGGTATATAATGAAAGTTTGATAAACATGTGTTTCCTTGCTACATCATATCCAGAACGTATACATACATATACGAGTATATATTCAGTTATCCGCGTAAATATCGTAAAAAGATAGAATACTGACTGAATAAAAATTGAACTAAACTAATTATTTCGTCTGCCCATATATCCATTCATGCTATACTCTCTATACTACGATGTACACTTTAACGATTCAGTTTTATATTTTATCTTTAAAAAGTTTTTTTTTTTTTTTTAATTTATTTGACTAACGACAAAACAAAAAAGGACAAAAATGTAAAACTATGAAAAAAATAATTTCTATATTACTCGTGCACCATATACTTATGTATACCATCGCACATTTACATATAAAACGGTTGTTGTAGGTGTAGAACAGATGACAGGAAATATTTAAGAAAATCAAAATACAAAAAAAAAGAAAGGATATGGTCCTCTAGAACCAAAAAAAAAAGATTATTTTTTTCTTTGACTAAAAAATGATGTGATTCTAGTCTTTATTGCATGCGTATATGATGGACCTGTTGTTGTAAAATTTCGTATATGCATTCAAAAAATGAAATTAATACACTTTTTATAGTTTGTCTGTAATTTAAAGGACATTTGTTATATTTTGTGTTTTTTGATTTTTTTTTTTAGTTTTTGAGTACCAACAAATGTGACAAAAATTGTCGTATTTACATCACGTTTTCATGTTGAACAAGAAGAAATATTCTATAATTTATTTATTTATTTTTTTTTTTTTTGGAAATTTTTTAATTTTTAATATATTATCTGTCTATGTGTGTGTGTGTGTGTGCAGTATGTGTGTAGTCAGGATTAAGAGCCATACTAAATTATACAGACAAGACACTTGTTCATTTTTTATTTATTACTGAGTAAGAAAAATTCATACACACTGTGAATATTTTAAAGAAAAACGGATAAAATAATCCTTTGGGAAAGATTAATAAATTTGTGTTGGTATGTATTTCCTCTTCCGTGTGTAAATTTCATGTAAGATTTTGAATACTAGTAAATAATTTATGGCACACACCATAGAAGTACTTAAGTACTTATTTTGAAAACATTTAAATGAATCCGTTTCATATACATAATTCAATTTGTTCAGTAACTCTATGTCGTGTCGTGTGTAGAAGTTAATAATTTTCGATTCATTTTCGGGTTGTCAATTCTATCTAAATTTATACATTTTACAATAAATTCATGTACACATACTGGTACAAAGATATACTTATGCACTTGTTATGAAGATATCCTATACTTAAACTAAATGGAGATCTAAAAAGAAAAGTGACAAATTACTTAGAAAGAGTGTCAACTCTGACAAATAAACAAAGCATAAAAAATAAAAAATAAAAATAAAACGAAATAATGTAAAGTATACAAGATGAAAATACAATAACAAAAGAAAGGACTAAAAAATAATTATCGAAATTATTATACACGTGTACATAAAATTTTTCCTTGAAATTACATAAACAATAACAAAACTTTTCGAAAGAATATACTTATACAACCTATATAAACTATTTACCACTTTCATATATACACACATATGTATATAAACACCTGTTTACATACATATGTACTAGGATCTAGAGTTATTTTGGTAGAATTATTACGTACACTACGTATAGTGCTTCTTTAAAAAATAAAAAAATAAATAAAATACAAATTCAAGTATAAAAATATGTACACATCCTCATATAAGAGTGTATAAGTATGTAGTGTATAAAAGGAAAATATAGTTGAGGAAATAAAACAAGCGAGAATAAGAGAAAAACACATAAAATAAAATAAACAAAAAAAAAAAACAAATATAAGAAAGAAAGGACTCAATAATCACAGAATATATGCTTGTACATATAAATATGTATGTATATATTACATATTATACAAATACATGTGCATGTGTACACTTCTTATATCTAGTCTATGCTTATATCTTATATTTGTATACAAGGAAAATTCAATTCATCGGAAAATAAAATAGTCAAATATCAAAAATGTATTTTCTTTTTTCATTTTGCTACATGGATAAATATCGAAAGGGGTTGCTAGGATACTTTATACAAGGACTATATACACAGGAATGTCTACAGTATGGATGTAAAATGCGTTGTATGTGTACAGCTACAAAGTTTATCATTTTGTATCCATCACTACTATGTTTATTATGTTGGACATTGGATTTATATTCGAGAAATTGAAAGCGAATTTAGTACCTGTATCATAAAAATGTACTCGTGCATTCTTTATATCCTTGTGAGTAAAACATTGTAAAATAAACCGTATACAAGGATACAAAGTAAAATTGAAAACAAAAAAATATTTTTCATTACCAGGAAATCAGAATCAGAAGGATATTTTTGATTATTGTCAATATGAGCAAAATTAAATGAAATGCGAAACATCGTCATCATCATCATCATCCAAGCTGTTGTTGTTGTCGTCATCATCACCATTATCTTCGTCCTTACCTTGTGTAACACACATAGTAAATGAGAAAATTTCATATAAACGCTATCAACATCAGTTGTTGTCAAAGTAACTAAGAATATGAGTATTGTGTATTGTACACTACACTACACTACACTACACTACTACCTCTACTACTTGTATGTACATAGGCAGATCAAATTTGTTCGATGAAGACAAAAAACAAAAGTAAAGAAACAAAAATAAAATAAGAAAATACAAAATACGTTAAAGAAAAAGGATGGAAAAATAATTCTAAGATAATAAAAAACAATTTTAGTTTTTCCATTCATGTATTAGGGTATTAGCATAGACTAGATGTATACTAGCTTATAAGGATGAAAGTAAACGAAATCGGAAGGTACAAAAAAAAAAAAAATAAATAAATGGTATGATGGAATTTGATAATGAAGGAAGAGGATAAGTATTTATATGTATAACCCACTACCCACTCATTCTTCTCAAATTATAGTATTGACATGCTTAGAATTATCAGAAATTTTCTTACAAATTTGAAGTTTTCGTATTTTATAATTTTTTTTATAATTTACTTTTATGTAGAATCAGTATAAGCATTGACACACCATTAGAACATATCTTTCAAAATATTTATTCCGCACAAAATTGAAATCAAATCATTACTGTTTTACAAATAAATGAATAATTTAAAAAAAAACTAAAAATTTTTTTTGGGAACAAAAATATATAATATATTTTTTAAAAACAAATTTCAAAAACATTATAAGCAAAGCAGAACATTATACTGCAATAGACTACAACGCATGCAAAATTTTTATTGACACAGTGATGTCATATACGATATGAAGAGAAAGATAAGCATGTTTCATTCCATCATACATCGGACGTTAACAATACCATACGTTAAAGATATATAATTCGATTATTTCTAGCTCTTTCATGATGATAATTTCGTAAAATAAGAGATATAGGGAAAAACAAAAACAACAACAACAATAAAATCATACAGGATACTTACATATGTATGCTACATATACATGCAATTTAGACGATTCATCAGATACAAAATTAAAAACGAAAAATAAAACGACGAACATCAAAATGAAATGAACAAAGATATCAAAGTGAAAATTAAAGTCCTTTAGGTTGAATAACATACATGTATGTATGTATGGATATGTATGTACACACAACTTCTTCTGTATACTACAGTTGTCTATACTTGTCATCATTTTCACAAAGTCAAAAAAAAAAAAAATAATAATAAATAAATAAAAGTGAAAGGTAAAAAAAATCTAAAGCTAATCGAATTGAGTTATATCAAGTTATATCCTTTTACCACTTTAACACCATCATCATCATGAATATCTGTACATCATAAAAAATAAATGATATAAAAAGATGGAAAACAAGAAATAGATAGAGAGAGGGAGGAAGAGAGAGGTTTAGAGTAAGAGAAAAAAGAAGCTGGAAAAACAAAATTTTTTTTTCAAGGACTTAATGTGACCATAATGTATATTACAACAGGAAAAAGGAAGAAAAACTCAAGCTGAATTTTCTTTTTATTTTTCTTTCTTCCTTTTTTTTTTTTGTTTAGTTCAGTTTCAGAATTACAACAATACAAATAAAATACTATGATGATGACGGACGATGGTATGAGTAATGGATTTTTAGAGATAATCTAGTAAAAAATATAAAAAAAAAAAGAAAAAAAAAGAAAACGAAAAGGACGAATGAAAAAATTAAAAAAAAAATCATAAAAAAACTTACTTCATATTTTTATCAAGAATTATTTAAAAGGATTTTAGAAAATTTTTAAGTAAAAAACGTGTCAACACAGGAATAAGAAAAAAAAAAGGTGAGAAAAATAAAAACGAAAATGGCGAATAAAAAACATAAAATATCAAAAACCAAAAATAAACAACACCAACAAAAATGAAAACAAAAAATCTTTAACAATTTCTTAAAGAAGAACAAACATCAGGAAGAAAATATAAAGGAAATGTTTATTGAGAAAAAATTTGTCCTGTATGCAGTATCAATTTTGATGAAATTTCGTATTGAGCCATTTTCGTTGATGCACATATTATCTGGAATACATAAAATTTATTGTGCACATATAAAAATTAACATTTTGTTATCATTGTATTGAAAGGTGAATAAAATCCTTCGTGAATTCAGTATAAGGATGAAAATAATAATACAATGAACCTAAAAACAAAACGAATATTAGGAAAACTGAATCATCTCATTCATATTTCTCGCATGGAATCCTTGTTGTAACAAGAATATAATTTATGTGGTTTGCATTATTGTGAGAAAACAAAAATTAACAATTAAAATTCCTATAACAAGAACATTAATTTAATCGTTTTAATTATTGATCTTCGTAACTGTATATGTGGCTGCACGATATGAAAATTGATCACATCAAAAAGTAACATGTAAAGTCCCCTTCTATGGTATTTGATTTACTTAACTTTCAGTCTAAGGATCTTGAATATTCATGTGTGTGAACATTTTCTTTAACTCACCTACAGGACATTGAAAATATTTTCATATTTACGAGAGATGTTATGTCTGCTTAATAGTTAATTACCTCGTATTCATCTGAATTAAAATTTAAAAAAAAATAAAAAATAACCAAAAATCTTAACGGTTGAATACCAAATAAGGATATTAATGTGTCAAAATTTTAAGATGAATTACAAAGATTCTTAACCTGATTAATACTCGTATGTTTATAATTACGTGCACTGAAACTGAAATATTTTATGTATACGTAGTAAGGTACATACATATGTGAGGTATATCGAACAAGAACAACCTGCCTCCGAATTATGTAAATCATACAATAACCGTTACTTTAATTACATCGGTATGTAAGGCAAAAAAAAAAAAATACATTTTTTCATATTTTCATTCAAGGAAATGACACAAAAAGAGATGAAAATTTTTTAAATTCCTGAATCTCTGCTTGTGTAGAAATGTGGTGCATGAATGTATATAATAGAAAATGCATCCTGTTTATCTGTGGTGTAAAAAATTTGTATACGGACACACAAATAATTAAAATGACTGATTAGGTGATACTAAATATTTTGACTGCCCTTAGCGAGTGATAGATAATTAGAAAGAAAAAGAACAAGTAAACAATTTTTTTTCTCATGTCCTTCGATTGGAAATTGCATGTGAAAGAAGGGAATTTTTATTTTTTTTTTTTTTCTTCTGGAATTCTCATTTCCTTTATACAGATCATGTACATCATCAAATGTTTTAATTAAGGACATATATTACACAATACATACCCTGTACATATACTCGTATAGATCTGTCGATGGTAATATACATAGAAAAATTTGGGCATCTTGTTCAATGTATTAAATAAACCGACCATACAATTTGGGATGCAGAATTCGAATGCACCTGTATTTCTGATCTTAAATATTATGTATTACGTATATAGCATGTGCTTCCATTTAGAAGGTTAATATCCGTTATAAATACACAGAATGCACCCGAATATAAATCAAAAAAATTTTTCTAAATTCAATCAATAATATAAATTTTTGTTTTTGATGTGTTTATGTCCGATCCTTAATTCAAAATTATTTATTTTTTATATTTTTAATTTTTAAAGTTAATTACACGATTACAAAATTTATATGAGATTCTGATCATCACGTGTTTCATTTCAGATTAAATCTAATTTAGGATTACGTACAAAAGTAATTGAAAAAATAATTAAAATTTGGAAAAATCAGTTTCATTATTTTAGGAGTATTGGATTTTTGTTCTTTCATCATTTCTCATTGTAGTCATAGAACTTTTATCGTTATCATCCACTCACATTCAGTATGGGAGTACATAATTGCGTGTATAGTTAATGATTCTGATAATGACATCACGTTAATGAGTTTATAAAAATAATTTCATCTGTCGTTTGAACAAAAAAAAAAGGATGAAGAAAATATGAAATGTAAAACGAAAATTGAAATTAACAGATTTTTTCAAACGTTATATGACTTTTTTATATAATACGTAAACCTGTAGACTTCAATTTTTATGATGATCCCATCTCATCATCATCATTATCTCGTCATCATTGTCATTACCTTCAATCTTCGTCAAATTCTGTATATCTATATTGTGTCATTACATTATATGAAAAATTAAACAGGACAAAATCATACCAAGATTTACCATAAATCGTATTGCATTGTACTGTATACAAGTATTTTCAAAGTGCATTATTTGATTTTCTTACGTATATCTTCTCGTGGTATATGCGTGTGCATATGTATATGTAAATCGGATCGCAATATGTCACAAAATTTTTTAAAAACAATTCCCTTATTCCAG
Organism: Villa cingulata; assembly: GCA_951394055.1. Classification (NCBI taxonomy): domain Eukaryota; kingdom Metazoa; phylum Arthropoda; class Insecta; order Diptera; family Bombyliidae; genus Villa; species Villa cingulata. The sequence goes on along the minus strand of OX596019.1, from coordinate 419,179 downwards.
TAATGATATGTAGGTCTAGGTATATAATGAAAGTTTGATAAACATGTGTTTCCTTGCTACATCATATCCAGAACGTATACATACATATACGAGTATATATTCAGTTATCCGCGTAAATATCGTAAAAAGATAGAATACTGACTGAATAAAAATTGAACTAAACTAATTATTTCGTCTGCCCATATATCCATTCATGCTATACTCTCTATACTACGATGTACACTTTAACGATTCAGTTTTATATTTTATCTTTAAAAAGTTTTTTTTTTTTTTTTAATTTATTTGACTAACGACAAAACAAAAAAGGACAAAAATGTAAAACTATGAAAAAAATAATTTCTATATTACTCGTGCACCATATACTTATGTATACCATCGCACATTTACATATAAAACGGTTGTTGTAGGTGTAGAACAGATGACAGGAAATATTTAAGAAAATCAAAATACAAAAAAAAAGAAAGGATATGGTCCTCTAGAACCAAAAAAAAAAGATTATTTTTTTCTTTGACTAAAAAATGATGTGATTCTAGTCTTTATTGCATGCGTATATGATGGACCTGTTGTTGTAAAATTTCGTATATGCATTCAAAAAATGAAATTAATACACTTTTTATAGTTTGTCTGTAATTTAAAGGACATTTGTTATATTTTGTGTTTTTTGATTTTTTTTTTTAGTTTTTGAGTACCAACAAATGTGACAAAAATTGTCGTATTTACATCACGTTTTCATGTTGAACAAGAAGAAATATTCTATAATTTATTTATTTATTTTTTTTTTTTTTGGAAATTTTTTAATTTTTAATATATTATCTGTCTATGTGTGTGTGTGTGTGTGCAGTATGTGTGTAGTCAGGATTAAGAGCCATACTAAATTATACAGACAAGACACTTGTTCATTTTTTATTTATTACTGAGTAAGAAAAATTCATACACACTGTGAATATTTTAAAGAAAAACGGATAAAATAATCCTTTGGGAAAGATTAATAAATTTGTGTTGGTATGTATTTCCTCTTCCGTGTGTAAATTTCATGTAAGATTTTGAATACTAGTAAATAATTTATGGTTTTTCTAAAATTTTGTAATAAATTTGAAATCCTTAGAATTTTTTTCATTTATAAAACGCCACCAATAGCGCTATCTATCTTTCCTTCTAATAAATATTCTATAATGATAGTATTTTGACCAGAAATATTTCATTTCAATTTGATTTCTTTTTAACGTCCTTTTCCAAAAACTATTGAAGTCACCGTACCGTAGCCATTTTCTTCATTAAATTTTACAAAAAAATTTCAATTTCACAAACAATTAACAGAACTTGTATAGCTTGCCAAAAATTGACTAACTATAACGAAAAATTCAAGTTAATGCTATAAATTCATTTCTAAATAGGAGGTCCTGGAATGCAATTAAAATGATTTTTTTGTTCTCTTATCTTTCTTTATAGTCTTTTTTTTTTCTTGTTCGTAGTTCTGAAACCCTTAATTATTATCCGTCGTCGTAATATGTCGTAATTTAAAGTAGAAATAATTTTCTTTTCTTTCTTATGTTGTTGAAAGGATAATTATTAGTTTATTCATAAATTTGCCTTCTTATCCTTTCTATTTAGAAATAAATTACGGGGATAATTTTTCGTTTAAAAACTACAAAATCAAATAAATTATAGAAAATGAATTTTTCATCAGAATCCTGTAAATATTTTTGTATAACATAAACTATTGCTTATTTCCTTTCTAGTAATTCAATATATGTGTATGCGTAATATAATTATAGACATCAATGCATTTTTTTCTTACTCGAGATTGTACTTCATTGGAATCAAAAAATTTGTTCTATTGTTGCATATTATTGCATCGAAAACACAATCATTGCACAATTCATAGTTCGTTGACAGGTATCAGTACCGCCTTTTAAAAATCATTATCGCGTATATAGTCATAAGATTCGTACAACTTCCTGAAATCAAAACTAATTCGAATTTTATGTATATTTACACACCCAAAATGTAGAAATATTAGAAAACCCTTATAGCAGTATCCTAAAAATTTAATAAGAACTCTGTAAATTTTATAAGGAAATAATTTTACTTATTATAGAAATGATGCAGTAATAATTTATTCGAATCGAAAACTGCATAATATAAGTGAAGGTGTTACTCCTTGTTCCTGTTTTCCATTTCTTATTTTTTGTGCTAATACTCTTTTAAAATACAAAAACACGTAATCCTACATTCTCTTCTACTTATTTTTTCTTGCCATTTATTCCATAATTTCATATTTTTCTGAAAAAAATTTGAAAAAGAAATTCGAAAAAAACAAAAATTGCGCACCTATTGAATGCAATTTATTATGATACATATAATGGCTGGCATCCAACAGAATATCGTTACACAACGGCTGATATTACATATTACATATATTTCAAACGAACAACAGCAACAACAACTAATATACGGTTGCACTAAAAATTATTCCTTTTCCTGTGTTCCATGTACATGTGTACGAGTATTTTACGAATAAAATAATAAAAAGGCGTCTAAAAGTAGAAAACAATTGTGCAAACGACTAGCCAATGTCCAGTTTTAAAAGGTATCCTGCTGTGTAAAATATATGTACTAATATATTTTTCGTTATCCCTTTGCCATTATCTCAAATAAATAATAATATATTTGTTAGTTTGTATAGTATAGGAATGAATGTAATATCCAAAAATACGTAAGGATATTACATATCTACCAACCTAACGCACAACGTTGCAACACAACAACAACAAAAATATACATACTAGAATACACTATAAAATAAAATAGCAACAAAAAAAAAATCCATTTCAAAAGAAAGGATGATGAAAAAGGATCAATATTCAAGATAATTGTGCATATACAAACATGTACACATGTACGAATTTTTAGTCAAAATTATGTACGTTATACATACCTATCCGTTTTTGAAATTTTGTAAAGTTGCACATTTTTGAGAAACACAAAAAAAAAATAAGAAAAGAAAAACGAAATTTTTGTTTAGCTGGACAAGGGTTGAAGATTATTATATTCAATTCAAAGGGATAAATTATTATTGAACATTACACAATTCTATATACATTATCTTTATGTATACGAGTATATGGACAAATGTACATACATACATTGTTACATTCGTGGATGCAATGTATGCATGTTTCATATGAGGAAAAATGAAGAAAAAAATAAATAAATTTCAGATAAAATGAATAATGGTTCAAATATCTGAACGGTGTCAAGAATAAAATAAAATATATTTCATTTTCTTTGTTTCATGTATCCTTTTTTTGTTATTTTTGCTTTTGTTTTGCTAGAAAAAAATATATTCTTCTTGAATAAAAAATATACGCTATTCTTGTAGAAATATTAACCAAGAAATAAGACGAAAATCATGAAATTTGAAACGATTTCGAAATAAGTATGCTAGTAGTATACCTATGTGGATGACGAGGATTTACACGCTTAAAATGAACAGTGTAATTGATTTGCTTATATCTGGGTTAATTTTCCTTTTAATGTTAGCCGGAGATTGCTAAAAATCCTACATTGTGTTTGAGTGCTTTTAGCTGGAATTAGAAAAATTCAAAGGAACACAAGACATTAGCTATAGAAAAAGAATAGATTGTTCCGAATTTAACGAAATGGAGAACATTTCAATATTTAAAAATTAAAAAATTTAAAAAATAATAAATATTTGTCTTACTTAGTTCAGTAGAGCTTACAGCCTATCTCTGGAAATATTCAACACTTTTCTGATTTTCAGGATTTTAATTATAAATTTATTTTGTGCTGGCTCAAGGATTAGAGAAATTCTTTTGCTCTGTAAAATTTCCCCATGAGCAGAAAGCTGAGAATTTCATTATTGTGCACGAGAAATCAAATAAAATAAAAAAAAAATTCGAAACAAAACTGAAAACAAAATTTAACCGCATCATCACCTACAATCACAAATAGAAAAAATATTTTTGAACCCGTTACCAAATCCTTTTTCTTCTTTTTGCGATATGATTCTCATTTCTCCTTTCAAAATGATTGCCTTACGAAAAAAAAAATGTAATTTTTGTTTTTCTTATTTCATTTTTTCGGTCGATTACCTATCATCGCAATTTTATGCGCATTATACACCGACAACAGTATTAAAAGGTATGGAATCCTTCTAATAGCAGATTAATGAACAAAGCAATATACTAATAATAATAATAATAACAGCGACAACAAATGTATTCTTTTTTCTTTGTTCATATTTTTCGTGATCCTTATACGATTTGGTTGATTATTTTCTTCTCTTTCCACATACAATATATGTATATATATACATTTTTTGTTATCTTGAATCCTTTCTTTTTCAGTAAAATATCCTTATTTTTCTAATACATAAATATAGGTATATGTTTTTATTATTAGTTTTTGTCTAATATTGTCCTGACAGATAATGTCATATTATATTAATACAAAATAAAATATCCTTAATCCGTTCACTACCATACACACACTATATCACTATATTGTGTACTCGCATTCGTATGTGTGTTGACATAATATAAAAGGTTTGTCATATATATGTATGATATTGTCCTGTATGTTTATAGAAAATTAAACTTCTAGATTCATTTGTTTTTTTGATCTAATTTTTGTTTAGTTTTTGCTCCGACACTTCCTTTGATCTTCCTTTTTTCTTTATTTCTTTGTTTTTGTTTTCTTGACTATACTTTTGCACAAAACTCTATATTTTTTTTTTAGAATCTGTATTTGAAAGTAAAGTAAAGTGAAAATCCTTTCGAGAAAAAAACAAACAAAGAGTTCGCGTATTTTATTCTATTCCAGATACTAGATTATTATATTTTTTTTTTGTATTATCTAGAAGGAAGGAAGTTACATTTATGTACATATGTATTATCTCTTTGTATGTGTATGTATATTAACTGCCACACAGAGGATTTTTTTTTATTTTTCTGCAAAATATCGTAAGTACATAGGAATGTGTCTTTTTCGACACAGAAACAATTTATGCGATTAGTCCATATTAGGCTATATAAACGCACCACACCGTATATTGTGTATATGTATACTTATAATACTTACTACGATGAGTATAATAAAGTGCAAAAAAGAATAAAAATCTCTTAATCCGTCTGTTTGTTGTCACAAATATCCAAGGTATATCCGACTAATATCCCAAATATTGTACTTGTTTAGTAGTCATTATTTTTTACTTTTTCTTGGTTTCTATGTACATGTATTCCATTTTCATTTTTTCTTTTATGCATTTAATACTAATACAGATCCTACACTGTTCTAATAAAACAAAAAAAAGGATTCAATATTTATGTATCTTGTATACACACTTTAATATGCCTACTCGTCTCGTATTTATATAAAGCGCTCTGTTATTTATCATGTTCATATATTCGCAAAAATTTCCTTACATTGCACATAACTATGATAGAGATGATAGGATGTCCCCAACTATAAAATAAACAGGGCAGGATTTTAACGTAAGAAATAGAATGCGAATATTGTACAACAAAACAAAACACAGAAAATCAACTAACAACAATTTATACTTGCTCCTCTACTCTATACGTACCCTGTAGCAGCAGAGGTAATTTACTTAGCGCATGGTATCTGTAGTATACTACGTAGTATGCTACTATGAGCAGCATTATCATGTGGACTCATTTTTGAATTTTCATCATTAAAGTTCGAGTGATGCCTCGTTTAATCGGCAAATCCGCCACTGCCTTTATGAATGGTATTTAAGACGAAAATCACGTGAACAACAACAACAGTAACAGAATCTTTCAAAGATTATGCGACATAAGTAAAAAATTACTTACATATTTGAGTTAAATTAAATTGTAAGAGAAAATGAAATTAATACCGAAAGGATCAAAGATTTTCAGTAAAGTAATTTGTGGTATTTGTTAATTACATCTTTAAAAGAAAAAAAAATCAAAATTGTAACAAAATACTAGTTGTCGGTTAAAGTGTAAATTTCTTTCGAGATGGATTCACGTTTAATTAAAGGATTTCTTAATTTTCATTTCTTTTTGTTTTTTTTGTGCATCAGGATTAATTTTTAAGCTCTAAACTCTAACACATACACGAGTTTCCATATCAGTTTATTACAATATTTTTCTAGAATTATTTGTATTTTTCAGTATCAAGGATTCTTCATATCATTTTCAGTACAAAATATTCGGTTGTTGTTAACTTGAACGGTTGAACTTTATGTAAAAATTTTTTGGAGGAGAATTTCTTCAAAAGGTTTTCGACACTTATTTACACTAAAATCGGTCGTGATAGAATTTATATGACATTGATACAATTTAAAATACTAGGTTTTAGTACTGAATTTTTACTTTTTGAACTTTTTTTAAGTAATTCTAGGCAATTTGAAGAGAAAAACTGAATGCTTTTAGTTAAACTATAAAATTTCGTTGTCAAGAATGTTGAACAAAACCATTCGTTTCATATCCAGATTACTTTAGTCAGCTCTATGTCCTCCAAAATCGTCATAATCGTTAGGAATCAATAATTCTCCATTTTAATAAAATCATATACTCACACACACGCACACAATATTTCCTATTTTCTTATTTACATCATCCCTGTAAATGAGATTATACAATTTATTTATTTCGATTGACCCTTTTCTATTTTATTTTATAAACAAAGAGGACTCATATATTTTTTCGAAAAAATTTTCATTTTGAATAGTGAATATTTACGTGCATCAAAAACAAAATTCAGGAAGGGCGCAATTTATCGTGATAACGTAAAAAGGGAAAATATTTACAATGTCCAGTCAATGGTATACGCAACTACCACTACAACTACTGAATTGCATTCAAAAAGCAAAAGGGATATGAAAAATTAAAAAAAAAAAAAAACTTCAAATATGTAAGTAAAATCATAGACTAATCTATAGATAGGAAATGACCGTATAAATTTTTAATACACTTTTGAAATCGATCATAGCTGGCAGAAACTTGAAGAATGGCTGGCAGGAGCTTTTACTGAGAGGAGAGATAATTTTTCGCTCACGAATTTCCATATATATTACATATATTGTAGATTTCAATAGCTGGCAATGAAAATACATGCATATTTATTTAAAAAACAATACACAATACATGTTCATTGCAATAGCTGGCAGTAGTACTGGAATCAATATAGAATATTTATCACTGATCAACAAAGCAATAAGATGTGACACTCTTTTTTTTTTTAAATTTACTAACACACATAATTACTTATTTTAAAATAATAAAAAAAATCAAAATTCAATTTACAAAAACAGTACAGAATTAATGTACTTATGTCAAATCCATATTTCCTTATAAACCGCCGTAATGAAGAAAAGATACAAAACAATATATACATGTGAGCAATACAATCATTTTTTCACAATGCATTTTTAAAGGCGATCTGGAACTTTTTTTTTGACTACCTGACGCGTCATTATATCAAGATATAAGGTGATTCATATAATTTCTGAGAATTTTGAAGACAAGAAAAAGTTTATTTTGTTAAGCTATATATTAGAGTAAGAATTTAATTTATAATTAAGAAATTTAACAAAAATGTAAAAACATTTGATATCAAACACAAAATTTTAAGTGTAATGCATTTACAATTAATTTTGTTTATTTTAGATAAAAAATTTTAAATAACAAAATTTGTACTTTTTTTAATGAGTAGGTATACACTGTAATAATGTTATATTTTTTAAAACAGTTGGTGTTGCAGTTCCATTTTTTTTGTCTCTTTTTCGTATACAAAGGCTCTTAATTGCTATCGACTTTTAGCAAAACCGTTAAGGCCGAATGAATAACGGGACAAAGGTCATGAGAAATTTTTGCTAACGCGTGCTCAGTGTCATTACTGTATGAATATAGATATACTGTGATTTCAATAGCTGGCAATGAAAATACATGCATATTTATTTAAAAAACAATACACAATACATGTTCATTGCAATAGCTGGCAGTAGTACTGTGTTATACGGTTATGTTATACTGGTTATACTTATGTTATACCGTCATACATGGTCTTACTTGAATCATGAATATAGAATATTTATATTCATGTAGCCAACAATACAGATTGCATAGTATCAAAGAATATATAACTAACGTAACTAGTAGATATATATTCTTTGATAGTATGCATGCACATATGTGTTAGATACTTTCAAAACCAGTTTTAATTGTATATATAATATCACAGATAAGGATATTTGTATGTGATAATATATATTATTATATTCATTGCCAGTCATAACATAAATTTGTTGAAAATTTAAATTTCCTTTAGCCTACTGTCACATGAGTCTGATTCTGAATCTGAAAAATTCAGAATCACTTTCAAATGCATTGTAGTAAATGTGACTTGTTACATGGCTCTGAAAAATTCATCTTCTAAAAAAATTCCGGTTCGTACTTCCGTTTTGTAATCTGATTATTTTCAGAATAGAAAATGAAACATGCTGACAGTAAATGTAACATGTCACATGTACCTGAAATCTGAATCTGAATTCATAGCTAAACCACTCAATAAATTGACATAAAATTACTTGTTTATATACAACTTGAAGATCGTAAGATAGAAGACAGAAGACAGAAGACAGAAGATTAACTTTATTTCACCCTCCATTGAAAAGTGCGTCTTACCAACGTACTCGCCACTCATAGTAGTTATTGTTCGATGGTTTAATGTTCACTCGATAAGTAAAGTGTTTTATAACAATAACAAATTTAAAGAAAAATATTGAAAAGGAGTTTTCAGATTCAGAATCAGAATGAACAAAAAGTGAATTCTGAATCTGAAATTTTACGTTTCAGATTCAGAATCAGAATAATGTGACAGTAGACTTAAAATATACGATTTTGTACATTTGCCTGTTATTTGATATTTTTTATCATTTCCGATAAGAATATAGCTACATAGATTTTTGATTTTTAAATTTGTTTTTTCTTCAAGATATACAAGATTTCAAAAGATTACAAAAGTTCTCTCATTTATTTTCCTTATTCTGATTTTATAGCTTTTTCAAAATCTCTCAAAAGCTATTTTGATGTTTACTTAATAGTTATGAACACGATTTCTGCCATAAGCATTTCCAATCTATATTAGTCTATGGTAAAATGTTATCAATAGCTAAACGGCCATCTTGTTAGATATATATCCTTGATGGATGGGTAAATAACGATAATATTAATGATTTTTCATATCTCTATATACATAATTGTGCATACACTCGTATGTGAAATTTATCCATTTTTATCCTTTAAATAAACAAAATTATCGTTACATAATGAATACAATTCTCTTAAGGATATTCGATAAAAAGAAAATTCATTTTTCTTATTTTATTTTCTTTTGTTTGTCTGTCGTTTTATATATACATATATGTGCAAGCATCAGTCAGTTAGACAGAACAACCAGTCATTTTGTTGCGCATATGAATGGCTTATAATGTTTGTTTGTTTTTCTTTCTTTTCGATTTTAAAGATTTTCAAGTGTTTTGTGCATCCGTTACATGTCTTATACTTGTAGCAATGTGGGAAAGGTATTTTGTATTTTGTTATTTTTGCGAATGGATCATCATCGTCATTCACGATCATCGTCATAATCATTATCATTATTCTTGTGTAGTCCTTTATCTATATAGTTACACAAAAAATTACATAAAATAAATTGCACAGTTTTTGAGCCAAAAATCATAAATTACTGTCAAATATGCCACCTTCATTTATTTATCTTTTTATTCTTATATTTTATACACATGTGCATACATATGTTTCTTTTTTTTTTTTATTTTGTTGCAAATATCCTTTATCGAATGTTTATTTGTTCAAGGAATTGTATCACAAAAGTATCAAATAAAGAACAAAATAAGAAGATACTTTCTTATATTCTTGCATCAGCATGATCAGAGTATAACAGAATTTTAAACGTTTAAAATACTTAAAAATCGATATACTTTCTATACATTATGCACATAGTAACGTAAATGAAAAAAAGAAAATACTTACAAATATGCAGTGAAATCATTATAAAATTTCATTTGAAATTTGGACAATAGGACACTCGTAAAAATGTATACCAGATATAGGGTATAAGTAGATTGCATTAAAATTTCACAATATTTAGCTGAATCATCCTGTATGTGTAAAAAATTATCCTTTATAAGTATGTGTATCGGTGGTAGCTACGTCGTAAATGAATTTATTTGCTCCATGGTATATATGTGCGATATTTGCTTTGAATGCTTTATAAAATTATCAAATGAAAGAAAGAAATGTAATGATCAAATTCTAAAAAAATAAAATGAAAAAAATTAAATAAAAAATGTGCGTACATGAAAAAGGATACGGATAGGAAAAAAAGGACATAACATTATATGTATAAGTATTAAAAATAAAAATAATCAATAAAGTAAAAGTGATAAAAAAAAATTTACAAATGATATATAAGAAGAAGAAAAAGAAAAAGGTCATTTTCAATCAATCATTATGAAATTGACCAAAAAGGCTTCAATATCTAATTCTATTACGTATATATGTATATTTTCTCGTTATTATTATATTCTCGTAATGCATATACTGCTTATGCGAAATATACATACATATATTATATCCTTGGACTTGGACCATTCTTTACCATCCATAAATCCTTTGTAAGACTTCTCAAATTTCATGAAATGTTAAAAAATCGAAATTTCATAAATATAATAATGTAATATTATGTATAAGACATATACACTGTTCGCATATTTATGCATATGTATATGTATGTATGTGAAAAGATGACCCGAAAATATATTATTTAAAGTAGAGCGGAAAACCCTTTTCTTCTTCTTCTTTTTCTACTCTTTTATTTTTTTCATCTTGTCAAATAAATACATAATACATGCGTACGTATTCGTACATATATACAAGTGTATTATATTATTATATTTCTTAAAGGAGGACATATTATATCATTTATATTTATATTTTGCAAAAAGAATAAAAAAAGAAAAAGGATTTTTTTTTCTTCATATTTCAGCCTTTTTCTCAATCAGTTTTTTTTTCTAGTTTGTTGTAAGAAAAAATAAATGAAATTTCATCAATAACATGATGACCACCAGCTGGTAAAAAAAAAAAAAAATTGAACAAAAAGAAAATAAAAAAAAAAAAGGATCACATAATTTTATATGACCATTCAGTTAGAAAATATAATAATTTATTCTTTTTTTTGTGTATCCTTTCGGCCATTTTTATGTTATACACTACACACAGCATACATATCGATACACCATATATACATATACACTACTCGTGTATATGTTACATATTTATGAATTTATGTGAAATGCTCATATAAAATGATGTCACATAACAACGAAGTCAAAGTTAAAAAAAAAAAATTATTTTATTTTTTTTTAGAATTTTACTCAATCCTTTTCAATTTGAACGGATAATAATGACCAATATATCCTTCTATTATAAGAGGAATATACGTACATATTCGGTACGGTCTAAAATATCATATATAGTTGGTATAGTTTTTGTTGGTTTCTCGTATTTTCTTTTTGTTTTCGTCCTGTAACTATTGTAAGATTGTTTTTTGCGTTATTTGAGAATTCTTTTGCCTTTTACCACTGTACATTAAAAGAAAAATGAAAAAAAAAGGACAATTTATGAACCATAACTTATGACAATTTAACTACAAACAAAAACGAACATCATTCTTAACATATAATAAGTATAACATTACACGCACATGAACGTGTACATAAGTGTACATATACGTAAAAATTCCTTCTGGATTCAATTATACAAAAAAAAAAAAAAGAGTTTAGTTATGCACTAAATAAACGTAAACCCATATCACATCGGTTAAGAATATAATAAGATAAAAAACTCAACTAAAAATCTATATTAAGTATGCAATCATTTCCGTAACGAATCGCTAAAAAAAAGAAGATAAAATTCTATCCTATCTAGGATGTGTACATATCTGGTTCTGATATGGTATGGAGATGATTTAAGTAATACCACATGAGGTCTAAATTCTATATTTGAATCGACTATGATAAAAGGATACGATGATGAAATAGAAATCTTGTTATTGTTATTACATTTATACTTATACGTTTATCATATAATAATAATGTATATCCTTTTCTTGAAAAATTATGTTTTTTTACAAAAATTTTTATGTTCACATTATTATCATAAAAATGTCCTTTCATTGTTTAAAAAATGAATTGAAATGAATTTTATTACTATAAATGTGAGTCCTTTTTTTAAGTGCATATAAGAAGCGATCAAATATTGTAATATACATTTTGTGGCTAAAAATTTTATTACCGCATATAAAAAAAATGAATGGATATTACAATCAAAACTGGACTAAATACATAACGTAATCTATATTGTATGTGGTCTCCATATATGCAGATGATCGTTAAAAATGTATTGTCTTTAAGATTTTTTCAATTGATTTTGAATCTCGACTATAATGTTGATGTGTTAATCTCAAATTTTCTTCATAAAATACACGAGAATTTGATTATAGAAAATTAGAGTGAAGTTTTGGATTTTGTTTATTATTACACTGGTCTGAAATATTTAAAAAAAAAAAAAAACCTTACCTTGTTTCTGGAATAGAAAAGAACATTTTTTATTGAAGCTACAGTTCCAATGGCAGCTCCCATAAATTCTCCACAAAAACAAATGCCATCGCATGTCATAGTCTTATGTGTGGCTTGTGAAATTTAAGAACTACATATTTTGGCTGTATACTTGAATTCCTGCAATATTTACCGGACATGTAATCTAAAGATAAGTGCATCAATACCTAACCTATAAAAAGAAACGGATAAATCGTCTTGTTTCAATATTCAAAGTCGGGCTTTTCTTAATGAGGTTTAAAACTGTTGATGATAATTTTTTGTTTCAACTGATAATGTATTAATACTGAAATTACAGTTCAAGTTCATGAAAAAAAATAAAATGTAAAGCAAAACTGAAAGAATATTTTTGTGTGAATACTTGTATACTTGTATTTGTATATTACACATTAGACATATACGGAGATACGAGCACTTCAGTTTCAGTCTATTAGTGTTTCATTCTCTATGCATAGGTATGTAGCACAGTATAGCATATAAGTAGTTATGGTTTTCATTCAACTTTTCTGTTTTGTTTGTCCTTCTGTATGATTCTTTATTATGTACTTTATACAATAAATAGCCTATATGTATATCTAAAATCTTTTAGTATAAAGGATTATCTAGGATAAAACTACTGTTAATGATGGAATACAAACACACATGAAACATGAAAAATAAAAAAAAAAACATGATCATCATCATCATCATACGAGCATAATGACAATAATAATAATAACAATAATGGTAGCAAATAATATATAGGAGAAAGAAAAATGAAATAAGTAATATACCTATACATATACGTTAAGAAAAAGGATTCATTCGTTCATCATTTATCCATATCCGCAAATATGTGTGTCCTGCTATGCATATGAATGTAGTTGGTTGTAGATAACATAATGAATAGCATACGCTCTTATAGATGTACACTAAATGATGAGTATTAATAGCAAAAATAAATATGTTTATATCTTTTTGTTTGTTAAAGGATCATCCAAGGAGTTTGTTTGCAAACAAATGGATAAATGTACGGATACCTATATATACTATATATGCGGTATATGTACAAATGTACAATGAACATAAAGAGTAAATCTATCTGTAACATAACTGAACTATACACTGTAATATGCAATAATGTACAAGGATTTTTACTCTAATTTCTATATGTACATACGATGTGTGTATGAATATGCTCAAGTATTTATACGGATAAAAGAAAAAAACAAAACAACAATGGGAAATTTACTCGTGTAGGAGGCGGATAAGTAGAGCAAATTCTTGAAATTATATGCACAATATATACACAGGTATGTAGGTTTACGTTTACTTGAAAAGATTTTGCATGAAAATTTATCAGAATTTATTTTATTTTCATTTTTATTTTCAATTTATATAATAACAGATTCAGATGGACAAAGATACATGCCAGTTTTCATAAAACAGGGGAACCAAAAAGTATACAGAAAATAATGTACGATAATATACGATAATATTGTACAATCTCTCATATTTTAAAGAAGAACAACAAAAAATTGAAAAAATCTTCCTTTATTCGTAAGTTTCATTTTATTTTTTATTCGATATAAGAAAAGAATTATTTTTCTTTACTCCTTTAAAAGAAATCACAAAAGACCAAAGACCAAAGTATGTATACATACATTACATTCAAGTATACTCGTACATACATAAAAACCCTAAAAGCGTATATAAAAATGACAGGCAATTCATAAAAAATTAAAAAGAAAAAAAAATGAATAAAATAGAAATGAAATGAAACGCATTGCTATAGAAAAAAGGATTCAAAAAGTAATTTCATATAAGGAGGTGTTCATATGTTTTGATTTATCGCCCCTAAAATACAATGTGTTTGTGTCATAACGCTCCAATGAATTTTATATCAAAGGATATGTACATACATAATATATATGCATCCATATAAACAATCACTTACATTCAAATGTACATATGTATTTACAAAATACAACAAAATGAATTAATATATCTTCAGTAAAATCAATGAATATCCTTTTAAAATGTTTTTTTTTGTGTCTTATTTTTATTTAATTCTTCAATTCTGGTATCATAATTTGTATACTGATTTCTTTTTAAATCTATACGCATAGTATATCCTTTACTACAGGTTCGAAAGGATTAAAAATTATGAAATTATGGAATTATGAAATTATGAAAGAATTCAAATCAAAGGAACCTACATCTTCTTTGCCCAAGAGATTTTATTTTTATAGCTCAAAAGCTAAAATCTCCAAATGTCCAAGTTTATTAGAAATTTTTTGTTATTAACAAAAAAATTTAAATTTATCCTTATTCGTTGAAAAAAGGAAATTTCTAAATCAATGCTGAATCTAACTTAACTTACAACAGCACTACCTAGTGGTAATATAACATAATTCTATGTAGATAAAAAATATCATATATCATATCTAAACCAAAACAAATTTAGTGCAATCTACTTGTAGTTTTTTGACTTCGGTTTTCTAGATGGAAACACTATCTTTAATTTTTACTTTTATCTAAGTTAGTTCGATTGACAGTGACACATGACATATTTTATTTCTCTATCTGTTCAGTGTTCATTTTGTATTTGTTTTGTGTATCATCTATCATCCGTCATGCGTCTCATATTTGCACTTTGCAGGTTAAGAAGATACAATATTTATTTACAATTACATTTACTTACATGTGTTGTCTTGGTGATTTAATTTGAATGAATTTTTAATTAATTTTCTGTGATAAATTAATTAGAAATCAAAAAATTTATCCAAAAATTGAAAAATGTCGAGTTTCAAAAAGGTTTCTTCTCAAAAACCGATTCCAGGTACTCGAACAAGTCTACAGAACGGTCAAACGATAACATCCAGTGGAAATCCATCGCTAGATCACATTTTAGGTAGAGAACATTAATTTGCATTATTAATTTGAATTTTATTTTGAAGTTTTTGTCTTTTATTTATTTAGGTGGAGGAATCCCCATAGGATCGGTTGTATTAATTGGTAAATTTCAATTCAGAGTATTCTTTATTTGATTCGATACAGAAAATTGTAATTTTATTATTTTTACCGTCGTTTCAGAGGAAGATAAATTTGTCACATATTCTCGTGTACTTACAAAATACTTTTTAGCAGAAGGTATATGCTCAAATCATTCAATACTACTAGGAAGTCTAGATGAAGATGTCATCGAATTGGTAATTACGAAAATTCGTTATTTTTAAACTTGTAATATAAATAATATAAGTTTTGTTTCACATTCAGTCGAAAAAACTTCCTAAACCAACTGAAGAATCATCAGCATCATTATCATCATCTGATACACAATCAAATCCACTTGTAACAGATGCTGTAGACGAAAAATTGAACGGTAAATTCGATGAAATGCGTATCGCCTGGCGGTATCGTAATTTACCAAAAGTTAATTCAGAACAAACAACAAGAATTGGTCATAATTTCAATTTACTAGAGCAAATCGATCCAGACACAATACAACGATCAGATATCACATATTGGCAATATGATGAAATGACCGAAGAAGATTCTAGCATAAATGATAATATAATTTTTCATAATCGAAAATATTACAGTTTCTTAGACAAATTTTCGGATGTAGTTGAATGTGAAAAATTTTTAATAAATACTGAGAATACTAGCCAAGATGAAGATAAATCAATTCTCCGGATATGTTTAACATCTTTGGGATCACCACTTTGGTTCGAAAATAATTTCAATCAGGATTTCATAAAATTTTTAAGAATTTTGAAATCGATCGTACGAAATCGTCTTTGTGTGTGCTTTATCACGATACCAATGCATCTAATGGAATTGTTGGTAAATTGGAAATTGAATTTACGAACTGAAGTAAATATTTTGAAAGTATTGTTCGTTTTTTTTTTTTTTTTTTGAAGGATGAAAATCTTCCTCATCGTATACGGAATTTAGTCGATTTCTCAATTGAACTAGAATCATTTGCTGGATCTGATAAAGAAACAAATCCAGCATTCAAAGAATACAATGGACTTTTGAATATTCATAAGCTGACAGCTCTTAACTGTTTGATGGCATTTAAGCCGGAAACAACTGATTTAGCATTTAAATTGAGAAGGAAGAAGTTTGTAATCGAAAAATTACATTTACCACCAGGTAAGTGCTATAGTAGAATTTTTACTTGTAATTTTTTTGTTAATAAATAGTAGAGGTGATCAACGTTGAAAGAATTGTATGATTATTCATCTTTTTCATAAGTGAAAACCATTTCTTGGTGAATGTTGCCTACTAACCTAATCAAATTAAGTTCTTGAATATATCAATGCAATATTAATACGTGATTCAGCGTAATAGATCATGAAGCTGAATTATCTATTGATCTCGCATCGAAGAATTTAAAACTCATTTATGTATTTAAGAATTTTAAATTGATTCGCAAGATATATCAAGAAATTTTTAAAGGTATTCATGTAAAGCAGATATTTAAAATAGAAAACTTTTATATTTTTAGAACTTCAAGATAGTGAGCAACGAGAACAAGATGACATTGTGCCATCACTAAGTTGTGGGAGTAGTCAAAAACATCTTCTGGAATTTTAGCACAAATTATACATTATAACTTATTCTTTGGCTGTATTATTTAAAATACAGAATTTTTTATTTACGACAGGTATGTACATATTCGTGCAAAACATTCACGCGTATTTTTACTGAAATCATTTGTAGATTTGAAATTTCTTATCGTTTTGTTAGCATTATAAATTGTCGAATTTTATGTAAAATCTATAGAATGTAAATAACTAAAAATTATTGAAATAAAACTGAAACCAGAAAATAAATTTCAATAAAATGATTTTCATTTTTTTTTTCATTCTGTATTTTGCATGAAAAATTTTGTATTTGATAAGTAAGAATACAGCTCTTTTCAGAATTGTAAGCCTGCAGTAAGCTTGCGTAAGATTTATAAGAATTAATGATCATCTTTCTCATTTTGCGAGAAGCAATTTGATTTAATCTCAAGTTGATGGAATAAAGATTGCTGCTTTGCAAACAGCTGACGTCATATAACTGATTAGAATGGTATTCTATTTTTCGTCAAAGTTGAAGATTGTCACACGAAATCGATCACTGGAAAAAAACGCAAAAAGTAAAAAAAAAAAAATAACGATTACAATTTTTATGCACGCGTACAAATCTTTTAATGATTACGTTTATCATAATCGTAATAACATGCAGAGTGGATCACAGTTTTCTTTATCATCATCGTCACAATCACGGTGTAAAATTGTACACATGTATACATCAATATGTGTATTTTTATATTTCTCTTTTACCTTCTCGTGCTGGATGATATGATGTTCATGGTATCCACATGTGTTTGCTTTTTATTGTTATTACGCCTTCTTTTTTAATTTCATTTTTGTGTAAATTTCTAAGCTTTTTGTTTTGGTTTGTTTGTTTGATAATTTTTTTTTTTTTTCATTTTTATTGATACGCTCTAATGAATTTTACTTCCTCCTTCCTAAATGAAATAAAAATTTTTCTATACAAACATACACAAATACGTATTGTATGTTGAAAAATAGATGACTGCAAGCTAAATGAATTATATGAATGAGAATGGATGAATTCGACATGAAATGGAATCGATATTCGTGATTCGTTTTGACTGGTTTTATAATGGAGATTCTACTTTTGGAGTGGAGAAAAAGTATCGGGGCTTTAATAGGTAACATTAAAGCAATTTTTTCAAATGTTCATGAATTTTATTTAAAGTCAAATGTTATCTTTAAAATATTTGTAAATAACAAATATTGGAAGATCTAATTGAATATAAGAAATTGTATTTTCAAAGACAATACAAGGCCCGATACTTTTTATCCAACCTATCACCATATATGGTTGATTTTTTTTTTTAACGCTTCACCTGTTCTTCTTCATTCTTGTGCCCCAATCTAATAAATGTAATTGAACAAAGTAAAAATTTTGTTTAAAAAAATGTGATTTTTTTTTAATGATAATCATATAAGCTAATGATGAATGTGTGTGTAATATTTATTCATAGTCGCGTTATTATTATGTATTTTAGCTACAAATTTACCATTGTCCATTCATTTATTTTGTAGCTTATAGAATTATTATTATTCACATAAATCTGCGAATGTATGCGTATTTTGGTTGATATATAGATGTGATACCAGTGATACGTTATGATGTTACATGTTACCTTCGTGTCATAAAAGATCCCCCAGTCTTTTACCACTATTTTCATTGGTTTTTCTTCTTTTTTTTTTTTCAAAAAAATTTATGTCGACGATTATAAGCTTTATATCATATACGGTAAGTACAAAACTACCAACAGTTCATTATACGGACAGGTGGTATTGTTATGTGTACATGCATGCATTAAATTTTATGTGTAATGTAAGATTTTGAATACATATGTATATATAAATTCGATAAATGTACCGGATCGCATATTTGTAATGAAAGGAAAACAGCTAGAACAGAAATGATGAGTAGCGGTTTTAATTATTTTCTTTAAAAACTTCCTCGTCAATTAAAATTCAAAAAAGAAAATTACAAAATATGTAAACGTAGGCATCGTAAACGTAGAGGACATCACACAAACATTTTCAGGCCTTCATTCTAATTTTATTTTTAAAATTTTTAATTTTTGGTCTCTATCAGAAGTAGCTTATCATTTTAGTTTGAACAAAAAAAAATTGTTTTGTTCTAATTTTCTTGTTAAATTTTATTTAGTTTTTTTTTTTACTATTTTTCGTTCTCGTGTGTTTTGTTTACTATCGATAAACAACAACAGGGAACATTTTGTAAATCGCGTACCCCACATAATAGTAAAACAGAACCATTTTTTGAATAAAACCAAAAACATAGTAAAATTGGTAAAAATCAACCAAAAAACAAAAACCAGAAGGTATCTACTCATATCTATTGTTATAACAAAACAAACGACTAGTAGTCGTGGTGTTTTTTTGTTTTGTTTTAAAAGTGCGGAGGTGTTAGATGATGAGGTATACGTAACGTACGTATTCTCGCATACTAAAATTTTGATTTAATTCTATTTAGTTTACTGTGGATAGTTGGATAGATAACTTTTCAAAAAGAAAAAAAGGAACTGTTAATTATAATTTAAAAAACGAATTAAAAACTGAAAAATAAAATAGTTCAATTGGAAATATGTAAATTTTTCAGTTTATTTTTTATTTCTAAAAATTATTAATTCAGTAAAAGTAGAAGATAAGGGATATTTTTACGGTGGGTTTTTATTGAATCGATCAATTTATACGGGTGATTCTTATCTGCATATGTACATGATCATCGATCAGTTCTTATTAGCATTCACTTAGTTCAATTAGTTTAATGGACTAATTTAGTAAGCAGTTTAAAAACGAAATAAAATATTAAAACAGTTACAAAAATCAAATAAAATGCATTTAAGGAAAATTTTCAATCATAAATTTCTTTTGAATTGCTGTAATATTGTATTTATGGTGAGTTTTATGATTTTATATCGTTAATTTGTAAACTCTAACATGTAGCATGTAGGCATTCGATTGATTTTGAAAGTGAAATATGGAGTATGTGTGCAGAAATGAAGCACACATACATATAAATGTGTACATCTACATGTATGTAACGGATCATAATGTAATTAATGGATAAGAATTTTGAATTTTCTATATTAAAATGTGATGGATGCATACAGTGTGAAGGCTTCAAAAAAAAAAAAAAAAAATTATTCATTTCATCAGCATTTTGTTATTACATAGTTGTGAATTGTGAATTGAAGCATTAATTGGCATAAATTTTAATTTCGTTTTATTGCAATTTCATTATACAAATACGTGCATATTATATGCTATTTACAAAATGTCGAATAAAATTGTACAAATTTTTGTTATTTATCTCTGCCACCTTTTCAGTTAAAAAGTTTAATAAATTTTTTAAATATTAATTAATTAATTTATATTTTTTTTCTTATTGCTAATCCGTATGTAATTAATATTCATTTTTTTGTCACCTTTATTTTAGGCATGTGGTGCAACTTTACTATTTTCTGGATTCTACATATTCTCGGATACACATCGAATTTTACTATCAAGAATTGTGGCTGCAACAAATGAACAATTAAACGATTTACCACAACCAATGTTCTACTACATAGCGTTAGGATTATCAGTTGCTGGAACAATTGCAATTCTATCGGCAATAATTGGTTTTTGGGCTTCATGTTTGAATACGTATTGTTTTTTATCATTGTATTTTTGTATTGTTGTCATTTTATTATTAATTGAATCTGCAATTTGTTTGGCGATTACAATTTGGCCACAATGTCTTGGATTAAATTTAAATGAAACAAAAATGGTAAAAGCATTACAAGGTAATTATGGTATACCGGGTCGTGAACAATTTACAATTTCAATGGATTTGGCACAAACGAAATTTAATTGTTGTGGAATTAATAGTGATATAAATTATGATACATCATTATGGAGATTACAAGGATATGGAAAACGTGATTTAACAGTACCTCTATCATGCTGTAAATTAATAAATGATATTAACGATCAATTTGCATATTTAGATCCGAAACCAATTAATATATCATTATGTCAAGCATTACAGAAATTCGATTTTGAGAAAGCACGTCATACCGATTCATGTTTAACAAAAATCGATTTATGGTATCGTGAACAATATGTTTTATTTTTAGGTGCTAGCTTAATTTTGGCCATAA
Organism: Villa cingulata; assembly: GCA_951394055.1. NCBI lineage: Eukaryota > Metazoa > Arthropoda > Insecta > Diptera > Bombyliidae > Villa > Villa cingulata. The sequence goes on along the minus strand of OX596019.1, from coordinate 397,727 downwards.
TTGAATTTTGTGTATTGCTCAGTATCATATTGAACTGTACAAGAATTGCTAAGAAATCACAAAAGCTACAAAAATCAAATGATAAATTCGAATTAGAATCTAGATGTAGTGCAACACCACAAAATCGTACATTAATGACAAATAATAATAATAATAATTCTGTAATGACAGCTACCGAAAATATCTACGAAACAGATTTTCATAGTGTATCTGCATCATTACCATCTGTAATACCTACCGACATAAAAGAAGTATACATTCAACCGGCTGAATATCATAAAAATAAACATAATACGACATTTAAACCATCAAGAAATCAATATCACATTTCCAGAAGTTATTTGGTCTAGATCTCTAGCTATAGTATGTACGAGCACATAAGAGAAAGGATTTAATGCGTTTATTGAGTGAATCTTTGAGGATTATTTTTTAATTGATTGTGTGATTATGTGTGCTAAATAAGCCAAAATAAAAGCAAATAATGTGTAATTATAGAGATATTTTTTTTCATATTTTAGTTTTATGCTTGTTTTAAATAAAAACTGAGTAGATAGTATCAATCAATTACATACATTTATTTGCTCAATATATGATTGACAAAATGCTACTGTAATTGGATGATTAGTCGATATGTATATAGCTCAAATTACATACAAAGATTGTAAAACCAAATTTATATGTTATACACATTATACAGTAAGTAAACATTTTTAGAGAGATTTTAGTAGATAAAGGAACAATAATAAATTATACATTATTTAGTCAATTTTTTTTAAATTCAAATACTTTTTGTAGTTTTAAAAATTTTAAATTAAAATTAAGATTTATTTTTGTATATAAGTTAAGTCAAATATACACGAATAGAGTTTGTTTGTAACCAATAAAATAGACCTAGTCCAAAAAAAAAATTATTTTTTATGTTGATTGCAAGAAATACTCAATCAAAACATTGTTCGAAGTAACAGATTTCACCTCGATTTTCTAACGACTTTTATGAATTCAAAAATTATATAAAGCAAAGCTGGTAGCCCTGTAATTTATAAAACAGAGTGTGTGAAGGAATACCAAAAACAAGCAAACTGAAGAAAGGGGAAATTTCCCCACAGAATTTATTAGAAAACAATTGAATTAAATCTCACCCTACCTGTCTTTACTTTACTTTATTCTACATCTACCTACCTACACCACTTTATAATAATTTACTTTTGCCTTTTGCTTAGGCTCGTAAGTTTTTAAAGGGGAAAAAATAAGGTTATGAAATCTATAATGTGAAGTAAAACCGAAAATACAAAAATATAAGAAAATTTGATTAAAATAAAAGCCAAAATTTGTTTATAAGAATAAAATGGGGTGAAAAAATTTATTAAAATGGAAAATACATTTATAAAATAAAAGCAGATTATCCAAATATTAATTGTAAAAAGTGTAGTTTAGTTAAGTGAAAAGAAAACACAATAAAGAAAGGTAACCAAAACAAAGTTTAATTTAATAAAATATAATTATAAATATAAAAATTGAATATAACGTGAACGTGAAGTGAACGTGTGTAAAAAAATTTGTAGAGAAAGATTTAGTGATTTAGATAATTCTCTCTCCTCTCATAAAATGGTAAAATATCATTTCTCATTACATTTTATTTCATCTGCTTTTGCAACTGCAATGCAGGAATACAAATGCAACTGCAACAGTGCAATTATTCCATTCTGTTTTGTGGATTTTATATAGATGTCTCTTTCTCGAACATAAAGATTATCTAATTCGTTTCGTTTACGTTTTGTTTATAGCGAGAGCGACTTCACATTCACAAACGCTGCGAAAATTATACCTATAAAAATTACGCACACATATGCAATAACAAATATATTATGCATACGTATATTAACAATTATCACAATTGTTTACATACGTTGGTTGGTTTGGCCGTAACCCGTAAGCCGTAAGGTATTATATTTAAATACAAAGTGGTGTGAGCTATACACGTGATATTTTTTCTATCTTTCAACTTTTCGCACACTCATTTGAAAAATTTATATAGAACGTCGAATTCGAATTCAAATTTCGAAATGCTTTGATAAAGATTTATGTAAATGTAACGTTTAATTATATGTGTGTAAAAAAATATGAAAATATATGAGAGCAATGGAAATTGGAAACAAAGTTTGTTCATGTATATATCAGCGTTACCACTTTACTACAATTGTAGTAGATTTACTACTATTTTGTGTTTAAAATCAAATCTACTACTCTACTTCGGAAAATTCGAGATTTGCTACGTTTTTTATTTGCTGTTTAATATTTACTATATTTGCAGCTGCTGAAAGAAAATTTTCAGAATTAAATAATATGAAACCGAAAAATCGTAATAAGTTATCCGTAGATACAGCATCGGCTATTATGCTATGTAGAGAATTATTAGAAAAAAATCAAAAAGTATATGAACCGCCTAGAAGTTTAATGAAATATTTCAACAATTTTAAATTCATTAATGGAAATTACATTAAAATTATTATTATTATTAAAAACATGTACTTAATAAATGGGAACCAATTAAAATTAAATTTAATTAAAATTAAAAAAATAACTGTAAATGGAAAACTTTAATCTTATATTACTGAAATAAAATGTTTATATGAATATACAAATATGTAGTCTTTCAAAAAATCATCTCAAAGAAACAAAAAATAAGATATAAACAAATTTAAACCCAAAGCCAAATCCCAACCAATACTGCAAAACCTGTAAATATATTTTCTATTATCTACTCGTATGTATTTTTTTAATTTTTTAAATTTACTACTCTTTCTTCAATTCTACTACTTTTTTTTCATCCTATATACTTCGCTTTTATTAGGGGGAAGTGGTAACGCTGGTATATATTCGAGGCGATATATGCATACATAGACATACGTCTGCTAACACAAACACACCGACCGTGTTCGTGCCGTGCGTTTGTTCAGTTCAGTAAACAAAGAAAAGAATACCCAACAAAATATGATAAAAACAAATAAAGGATAGAAAAGTCTGATTATAATAAATTGAATTTAGACTGAGATGTCTGTATTGTGTATTATCTATCATTATCCATCTTACGTTTACGTTTTTACGTCTTGTGTTGTATGGTGTTTGTTATATAGATAGATTTAATTGATAGGTATATAGGGATATGTAGTTTAGTTTGGTTGGATTTTGGTAAAAATATAAAACTGGTAAAATGAAAACGACGAAAATGTTGAATTATTGAATTGGATCTACTGTTACTGTATGGTGATGATGGTGAATGCCTGACTAGTAAGTGATATGACGATTATTTGTGTTGCATGTGTTGTATTCAATGTGTAGAATTTTCATATACATGATACGTATACGAACAATAACAAATAGAAATAAATAAATACTGAAATTGTATAATGTATAGTGAAGTGAAGTATGTAAATTGTAAATATAAAGTGATCATTTATAACTGTATTTATACATATTTTATATAGAAAAAAATATTCACTTAATACACATCGCTTGTATTATAGGTATATTTAGTTATATTTTATATATTTTGTTTTGTATGCTTACTTACAAACTGATCATAATTTGTTCGTTTTCATATTTTGAACTTTTATACATTATACACAACTTCTATACTATTTTATAATCGTTATTCGTTATAAATTTATGTGATGCTGCTGATAGCTAAAGTAAATGTTAATGATATAGCGTATAGCCAATATTATATAGAAATAGCAACTAAATGAAAAACGACAATATTAATACACATTAGATTCATAAACATATGTATATTATAATGACATCGAATGTGTGATGAAGAAGTGTTTTATGTAAAATATGAGTGAGTGTGTTTAAAAACGGTGTTTTATATATTTTCTAATGTATTTACATTTCATATGATATAAGTGTATTGATAATTTGTTTTTATTATTTATTTAGATATTATATTTGATATGATTTGATACAAAAAAAAAAAAAACAGTAAAATTCAAGTGATAAAAATCAAACCTAACAAAATTCATTAATACTGTGTAACTGGAGATATATAAAATAAAAATTAAAACAAAATAATTATTAAAAATTATATACATATTCCTATAATAATTACAATAATTGTTACAGTACTAAAAACTAAAATCAAACAACAGTGATAAATTTTGATGTGAAATTTAAATTAAAATTTTTATGAAAAGAGAAAAAAGTGAATAAATGTTCGAAACAAAAAAAAAGTGTAACATTGAAAAGTAGAATTCAGTAAAATAAAAATCAATTAAAAGGTAGGTTTATCAATGAATTACTTATACATACTTATACATAATTCATGTCGCTAATTAGATCAATTAAAAACAAACATTAAACTACAAATTAAATAAATTGAAAAAAAAATAATAATAAATTGGGTTACTCTTACTACTAACAAACAATCTACAGTTGAAAATTCATAAGCAAGCAAAGCAAAATTGATATTGACACCAAATAAAGTACATTAACATTATTATTATTATAGTTTTTAATTTTATAGAGAGAAAAAAACAAATATGAAAAATCTAATTCAAATTCAACTTAAAAATTTGAGTACACAAAACAAAAATGTAACGAAAAGATAAGATAAGTACACAAATACAAAAACGAAATACAATTACATATTTTGTTTATTACACTGTTTTTACGCTTTTTTTTACATTACTTCACTTCCATTCAAAAAAATGCATGCAAATACATATACATATAGGATATAGGAAAATGAAGAAAATAATTTATGATCAATTGTTGATCAGTCAGATTCGATCTCATCTATCACATTATATAGTCGTATTCTTCTTCTTTGTTACACACATCATTACCAAACTACCGCCATTATCATTTTTGTAACTACCACACTACTGCATAGTACATAGTGCACATGTATTTGCTGCTTGTATAATCCGAATGCGAATGCGTACACAGGGCTACCAGTTGTTCATTTTCCCCTATATATCCATGAATTTACTACATAACATAGGTGTAAGGTGTAACTGATAACCCAGTCGTTCTAATCATAATTAATTTTAACTAATTTCATCGAGACTAAGAATTAATTGAAGCTATGTACGTCTAATTTTCACTGATAAGTAAAGCCAGAGCTACTAAAGAGACATATAAGATTTTTCATTATCGATTATCTGCTACAATTTACACTTTATCGATGCCTGTATTTTGTTTTTATCTACATATTTGATTTGACGTTTTCGTATGGTAGATGGTAACTTTATGACTATATAATATACAAAGAATAAAAGTGAACACGAATTTCAAACTCAACCATTAGAAGAACAGAAAAGATTATGAATCAATTTTTTTTTTCGGCTGGGTATTAATATGCTGAAGCTGATATCTGCAAATATCATATAATGATAATGCGTATGTAGATTTGTAATATGTGTGTACAGTGTGTGTATGTAAAGAAAAGAATACATATAATAGTTCAGTTACACGGCAAACAAAAACACGACAGAAAACAGAAATACAATACAAAATATAGATGGTGCAAAATTAAATGAAGAAATGAGACAGATTTAGAATCCATCATCCATCGTACTCGTTCGTATGTGAATTTTATTGCTTTTTAACTCATACTCATATTTTTATGTTTTCTTCTTATTATTATTTTGGCTTTATGGATTATGTCAACAAGTGGAAGATAAGAAACTGGGAATAATGTATTAAGAAGAAAAACAAGAAAAGAAACGAAAGAAAAATACAAAAGTGATGGCTGATTAAAGGCCATGTATACATATTTATTTACTTCAATTCTTACATTTATGATGATATGTGATGTATTATATTATTTGCTAAATGTAAAATAGTACATTACATGTATGCATTTAAATTTTCGAATTGAAAAGATATTTTTTCTTATTTTTGACATTCTGTTGAATTTTGGATTAACTACGGAAGCTAAAGAATAATTTCTAGCTGTTTTTTTCTGTATGTATGATCATTGATCAGTCACCTTCAATCAGTGTACCTCGTAGAGTCGTAGATCCTCGTAGATCATAGATCCTAAATATTCATGATAATTAAAAATTGCATTGCTCTTTGAATTTACATAGTATAAACCTTTTTTCCATAAATCTAACCTAAACCTAAAATATAATCGTTATAACACAACTTTTAAAGAAAACGGTTCATATGTAGTTTTAAGCTGCGATTCCACTTATTGACAATTCGTCAAATATTTGACAAAGAAATGCCAAATATATGGCACGGGGAGTTTACACTACAGAACAATTTGACGTCAAAAAGTTTGACCAAGAGAGTGTCAAAGTAAATATATGGCATCATTATATGACGTTGGTTTACACTATTTGACATATTGCGTTAATTTTTTGTTTGACATCATAGTCGACATTTTAATATAATGTGTTACGACAGTCGTGAAGTGAATTAAAACGAATTTTGAGTTAGATTATTTAATTTTATTTTATTTACAAATAATAATTTATAATTTTATTTCTGAATATTGTTCTTTTTTAAATAAATCTGAATTATTTTATTAAACAATTTTATTAAATTTTTAAATTAAATCAGGAACAGTAATAAAATAATAGTATATAAATCCTTTTTCTATTCAATATTTTTTTTTACAAACACAATTAACACCAATTTGAACAAAAAAAAAATTCAATTTTATTAAAACAAATTCAATTTTATTAAAATAATTCAATTTTATTAAACAAAATTTTATTAAATTTTTAAATTAAATCAGGACAGTAGTAAAATAATATGTATATAAATCAAAATAAATAGTATAAAGGCGGTAGAACTATGACGTTGTTTGACACTGTTTGACATCCAATTATCAAATATTTTATTTGACAAAATGTTTGATGTCAAATATGAAAACAGGAGTTTACACACAACAAAATATTTGACGACAAATATTTGATGCCATACTTGCCATACATCATTTTGACAATATTTGACAAGGGTTTACACGTCTATGACATCAAATATGGTCAAATATTTGACAAAGTGTCAATAAGTGGAATCGCAGCTTTAGTTATAAAACACTTGTAAATTGTAACACAAAGTTGTAATAATTGTACATTACATACTTAAGTATATGAATGTATCCGAAACTGTCAATCTTGATTTTGAAATATTTTTGAAATGTAGGTAATTACCTGATAAAATATTTAGTTTTCGTTGACCAAAAAGTAGTTAATAACTAAATAATATACAAAGAGCAGATATGTATAAATTTTGTAGCCATTACTGTCTGTTACCAATAGAGTTTATCAAAATAAGTGTTATTTTTTTTCTATTTCTGATCTGGGTTGGATTCGTAATACGTGTTTTCTGTCAAAAGATTTTTGAAGAAACAAGCAAATAAATCTAGGGTACCTGTTGTATATCTTTAGTACCTATATGTTGAAAAATATTCTGAACGTAGGTAAATATGCTTTTATAGAGGTATAATATCCTAAACTAAATTTGCATAATTAATTTTCAATTTTCTGCGTAAAAAATTCAAATTTTCTAAATTCTACAGTTTTACACAAAATGTCCTTAAATATAAAAGATCGATCTTTAACCTTAAATTGTGTAATAATGTTTTATTTATGTATACATACATTTTATTCTATTGCAATTACAGTGCATATATAATATAAAATACACTAAATGTATAACATAAATCTCTTGTGGTGTACGAATAAATTATTTATTCTCTTTGGATTCCATGCACTTGTATAAATGTGAATAAAATTGTGTCCTCTTTTTGGTAAATTTTCAGTCCAACCTTCATGATTTTTTTAATTTGGTTTTTTTTTCCTCTATCGATGTAATCAATAAAAAACTAAATGCTTAAAACTAAAAACTTAAATAATTATTATGAATAAAGTCATACATACTGTCACTATAATTTAAAGTTCATTTATTGATTAGTTTAATTAAATTATTCTCGCCTAATTTTCGCTACATTTATTTTAATATAATATGTATGGTATATGTAACTAAAGTACATATGTATATTATAAAATTCTTAATACATACATACATGTATACAAATATAAATTTTATAAGAATAACTACATACTGTATTTATGCGTACTTCCAATGTGTATACAAAAAAAATATGTAATTTATAAATATGTATACATAAACCATCCATTGACTTACTTGTGCATGAACATCTCACGAAAAATTTATTTTATACAGTGGACTGTTAAAAAATAATACACAAATGGATTTTGTTTAGACTCAATTTTTTTATTCAGCTATTTTTATTTTATATACCTCACTCCGAGGTATATGGTATGTGTGGTATGCTTCAAATTAATATCGAAATTCGGTATCAGAAATATATACAATAACGTATTTGCTATGAAGATTGAAGCAATTGAAGCGAGTAATTTGACATTTTATTAAAATTGGCTGTTAATGATGGAATTGCCACTATTGTGACTTATTAACACATTACATTATTTACAAAAATATAGGTATATAGTTACATAAATTTATGATTAAACGTATGAACATTTTTTTGGAGTCTACTGTAAACATACATATATACAGTATAGTATATAAAAGTATTTAAATGTTTCATTAGAACAAGAAAAAAAAAAAAACAGAAAATAACGTAAAAGTAAATTTATAATCGATTTTATACTTATTATTTTTTTTTTGTGTACTACATAACGTAGGTGTATAGTATATATCGGATATAATACTAAATGTCTACTAAATCAACATGATATTTTCGTGTTATATTATATAAATATACATGTGTGAAGTATAAATATGTACCTACATATATAAATAGTAAAAAACATTGAAATTCAAATACTCGTCGTATATAAATATTCTCGTATAATTTAAATAAATGAAAATTTCTGATGATATACATAAACAGATTCATCATTCAGATTTCATTGTTTTGATTGTTTTTTTTTTGAATTTCATATTTAAAAATATTCTATTGTTTTCAATTAATTAATTAAAATATATCATTAACATTATATATTACGCTCATTTTGAAGGACATCTAAGAAGTAATTATGTTTCAGTTGATAGATTTTATAGTTTTTTCTTCCTATCAATATTCATACTCATACACACAGTAAAACTTGCCAAAGACGGAACACAGTATAATCGAAAGTTTCTGCTTTTTAATAATAACAGTCACACAGTTTTAAATCATTCTTCTCTAACGTAACTCTATTGGTTCTATCATTTCATCATACATTTCTGTTTTAGCTATTTAAATTTTTATCTTGCAATTTCAAGGAATCCAATATTCTGGTTCTAATGCTCCAGAATCATTTTTATACAAGTTTCGGAATTTTGACACTAACAATTTTTTTTTTTATTATTAACATTTTTAATTGTTAATGCATTTTTTTATATTTTTAGATGGACCAGTATAGTATCTGCATTACATATTGGACAACATGATAATTATATGTATGTTATGATTGACTGTTTATTTTCTCTACTTGAAATTTCCATTTTAAAACGATTTCTTATATTCGAGTTTGAGTTTACATTAAAGTAAATAAAGGTGAAATTAAAATTAGAAATTTTTGTGGCAAATTTTCAAAAATTAAATCACATAATAGGTATGTGCATTTTTTAGTCAACTTTTATGAAAAATTAACTTTAATTGTATATAGAAGTAATATTCAGTATATGGTAGGTATACAAACTTTGTTTTGTTACTTATTTTTTATGATATGATGACATTGAAATTTTTGTATATCTGCTGTTTATCTAATTTATATTTAAATACACATTATATGTATGTATTAATGAAAGTATTTTATAGGTATGTTTGTAACGAATCTTAAACATCAATATAATATGGTATGAATTTCATACTGGATATGTACATATACAATACACCACACTGTATGTATTGACTGCCCTTGTTCTGTTTATAATATAAAAAAACTGCTGTTGTTGCTGCTACTACACTGTATCTTCATTGTTTTGCTACATCATATACACAATATACATACATATGTATGCATATAAATTATAATATTCATTGCTACTGCTATGTCTTTTACTTTCATTTTGATATTATTCATATTAAAATTACATGAAGCATATAGATGAAGAGGAGAAGAAAATAAATGAAGACACAAAATTGAAATAAAGCACAAAAACTTAAATTTAAAAATGAAAAATTTATTCAAGAAAAATATATGAAAAATACTACAAATATACGTAAGTAAAGTACATAATGTACATAAATAGGTACGAGTATATAAAGAAGAAAGTATATTATTTATTATTGTTTTTTTTTTAAATTGATTCCAAAAAATTGTATATTTTATTTATATAGATAGAGATAGATACTTAATGTAGGTAGCACATACAATGTAATACGTGGTGTAATACGTACCTTATATGCAAGTACATACAAATAATAATAATACATCCGGGGTCAAAACAAGGCTAAATTATACTTACTTAAACGATAACAACAACAAAATTAAAATAAAAGGAAAATGAATACAAAAATCATTTTAATATATAAAATTAACTAAAAAATAGCATCAATATACCAAAAAAAACCGATTTTATTTTCATCTTCTTCTTCTTTTTCATCATATTTAATTCACTTTAATTAAAAAAGTAAACTAAATTAGACAGAAATATATAAATTCAGCATTTAACAGTGTGTAATATATAATATGTATATCTATATTATGTCTAGAGTTTGTACATGTGTAGGTAAATAATCGCATAAAACTAAAATAATTATAATTTATGAAATTATCAAAAAAAATACATATAATGTTATATTGGGCTGTAAACTTTTGTTGAAGGAGAAGAATAACAAAAAAAAGTTCAGAATAATTTTAATTAAGGTATTAATATTTCTATATCCAGTAATCCAGATAGGTACATAAGTTCATCTCTCTCGTTCATTTTATCAAAATTAAAACAATAATCTAATTATTAAAGTTAATGAAAAAAAGCATTAAAATGAAATCGTCATTATAAGGCGATCTCATATGAGTTATTTCATTCAATTGAAATACTACATAAAAACGTATAATGAAAACGTATACATTTCAATACTTTAAAAAATAAAAAACAAAGTACAATGTGTGCCATAGAGCAAATAAAATTTAATTTTAAAGTAAACAAAAAACTTGTCGACCTCCAAATAATTTTTTTTGTTTTTTGAAAATCAAATATTTAACACTTAAAGAAAATTTTCTTACTTGCTATCATACTGACATACATATGTATTTTTGTGTACCTACTTATCAATGTGTAGAGTATAATATGTACCTACCTCCTATATTATTTGAAGAAAAAATCAAACAAAACTTTAAAAAAAAAAAAAAAAAAACATTTAAACACTGAAATCAAATTTTCTTTTCTAATAAAATCAATAATCCAAATCGTGTAGAGGTGGTAGATGGTAGAGTTATGAAATCATTTTACTTTGTACTTATTTAGAAAAATTTGTGAAATTCATTTAAATGTGCAGAATAGGATACCGATGATATGACATATATTTATGTATGTACATAGAGTCGTATTTGATATCTTTAGATATATGTATGTCAATATGTGTATGTATATTATAGTTTTTAGTACCTATATAGGTAGGTACATATGTATCTGTTAATATACATATAGTGTCAGGTTAAGGTTACATAGTATTTTATAATGGAAAAACTTCATATCAAATACACTTTCAATATAGCTAGAATATAAAAAAAAAACTTTTCATTTGACGATGCAATGACATATACGTATGTATGTATGTATGTATGTATGTACTACCACGTACTACGTACTACGTGGTACTACTCAAACATATGTATTCGGTGAATATACGATTATAGTTCAAGGAAACATTTAATTAAAATATTTTCACAAAATGTAAGTCAAAGAAGAAGAAAAACATGTATATATTAATCAATACGTAATTCTTTTGGTTCAATTAAAATTTCAAGGCAATAGTTTTACTGTTTTAATGGAAACGATTAGAAATAGGATTGTAAATTTAATACAATTTACAAGGTGTTTGAATATGGAGTATCACTATATGTTATATGCAAATTAGACAGGAGTATACCGTTTGTTCAATTGCTCAATAAATTTTCTATTTATTAAAATTGTCAATATTTTATGTAATACCTAGTTAAATAAAATTTAAAAAATTTTTTAGTTTTAAATTACATCTGATTATAACATGAATTCCAATATACTAATTTTTAATTACATAATTATCTAATAATGCTAAATATTGCTGTTTATAATTCATATCATCAAATTGGTTTACGTTCTCGTTCATCTGGTTTTATTTCATTTTTTTTTCTCTCGTTATTATGACTACTGTGTGTAGTTTTTGTTCAATAAAAAATGTTAATAAATACAGAAAATAAATAAAAAGCAAAATAAATATACATAATACAAAGTTAGATTGAGTAGAGTAGAGTAGAGTACATACTCCCTTTCCCCCTTTCGTACTACCAATCTGTAGTGAGCGTCAAAAATGAGTGAACTCTGCATATTAAGATAAGATGATTTCCAATCTCCAATTAAAAATATTATTTTTGTCTGCTTAATACTTCAACAGTTTCGTAGTTGACGTTAATGTTAAGTGAAAATCGTACTCTTCCGTCCGTACGAATATTTTCCTGTATGTGAGTATTAAATTAAACAAAATCTATAGAATACTCTTAATATGTGATTGTGGTAAAGACAATTAAGACAATATTTTTCTTACACAAAATTTCCCTCTGTAGACACTTTTAGGTTCTGAATATTAAGTCATGAACGATAGAAGCAGTATTAAAATCAGAAAACTAAGCGAACGAATAAAACTACAAAATTTAACTATAATTTATTACAAATAAATTAATATAAAAATTAACATGCAGAGTTCATTAAATTTTGACGATCACTGTAATATATATACATTATATTATGATGATTATAGTAATGAATTATTTGGGAAAAAAGTGTACTAGTACTATTATCGTTATTTTTATTTTATTTTCAAAACATAACGTTATTACTATATGATAGTACGATGCTGCTGCAGTACAGTATACGTAAATATACTGTAATATTTATGTACATATATTTAACGCTTTTATACTGTTATTAACTTTCTCTTTAGTCACTATACCATGACGATAATAATAATTACACTTTAAAAAGCTCCTTTTTAAAATAAAATAAATAAAAAAAAAAGTGTATGTAGGTACATATATGTACATACATATATATGTACATACAATATACAATGAAGTCAGCATAAGTACTTAAGTAAATGTAAATGAAACAAAAGAATAAACTAACAAATGAACAATCGAACCGAATCAACCAACAGTCGTGACGTCAAAAAACTGGAAATTACCAAATTATTATTATTATAATATATGTAACAAAAAATAAGTTTTTACTTTAATTTACCTGATTAGTGTTGTACTTATCTGATGTATATTTTCATATTTATATGATTGTCGTATAATGTATCTATCACTGTAAGTTATGCTATAATAACCATATCATATAGGAAAGGAATGTATACGTACTCGTCTTTCAGATAATATGTAATATAATTATTATAGTGCATACATGTACAATATTATATGCTCGTAGTGTCGTGTCGTATGTCGCTAAATATGACGACTATAATAATTTAGAATCTTATCATATTGGAATTATTATCATTATTACAGTGATTAGATACCTATATCAAAATAGAATTTAAAAAAAAAAAAACGATTCCAAATCGGAGGTAATGATATGATATTATGATCTGCTAAAATTATAGTGATGTATAAAAAAGTAGATACGAGTATGCATGTATACAAATATGATGACGATGTATAAATATAATTTGCGATATCGACCATATTTTCGTCATTTCATGGTATATAAGATCGCATAACACAGGTATACCTATGTATATAAAATGTTCTATGATGATCGTCATTAGATCAGATTAACGTTCCATTAAAACCATTTAGAATTTTGTAAAATGTCGAAAATTATATCAAATTTAGTGTTGAAGATTTTTTTTTTATTTTTATTTTTTTTAATTTTTGGTATAGACATATCCAAGAGATAGTTGAACTTCATCTTCATCTAATCGATGATATCAAGGTCAAATTGTATATATATAGATCCTAATATTTTGTTGCAAATTTTATGTCTAAAAACTTAATCCTGTCTATAAAAAATGAAATATTCTGTATAGATACATAAATCTGTATAGAATGTAGAATGTAGATTGGAGGTTATTGTACATATTATAAAATAAAAAGATGGTGTATGCAGCAGAAGAGGTATATATAACAGAAGAGCATCTCAAATCATTTTCTTTATTAAAATTTTGAGATAATAATTTTTTGGATTCGTTTCGACTAGACACGCCACACCATTCGAAATATACATATGTACATTTATGAATATATATGTACATATGATGATGATGTGATGTATGCATCTACCATACATATGTACATATAAACCGGCGTCCATCTCACCTACCATTAAAAGGTTGATGAATTATTTCGTGTTTTACAATATTTAAAAGAAAACATAAATTCTTGTTTTTTAGAATGATACATTCAAGATTCAAGAATTAAGATGATCGTTTTCATGGTTTCTTCTTTCTGTATTTCGGCAGAAAATCGTTTAAAAATGTCATTATTATTATTGTTATTATTATTATTATTTTTTTTAAATGAATAATATGAAGAACAAAATAATCCAACACAAACATGATCATAAATGTACATATATTACATTTGTATTTGTTTGATGAATTTAAAATGAACTGAAATCAATAGATTCATTTCATGTTAACATACTCGTATAATAGTTTGATTGTATGTATTATGCTTCTAGCATATATATGTAAGTATAAAGTACAAATGTATACATATGTACGTTGATGTACGTAGATGTTAGTATATGTCATAAACCTCATATATTACCGCATCTGAAGATAAAAATGCATAACAAAACGTCCGGTAAATATAATGGGTACAGGTAAAAAATTTTGATATTTTATTTGTTGATTTCATATGAAAAGGTGAAAAATATCCATGAACTTTAGGAAGAAAAAAAAGATGGATTGAGAAGGAGGAAGAATGAAAGAGGGAGAGAGAAAAAAAAAAGGAAGAAAATTATATATAAAAATTAAATTTCTTTTTGGAAGTTTTTATTTTTTAGTTTAGTTAGTTTGATTTTTATCATACCATTCGCTCATCATCTTCACCTTTAATCAATATCCATTTTTGTTTTCTTTGTTAACATTACAAAATTTTATAGGTTATCTTATAGATTGAAAACACTCTCTGATTACCAATGAGAAATGAATGAATAATTTTTGAAAATAATGCATAACTTGTAAATCATATTCAAATCTAAGTTTGTAAAACACTTTTATCTCGTATACGTTTATAAGTTTGTTAGAAGTATTTGGAAAAGTTGAAAAAAAAAAATCATAAAAAAAATAGAACATTATTGTAATTATGATTTTATTGTTATTTCTTTAGTAGTTAAATAGCGGAAAAACTAACTGAAAAGTAGCAATGCTACAAAATACTGCTTACAGTATTCTAGTCTAGTACTATATAAATATTCTACATTTAAAAACATCATAAGAACAGGTAATCTTAATGATAGTTTCCGAAGAAAGTATCATTGTATGTAATATTGAGTATTAGTTCAGTCTAGAGGGGGTGTAATACTATCGTATACATATAGAAATAATTCAAAAGTACTCAATAATAATAAAGATTGAAAAAATAGTATGATATATACATATCCATTCCATACTTTGATGCATATCTATAAAGCAACATGTAATATGCTTATTATGTCCGTGGTGATGGTATATGTATATGATATGATGATGTTGTGCATTTCATATATTTGACTGGTATGTATTTATATTATTATATTAAATCAATGATGATTAAAGTTTTAGAGATTAATTTGAAGTTGAACCACAAAGAGAGCAATAACGACAACAACAGCAATTTATTATTAACCAGCTGACTTTAGCTGGTCTATACAATACACATATTAAATGGATATGAACGTGTAATAATAAATTGAGCACACACCACAAATCGTTACACCACATATGCATTTAATGTGCATTTATATGCCAGTTATATGTTATATGTAAAATATTTACGTACGTACATATGTGTAAAAAACAAGAATTTTTTCAAGTTAAATATGGAAGAAGAAGGAGCAGCCAATGACTCCTGTTAAATTGTAACTGAAAATTTAGTTTAAGATGCATCAGTTCAGTTTCAGTACTTCATCAGTTGTAGTTAAAATGCATAAGAAAATGATATGGTGTTATGTGTTAAATGAAGAAGAATAAGATTTGTTATTTTTTCTTTTTATTGTTTTTATAAATGGAATTTTACTTTAATGTCCAGCTCTGTTTCTGTCCATTTCAATTGGATATACTTGTACATATAACGAACGTAAAATATATAGGGTAACTGGTCGTTCGTCGTTGTCGTCATAATAATTTTTGTGTTGTTGAAATTGGTTGAAGTAGTAATCAATGTACATGCTTATACGCATGCGCGTCTGATGTGTCATACCATACCCATAACCTTACCATACCATACCATAAGCCATCAATATACATGTGTGTATATATAATATGAGAAAAAAATTATACAAAAACAAGAAGAAAAAAAAAAGTAACTAAAAATGTAATAAAAAATTAAATGAAATAATGCCCAGGTTAGCGCACTAATCTAAGCTAACCCAGCAAATACAGCAGGTAAGCAAAAGGTAACAGAAGATCAAACAAAAACTATTGGCTTGGCAGTATAAAAATGTTTGCTGCTGTAAGAGAGATATGTGTACATATTATATTATATTATATTATGTAGGAGAGTGAGAAGTTAGTGTTTGGCATGTTTAATAAATATTTTACCTTCTTGTCTTTATTTATTTTTTTTTCTTTTGTAATTTTATTTTTTAACCAGATTTTTGTTTCGTAAGCAGAAAAATGAAATATCAGAAAAAGAAAAATTATTTAAGCGAGATATTAAATAAAATATAATGTAATATACGTATGCATGTAGACAGAAACATATAAGTATTTGTTGAAAAAAAGGGCATCAGAAATATACAAATAATATAGGGTGATCAATTGAACCAAAGACTGCATGGTGGCCAGTAAAAATAATAACTATTTTATGAATATAAGGATATTTATATGCATATGGTTATCGTGATATTATTCAGATGATGATGATACATACTCCTATATGATATGATATGAGAATAAAACTGTTTTTAAATGTTGATGAAAAAAAATATTATTTTAATTAAAAAAAAATTAGATAGGTATGGAATAAATAGTGATGATTACTCCCGCATATGAACATTACAACCGTATTAAATTTACGTGAAAAATTTACATATTTAGCTAATCGCACTGTGTATATTACACTCAAAAATTTAATTTTCCACATAATTCTAAAACTTTGAAATAAATTTTTACATATTATGAAGATTTTATATTATACTAAAATTTATAATGAAAAGAGCAAATAATTGCTATTCTCCAATAAAGATGAAAACAATTCATTTCAACTTTGATAATAATCTTCTTTCCATTTTATAACTATGTTCTTACATAATATATGTATGTACGTATATACACTGAAACATGTGCATTTTTCGTTTTACTATATCTTCTGTTGTTCTTATGATGTTTAGTGTTCATCTTATAAATGAATATTAACATCCGATAGAAAATGTTAAACATGCAAATATTTAAAATTGATTCGAATAATGTGAAAATTATTACGATACGATGAGTTATAAACAAAGAAAAAACTTTGATTTTTAGTTTTATATCTTAAATAATTCATATACATACGTAGGCACCTATTTGTATATGTAAGGGAATGTTGAGATACATGCAAATACGTTTCTATAAATATCCATCTATCCATAAGACTACAAACATACATATATGGTGTCAGAATAAGATTGAAATGGTGTTATGTTATATGATTAAGATCATATTATATGGATGTTTCATGTTTAGCATTGAAAATTTAATTATAAAAAATACCAGCAAAACAAAATAAAAATGACAAAAAAATTAAATAAATAGAAAATGTTAAATATACATAACAATAAAAATTTTTTAAATTTTATCATAGTTATCTAATTGATTTTCGTTTATGGTTTTTTAAGTAATGTTTGCAATTAAAATTATAAATGAAAAAATTTAAATGAATACTTTTAATGTTCAGTTCAACAACGACATGATGAAATTCTAAAATTTTGATTTGATATTTGCCTAACGAATTACGATTAAAAATGTTTACATACTCAAGGACCAACAATAATCCTAATTAGTATTCTTGTGATACTAATCTAAGGGGAAAAAAAAATCTAATCGTTTGCCTTAGCTCCCATGATTTAAATTGAAAAATTGATTTATTTGCCTTCACTGCATTTACTCTTGTTTCAATATTTAAAAAATAATTTATATCAAATTATAAAACAAATTATATTGTTTATAAATTCCAGTTTTGTGAAAAAAATTCAAAAAACTTGGAATGAAATTAGAACTTAAAAAAAAAGCCAAAACTTGAAAGTATGGTAAAATAGATTCTTTTAATTTTACGATTAAATCTTTAGTTTAAGAATAAAATTAAGTGACAAAATATTTCCCACATAATGTATATAGTATATGTATGTACAATAAAATGTGATAATCGCTTACCAACACTTCATTCTTTTCACGCTTTATTTTTAACAAATTTTTTCATCTTCTTCTTCTTATAAGATATTTTTTTTTGGTTCATTTTATTTATTTATTTGTTTATTTTTTCAGTTTTGGGATATATTTTCTAAGAAAATTTATCTTGTTCTGACTGACTCCATTTGTATTAAGTTTATGAGTAGTACGAGTATGTAGAAATATACTTATGTATGTTTTCGAATATTTCTTACTGTGCTCAGAAAACAAATTCAGTTCATGTGGAAGAGAAACGTGAATAATGCATGTACAATACATAAAAAATCGAATAATATGTAAAATATATTCTGAAAAAAAAAAAAACTAAATTCCTTATTTAATTTATTCTTCAACGTATACATTCGTTATAAACTAGAATATTATGTGTAATGTATACATATATATACACTATACATTTTATAAATCATGAATCACATTTCCTTTATTTTCGATTGATTTAATTTATCGCATTTTTTATATCTTGTTGTTCTTGTTTGCTTTTCAATTCGTAAATTCGAAAAAAATAAAATTCTTTATTTTATATTTCAATTCATTTAATTATCAAATAATATTTCAAATAGAAAATAATAATAATTTTAGAATATACTTATGTGTACGTACATCTACATGAAAACATATACGAAATATAATCGTATATAAATTTTAATTGCATTTTATAAGTAAACAAAATTTATAAATTGAATTCATTCATTTATTCACAAAGTAAAGTATAGATAGACAAAAATGTGAATAAAAAAGCGAAAATAGATAAAGTCAGAAAACATACTATACACGTAATCGCGTAAGTAACGAATCATTACAGTAAGAACATTAAAAACATTTCTTTATCTTATATTCATTATAGAGTAAAGGAGCGAAAATAAAATGTATTTATAATATATAATTGATTTTCCATATTTTTCATCTACAATGTTCGTATTCTACTTAGAGAGAAAATCAATTTCTTCTGAAGCAAAGAATACGAGTATATATGGTGTAATGTATAGAATACTACTCGTACTCGTACTAGCATAGCGTATACTATAGGTACAAGGTAATTGGAACACTCTATTATTACCTTGTACCTATAGTATGTGTTCCAATGAGTGTCCCAATTACCTTGCTATAGGTACTGTGCTGGATGGCACTGGTATAATAAATGACAACACTCTGCTCTGAGTATGTACAGTGAAGAGGGGTAGAGCAGCAAGTATTATTAAATGTTGTTAGTTGATTTTCTGTGATTGTCATATTGTCATTTGTCAAGTACAATATTCTCATTCTATACTGTGAGAGAAAATCAACACTATATGAAAAAAGAAAATACGGGTATGTATATAGTATAAATGGTGTGTAGAATACTACTCGTACTATCGTAGCGTATAGTATACTACAGACACTGTTATAGACAATAACCTCAACTGCTATAGAGTATATGTATAGAAGGGAGAAGCAAGTATAAAATGTTGTTAGTTGATTTTCCGTGTTTGTAATGTACAATATTCGCATTCTATTTCTATACTGCGAGACCGAGAGTAAATCAATTTTTCTTCAAGAAGGAAAATACGAAGTTATATTATTGCTTTAAAATATATTCCATAAATAAAGGATAAAAATCATACATATTTTTTCTTAGTTTCACATTTGTATATTAATTTTTTTACGGATTTTTGGTAATTATATAGAAGTTGGGT
Organism: Villa cingulata; assembly: GCA_951394055.1. Lineage (NCBI taxonomy): Eukaryota > Metazoa > Arthropoda > Insecta > Diptera > Bombyliidae > Villa > Villa cingulata. The sequence goes on along the minus strand of OX596019.1, from coordinate 377,267 downwards.
CTCCTATAAGGAATTAAAAAAAAAATATGTTGTGATATGTAGTTTTTAGCGCTAAATACGAATTTGAAATAAAAACTTGGCGGTCGGCCCTCTATTGGCCAGAATCGGCAATTTTTCATTTTTATCAAAATTCGTTTTTTTACAATATCTTCCTAATGGTAAATGATATAGATATGGTATAATATATCAAAAGATGCGTCTCAAGATGCTCTATATTCTGAAAAAAGAATTTTTTCAAAAAGTCCTAGTACAAGGATAATAAAGCACATTTTAGATTTTTGACTATTTTTACATTTTTACCAATATCTCAGGAAGGACTAAGGATAATGGATTCAAATTTTTTGCAAATAAAAAAGGACATCATGGGCAAGTTTTTCACTTATTATTTTGATCCTGAGGTAAAAGGCAAATATCCTAGAGAGAATTGATTTTAATGGTGCTAAATTTTGTAATTTTGTGTGTGTATTTGTGTTTGTGTGCAGGTGTATGTATGTATATATGTGCATTTATAGAAGAAAAATCTGATAGTCTGTATATTTTTGTATAAAAAATGCATAATGCACAGTCTATCAGATTTGCCTTCTACGAATGTACATACACACAACGCAATGCACGTGCCTACACGCACTATCAGATTTGCCTTTTACGAATGCACACACACGGCCGTACGCACACACACAAACGCGCGCGCGTTTTTGTGTGCGTGCGTACGGCCGTGTGTGTGCATTCGTAAAAGGCAAATCTGATAGTGCGTGTAGGCACGTGCATTGCGTTGTGTGTATGTACATTCGTAGAAGGCAAATCTGATAGAAAATGTTTAATGCACACACTATTAGATTTGCCTTTTACAAATGCACACACACGGCCGTACGCACGCACACAAAAACGCGCGCGCGTTTGTGTGTGTGCGTACGGCCGTGTGTGTGCATTCGTAAAAGGCAAATCTGATAGTGCGTGTAGGCACGTGCATTGCGTTGTGTGTATGTACATTTGTAGAAGGCAAATCTGATAGACTGTGCATTATGCATTTTTTATACAAAAATATACAGACTATCAGATTTTTCTTCTATAAATGCACATATATACATACATACACCTGCACACAAACACAAATACACACACAAAATTACAAAATTTAGCACCATTAAAATCAATTCTCTCTAGGATATTTGCCTTTTACCTCAGGATCAAAATAATAAGTGAAAAACTTGCCCATGATGTCCTTTTTTATTTGCAAAAAATTTGAATCCATTATCCTTAGTCCTTCCTGAGATATTGGTAAAAATGTAAAAATAGTCAAAAATCTAAAATGTGCTTTATTATCCTTGTACTAGGACTTTTTGAAAAAATTCTTTTTTCAGAATATAGAGCATCTTGAGACGCATCTTTTGATATATTATACCATATCTATATCATTTACCATTAGGAAGATATTGTAAAAAAACGAATTTTGATAAAAATGAAAAATTGCCGATTCTGGCCAATAGAGGGCCGACCGCCAAGTTTTTATTTCAAATTCGTATTTAGCGCTAAAAACTACATATCACAACATATTTTTTTTTTAATTCCTTATAGGAGACCCAACTTCTATATAATTACCGGATTTTTTTTTACTCTAAAAATATATTGAAAAAATTTTAAATTTTTTTTTCAGATGACTTTAATCGGATTTAAGCATTGGGATTTTTTGAGTAATTAAATTAAATTAAAGGTAATTAGTACATGCATGCATTTAATTGTTTATTTATACATTATAAAAATTTATAAAAAGAAAATTTATTATGTTCATTAGATAGAGATACATATCAAAATTTCATCATTTCATTTTATTTGTTTCATTATGTGCATGCATATAATGTACATTTATGTAGAATTCTGCCCTTGGATGATCAGATCATTTCACATGATGTTGTCGTTCAATGACCACATATGGCATTTCCGTCTGCTGCTGTTGATCTTGAAGGAGGTTGAAAATTTTTTTCATAAACATATATGTATACAATACAAATATTCATTACGTGTGTGCATATATACATGTTGTATATATTAATAAGTTTACGAGTATATACATATTCGTATATATGACATTATAATGAATGGAAATATCTATATAATGTAAATATACATAAATATAGATGTATTATATGCAAAATATATAAAAGCAATAATTATTATAATATTAGAAAGAGAGCTTTATTGATGACGCTTATTGGTATATATGTATTACATTTTGAATTTTATTTTCTTCTTCACAAAAGTACATAAGTACGAGTACGAGCATATATCTAAATATGTATATGTATGTAGGAGATGTCTCGTGCATTTATTGGTATATTCATGTTCATGGATATTTTTAGTAAAGTGTAAAGTCGCTTCAAACGAAAAATCAAATTTATATTTACTGTAAATTATTTTGAATAACTACCAATACTACTTATCAATTATTTTATCGAAACAATTTTTATTAAATAATTAGTTAAAAGTATAATTATGCAAAAAAGAAAAATATTATTACGTGTACATATTTTTATGTTAAAATATTGATATTTACCTTTTTAATTATTTTTTATATACATATATGTACCTACATATTTATCAATTTTCAGCCTGGATAACACAAGTTACCTACATTTATTATTCAAAATATTTTACACATTGTGTAAATGTTTGTTCAGTATTAGATACACATCTCTTATATGGAAATTTTTGAAAATTATACTTAAATTTTTATTTATACATATTATACCATATACGAGTATGTATGTAATCTACAATATTACGCTAGATTCCTAAATTCTACAGTACAAATTTTTATATAATTTTTATAAATTTCAGTTATTCTTTTTTTAAAAGAATTGTATACGTTTTTATTTATTTTATTTACATACATATATTTTTTAGCTTCGTTTCGATATTATTATTTGTATTTCATGTTAATAGACGTCATAATGTATACATCAACATTTATTTTAATGTGTACACTGCTAACAAATAATAAGTGTACGAAACGATAATTCAAAATATTTGATACAATCTAATGTTTATTCAATTTTAATTTATCTTTACACTAAGCGACAAAAAAAACATACATATTCCCAAATATATTTTGATTTGTTTCATCTTATTGTTGCTTTAAAATTGATAATATTGTCAATAAAATTGTTTATACACATTCTTTCTAAATTATTTTCATGCTGAGAAATATAAAACATATCGTGAACTTAATTTTTAGTTAGGAGTGTAAATCTATTTTGTATGGAACATGAACGTTATAACCTTGTACTTTTATTTTATTTTCTTCTTCTTCTCTATATAAATAATATGTATTATTTTTTATTAAAATTAAAATAGTAAATAATAGAACGATTGTGAATCTAAACACTATAATATGTGTACATGTATAGAAATACATGTACATATATATAAAAATATTTAATTATTATAATGACGATGATGACGAAAAAACTATATATAATATTATATGAGTGTGGACGACAACAATGTTAATGACAATCGACAATTTAGTTTAGAGTAACGATATATAATCAGTTTTTTGTTTGCCTATTTTATTTTCTTATGTTTTTTAATGATATATTGCGAATTATTTTATTTATTCATCTATCATATACGTACTCTAATAATTTTTTATCTAATTAAATTTTATCTTAATAAATTGTAATGTATATAGATACTGTTTATATTTTGAATATAAAAAAGCACGCAGTATATTTATTTACTTGTATATAAATGTATCTAATTGTGTTTATCCGAATAAGTTGTATTTTTTTCCAAAACAAATTTTAGGGGAACATTCTATATGTGTTCTAAAAAATTTCTTTGAATTAAAATTGAAACAGAGTTTTATGAGTTTTTTTTTCAGTGCCTGTAATGAGTTACATTTCTCTCGCTAGAAATCTTTCAACTTAACGAGATTAAAAAGAAAATTGCAAATAGAATTAAAGTTACATTATATAATTTCAGTTTTGCATTGTTTATTAAAGGATTTTTCTTGTTCTTTTAGTAAAACACATCTATGATCCTCTAACGAGAAAGTTTATTATTTTTTTAAATACATACATATATACCTATATATATAATATCTTTTTTTTCATTAAATTTAGAAATTTCTTTAAATTTATGGAAATTCCATTAAATTATTTTCCAATTAATTAAAAACTGATATGACTATAAATACATTATTAATATATATTTGTAATTATTCGAATATGTACTCACTAATCAATCAATTCTGAAATAGTAAATTACCTAATTAAAGTTTTAAATTATGAACAAAGCAAATGAAGGTACATACATATATATGTATTTAAAAAATTTGATTCAAAATTAAATATTTGTCTTAATATTTCACTTTTATAATTAGATGTATGGTGTCATAATGTTTTTCCCTAAAAAAATCTCTTTACTTACAGTTTAAAATTTGAATGAAAAAAAAAAATGTATAAATAACGTTTTCAATGTTATTCACTCACGATAATAATTCGTATTTATTTTGTATCCACACTAAGTCATACAGTAATATCAGTTTTTTATCAATATTATTTGGCGGGCAATGACATTAAATTTGAAATATTTTTATCATAATTTTTTCTCTTTTCAATTATAAAGAGATATCAGTTTATTTTCTATTTTTTTTTTTAAGAAAATATCACTTTTGATTATCAAATTTTTAGTTATAGGTACATGATTACAATTATTTTTTATACCATACCGTCGATTGTATGATTTGAATTAAAATTATTTTTAATATTGTTTAAATAGAAATAATTTCCAATCAGATATTTATTATTATTTATTTATTTGCACGAATGTAATGTACTACCTATAAATGTATACGTAACATCAAATTTTTATAACAGGAAATGTAGTAAAGGTAGGCGGTAATGGTGGACATTGGACATTTTTCATATTGCTAGGTTATCATCAAGAAGAAAATAAAAAAAATTCTCCGTGATCTTTTGAATTCAATTAATTATTAAAATTATATTTTGACTGCTTTATCAGAATTTTATGTATATTTATTTTGCCAAATAAAAAAATTATTACATATACCTAGTAAGTTCTAAAATTTAATTTTTAATTATATTTTGATATAAATTTGATTAGAATTTCTATAATGGGATTAGAGAGTGTTCGATGAATAATAAGTGAATAATACTTGTACAACTACATTTGTAGTTAAAATATTATCTGTACTACATGAATTCAATCGTGTATGTTTATTTATGTACACTGAATCAAAAAATTATTAAGACAGTATACTTCCAAAAATAATTATGTACGTACTTTTGGGTAATAACAATGAGATGTCAGATATATATGTATACAATGTCTTAGTCATTTCATAATATGCACGGATCTTGTTTCAATTTAAAATTCTTCTTCGTACCCGTCTACTAAAGTGCAGTACCTAATAACACAAAAGAAAAACTACTATTCGAGTGTCTTTCTACTTTTCTTTCTACTTCTCCTTCTATTTCTTCTAGTTCAAATACTCGATAGTTAAATGACCATGTTTGTTTACGTATGTGCCTTCATATGTATATTGGTTAATTCATAACATCTTTTAATTATTTATATTTTTTTTTTCTATAATATTTTATGCCACAAAAATAAATTTGAGAAAAATATTATCAAAAATCCTTAGTAACATATTATTATATTTTAGTGTACCGGTATACCAAAGCTATTTAAAAATTAAAATTTTATTTTCTGGCTTTTTGATTCATAGTTTTCTTATCGTACATTCTAGATAATCAAATTTAATTTTTTTGTTATTTTTTTACGCTATAAATACACATATTTTATTTTATAATCTACTTATATATACAGACATAGTACATGTCCAGATGAAATGTGTGCTCTGTACTTATGTGTAAGAGCATGTAAGAGTATATATGTGTACTAAAATAAGTTATAATCAAGAATGATTTTGTTGCATTACTGATAAGAAACAGATGTACCTACATGAATGTTTATGTACATAAAAATACATGAAAAAAAAGTGTCTTATCAGAATTCTGTTAAGTAGAAAATAAAATTAAAAAATTTTAACGTATTTGTAAAACTCGTAACTCAGAGTTAATTAATTAACTAGATTTCGTTTCGTCGACTATGCTAAACTATTAAATGTGCATTCGGTTATTTAATTTAAAAGCTGATTTATTTCTTCATTTTTTTTTCTCTTTGTTCTTACATTGAAGTTTATATTTACTGATAAAATGAATTCGAATTTTATGATTATATTCATAATTTTTGAAAACCTAAAATACATATTAACTACCGATAATACATCCATATGTAGAAGATACATGTGTTTTATATTTTTAATTGCATTTACTTTGTAAGAAGAGGTGAATATATGACAGATTAAATGAAAAAGATCAGTAAAAAAATTTTCTTAATCGATTATTAAATTTAATTACCATTCTAAAACGATAAAAGAGGGTAGAGGAGTGCAGATATTTTAAAATGAATGATTTTTCAAAATGGATTCTAAATTGTATCGAAAAATGATTTTTTAATCTGAAATACAAGTTATGCACGATGAGTATACTTCCGTTTACAAAATATCAAAAATGTGTAAGTAATATGTGATAAATATAATATCACATCACTTATAATGTTTGAACCATGATATGTAGGTAATTTTGATTTTTAAAAGTTAGCCCAAGGGTATTCTGTAATACAGATCTTAATCAAATTTTATATGAAAAATACAAAATTGTAAACAAAATTATATTTTCAAATTAAATGCACGAGTATCTACATACATATGTGCATTTGTAATAATTTTTGTAAGCACTTTTCATTTCAGTTTATACTTAATTTAAAAACAAATTGTACAAAAATGAAGCCAAAATGAAATTATCCATCCGATGAAAATTTGATACGGTGGAAATATATTTAAAAAATTAAGACATATTATTTTTGTTCATAATATTGAAATTTACTTCCCTTTTTTCATTTAAGTATGGATATACTTATAGTACGTATATGGGTATATGATATAGAACTCGAAAAGTATATTCATGAGTTCTATACATTCACGATTAAATGGCATATACAAGGATATAGAAGTATGTCTATACTTACAGTACATTGCCTCCTTAAAATTAATACACACATACTCGTATAAATATAATTTCCATTCGTATGTATCCTTATACATATACTGTACTTGTTACACGTATATGCGATTGTAAATTTACGTGTGTGTGTTTTGATGACAGGAAGAAAAACCTGTTTCATCAATATAATCTTTATTCATTTAATAAGTGAGTGAGTAATGTAATAATAAGTTTTATGATCCTTGATTGTTATGTTTTGTTTGCACTGACAAAATCATATAATATATCAACCAATACAGGAACAATAAATATATATGTACGCATACACTTTACATTAAAATTACAAGTTTAGGGAAAACGTATACGTATGTATACTGTAAGTAAATTTACAACAGCTCAGAATCAAAAATAAAAAACGGTGAACTAACGCATAGTTATAACTATATCAATTTATATCATCGCATGTAAGGACTGTAATTGTAAGTAAAATAAAAAAGTATGAAGTAAATGTACATGATTCGCATACCCCATCAACATTTTATATAATCCTAATCCTACTATGTTCATTTGATGATGATAGAATAAGAGAATAAGTTGTAAGAAATATAAAACATTTGGTTGTATGTTGTATTTTAGGAAAATGATGTGTATAAGGATATGTCACTCAGACTCAACTCTCAGTATCATAATTTAAAAAATATTCTCATTTACATATTCAATTTGCCGGCAATTTGACTTGAATCTTGAATAATTGAACGTTTTCACATGCATGTGGGATAACGCAAGCAAGTTTATGAAAGTGCCCAAAATGAACGCCTAATAATATAGTCTAAATTTCATGAAAAATACTTCAGTCTCCAATATTTTTTTATAATTAGGCCTCATGCTTTATTTCGTTTTCCTTTTCGTTATAACAATTTTGGTCATAGAAATTTTTTAAAAATAATGTGTAGCGTCCTATCTTGTCGTTTGTAATCTTTGATATAATATGTAAGCAGTAGAATTTTTTATGTTAGATATGTATGTATATACATTTTTTTTTACTTTTTGTAAAAGTTGAATCGCGGTTATCGTTCATATATCATACTTATATACACAGTCATGTTAATATGTGTGTACACATATGCATTTGTAAAGGACCCTTTTCTCAGAAATCAAACAAATAATATACCTATTTCTTTATATCTCCAAATATCACTGATGTATACTGTGTATAGTTTACTTCACTTCTTATACATTATATGTTACGTACATATATCCTTTTTATTTCAATACACATGATGGTGGTATTTTTCTTACCCTTAATTCTTTCATTTTTATGGTAGCATACCACTAATAACAAGATGTTATATCTTATATGTAGTACTGGCGCTCATAGACGGACGAATATTTTCAGATATTTAAATTAAAATTTATATATATACTTCATATGTGAGTAAAAGATACATTACGTGCGTGTGTAGTGAGTGTGTCTGTGTACACGTACGATATGTATACATGTATTTTCCACATAATAAAATAACAGAGAAACAGCAACAGCAGAAACAGTGCAAACAACAAGAGTAGCAGCAGCAGCAGGACAGACAAAAAGGCGAATGGCCTAGTCACATTATATTTTATATCGTATAAAGGCCAACTGGCAGAAAATAAGTACAAAACAAATAAATAGAAAACAAAATGCTTGTGTGTATATATACATATCCACACATCCCCTTACAAAAATTTTTTTAGAAGAAAATTTTTTTTTCCTTGAATGTATATGTGTACGCAGGTGTTACATTGAACGCGCAGGCGCACCAATTGTAATAATTATTATTTGAAGGGTAAACATTTTCTCGGCTATAATGTACGTGCATGTGCATCTACCATTGAACAACAGTGTACAGTGGATAGAATATGTATAATATCAGAGTTTGTAGATACAGACTAAAAAGGACGAGATTGTAGTACATCATGCATATACTCTACACTATTGCACGTACGTATCCTTATTGTATCCACATTTGTGTATATATGTATACACTGCAAAATAAAATAAAAAAATATCTACACTTTAACTGATTAAAAATTTCATAAGAAGAAAATTCTAACACTGAGAATGCATATATGTACATATGTATATGCACATAATATGTATTTGAAAAACTATTAAGAAATTTGTGTAAAGAGATGGAAAAAAACCAGAAATAAAAGGATAACGAATATGGTGTGCGTAAATTCTGAAAATGTACACATACATAAATATGTACGTATGTATATCTTAATTTTAGAATGCGTTTCATATATGAATGAAATAGCTTGTAGCGTAAAAATAGAAATTTAAAAAAAAACAATTTTTTTTCTTGTCATTTTCTTATTTGTTTTCTTGTTCTTCTTTTGTCTAATTGATGTGATAAATATTTTTATTTAACTTTTGTGATTTTCATTTTGCTACCCTGCCTCTACATGAAATCGCATGATATATTAATGCCGGCCTGGCCGGTAATTACAGAATTTCAGTTTGTCGCGCTTATTTTGAATTTGAATTTTTTAAAATTTGTTTTTCTTATTTTTGTGATGCATAATTTCATTCTAAAAAAATTTCTTTTTTCTTATTTTATTATAAATTTTTAAATAAATTAAAGTAGGTATATTAGAAAATAATACATGCAATGTTGTATGTCTGAGTTTCGAATTGAGATAGTTTACGTATAAATAAGTAATTTGACGAAAGGATTTAATTATAAGATATGTATATACATGTAAATACATATGTACATACATATATTGGTTAGTAAACTACAAGTAATATTGAATAATTATATTATAATTAAATTACAAAATTTTGGCCTGTTGATTGTACGATATAGGGATGTGGTATATGATGTATGCGTGTGATTTACAAAATAATATAAGAGTTGCATTCATGCTTGTATGGAGGGATATAAAAATGTCATCTGCGTAGTGCATGAAATAGGACATAATATAATATACATAAATTGAAACTTCATGGATTGATATTTATAGTAATTATGAATTTAATTTATTTTCCATAGTATAAAGACTTTTTCATATCCTGATTCAGGCTAGTTTTTTCAACAACTTTTTCTGTATAGCCACTAATCGAAATGATATTTCAATTGTAATTTCTATATATCACCTGTTTATAACGATCTGTAACCTGTAACTTCTACCGTATACCTACCCGGAGAAATTTATTTTATATTTTCATTAGAATTTTTCTGTAATTTTTATTTATAAACTTATAAGACAAATTCCTTAATAATTCTAACTTGTAGTCAAATACATTTCGATATTTAGTCATATAATTTTTCTAAATTAAAAATTTACATTTTCAAGCTGAAAATGAAATAATATAATATAACTATTTCCTGTGAATAATTTTTATATAATACATACAATTTAATTTATTCATACTCATACAATCATACATATACATATATGTACGAATATTTTCACTCAATTTCCTGATTATTCTAGTTTTTGTCACTTAAATTTTTCTACTTTAAATTATGTATTGACTTTATTATTATTGCTAAATGAAATCCAACAAATTGAATTTAAAAATAATAACAAAAAAAAAACAGAACAAAATAAAATAAAAACTAAAAGCAAATAATAAAAACAATATTTACAAACAAATCTTGCATTCATTTATCGTCTTAATCGTCATCATCATATAATATACATACATATACGAGTAATATCGTGAGCATGTCATACTTATATGTTTTTTTTTTTGCATGCATGTGTACAATTAAAAAGTATAGATTTATGTACATACGTAATACAAATTAAGTTCATACAATATACCACAGTATGTACTCGTATAGATATACCTACATAATTCTAAAAATGAAAATAAAATCAATGAAAAATTTATTTAAATGTGTAGATTTGGTCTAGAAATACTTACTTACATACAATAATGTACTGTATGTATGCATATCTACAAGTATTATATTTATAATACATAAATACAGTGTATATCAAATAATTGTACCAACCTCTTGTAAAAAAAATTATAATGAGAATTTGTCAAAAATTATCAAATCGATGTTTGCATAAATCTTATAGAAAATATATGAAACAATCTAAAAATCAAAAGTTTATAAAATATCAAATCCCGAAAAAAAACACCACCACTATTGGCTAAACAATCGAGGACACTTATCATGAAATTAATACAAATTTTTGTTATAAGTACGGTCTACGTCAGATCGCGATGTTTAACTATCTTTTTGATTATCATTTGACATTTATGAATTAGACGTAGGTATACATGTTCCATTAAAATAGTGACAGACAATGAAGAAGAAAAAGAAAAATATTTAGGTACATATATTTCTTTCAGTTTATTTTTATAATGAATAATGATTCAACATGATCATTTTCGTTAATGATTTCAAAATCGTTAATTTCTAATTATTAATTTTTTATGATTGTCATAATAATATAACCCCACACTGTAGATGTATGTCTGAACTATATTTGTATATCTGTGTAGATATTTATTTAATAATATGTGTTTAATTCGATAATGTAATACGAGTATGAATATGTGTTCATTATCTCTGAATGTAGATAATGTATATAAAACGATTTATGTATACACATTATATGTATGTATGTGTGTGAGGTATGTACATTACGTGTATACTTGCGACATAATTATGTTTTTCATTTATTCAGTTTTTATTTCATTGTACTTTTTTCATTTAAATTTTATGTATGTACTATATTGTTATGATGAAATTTCTTATTTTGCTACACACCATCTGTTCATTTAATTTTTGTAATTTTTCATTTTCATTTAGTGCAATTTTTTTTTCTGTTTTTATTTTTTTATTTAAATATTTTCCAAGTTTTTATATTCTGTATAGTTACTAAATACTATAATTATATTGAAAATTTTATTTTTTAATTAGCATTATCTTTATTTTTTTATTCACTCTTCAAATTTTATTTTGATTATGAAATTTTTTGGTTTTGGTTTTTTATTTATTTGTGTTCGTTGTTGTTTAAATCCTATAAATAAATAATATTATGTATTTATCTTTGACTTTATTTTCAATTTGTGTGAAATACCAATCGATACTACATATATACGATTACTTTATAATCTAAAATTTACAGAATTACTCGTATTTTTCGAGTTCAATTTCATATTTTTTCAAATTATCATAAAATGTGATATGTATTTGCAATTTAACATGCATATTGGTATATGTATAATATGGCAATTACATTCGTTCATTCAAGTTTATAATCAATTTTATTTCATTTGCATGAATGTGTGACACTACAATCCTTCGAGGATTTACGGTTCTTTAATAAAACTCGTCCACAGTCTGGAAATTCAAATTTACATTCATGTACATACATCTAATGTACATATATATGTATATATACATATGTATGTACATAATTTGGTATCTATTAGTTCTAAGTATTCTTAGATTTTCATTTGTAGTTTTTAGTTACTGTGAATGATGTACATATATCTGGCATATATGTACTTGTATTTATATAGCCCCTAACATTTTTTAGATTCAATTCTCAAAAATATTCTCTTTTGAAAATTGCTTTATATCTGATCCAATTATCATTTAATCTTGTGTCTTTTTATATTATCTTACTATCCGAGTATTTTTGTGTCAAGTTCAAAAATTTCCATAAAATTTTATTGACAGATTCTCATTTTGACGATTAGTTGAAAAAGTGTCAGTGTCAGTCTCAGTGTTATGTTAGGCCATTTCAATTGAGCTCTCATTTGTTGTGAAATTTTTGATTTTATTTTGCTGAAAAAACAAACATAAAATATTTTATATAATTCTGTCGATTTTATAAGTTTTTTTTTGTACAGTACTCTTGACAAATGTCATTTCATAAGATGATCATGATCACCCTTAGCGAATTCAAAAAAATATAGGTATACGAATAACATTTTTGGATCTTCATTTGAAGTCGAATGAAGTTGATCAAATGGAAATTTTCAATGATAAACAGAACTGACAGTCATGACTCATAAATAAAAATTATGAATTTCAAATAATTATTAAAGTATCAGGGGTATTATGTACATTAGTCTACGTTATTTGTAAAAGAACAAAACATAAATATGATGAATATATAGAAATTATAGATTTATAGCCTTAAATTTAATAATAATTGTAATATGAGTATGATTTGTATTTGCAATTTATCATCTAATAATATACTCGTACATTACGTACATAATCTTGTGGTACATAAAAACTAAATATCAAATACATACATAGTATACAAAGCTTTGTATTTTAATAAAATTTATATAAATTAAAATCAAAATTTAATTGATTAATTCTACTTGTCGTTGTTGCTTTTGTTGTTCATGTATAAGTGTGCACATATTTATGTATACGTATTTTTATTTAATTTAAAACTATTTTTGTTTTGTCAATTGTTTCTTTTCAACTTTATTTTCAAATTTCTTTCGTTTCATTTATTATTATTTATTTTTATTGCCATTTTTGTTATTGTATAATATGTAGTTGTTAATTTTATTACAAATTGCATTTAAAAAAATAAAATAAAAATGAAATGAGCAACAACAGCAACAACAACTATAACAAAAACAATAACAACCAGCAAACAAAATGATTTCATAAAAAATAATAATTTTATGTAGTACATTCTCGCTGTTTACTTGCTGATAAAGAAAATTATTCATGATACATTCATAAGTATCAGTACAGTACAGTACAATATTATGATATTCACTATACATTCTGTAGGTATATCACGTAACGATAATAATAAAAAAAAATGTTGTACAATCAATATATTATAATAACTATACCCATACTAAATATACTAAAAATATTCTATATTATAGGTACTCTTACACCAATATAGTCATTCATACACAGTAGAGTTTTGTTAATCCCGACAACATGCTAATTAGAAATTAGAATCAATTTTTCATTATACCACATTCATCTACTTTATATACCATGTATGTATGCTCATGAGAAAAATTCATTTTCTCCTCATACTTGTTTTGTCCTACACTCCATAAGAAATATACAAGAAAACGAAGAGACAGCAGTAAGTAAGTAGTAGGAATGAGGTTTTCGTTTATGAGAATAATATTATTTTCTCTTCATACTTTATAGTAGATATAATACTGTTTTTTATTTATACGGATTAGCGAGTCTCTACTGTATGAGTATGTGGATATAGTCTCTCTTTTCATTTTGTGTATAAATAATACTCTAAAACACTTGAATATTATTTTTATTTTTTATTATTTAATTTTCATTTTATTCTTTGTTAATGTCTTTCTAGATTTTTATTTTATTCTTTTTTTTTTAATTTTGTTTTCTGTAAACGTTTTAAAGACACTTGCATTATTATTATTATTCTTATTATTATCAGAATAGACCAGATCCCCATAAAAATGCTTATTCAGCATCAAATCTTAACAACAAAATTTTTATTTATACATTATTTTCATTTTCTTTATTTTTATTTTAATTTTTGTTTTATTTTTTTGGTCTGGTTTGGTTTGATTTAATTGTTATATATTTTTTTAAAATTGTTTTGAACAGGAAATTAATCGCCTTGCCTTCGAATAATTTTCATCTTCACGTTTTAATATATAACTATTTTTTTGTGTGTGTGTTTTTTTTTTATAAAAATAATGTAGATATGTATTGAATATTTTTATTTTAGAATTTATGTATTTTCATTTGTTCATATCGTCATTTTACTTATTTAAATTATTGTGATATATTCATATGTATCGTACTCTATGCACATCATCATCACATCATTGTGCGAGTATATACCTATAATACTTGTATGTACTTCTTCAGCGTAATGAAATGACATACTCATTACTCGTGTATCGTTTATTCTGTGTTTGTTCGATTTGACTGTTGTTAATATATGTATGAAAGAGAAAAATACACAGAGTTCTGTTTTTCAGTACTAAATAATTTTAGTTGTACTTGTACTTGTTCATCGTGTGTTATGCATGCATTCATGTATCGTCGTAGATTTGTTATTGTTATCATATCGTTGATTCTTTAATATGAATTATTATACCAGCAAGCAGCAAGCAGCAAAGCTTAACTGAACTTACACACTCTCGTAAAGCAATGCAAGCAAATAACAAGTGATTCAAGTGAATAAATTGCATTTTTGAATTAGTGTGTAATAGATGAAAATATACTTGTACATATGTACATATGTATGTACTTTTATGTAGTTATATTTTTTGCAGACGCCTTATCATTATCTGCGCTATAACTAATTATAATAAATACTTGTATATGTATTAATAATAATATTTTTACTCACATATTTTCAATAATTTATAAACAAACTCGTCATTCATCCATTCTTCGCACATTCATCCATGTAGATTTTGTGCATCTTGCAGCTAAAGTAACACACTGAATTGTACTGCACAGTACACTGTAATGTATGAGGTGATAATTATTCATTAATTTTTTTGAAAATTTTCAAATCTAAGCAGTTTTGAGTAAATTTGAAAGATTTTTGAAATATTTTTTATCTTTATAAATCTGATGAAGTTCTAACAGGACACCATAAAAATAATTCAAGCCACAAAACTTAAAAGTATGTATTGAAACCACAAATCAACAATATTTGAAACATTAATACAATCGGTACCTGCAAAATATGCTTCTATAATGCTCTTCTAAATAAATTTTTGTAGAGATATTATCATTTGACAAAATATTTTAATTTATTTATTTTCCATGTGTGGGAATCCTGATATTTTGATTCTTATTTAATTTTCTTGATATTTTCAGAATCATCCTGTATACATTTTTAAAATAAAATATTTTATTATTTTATTATATCGAATGTTATATGGCTTTTGACGGCGATTAGCAGTTGTATAACATTACAATAATATAAGTTTCCGCAGCTCATCTGTGTCGATCATACATTATGCATGGATACATATTGCAATGTATGAATACATTGAATACATACATTAAAATACATTGAATCAATATCAATTCATTTAAAAAAAAAAACACTAACTATAACGTGCTGCAGCAGAGCTGAAGACTAGGCATACTCGTAAGGTGTAAAGTTAGACCTGTTTTGTGATGTTGATGTAATACTTTGCTAAACTATTTTTTTGCTATATACTGATTTTTATTTTATTTTTTTTTTAATTACAGATTGTGCAATGCAGTGCAATCAAACGTGCAAATTCTACAATATGCTGTACCAAGATTTGACTATTTTCTCTTTCAAATTATGTTTATTTAACGGAATAAAAGGACAAATGACCATTATGATATAAAAGTTTGTCAACACAAAAACGTAAGTATGTAGTATGTCTATGAAATAATCTAGATTGTATATACCCGTCTTTATATTTGAAATGTACATCATCCTACATAAATATGTACTTTTCGTATTGTACAATACAGTATATGTAAGTAGGTATATTAACAATTTCAAATTTTAACGGAGTACGGTATGTGTCGTGTTGTGTGTATACAAAACGGCTATACACATGCGTCTTTCTAACACTATACACCAAAGTATAATAATGTATGTACGTATGTATTAAGTTAAGACTAACCAATATATCAGTTAGCCAGTTATTGGCATGTTGAAACTGGAAAATCTTCGTTGAAAATGCACATCTGTTACAAAATTTATATGTAACTCAACCAACTCAACTTTCAATTTAAGAAGGTCGCTTCAATGAAAACTTTCGAGAAGATTAAAATTAAAACTAGCAAAAATCTCGAAGAAAGGGGTCAAATTTATTAATTTTTTTTTTTTTAAAATAATGAATGATATGAAGCCATGTTATAACAGATATTATTGCCTGTTATACAAATAATGTAATAAAACAGTAAAAAACAAAATCTACCACCACCTTCTTATTTCATTCATTCAATTTTATTAACCCTAAAACATTCACCCCATAATGATATAAAGACTTGTAAGCACTACTTGCGTATAGATAATAACAGGAAAAAATAATGAGCAAAAAAAAAAAAAAATAAATAAAAAATTGGAAAATTCTTACTGAATATTAATGGTCTATCTACTATATGTGTCTGAATTATGAAGAATGTTTAGTTAAGGTTGGCTGGTATAGTCCGTATGCCATACATACACAATGTATTGCTTCATTGCTCCGCTCTAAATGCATTCATATATGCACATACATGCATACATACCACACTAACACATAATGCAGCTATTATAATTTTATTGTTGACACTAGATTGTGATTTCTCGATATCTATAGAATAAAATATGTTCTTATTGTAAGGTTGATATACTATTTTTGATAAGAAACTTACGTATTTGCCTTTTATATATAAATGCTAAAAGTATTTAATTCAGCGTATGCTGAATTATGCATCAATATCGTAAAATTACTTTTTCAAAATCACTCTATTTTTTATATTTGTATTCAGCTTCATTTTTATAATAGCTGAATATGTTTTAATAATTGAATACCATTTCAATTGTGCATTTCTGATAAAATTTACTTTCACTTACTATACGCTGCATTTGACAATAAAACCGGATTCCAATAATTTTTATGAATGAAAACTGCTCAAATATCTTGATTTATCGTTTAATATTTTCAAGAAATGAAAGCAACGATGGAAAACATTTTCCAACTAAAAAGAAATTCATATATGGGATTTTTGCATTCGTCAATTTCAAGTGATCTAGTTTTAGTTTGTCACTAGTTCAAAGTTACTATGTGTATACAACTACTTAATAATAGTTCTAATGACACATCATAATACTCCTATTTCAATGGCCTTTCGACTGCCCAATTTTGTAAACTTTTTTATTATATTATGAAATATCTTAAAAAGATACAATCAATTTGATTACCTGAATCATAGCTCAAGTTGTTATATGCTCGGGTTCGTATGAAGAAAAAATTATAGAATAGAGTATGATGTACGCATGATGTATGTGTGAACATATTTTTGAATTAACTCTGATTAATTAACTAAGTAATTAATTAAAATTAACATAATTTAATGCATGTTATATAGATGGTAATGTAATAATCTATCTGAAAAGATGAATAGTTAATAAGTAAATGTTTAATTTTTATGAACAATTTTTTTATTGTTCAATATGTTGATTGTTTACCATAAATATTTTGTTTAAAAAATATATGAGCATATGAGGATGGATGGAAGTGGATTTATGGATATTCATTTGAAGCACACTTTACCACCAACGTACATAATTGTATATTTATACCTGTGTGTGCTTATATTTATTGTTTTTCCTGTTTGAAGTTGAAAAATTGAGTTTTCAATGATATATAGAAAATAATTTTTAAAAAAATTTCTACTAGTAGAGTAGAGAGTAGTAGCTGTTGTTGTTATTGTTGAAGTTATATTCATTTACATACATGTCATATGATGTCTCCTTCCTCTTGGTTTCATTTTCCCCTCTCTTCTTATTTTTCTTCCTATTATTTTTCTCTTTTTGGTGTTTGTTCCCTTATTGTTTCGTCGTACGAAACTTATGAAACGAAGTCTTTATTGTGTTTGTGTATATGATGAAGTGAGTCGAGGCAATCAAAAATGTATTTAGATATAGATATACATATTATATTAGTGCATAATCTTAGTATATTTTTGTGTATATTAAAAACCTAACAAACGAGATTTATAAAATAATGTACATAAAGTATCAAGCATCTTGAATGCATGAGAAGCTGTATACATATTGTATTATACTGAATGTATCCCAAATATCTATAGATAGATACTCGTAAAATATAAAATGTAATGCATCTGCAAGATCTAATACATTGCTGTAATATTGACTGAATATGTCGTAAACGAAAATGATTGTAAGCTTGTTTGAAACATACATAAAGTAAGTACTGGATTTTGTTTCTATTTTTCTGTGCTGTATGTTGTGTTTTTGATGTTGGTGGTAAGGTAATGGAATATAAAATGTATGTATCAGATATTTTCTATGTATATGCACATATTGAATAAGTGTAGAACATCAGTAGAGTACAGGCTGTAAAATTTTCTTATTTGTATCTATAATATATTACAGTCTATGCCACCTTCAATCTATCTATAATCAAGGTTCATATGATATTCGTTATATTAATAATAGTTTTTCTGTACAAAATTTTAGGGTGATCGGAAAGTAATGTCATTTTTTTTAAATTAAATTCAAACAGATAAAGTTTTAACAGTTTTAATTTTAGTTAACGATGTACTCACCTTCGCTATCAACAATCTTCGTAAGTGCAAATTTTCAACGCCCGATCCGTAAGAATCAATTGGCTATAGTTAGTTGCCAATAACCTAGTAATTAGCAGTAGTCGACACAATGACGTTACTTTTTCTTTTATTAATTAACTGACATTACTTATCTGCTCTACATACCATGATGTGTACATTTTTTATTTCTTCTAAATCTCAAATTATGTACTATCAACCACTTATAACAGACTAGAGTGCTGCATTTAATTATTACTTCTGCTGCTTTTACGGTTTTACATCTCGTACTGACTTTTTTTTGGATTTGGACTTCTGGAAATGTACAAATACAAACAACTTCGAGATAAGCTGAATTGAAGCGAGTTGCTCTTACCATACTTTGCTGTTGTCATCATCTTAATTACTGTCGCTTTCGGTGCATTGCATTATCTTTGATTGCTTATATTGCTTATATTTAATTCTTTCTTATCAATATTGTTATTTTTTTATATTTTTAAAGATTTTAGATTGTAGTGTAGTTATCATCATATTGCTGGCTGTTGGTGGTGTTGCCTGGTCTTTAGATTTTTATAGTTCTGTTTTGTTACTATATATTTGCTGGCTTTTATGCTTTGATTTAGCTTTAGTTTATTTCTATACAATATTATATTATTTTATACTTGAAGACAATAGCAGCCACATATGTAGCAAAGTGTATCCACATAATGATTAATATAACGTAAACGTAAACGTAACCGTATTTTAATATATGTATCCATATACACATGAGTGGAGTGTGGAGTATTTTAATAGTACAGTGAAGTGAATAAAAAATACGTCAATATTATATGTACATAATGTATTACAAATAAAATTGTGGTGTGCTGTACATTTTGTGTATACTGTGTACTATATGTGTAGCGTGTAGCCCCACTGGTTTGGTGTACGAATGGTGGTTAACATATATAAATGATGTATAAATATGTATGTATGTATACAGAATACACATTATTTTATACGATGATGATGGGTATGCTTGCTTTTGCTATGCTGCTATATCTACAATAAAATAATGGTAGTCAGAGTCACCAGTTGGAGTCGAAGTCTTCACTGTACAGTCAGTCATCAACATTTAGACTAGGCAGATAGGTAGATAGATTCACAGATATTCATTATAAAATATTCAGTATTTGTATACATAATAATAATATTGGGGTGTTCCAGATTTTAGTACATAAGATTTAAATCTTTTTTAACGTATATTATAACAATTTTTTTTCTGCATTTATATATTATTAGAGAAAAAAAAAAGAAGATATTCGGTATTATCAAGTATACACATTTTGTTTTTTTGATTGTTTTGTTTTCTATATTTTTGTTAGATTTGTTTTTATTTTTCGGTTCATCAGGTTGTATATTTTAGATACATATACAAACATACACACATAATATGTAGGACTGTTCAATGTTTTTTTCTTTAATTTTTTTGCAATTATGTACATATTTTGATTTCTTTTGTCATTTTTTTTTTGTTTTGTTTATATTTTTTAAAATATTTTTTAATTTTTTTATTTTTTTTTAATTATATACATATTAAACAATTAATAATTAAATAATGCAGTGTGTGATGGACAATTTATTGTTATTATATTAGTATGTTACATATGTGTTGCCGATTTTCTGTTTGATATTTAATATTTTCTGTTGGTTATGTGTTTGTTTGTTCGTTTCTAACAAGTGAATCCTTTTTAATATTGTTCTTTTATTTTCTTGAAATTGAAAATTGAAAAAAAAAGTAAACTGTATGTAAATGTATGCTATGAATGTTGTTTAAAATTTAAATACCTTAATAAAAACTATATAAATATTTTGTAAATAAAAATTAAAAAATAAAGAAAGATTTAAGAAAAAATTAAATTGTACTAATGAATTTATCTTTTCTTATACATTTTTTTTTTTTTTTTTTAAATTATCAAAATTCAAAGGAACAAATTTATTTGAATTTTTCATTTTTCCCGATACTTTACATAACATATTTCAAATTTCAAATTACCCAACGTACGTATGTATTTTGTTTTAAATTTTTGTTTTGCAATTAATAATAAATTACGAATATACATACATATATTATCAAAAATAAAATGAAAAATAATAAACCGCAATTGTTCTAATATATAATGTGCAAATACGTACTGTACGTATGCATACGATTATAGATTTAATCTTTTGTTTTTAGTCATCTTCTGTATATTCATATATACAGAAGTATATTCTAGCATATTCATATTTTTCAAAAAGTTTAATCGTTATTCAAAAAAAATTTGTTTTAAATTGGAAAATGTATTCTCATCGTTATTTGTTTTTGTTCATAATTTTTGAAAAAAAAAAAAAATTGTTTTTCTTCTATTTTTCGGCACCAGTTGTTCATACTCGTACCAGACGCATACACATGCCACTTCTTGGTGTGTAGAAAATCGTTTTTGTTAGAATAATATTGAAAGTTATTATACTTATTAGCGTTGATATTTGCGCGATTTGTGTTCATTAATCAAATTTCAAGTGATTATGTTTGAAGAGATATGTGCACTAGAAATGATCAAAAGAAAATTATCGAATAAAAAATTTATGATAAGATTTTCAAATACTTACATGGAGTATTTTACAAAGAAAATAAATTTCATTTTTTTTATACGTACAATGTCTGATTTGCCTATCTACATACATATTTTCAATATTAAATTTTAATTTTGAAAAAAAATTCGATTATTAACGCATTATTTTTCCACAAAATTTACTGGAATGTTTGTACGTAATTGATTCAGCAATAAATTCTTTCCACAGTATAAACGCATATGTGTATAATTATAACAATAACAACAACAGCAACAAAGTATGTATATAGCAATAAATTATTATAGAATACATATAGATATATAATATATCATATCACCTCCATATGTAACCTCTATTTGTTATTCTTGTAGGCATATATAATGTACATCTACATATTTTATTACACAAATACGGACGTGTGAAATGTATGCATATATAAAATTGTCACCTTAAAAAAAAAAATGCGTATTTTTAATGCTAATTATTAGTGCGGTGCGGCAATTGAATTAATTTTAATTTAAAGTTTAGGCCTTTTTTTAGTTGGATAACAGATAACTTTTGAAATGAGATAAATAAAATTTGTTAATTTGTATGAATGTAAATTGAAGACAAAAAACCAACAGCAAAAATTAAGAAACATTAGAAAATGAACCATACGATTATATGAAGGCAACGACGAAGTTCGACTATACTAGAGTAGTAGAGTTAGAGTACAATATTCCTGAATGCTGAAATTCCGTTGGGCTCTATAGAGGGTTCTTGGAAATCCTGAACGTTTTTGAAATTTTCATTTTCCTTTTTTTGTTTTTTCTTTCTCGATGTGAACATTTTTCAATGCATCACTATTTAGAAAAGAAAAACAAACACAACGTTTTAAATAAAACCTCATTATCTTATTGAAATTGAACTACATATTATTTGATGTTCATTCACATAATCGTTATTTAATAAAAAAAAAAAAAGGAAAAATCATTATTTCATAGTCAATATTTTCTACTATATAAAGAACATTCATTCTAAATATTGTATGCGTATTGTACATACACATATTACGTAATCGATATTCGAAATTTTCTATATAAAATGTATGAAAATTCAAGTGTATTTATTTACTTCGTTTGATTTTATTTTTCAACGTTTTTCGACTGAATCAAAATGAAAACTCGTTCTATGTATCTACGTACATACAAATGTGCATAAATATGTAAAATAAATAATTTTTGAAAATAATCTGAGTTGAAAATTTAAAAAATCGAAGCAAAAAAAAAATGAACAAAAAAAAGTAACTGATTTAAACGGTAATGAATAACGAAAGTAATTCATATGTGACCACAATATACTCGTATAAATACATTTTGTGATTTGTCATACATGATTGACGTAAAATGTAATTACAAATCAATTTTTTTTCTACTTATTTTAATTTTTTTGTTTTTTTTTTTTTTTTTTAGAAATTATTGACCCATCATTACTAGTGTATTGTGAGATTATCATTCGATTAATTCAAAGTTTGGTTGCTTTTTTTGTCGGTATTTGGAATTTTTATATGTGAATTGGTGAGACATATATTTACGTACGTATGTAATGTAATTATAATTAAACTAAATAGAACTTTGAGTAAATAAAGCATCGTTTATATATTTTGTTTTAAATATTTTCAGTTTTGATTTTTCGGAATTTATTTTTACACACATTTTCCAATTAATGCTCTAATTTTTGGTTTTTCTTTTTTTTTTACAGACAGAAGAATCAACATATTATAGAGATAGAACCAGAAAAAAGAATTTATCATCAATTAAATATTCCAAATTTTATTACAAACACTTTGAAGAGGTGAATAAAAGACAAACAAATCAAAACGTTAAGAAGGAAAAAATATTTGTCTCAAAAGTGCTGATAATTGTCGTACATTAGGCACACATAATAAAAATTCTCACAAATTACTAAAGCTCAAAATAAAGACATCAACAAAATGTATTTCGATAGAGGCAAATCATTGTCGTTAGAAATATTTTTATAGAATATGTGTTTGACAGTATTGCGAAAAAATAAAAACAAAAGAAAGAAAATTCATTTTCCAAAAACTAAAAATAAAACAAAATAAAAACTAAGTGTTATAATCAAATGGACAACATATTTATATGGACATAAATGCTATTTGTGCTCATATAAATGAAACAAACATTGTCGTCATCATTGCATAATTATTACATTATAAGCTACATACTGCGATAATAAATTCGTTATCGTAAATCAGATTTATATAAATAAATCATAAAAATATATTCATTTCTTAATCTACACTTGGGTCTGGTACGCTTTTGAAGCGTCCAAAAACAAGTAAAAACGTATACAAAAGTATTTATGGATGCAGGAGGTCTTCCAGTATTTCAGAGCGCCAATCAGGCAGCCCATCAACAGCAATTAAATCATTTACAATTGCAGCAACAGCATCAGCAACAACAACATCAGCTTCAGCAACAATTGCATCAGCAACAAACTTTAGTGCAACAAGGTTTGCATTTACAACACCAACATCAACATCAACATCCGCACCAACAACCACATCAATTACAAAATCAGCAACAGCAACAGCAGGTGCAACAACAACAATCACAGCATCAACAACATCCACAGCAGCAGCAGCAGCAGCAACAACAGCAACAGCAACAACAACAGCAGCAGCAACAACCGACACCGCAACAAAATTACAATAATAATCCAAGTGAAATTTTACCACCCAAAAGACAAGCGGTTGTTGATCGTTTAAGGCGACGCATCGAAAATTATCGTAGACGACAAAGTGATTGTGTACCACGCTTCGAACAGACATTCAGTAATGTATGTGAACAACAAAATCATGAAACCAGTGTCCTACAGAAGAGATTCCTTGAGAGCAAAGCAAAACGAGCTGCGAAAAAGACTGAGAAAAAGCAACCAGATAATATGTTAGCTGGAAATTTACAGAGCAGTGTACATGTGGTAAGTGAAATGTTTGATTGTTTTCTTTTTTTACGTATTTCTTTTTACAATTTAAAAATTTAAAAATGCCAACATATTACCTACATATTTTTAAAATTTTGAAATTGATAAGAATAATACATCGGATCTTGATTAGATAAAGAATTCACAAAATCAATATTTTATTTTGTTTGAAAGTTGCATTAAAACGCATTGGTAGAATGATAAAATTATTTATCAGGTCTTTATTTGAGTTTTAACTTTATGTTCATAAATGTTTTGTTAAACTTTTGAATTGGCGAATTTGAAATTAGGAAATTTCGTGTATTAAATTAAGATTTATGTAAAATGTTCAGCCCTCTATTTATTTGGTTGTTATCGACCAATGATATTATTTAAAAAAAAAATTAAAAATTACGCTTTCTTCTTCACTGTTAAATTTTTTCTACTTTTATTTCTTCTTAGAAAAAGGATGATGATGTGGTATATCTCATATGTTATATGTCATATACAGAATTTTTCAAATCAGCACAATCGTCTTTTACAAACAACAAATGAACCAGAAAAAGAGAAAAAGGAAGAGAGACAGAGAAAGAGAGAAAGACCCCCTTCAGTCAATCTTTTTCACGTACATTTGTTAGTTTTTTTTCTTTTATTAAATGCAAAAATGCATGTAATGTGCTTCATTATAAAAATGTGCATACTGCACACATATCTGTACTCAGTAGTTTAGTTTCAACTCATAACAAATCTCCTCTAAGAATTTATTTTTTTTATGTACCCGCAATATCCACCCAATAATAATTATTATTATTGTTAAGTGTAAATATTGTTCGCTTTATTATAGACTTTTTGCAAAATGAATCATCCAGCAACCTAAATACATCTGTACCGTATCGTGCCGTACCGTGTTGTCTGTTATTTTATCACTACACAAATCGTGCATTCGCGTAGTATAGTATATTATACACATACTCACTCATATGTACATTCAAATATCATTAAGTCCCTTCCATTTATTTTTTTTTAAATATTGTCATCATATAAATTAAATTACTTTTCATTTGCTAATGACTTCATATTATTCGAAATATTCGTAAGAATGAAATGGAAATTTTTTTAATTATAGAAGAGTGCAGTAGGAAAAATACTGGATTGCTTGTATATTATTTTTTCTTGATTTAAGTTGGTTGTAGACAGATGCCAATTGTGATCGAATTGTACTATCAGATGTGTGCGTGATAAAATGCAAATGAAGATTTATAACTTCTGTGAGTTTAAAATTTTTATATTGGATGGAAAAAATAATTGAAATTATAAAAATTATTTTTATAGAAAATTTTCAATCCACATTTACATAAATGTAGTATAGTAGTATGTTGTGCTGACCATTCATTTTGAAACTGTTGTTTGCCATAAGCAATGAATTTCGAAATTTATATTAACAAAACTCTTGCGAGTGGTATTAATGCATCTTTATTATTAACTAACTTTTTGTTAAAAATGGTTTTACACCACTTTCAAAGAAAACGAATGCAATTCTTAGATTAATTTCTCACCGAATTTAGTTTCATCACTTCAATGATAAATGGATAGCCATATAACTATAAACTATGTTATGTACAATTTAAATGAGAAATTGATTGACACTAATCAAATTAATACATACATGTGTGCATACATACATATTATTATGTATCTGTTCTCAATTACAAAAACAAAACAAGACATCTTTCGAATAATAAATTTTTTTGTTTGTTGTATGAGCTTTTGCTTTTTCTTTTATATAAACCATCAACTTCTAGAAATCGCTTATTAGAGAAAAATACTCCTACTCAGTCAATGACATTTGTCTCGGTAATATTTTGATCCTTTAGGCATTTTTTAATTTTCTTCACATCACGAAAGTATGAATATACATAATGTATATATGTATATATACTGGTATAAATTTTTGGTTATTGTTTTCTTCTCAGTCTATTTTTTACTACACATTTATACAATTGTCATTGCAGTGATTATTTTCTCGTATTCCATTTAAATATGAATTCAAATGAAAATGTTCACCCTTCAAAAATATTTTTTTGGATTATTTAACTGCTAAGACTACAGCACACTTATGTATGTAATATCAAAGGTATATGTACATATGAGTACGAGTATCGTATATTGAATGGTACATTTTATTTGACTTCAGCATTTCGAATATATGTGCACCTATATTTTTTGAGTGGATATATTATAATGTATATGTACATTGTTGTCTATTTATATGTATATCCAATGTGTACGTGTATTCCTTGGGAATTTTAGAAGTTTTCAAAAGCATGAAAAGCACAATATAAGCATCATTTCATCGTCATTTATATCTATATTCGGAAAAAATTTGTTCTGTTTTTCTCTGTTCTATTTAAGTATATTACATTCTGTTAGTCGTACATAATAATTTTGATTTTATTTTTTTGATTTTTTCAAACAAAAATAAATTATTTTTTGCACTTGTTAAAGTATTTTGCCCTTCTTATATGCATTTACATAGAAAATAGAGTATAAACGTCATCAGTTTTTCTATATACATATCTTCATTCTTTACTCCTTCCAAATTTTGTATTTTCATCTTCACGTGTAATAAATTTATATGGGAATATAGAATAGATACATATAATCGTATATATATTGTATTTTGTATGTGAGTAGGCATTTCATAGTCTGATAGAAGCTAGTTTTTCCGTTTTTTGCCACTTTAAAGGACGACGAAGATGATGATGATGATGATGATGATGATGATGATGATGACGACAACAACACTATGAGCAACAACAATAAAAGAAAATATGAATGAAATACATGTACACAAGATTATAAGATGTTTTATGCAAGTATTGCAGTGTAAAACAGTTCTAAAATATATTCGATATATACCTACATACGACGTGTTCTCCAAATAGGTTTTTATACAATTCAAACAAAATTTTTTCAAAATTGAAGTAAAATAAATTTTCCAATGCGAGAGAAAAAGAGAGAAAGAAACAAAATTGTATGGTGAATCGAATGAGTTTCGATCAGAAAGTCTGTCACCAAATTCACTCAATTCGAACACCCATATCATTTGGTTTTGGCTGTTCGTTCGGTATTACACTACATTGCAGTATAACTGCTAAAGAGACACTATATGTACTTGTATGGATCGTTATTTGGATGATAGGAAAAATTTTGTTGATGATGATAATGATAATGATGGGTAGAATAAATGATGGTAATGGTAGGTGGTGGATAATGGTGATGGTCGATAAATATACATAAGTGGGTTTTCATTTTGCCCAAAATGAATGCCGGAAAACCAGTGTTGTTGGTTTGTTTTATTGTATGTCTAGAAACGATAAAAAAATTTCAAAGGATGAGAGTGAAGTATGCATGTAAAGTATATATTTATGGAAAAGTATGGAAATGTATAATGTATATTATAATGTGGGAAAAGCAAAGCAAAACGGAAAACGAAGAAAAGCATAAGTATAATGGGAATGTAAGTGTGTATGTAATATATGAAGGAAGCATGTACAATATGTACTATGTACATAATATGTGAATGAAGAAGAGAAGGGATTGGAAAAGTGAAATAATGAGAAGGACGAGATAAAATTCGAAGGATATACTATAAAGTGTTACTGTAAATCGACCTGTTGTTACTTTACACATACATAACATGATGCTGTATTTTATATATTGGGTACAAGGATTGCATATTATAGAAAAGACTACTGTGACTTTTATACACATTTACTTATTTATTTATTTATTTATTTATTTATTTATTTATTTTGTGTATATGAACGCGATTAAAAGCCTTGGATCCGTCCGCAAAGAGGGTGTTATATTATATGCCAACTAACCATATTGTGATATATGTATTTATGTTTGCATGTAGGAATATTTGTATATAATGTATACGATACACATAGTATGTGGTATGTATTAGAAATACACTGTAAATAATCTAGGATAGACATGTATATATACAGGATAAAGAGAAAGATAATATACAAACAGATATATAGTTCTAATATCGATAAATGTACATTGAGCATATAGAATTTTGTTGGAAAATGTTTATACGTTATTATATGAATTTGATAGTATGTATAGATATACAGATATGTAGATCTATAATACGGAAAGAGTGTATGATATTTTTCGCTTCGCGCTTTGGTTTTCAATGTATCCAATATCGGAAAACAACAACAAAAATATATGAAAAAGGATGAAATAAGGTCTTGAATATTTTCAGATACATATGTACATATTATACATATTTTTTTCTGTGTATATATACAGTATACACATATGGAAAATAAAAGAGAAAATTGGGAAAAATTATTAGATTCGATAAAATATGTATAACATTATAATAGGGTAACAGGCAGTTATAGGAGCAATAAAAATATTTGTAAGCAAAGCAACTATGTACATAACATTCGTGTGTAATAATGATGATATACGAAATGTATATGTCCTTTTCTTATATACACATGTGTTTATATCATATATATATATATAATACTATGTATGTCTATATTATAATTTTTATATGTACTTATATGTATGTAAGTCATATATGCATATAAGTAAGTATGCGTACATACATATATTAGTATATTTATCCTATAATGGTTTAGATAAATAATTTTTTCTTTTAAAATGATTACAATTATGATAAGAAATTTGACTTATTTCGATTGTAAATCGTTCATATATTACACTGTACATTGATCGTATATACATATATAAAAAGACAGATACAATTACAATTACAGGCAGGATATTTTACTAGCTAAATTAGAATGTGTAATCGTTTATAATTATTTATGTGTTAAAAAAATAAAAATATAAAATATCCTTAAATTTTTGGTAATCACAAAATGAAATTAATGTCTTATATAAAAGTTATATTAATATCAAAGAATATTAATATCATGTGTTATATATACATATATATGATGTATATGTAGTTAAAAGGATTGTGTATCATTTATATTGATCGGATTTTTGGTAATGGTATTTTGTATGAATGTTTGAATATTATATTATGTATATAATATTCACGTTATATAATAGAAAGACAGAAAACATATAAAATTCAAATTTTTAGATCCAATCCTATTCACCGTACTACGGTACTACGTCCTATTAAATCACATGTATGTATGTATGTATATACATAGTGTATGTATGTGTATACGTATCTGTTTACGTCATATTTTAAATTGAGGAAAATTTTATCTTTTTATTTTATTTTATTTATATACCTACATATTTTCGTTTTGGGAAATCGTTTCCTTTATATAGAAAACTTGATAATAAATATATAATGTATGTACAAATATGATGTTCATAACATAATAATACGCATCGACACATAATATATACATAATGTACATTATATTATATGTAGTACGAGAGTACAAATAGAAGAGAATGTCAAGATCATAAATTTATGCAAATGTCAATGTATAAAAGAAAATGAAATGAATTTTATTTGAAGTGACAGATTAACTTTAGAAAATAAGTATGTTCACATGTTATATGAGTACATAATGTAAATCCTTTTTTTATTTTATCTTTTCATTTTTTTCTTATTGCGTTTTTTTTTTTTTACTAAATTTAAAGAAAATTAATCGTTTACCATATGAAACGACAAGAAATAATGAAAGAAATTAAAAACATTCTTTGAAAAATTTTTGAAAGAAAAATATTACAGTTTTATCTAGGTTTTCAAAGAGTTTTAAACATTCAAAATTTGATATATTATTTGTATATTTTCGATTGGACTGTATTATATGATGCAAGAAGCAGAAAAAAAAACATATACAAATACATTTAGGTATTTAACATTTATGTATAAAATAACGATATGTCCCCTTAAAACCACAATTATGTTATGTTCTTGTATCAATTACTTAATTAATGCATCTCTCTGACATTACCTTCATAATAATTGAAAATATCCTTCACCAACAACTCCTATGCCATATAAAATAATATTTTTTACTATTACACAAAAAAGAAAAGTGATTTTGTATATTATACATATGTATGTACAGACATACATATTTTAAAAATGAACTTTTTCCTTTATATTATTGCATTTTAACTTTTTAATAATATAAAATAATTTTTTCCTATATATGTACATACTCTATATATACTTTCTTTAATTTTATTATCATCATTCTTTTATCCTATGATGGAATATATGAATAAAAAACAAAGTAAAAAGTTTCACACTGCATTGCAGATTGTTGACTATTTTTGGTAACATCTGCAAATAGCATCAATACTAGAGATTATATACCACACAAAAGTGTGTGTATATTTGCATATGTATATATACAGTATCACATATTATATAGTACAGTACCACCTACACAATTTATTGTATAAACAACCATAATAATCTTTTATTTTTATCGTGCAGTTTTTATTTTCATTCTGTTTTATATAAATTTTTGAAAATATTACCGCCATACACCTATATATAGACTATACTGCTTATACTTAGTACATTTAATGAGAATAAAAAAGTAAAAATTTCATAGATATACTCGTGTATTTACGTACGTTCATATATAATAATGACTGGAAAACTACATATAAATTATTTTTAGTTTTCTATCAGCTCTATACTATATACGTATATGGTATAATACATACTTAAATACTATGTTCATATATTTAGTGTAAGTTGGATTCAATCTTCATACATATTCATACCACATACATACGATACGTATCTACTACACCTTTCACCCGTTTTCTAACATCATCACACCTATACCCTATTATAAATTGTACTATTTTTATCGTCATACAACTTATTTTTTATCGTCACTAAACAAACTGATGACTTGTTGCACATTATATTATCATTTTCATTTTTTTTTGTTATTCTTCGGTTTTAATTTTTTTTTTTTATTCAATGTCATGAACATTTTTTTATATAAATACTTAGTATCTATCTATATGCAGTATTGATTTTATAGTTCGATTATTTGCACATTTCTATTCTTACACCAATCCAATAATTTATGCACAGGCAGACATTATATGTACATATATTCCCAGCGTGATATGTATAATCATATTCTATTTGTATGTACATGTATTCGTGTAGGATTTACCCTTATCCATCTAATGATATAGTCAACAATATGTAAAAAAAAAGTTAAAAAAAACCCCAAAAGATAATGTTATGAGACCACTAGTTGAAACCATCGCCTCATCACCGCATTAACACCATTTTCCATAAGTGGTATACGAGTATGCATGCGCTTCTAAGAATTTTTCTTTCGAAATGAGTATATATGAAGAACACAGAAAAACAACAATGACAAAATAACAAAAACAAAAATAAAAAAAAATAATAAAGAATAAAAAAGAAAAGGTTAAAAAAATTGACCATAACCTTTATCCGATAGATCTTTGCTTATATATGTATAGATTATGTTTCTGATTCTATAACCAACATACGTACCTACTACATACTTATATATAACATTTACGAATACATATAATATCTAAAAGGATGTGCGAATATCGTTAGCACGATAGTACATGATATGGTACAATTTTGAACAGCTACATATTTCATATTCCCATAACTGTATAGCAGCTAAAACAATCAAATAAACCATAATTTATCCATTCACCCACCTTTATCCTTCAATTAAATTAAAACAAAAAAAATAAAAATCTCATGTTACAAATTTTTTAACGTCATTCTTGACCTTTGATTACTTATTTTTTACGTTTTCTGCTAATATAACAAGTATGTAGGTATTAAATAAAAAACAAAAATAAAATAAAATATTTGAAAAACACAACGCAAATGTTCTACACACATGTACTTCTAAATATAAGTTCTATGTTTGTTTGTATCTTCAGTACGTTTTCATTTTACTTTTTCTTTTCTAAAATTTTCTAAAAATATGAACCACCACAATCACCTAACCTAACTTTAATATTTTAATCGTAAGAAAACATAAATGAATTAAAATATGTACAGGAATTATTTTGTTTATAACGCGTAAAGCTTTTCATCTTTCATCCTTCATCAATTAATTTATGAAGAAGATGTTCGAGAAAAATTTTTTTCAAACTTATTTTATACTAAAGCTATGTATGATAGCATGAGAAAAAAAGTTTAAAAAAGTTAAAGTGGAGAAAATGAATGGAGACAATAAATTACTAATTAGAGTGTGTTGTGCTGTAGCTACTAATATTGTATAGCTATGTAGACAGACAGAATATATATATGTATACATATATTGAGATTGACATATCTACATAAACGTACATATCCTTTTTTGTGCGTCGTAAAACATTCACTCAATCACAGATTTTCATGAATAAAAAAGTGATAAAGTATTTAACATTGCACAGACTGTATGCATCATTGTAGTAGATAACATATACACATGCACATATCTATACAAATTTATCATGTGATGTGGGTTGTGAGTGGATTATTTGTTGATTATTGAGTATTACCAGGACGATTCATGGATAACGTAGTATGAAATTTTGTAAAGAAACAGATAAAATTAGACTTTGATGAACACGCAAAATTTGATGAAATTTGAATATGCCGTCGTATTGCAGTCTTTGCCTTTGTATACTTGCAAATATTGTATAGACATTACAAATAATCAGTCATCGTCATTTCTAATTAGATATGTAGACATAATTCAGTAACTTATTTTGATTATATATTCAATTAATTTTCATACATTTATTTTGTATCATTCTCTGTTATGTGGCACGCGAATAGATGCATGTATTTAATGTATTACATATGTATATGAGATTACAAAATTTATCGATGTGTGTATATACGAGTATGTATATACTTTCAATATTCAACTAACCATCATGAAAATCTAAAATGTAATTACCTTGAGCCTAACAAGCTATTTTATTTATTAAACAAACTAAACATACTACACACTGTATACAAATTATACTACTTATATATCTACTTTACGTACCTATGCATATACGAGTACATATTTAGCGCACTTACATAGAATTTCACAAGTTTGTTTTTTAAATCTATAAGCAGCAACAACTATAAAAATCAGCAGCATGAAAACATTGAAAAAAAAATAAAATGAAGTAAATCTTCAAGTATTTTCATTATTTTCACTGTGTGTATCGTTTCATTTTGATTTGAATTTTGTGTATTTCATGGTGAAAATATTAGATGAGGGAGGAAAATGAATGAAGAAAACAACCAAACCAAATAGCTAAAAAAAAAATTAAAAGGAAGGAAATCAAGAATGAGTGGGTGGAATTTAGTCAGTTTCATTGAAAATGACGTACACGAGTGTGTAAACATAACATTAGTACTCGAATGTTTGTATATTGTACATGACGTAGATATATATCCGAATATACATAATGTATGCAGAATGTATGTAGGTATATGCATAATACAATAATTGTGAAGGTATATAGTATAAGAAATTATAGAGCATAATAAGTATAGTAAGTAGGCAGACAAAAAAATTTGTACAGGCAACAGCAAATATACAAATATATGTAAATAAATATAAACATTAAATATTGAATATTCTTGTAAAGCGAGTGTGTTTCTTTCAATTTTTTTTTCTTCAAATACACAGATATTTATTTGTTATGTGTACGCATTTGTGTACAGCATACGCATAAACCTACATGCGTGGATAAATTGCCGATGGCTATCAATTTTTTTGAAATTAGCACCTTTCCAAGTAAATTGATTAAAAGATTCCTGCAATAAGAACTTTATTTTTGTGTAAAATATGAATGTATATGTGTGGACATAAGTGTGTATTTAAAAGCGAATAAAAAGAGTGAGTGTCGAAATGTTTAAATACCACCTTGAAAGTTTCAAAACGTTAACACTGGAATTTATGAAAATTTTCAAAGTTTCAAATATTTTGAACGTATTTTTGACGCATCAGTTAAACAACAGATTGATTAATTGATTAATACAGGACA
Organism: Villa cingulata; assembly: GCA_951394055.1. Taxonomy (NCBI): domain Eukaryota; kingdom Metazoa; phylum Arthropoda; class Insecta; order Diptera; family Bombyliidae; genus Villa; species Villa cingulata. Next base: position 342,319 of record OX596019.1, on the reverse strand, counting down.
GGATATTATTTTAAGAATGAAGGATGATGTTTTATTATTAAAAAAGCAGTTGAAAGAAAATTTATCAATTGTAGAAAATATCCCTATTCAGTTGAAATGTGTTTGTTTGATAATAATCGGATTTCTTATAAATTTTTGGTAGGTTAAAATCTACATTAGAATCAACACACGACATCCAAATATGTACTCGTATAGGTTAGGTACAAGTAACATTCTGTGCAAGTTACATAGAAATGGGTAATAATGTCCTGTTCACTGTAACCCATATTTATTTAACATTTTTTCTTTAAATTCAATTTTCGTTTAATTTAAATTATTGAATAACCGTTGAATTTGTGGATATAAATGATTCCGATTATAATACTAAATGGAAATAAGCAGAAAATTGGAAATATAAATAAATACAGTAAAATCTCGGTTATCCGGGCATTAATTATTCGTTTAAACATTCGTTAAAGCGTTGTTAAAGTTGTCGATATCGATTATTATTCTGAATAACCGAGATTCTACTGTATGTTGTATATTATAGAAAGAAATAAACAAAGAAAGAGAAATATGTTCAGAATTTTATAATTTAAAATGATTTTAAATAACAACGGTGATTAATGACTAATTTGTTAGATATTTTGTATTTTGAATTTAATAATAAATTGAATTTTGTACAAAATTCATACAAACATATGTATTGGTACTTTGTATTCTTATGTAAAATTTAGATTCAACTAATGAAATGTCTAACTATATACAGAGATGTACATATATATACGATAAATGCTAATTGTGAAAATTTGAAATGAATAGACTGATTGAAAAGATAGATTATTCTGTTTGAATGTGTTTTGAGTACACATATTATGATAAGTTGAAATAAAACTAAACGAAAGAGAAAATATATTTGTATATTACAAGTATATGTACAAGAAAAACGCATATAATACAAATGCCTATATAATATGTAAATAGTGAAAATAGAAGATGATTAATAGATTCTATAGATATTCTTTCTCATATATACATATACATATAAGTATAATAATTATAATGCATACTATACGTACTACTAAATCTGTCACAATGATTCATTAATCCTTTTTGCTTTTTCATTTTTTGTTTTGTTTTCTTTTTTTTTTTGAATTTAATTTAAATTATTTTGCTGTTCCTTTTGTTATATTTGTATAAGCATATGCATACATATATATACAGTAGATTTAGATAATATCGATGTGTAGGTGTTATACGTGGACATACATATAAAAGAACATGAAAAAATATATTTTTTTCTTTCTTATCTCATTATGGCCAGAGAACAAAATCTGTTCAAATTAAACTCTAATTCAAATTTTCAGTACATTTTCAAAGAAATTTGATCGGATTTTATATATTGAATAAATTGAATATTTTTACAAAATGTTTGCCATTTTCAAATTTTCGAAATTTTTCTTCTCATTTGTACTATTCTTCGTCGGTGTGATAGTTCTTATTTACACTTAATATTTTATTTTATTTTTATTTTTTTTTTTTCATTTTATCTTCTTCAATTAATTTTAAAAATAATTTTCATTTTTATTATCATATACATTAGTGTTTTTTTTTTTTGTTTTTGCATTATTATTTGTTTCCTATATTCATTAGCAAATAAATTTGATCAATTATGCATACATGCGTATTTTGAATGATAAGTGAAAAGATATTAATTTCACTAATCAACACAATATATTAATTGTATTTCTATATCTCTAAATGCGTACAACAACATATCAACACACACACAGTACCTGTTATGAAAACTGATTCATTTCGTAATTGAAATTTTGTTAAACAAAATATACATAGATTTATGAAAGTGTCCTTGATTGATTATAAAAAGAAATTTTAAGAAATATTGTGTCTTTAATCATCTGGTTTTAATAGTCAAAAATAAATTTAGTGTATGTCTGGGAAGTTTCAAATATGTATTAGGATTTCTGAAATTCTAAAACTATACTAAAAAAAAAATAGTTACTTCACAGGAAATAAAAGCACTGCTTGCTTTCAAGACATGCTACACCGATCTCATCAAGTTCCGATTATATCAAGTGTGACGGTATATCATCAGATCATTACATTTATGAATATCAGATTGAAATGTATATAAGGATAGAAGTATATGATAATCCTGAGATTTAACGAACAAACATACTATAGTATGCGATTATCTAAAAGTTTATAAAATAAAAATTAAAATTATTAGTGATGTAGATTCCATTACCGGTACTGTGTACGAGTATATTATATATTATAAAGCATAAACATTTTCAATCACACGTAATCCATCACATAAATTATAAATTTTCCTTTTTTAATTATTTTTGTATTTTTTTTTTCATTTTTTTCCATGCTTTCTTCTATCATATATTATTGGTATTTTCCTTTTAATACTATTAACTAATGTATATAGGTATACATTTTTCTATCTTTTGTTTTATATTTTTGTTTAATATCATTTGTTTTTTTCTTCTGTAGTGTTTAGTTGGCATATTCAATGTTCATTTTAATAATTAATGAAATAGAAATGAAATGAAAATGTATGTACATATATACCTTTGTTGAAATAAATAAAAATTGTATGAATGTGTACACACTATCAACTGGAGAGATACTCTTACTTACATATGTATGTAATATATTATTGAAAAATCACTTTAATTCGTAATTGAAGTGTGTACAAGCGCAACTTATAACTAACAAAAATGTTAATCAATCTAGAGATTCATTTATGAGTATAGGTACATTTGTACCTACATAAAATTCGATATATGTATACGTATTTATGTATACATTTGTGATCATAGTAATGTATTATTTTAAAAAAAAATACATATATATATAAATCTGAATAAAAGAAAAATAAAAAAAATTTTTTTGAAATAAAAATGAAAATTTTATAATGAAAGTAGAAAAATATATGTGTACGTACTATGCACATACTCGTACTATTATTATATGTAGTACATAATGCATGTATGATGTATATTCTACACTTTATAATTTTTTCCAACTTTCATTTTTATATACATTTATATATCCACATTTATATGCATTTATATAGTGTAAAATAAATCATGTATGTGGAGATATGTACCTACATGAGTAATGTGAATATTTTTAGAGACGATATTATAATGATTATGATGACTATCCTTCAAATAATTACGAGTATAAATGTACCAATAACTTGAGTTACACAGAATGCGTTTATTGTATATATACAACACGTTGAATTTTCATCAACTTTAACAACTGACTGTGGTTACATGTATGTACCTGTATGTATAGTGCGAAGTGCGAACATATTGTGAATAATTAGGTTTATAATACATACATATATTATACTTACACACATACTTATGTAAAATGTGAAAATTTGATAGATAGATATACGTATAAGTATTTAAATATGATACTTGCGACAATAATAAATTGATGCATGAATGCTTATCTATACATTATCTATATACGTATACATATCAGTTGATAATGTGTATGCAATGCAATAAGCCAGTACTTATGTACATGCAATAATTGGTTTGATTTATTTAAATTATTTTATTTTTCTTTCTTTTTATTTTTTTGTTTGTTACTTTTCGAAAATTTGAAAAATTTTCATTTCATTTTCTCAATAATATATACTTACTTATGATTTTCGTGTTCATCTATACTTGTAAATATGTCTTTCATTTTTATTTTATGTTATAAAGCATAACTTTCTAGTATTTTATAGTACCTATATTTTTTTTACATTTTTATATTATTTTTTTTCCATTATTGTTGTTGAAAAAATAAATTGGAAAAATTGAAATTAAATTGATAATCGGTTAATTTTTTTCATATTTTTATATTGCAAATGAATGTAAAAATGAAAGGAAAAAAAAAAATAAAATACTCGTATACACTTATAAAATATTGATAAAAGAAAATTTTTTTTCTAAAGTCAACATCAACACATTAATGAAAACGTACATACATATACTCATATACGAGTGTTATACTTATTGTCTAGGTTACAAAATATACTGAAGAAAATTTACGTAATCCAATGTATATGTATATTATATATTTGGATGTACATACATAAATGTATTTATGGATTGCTTATATAAGTTTCAATTCATTACATTTTTTATTTACTTATACATATGTGTATCCAAACAGCGCCGGTTTTATCCTATTGGGACGAAAAATATAACGAAATTATTATAAATATTACAGATATTTAATTAAAATTTTTGGATAAAATGACTAAGAGATTTTCTTAAATATAGTATTTTGAAATTAATTATCGATTTAATGTTCTCGATTTTTGTTTATTTTTTTGAATTTCTTCTTTTTGACTTTAGTATTTTCTCATTCACAAGTTTCTATTCTGCTTCGCCTCTTCATTCAAATTGTTTTGTCTTATATCATTATTCAGAGAATCAATTTATTAACATCAATCATTTTTCAGTGATTTGATTTTTGTTTTTTCTGGACGGTCTATAGTTTTCGTACCAACTAAGTATTTTATATTTGACATATATTTTACTAAATGCTAAAAATAATCAAATTTCCAACTATACGAGCTGTGCTACATCACTAATTGTGTCACAATATTTTTTTTTAAAGACGAAAAGTTTCATTTTAAAACAAGGTTAAGTAGAACTTGTATCAAAATTTACATATAGGCATACATATGTAATATCAATGCGGCTTTCAAATACATTAAATACAAATATATAATATGTTAATATGCTACCTTACCAATTTTTTATTATGTTTGATTGTTTTTTTTTTTTTCTTCACTTTTATCTAATAAACAAATCGTCTTAATGACAGAATCTATACAATTCCGTAATTTATTTGATTATGAATTATCACATAATCCATGAATTGATTACATATACATATTAGTTTTGTATAATAGACATTTTTCTTTCTTTTTTTTCTCTTTATTTTTAAAGAGAACTTTCTTCATATAAAGTTGCGTGTGTTCAAAACGAAAAAGATTATTACATGCGCGATTTTTTTTAAATTAAATTTTTATAGAATTTTCCTTAAACGAGTATACGTACATGCATATATAAAAGTGATAAAACTTTTCAAACTTTTGAGAAGCAGGAAAATTATATCTTACGTGATTTCTTATATATTATATTGTTGTTCTGTTTATTTATTTATTTATTTATATCATACACGAATATATAATTTTTTCCAAGTAAAAAAATATGTTTATTGATAAAATGTTTATGTTACCTACATATGATTGTATTCGTAGATCTTTCATAATAATGTGACTGTGATACATATTAAATACATTACGTGGATATAGATAAATACTTTGTATATATCATCGACAGATTCATCTACTTATATTTTACTACAAAAAAAAATTTCTATAGAAATTTGATAAAAGCATGTGTTATGTATACCTTTACATATATACTTGTATATAGATAACTGATAAATTCAAATACTTATATATGTATACATATACATATACATGATTTGTTTTGCATTCGTGAATGTGCTTTATTTTTTCTCTCTACATCAAATCAATGTTGTTTACTTGCATACATTATTTTCCTAGAATTATATTACACAAACAATGCATTTACTTAATAAATTGCTTACATTTAAATACACATGAGTGTGTATATATTTTTTATATAAATGCCATTTTTATATAAGCACTTGTATTGCACATTTGTGTATATGCCATCCATACAATGAATGAATAAAATCAAATTAAAATGAAAGACAATTCAAGTTTATAATATACTTCTACTTGATTATATTTTAAAAGAGTCTAATACTATTGACACACTGCAGAGATAAACCATGGTTATCTCAGTTTTCTGGTTTATCTTTGTGATAACCGACTTTCAGAACTCGGTTAAGTTAACCGAGTTTCTAGAACTCAGTTATCGTTTTAAGCAAGTTTGAACTCAGTTATCTTTGACGTTTGTGATATTTATTTTTTTTTTATATTATATTTAAACAAACTGTTAAACCAATTTTTAGCTAACATGCTGACTAGATGAAAAATAATTAGTGTTTGAATTTATCTCGACAGGTGTCGTATGAATACATAAACTAGTTCACTTCAATTTAAATGTGTCACCCATACTAGGTTATCCATAAACCATTTGAGATAACCATGGTTTATCTCTGCAGTGTGTCAATAGTATAAGTTACTAAGATGTTCTCGTCATCAATAATCATACTCACATACGAATGTACAATACATATATGTATAACGTATTCATATATTATGTGTTATATTACACGTTTCATATTTAAATTTAAAGATAATTCTTAACTTCTTAAATATACTTAAGATACTTATATATGTATGTATTTTTAGTTAGTTTTTACTTTGTTTTTATTATATTTATTTATTCAAGAAAATGAAATCAACTGTATAGAATTTTGAAAAGAAAAAATAAAAACATAAAATATATCATAAAAAGGATTCAAAGAAATTGATTGATTCAAAGTCTCATTTGATTATTAAATTATTTTAAATATTGATTTATTTAACCGGAAAAATATTTATTTGGTTTGAATATGCATAGCTACATAAATATTATATGGATGTAAAATTAATATATGTATAATATAATATACATATTATATGTACCATAATCTGTATATAAATACTCGTGTATATCCTATTTTATTCTTTAAATATTCTTTTTGTGGTTATCGAAGAAAATAAAAAACGAATATATTAAATTGGAAAATTTTGCTATTTCTGCTAAAACTTTAATTTTTCAATCCACACAATATAAATATTCACATTTATATAATTTGTATCACACATACAGTAGACTCGTGTATGTTAAAATAATATAAATACATATGAATTGTTGAAAATGTATCAGAAATGATTTCATAAATTTGTCAAAAATAGCTTATAATATTAAAATCAAATAAGAAAAGTGATACAATTAAAAAAAAAACAACAACAAAAATTTAACTTTTTGTTTACTTACTGTGTCTTTCATTTTCTTGTATAGGTACTTCTTATGGGGTGTAGTGCAAAACAAGTAAAGGAGAAAATGAATTTTATAGTTAACAGCTTATTATAATTTCATTGCTACTATTTAGTGTCTCGTATTATTTAAACGAAAAAATCCAAATAATAATTTCAAAAATTTTTTCCGAGTCTACTGTATCTCTTGATAATTAACGCATGCGTGATAAAAATTTCAAATTAATGTACATACATATTTTAATTTTTTTTTTCTTTTTCTTTATCTTCTCTTGTTGTATTTTTATTTCTTTTCTGTTTTAAATTTAAGGAATACATATTTACATATCAATATACAATATAAATTTACAACATAGATAAATACAATATGTTTAATGTAAAATATAGAAATTAAACGATTCAAATTACCAGGAAATTTTTAACAAATTTTTATTTTCAATAATAGAATGAATGTTAGTAGATATATGAACTGTTTTATTTTTTTATTTTTTTATTTTACCTTAGTTTGTTTTTATTAATAATGATTTAATATTTAATGCTTGCTAATCAACTCAATACCCGATGTACATACTTGCCGATATACATACATATGTACACATGACATGGTTTGTGTATACTATATGTACCTATGGATAAGTATATGATGAACAAATATTTACTGTAATTGACTTTGTGCTGATATATAATATGTGTGAATGTAGATATATGTACAATTGTAAGTTATAACGCGGAAAAATTTTTATTTTTATTTTTTTCTTTTGACTTCGTCCAATGTAAAATATAAAATTTTGTCTAGCGTTTTTTTTTTCATTTAATACACACCGAAAAAAATATCCTTAGTTAATCTAAACACTTTTAATTTTCATTGCGAAAATATTGTTTTCAAATAAGGAAATGTTAGGAACAAAAATGTTTTCCTACTTAATTTAAACAAGATTGTGTATTAAACTCCACGAAATCAAAATTAACAACAAATTTGTTCATTTTAAACACTTGCAATATGTTAATTGAACATTTATCTTAATATTATAATTTTAAATATAAAATTTAATATTCAGTAAAGTGGTTCATTAATAACAAACGTATTGCATGAAAAAAATAATCAAATTTGTTGTTTTGTGAAATAAAACTCATTTTTCCATAACTATAAAATTCGTTAAATTGCGACGCAAATTATTATATTATACAAGAAAATTACTTGATTCTATTATTTTTAGAGTATCTATACATTATATTTAGAAAAAGCAAAAGTTTTAAGTTTACTATGTTTAAAACTTTAACGCATATATTTAAGCTACCCAGAAAATCATGAAATGAATATATATTTCTGTTAATTCAAACAAGAAAATAAATGATTAATTAATTCTTATTAATTAATTTTTGGAATAATTACGATAAATAGTAATTTTTTACATTATAATTTACAATTTGGGTATGTTGGTTCATCCAATTTTAAATAAAACATGATACATATACCACTAAGAACAAAAATTGTTGCTTTACTACGAAAACTGTAACTGAACAAAACATTACAACAATAATTGTTATGTTAACAGTAAAATTATTACTTTATATAGCAAATGTGATTGAACTAAACACAATTTCACAGACGTAGGTAAAAATTTGCGATTTTTAGGCAAATATAGCTAATTGATTTCTTATTATTGTTCTTATTACTTCTAGTAAATGTATTCGAAACGAAATAAAAATATTGTTATTTATTAGTTTAAATTTATTTATTTTGACATATACATATTTCAAATTTAATAGATAAAAACTATTGCAAACTGGATATTTTAAACTTTGCCTACAAATTTTCTATTTAATTTCAAGATTACTGAAATAGTGGGTAAGTGCTATTGCTTGAAATATTTTGTGATTTGAGTAGTCATTTTGAAAACAAATGCATTTAATGATCTTTTGATAAATTGCATTGTGCCCTAAACAAAAATGTCAAATCGGAAATGACGTTCTGAAGGCAAAATTTAGTCTATAGCATTCAGAACCGAAATTTTTCAGGCTTCCTTTAATTGAAATATATTTTATGAACTCTTGATCGAAAACGAAAACAATTTTTTACCAACTATTCAAGACATTTGAAATAAATTCGGATTACAAAATCAGAAATTTTAAATTTATGTAAAAAAACAGATATCTATAATGACAACGACAAATTTTAAAATATGTACTTGTATTACAAAAAAATTTGTTATTTATAAAGTTGAATTCAAATAAAAGAAAAAATTATGTTAAGTCCCTTAAGCATCGCTAATTTCTCTCGAGATCTACGCCACTGGTATCATTCAACAATCATTGTTGCATTACTACGAAAATAGTTACTGAACATTTAATTAATTAAATAACTATAATATTTAGAATGACAACAATTATTGTTACGTTACAATAAAAATTGTTGTGTTAACACTAAAATTGTTTTTGCACAAGGAAAGTAAATTGAATTTAACACAGTATTATGTGATAACTGCAGTTGATATTATTTGATTTGATAATTATTATTGCTGAGCAAATACGAAGTTGTTACATTAACACATACCTTATTAGATTCAATTATTTTAGTGTTCAAATGAATATTGTATTCATTATTTGAAATCGAAGCTATAACAAATACTGTTAGATCATTTTAAAAGTGATTTTTATACAGTGAAGAAGTATTGAATTTTTGTATATTGTGAAGTGAAATTTTAAATTTTTTCATCAAGAAACAGCAGACTTTTTGTTATAAATAGTGAATATAGGTATTATTTATAAAATATTGTAGTTTTGTGAAAATAAATGTGGTATAATAAAATAGAAATATTAAACGTAAATGGATAAATGTATAATTAAAAGCAATCCTTTAAAAATGTTGAAAAACAATATCGTATTTAGGATTATTTTATGATTACGCGTGTAGCTTTTCCGCGGTTTTTACTTTTACTCAGATCGAATGTTTTGTAGAGCTAATGCATCTATCGATATTTATAGATTTACGTTTATTATTTCAAAATCTACTTAAGGATTGAAAACATATCGAACTGCTTTTCTAATTTTAATTATAATTTTCATAGTAGCAAAATGAATACTGAAAATGCAGGTGATCTTGAAAATTTTCAGCTAATTACGGGTGCACCTACATGTTCTACGAGCAACACCGTAGCAGTGACTGAAAGTGCAAGACTTCAAACAGTTGAATCATATCAATTTATATTCGACCAACAACTTTATGATTTACTTGTTTTTTGGGGATTTCAAGAGTTTTATACTTATTTTTACGAACAGTCGATTACTGTTGAAACTTTGAAAATTCTTTCAGAAAAAGATCTTGATGAAATTTTTCTAAACAAAAAAATTGGTCTGAAAGTTGCATTTAGACAAAAACTTTACGAATGGAGAGAGCTCAATGTAATTACAAAATGATATTTAATATGTGCGGGTAGTTTCACCAAAACATAATATTAGTTCATTAAAAAATTTTGAATTTCGATTTTTTTGATTTAAAACATTCATTTAACTATATACTCGTATATCTTAACAAAACTTTGTAACATAATTTATATTTTAAATTATACATATATAGTATTTTTAAAAATATGAGAATATGTATTTTTAAATGTTCTTAGTTTTTCTTTTGCTTAAAAGAGGTGGAACTACCAAATATTTGTTTTACGAATAATAATTGTATTAACCACATAATAAATATACTATACTACTAGGCAATACCAAATCCGGACTCGACCCGAAAAGAAGATATTGAAAAAATTGTTCGAGAAGTACTTAAATGTAGAAATTTAAATGAAATTGAAAATACGAATTCAACACTTCAATCACCTTCTTCAACTCCGCCGTTATCACCATGTCCATCTGATACATCAAGATATAATTTTGAACAATTTGTATTAAAAGTTTTTCTCATTGTGTTTGACAAATATTTAGTGTATTTTATTATTTTAGGATATTGATAAGGTTCTTGATTCGTTTCCTACTGGACATTTCGTCATTAAAGATTTTCTTAAAAATAATATTCTCGGGGAAACATCAAGAAACATATTAATTGATGCAATCGTATCGTGGTACATTAAAAATAATAGAACAATATCTCGCAAGGAGTTTGTATATATTGCAGAAAAAATTGAAGAACGCTTTAAAGAAGATAGGGTAACTTTTGTCTATACATATATATCCATATATTCTACATGATGTATAATCTTCATTTTTCACTTTTGAAAGAATATATACTATAGTAAGCCAAAACAAGGTACAAATGAAAATCCAGGTGGCAGACTTTATAGCCGTTATTATAACACAAAAAGACGATTTACAAAAATTGGATTGAGTAGTCCGTCATCTTCACGAATTAATATTGCTGAATTGGATGAAGGGTTTGACGATGATAGCAGTGAAGGTTAGATTTTTTTACTAATTTATTATTGCAGAAAACTTATTTGAATTTATTTTACAGATTTAAAAGCTGATATTGAGTGGTTAAAGATTTTCAAAGATCCATGGACTGATGTAAAATTGAAATGGGATAGAACGTTTAAAAAAAGAAGAAATGAAGTAATAGCAAATAATTGTAAACTTTCTTTGCTTTTGGAGCAATGGCCACTTTTTAAACATTCGTCTGGATTTGCATTGGTAGTAAAGATTTTTTTAACTTTTATTACCATATTTTTACACCTTGTAAAATAATTTATAGATAAACTCCGATTTTGAGCAGCTTTATCCTGGGAAAGGCAACTGCCTCATTGAAAAATGGCAAAATTTTAAAACTCAAATAAAAGACATTTTTAACACAAAGATAAAAACTAAAGAATACCTAGAACTTCTTCGAAGTTTAAATAATATCGAAACTACAAAAGGTTTGTTAAAAACTTAGTTTTGTATACATAATATGTGTTTGTCTATAAATGTTGTTTTCTCTTTTCTACTAGAAAAAGAAGATGTACTTGTACTAGACTTGATGCATGCTCTCCTACCACCTTCAATACGACATAGCAGTGAAGTTACAGAAAGCGGAAACAAAAAGCGACGAACTACAAAATCAACCATTAAGGATTCGCAACAATCTCTTCTGCTAAAAATAGATGTAACAAACGATTTTTACAAATCTATTGACGACCTTTCTTTAAAATTAAGAAAAAGAAATCAAACACTACAACCGATTATTGTTAACGACACCATTAATAATTCTTTCATCGTTTATTATGATGATATAAAGTACGTGTTTGATTCTCTTCTACCTGCTCTTGACACTTGCTTTAAAACTTTTTTTGCTTTAAATTTAAAATTTTCGGAAGCATCTAAATCTGTTTGGCTTTTTATCCAAAAATATTTTTTTGAAATAGATTCTACAGAACGAATTTCACCTGACGTTTTAGTTTTGATAAAAGATCTCAAAAAATGTTGAATTGCTATTTATGTAAAGACAAAACAGATTTTTCTGATGTTAATTTATTAATTACACACTACAAATTCATTCATAACTTACGTGCTTTCGATGATTATTATTGTTTAAATTGTAAGCAAACATATAACTTAAAAAGTTTTAAACGTCATTTTTCAAGAACCTGCAAAAATTTGTTGATTAATCGAAATTCAGAATTTGAAGAATATTCCTTAGACATAACTTCACCTGTTAGAATTGGTGAAGACACAAATTCACCTGAAACAATTGGAAAAGTTCCAAGCGATTCTCCAAATGTACCTAATATAGAAAAATCAATACTATTATTAATGTCTAACTTATATGGAAACCCAAATTTATCTCGGAAAATTGTAGAAAAAATTGTTAAAGATTTTAAAGAACTAGTCTATAACGAAGTATTAGAGCAAATAAATGTATGCCTAACGCCTCATTTGAGCGATGAAGTTAATAAACATTTTAAAAAGATTTTGGACACTTTAAAAAATTCATTCAATAAATTTGAAACCTTTTACAAATTTATGCAAACAGTAAAATCACTAGACTTATATAATGATCCTTGTCAATTTACCATAAATAAAGAGATTTCAGCAAAGAGTGGTGCTACTTCTTCTTTCAAGATATCTGAATCTGAAGGGGTTATTTTACCTCTTAAATTTCAGTTTAAGAAATTTTTTGAGTTACCTGGAATTTATAGTGCTGTAAAAAAAAATACTGATGAGATTATTTCGAGGTCTTCTTGTCATTTTATTACAACAGAACTCTGGCAACATAAAGTTTCTAAAATTTCAGAAAATAAGCGTAAAAATTCAATCCCGTTTTTCCTTTATTATGATGATTTCGAGTCAAATAATCCACTAGGTTCTCACGCTGGGTCACATTGCATTGGTGGAATATATTATAGTTTTCCCACTCTTCCGCAATGGATTTGTTGTGACCTTAATAATATGTTTGTCGCGATGCTATTTTACAGCAAATATAAAGCTTTTGGCATTAACTCAGTTTTTTACAGGCTTGTTAATGAATTAAAAGAATTAGAGGAGACTGGTGTCACAATTACTTTGAAATTTGGAGAGACTCATCAAATTTATTTTATATTAGGATTAATTCTTGGAGACAATTTAGGATTAAACACAATTTTAGGATTTACACAAGGATTTAACTCAAATTATTTCTGTCGTATTTGCAAATGTCCAAAATCGGACACGCAGCTCAAAACTGTTGATAATTTAAAACTTCATAGAACAGTAGAAAATTACGACCATGATTGTTCATTATACACTGTTCTTAATGAAAGGATATATAACTCAGGCATTCGAGAAGTTCCAAATTTTAATGAAATTTCTAGTTTTCATGTTACGCAAAATTACACAGTTGATATAATGCACGATTTATTTGAAGGTGTGTGTCATTATGTTGTTTGTAAATTGTTATTGCACTTTATATCTAAAGAATGTTTTTTTACATTAGACACTTTGAACAATCGTACTCTCCTTTTTAACTACGGGGAAACTGAAATAGGAAATATTTCTTCGCCTATAAAAATGGAACATATAAATAAAAACAAATTGAACATGTCCGCTAGAGAAATGTGGACATTTTGTCATTTTTTGCCGTTAATAATTGGAGACCTTATTCCTCTTGATAACAGTCATTGGAAATTATTTATCCTTCTTAACAATATATTGCATATTCTTTTAAAAGCACAATTTGAATCTTGTGATTTAGAAAAGTTAACCTCATTGATTTCTGAACACCACGCTTTGTTTAAAGCACTATTTAGCGAAAATTTGAAACCTAAATTCCATTTTATGATTCATTATCCTTTTGTTATGAAAATGGTTGGACCTTTAAAACATATTTCCTCTTTTCGATATGAATCAAAACATAAAACATTAAAAAGTTACTGTAATACTATAACCTCTCGCCGAAATTTGCCTCTGTCATTAAGCATTAAAGCTGGTTTAACATTTTGTGCTAGACTAACAAGCGGTATAGGTATTCCTTCAAAAATATCAGAAATTTCGAAATTTAAATCATTGTTGAAAGACACTGTTTTTTATTCTCGATTGAAAACTCAACTTGAAATTTCAGAAAATGCCTATTGTTACGATTCCTTACAATACTGTAAAATTTCATATAAAAAAGGTCAATATTTAACCATTTCGAAATTGAATAATGTAAGTTTATATCGAATTGAAGAACTACTAATTCCTAAAGAAAACGAAGTATTTGTTATTTGTAAAAAAATACTGCTTTCTTCATACGTTAAACACTTTCAGTCATATGAGGTTCTAAGTGAAGAACAGCGTTTTTTTATTTTCGATATAAATCAATTCGACGGAGTTCCCATTCACATTTATACTAACCCGAATGGTAAAAAGTATATTAGGTTGAAATTTTTTTAATTTAATTATAAGAATATAAAATTTAGACAAGATAGAGTTTTTGATTATCCAAATTAGAGATAACATTTAACATTGAATAATTAAAATAATATAATTAAAATCTTTATTAGTTTATGTTTATTCTCAGCAAACATTTTAGCAAGTGTTTGCAGTGGCAATAAAAATGGCAATAGTGAATTATTGCCATTGCCAAGCAAAATGCAAGTGCAAAAAAACGAAAAATTTGCAAGAACACTAGTAGGGTTGTAATAAAATATAGTGTTCAATAAAAAATACACTGAATATAGTATATGGATATTTGTATTATATATAATTGTATTTTAATTTTTTTAATTGTAAAACCCAAAGCTTTTTTGTTATGTTGAGTTTATTACAATTCTTCATCTTTATTATTATAAAATCTAACCATTGAAAAAGTATAATGTAATTTAATATTAACGAAGGAACAAAAAAAATATATGTATTTATAATATACTACTTATTTAAGGAAAATTATAAAAATAAAATTAGCTATGAACTGATTAAGAATTTGTATTTATAAGATCTGTATTTAATAAATAACGCATGATAAGTTTAATTTTTATGAAATAATTAATGAAATAAAACAAAATTAAAACATGAACAAAATATAAATAATTTTTTATAGGAATTAATAGTTAATCTTAACAAAAGAACAAAAAAAAATATGTCTGTTTATATACTACATACTTACATAAAGAAAATTATAAAAACAAATGTAGCTATGAACTGATTAAGAATTTAGATTTTTAAGATCTGTATTTTTATTTTATGAAATAATTAATGAAATAAAACAAAATTAAAACATAAACAAAATATGGATAATTTTTTATTTTAAAATTTTTGCAATAGCGTGACTACCTGAAAATTTAAAAGCTGAGGATTCAAATCTATTAATGTAAATACTCGTATAATACAAAAACTTGAAGTGCTAAGTATGCAACGTTAGTACATTAAATATTAAAATATGGTCAATAAAAACAAAAAAGTGGTCCTTCCTACACTAATTTGTAGTAGGGTTAACATTAATTTGGAAGACAATGAACATTAATATGTGGCACAATTAATACTAATTCGTGGTACAATTGATACTAATTCGTGTTGCAATTGATATTAATTCGTGGTACAATTAATACTAGTTTGTGTTGCAATTAACATTAATTCGTGGTACAATTGATACTAATTCATGGTATAATTGACACTTATTCATAATTGAATAAAAACTAATTCATGGTACAATAAACAAAAAATTATTCATGAGCTACGACAACATATTACAATCACTATTAAATCAATAACGGCATACTTAATCTGAATAAGGAAAATGGTAAACATTTGATAAAATTTTCAACAATGAACTGTTGTTTAAAATAAGTAATTTGTCTTGTTTGACGCAAAATCAAACACGAAATTTATTTGGAATAACTAAGGAATTTTTTTGGGTGCACTATATTTAGATTTACATAGATTTGAATTCTTGAAAAGCTCAGAAACTAGTAAAAATATTTAATTTAGTAAATCTATTTTACATAGCAAAAACGAATCTATCTAAATTAAAAGCTCATCAGTCAAAATATAATATATATTTGTACATAAAATTTTATGTACAAAATTATAGTTTTTCAAAATTTTCATCATTTTGTTAATATAAATTTTTGTACTCAATGTAAATTACTATATTCAAATACAAAAGCTTTAATTTATTTTCGTAATATGAAATTGACTTAAACAAACATTATTTTTTAAAGAAAATGTTTTAAATTTTGATTTTCGTGAATATAAAACCCTTAAAAAATTCATTAAAATATGAAAATGAAACAGAAAATACAAAAAGGTAAAAATTGTATGATTCAGATAAATGCATATATAATGCAAATGAACGAATATTTTTAGTAAGTATATTTTATAATAAATTGTCAATCGATGTATCCGTATGCGTATATCTTATGTATCGTATACAATACAATGTATATGTAAGAATTTTGTAATGATTTCTTATAGTAGGCATAATGTATTCACGAAGTATATTTACAGTACATAATATCAATTAACATAAACAGCCTGTAAATAATGAAAGAAATTAAGAAAAAATTTATGAATTTTCCAAAGAGCAAATTATGAATAATTGTACATGTACGTTGTATATGTATGTATTTAGTATATAATTAAGTATAAAATAAACCAACACTTTTGCTTTTTTTTTCTGCTGTGCTTTATTTAGTGTTTTTCTTAGTAAAAACACATAATGTTATATGCAATTGAAGGTTGAATGTATGATGTAAGAATTTTGAATTAATCACAAAAAATTATATTAAGATTAGGTACACACATAATATCTGTTGATAAAAATTACAAAAAAATAATAATAATAATAGTATTTGTATTTTTGTAATACTTATAGAAGAGATTTGTACTTATGTATACAGATAAATTAATATGCCGATCCGATATGTTGGTAGGGTAGTGTACCAAGTAAACTTATGTATATACGAGCTTTGATCAAAAAGTAATGAGGATTATTTTTACGTTTTCTTGAGTCCCCCTGATCGGTATATAATTTTTTTCATTTTTCTGATCCATATAACATCAATTTATTTACTTATAAGAATAACTTCAATTTTTCGCATGTAGGTACATATATGTATTTTGATTTTTTAGTTAAAATACACTTTTTAGTTATTTTTTTATCGATCCTCGTACATATAGACGTAATAATTATATAAATGTAAATAATTTATTTTCTATGTTCTGTTTTTCTTTGTTTTTTTTTTTTTTAATTATATTTTTATTTGAATTATAATAAAATGAACTTTAGACTTGCAATTTTAAAACAGTTTAATTTACACACATATAACATAGTTACATTTATAATCATTATATGTATCATTCACACTTAGTGATTTTCTACAAAATTTAGAAATAAAAACGTATATGTTTGCGTACGTATAGTTAGAGTTACTGCAAAGATTTATAGGTGCTCGTGCACATTATTATTACGATATTTTTTTCTATAGCATAGGAAATTATTGATAGATCACAAAAAAACAATAGTTTTAAAATTTATATTTATATACGAGTACTTTCAACAATATTACACATATACATAGTTACTTATACAATATGTAAATTATCATAAAATGTCATGAACATATCATCGCCTGTTATATTATGTACATATGTATATATGTATGCATGCGATATGTGAGCCACAATATTTAATTTTTTCTTTTTCTTTTTTTTTTTTTTGTATTTGTCGACGTTTTTTTTTCTTTCGAAACAATGTTTTGTAATTTATTTGGTACAGATTATTATACATAATACATTATGAACGTAATTATATACATACATACATATATAATGTGTGTATTATTAGCATGTATTGTGAGGTAATTAAAAGGTGTACAAAACGTATGTAACTTTACTTGTACATATTTATTCTGCGATATGAAACGAAGACGATGATTATTAGGTATATGACTTATTTAGTAGAGTATTTACATATTAACATACACTACAAATATATATCTATACATATAGGTATATGTGAGTTTATAATTAAATTTATATATGAAATAGATACATACCAAAATATTATTAAAAATAATTGTATTGGAAAAGTTTAGCAACAATTTAAGCTACTGTATACACTATACACACTACTACTTATCATATTTACTGTATAATATTATGCCTATTATGGAAATAAATTTAATTCTTAATTAGCTTAGAATATAACAATTACATGTAAAATAACCGCACGGTGTTTATGAATAATTATATAGTATATAGAATTTATTTAATATTTGTACTACATAATATATAATATTTACTATGTACGAGTATGTGTATACATAGATAATCGCGGAAAACAGAGGCGTGTTAACAGGAGGAAAAATTGTGAATATCTACATATAATACCTATACTGTTTTACTGTATAGGTTTTCAATGTTTTTGTCATTTTAATCAGTCATTTTTGAATTTATGAAATGGATATTATGTATAGTTACTGTGTGTATACATAAGTATATGCGATTAAATCAGTATTATATCCGTGTATGATATGTGATATTTAGTCGTGTCATAGTATCATACATATGAATTATACAAATGTATATGCATGTGAGTGAATAATTTGAAAATAACGTAATTTTTTTAGAGCAAATAATTCAAGAAAATATTTAAATATTGATAGTTAGCTAAGATAAAAATAGGAACATGAACTCAGTTCAAGTACTACTGCTCAAGAACAGCTAGCCGAGAAAGTTTGGCATCAATTTCATAAAAAAAAAATCTTGAATTTAAACTCATATCTTATTATCCCAAAATGAACTGCGAAAGCATTTCAGTTTTGAATAAAAAATTCCGCATATGGTCCTAAATTTTCCATGTAAATTTATTTTCTGCATAAAATCTATTATGTAAAAGTTGTTTGAATATTTTAATGAAATGCTTAAAAAATTTTAGTTTCGTATTTCTAAAACCTTTTTTTTTCATTCACGTATTTAAGACATATGACGTATGAACATCAAAAATATTAAATGTAACTGAGTCTTAGGTAATTATTGTATCTAGTTAAATCGGATTATATACATACAATCGCGAATTATTATGTCCATGTCGCAAGGTTTTAATAAAATAAATTTTTATTATTATCACTTTTTTTTATTTATTTTATTAAAAAATTTATTAATGCTTCATTTCATTTGATTTAGTTTCTTTATGTTTTATTTATTTATTTTTTTTTCTGTTCATAAATGACTTTCGTTCAACTGTGTGGATTAAATAAAATTTGTCCAAATATATTTTTCTGCATAATAATATAAATATTCTATATAGTTACTAAAAAAAAACTTTATCATTTCAACATAATAATGCGAGAATGTTTGTACTGTTAGTTAGATTATATTTTGATAACATTAAAATTGGACAAGATGAAAATTATTATTTTCATATGTTCACTTTTTTCGTTGTTGCTGTTGTTTTTGTTGTTGGTTCTTGGTTTTATTTTCTTAAATAATGAGAACATCATACGATCATATATGTGTGCGATTATTATGTAAATATGTGTGTTGTGTACAAATTATTTGCATGTTTTTTTTATTTTAATTAAATTATAAAGGTCTTAAAGTTTTCTTTTTCTCTCTCTCTCTCTCTGTCTGAATTTTTTTCCTTTTTAATCGTTACTGGAAGCAAATTAAATTTAATTAAAAAAGTTCAGTATTGATACAATTACAATGTTGGTTCCATAGATGTGCATATGTACTATACAGACGTATATTTATATGAGGATAGTGTATATGTATGTGTAATTTTATTTCTTGACTATATAGAAAAACATCATCATCACCATAATCATCATTATCATCATCACAATCATCATTATCGTCATTGTCACAGTTACATATTTTAATTCTTTTTCACAAAAATAATTAACTTTAGTTTCCAAGGCTTTTGTTTTGATACACACATGTACATTTTTCCTAAAGACAGGGTATTTATATCATTGATTTCAAAATTTTTCAAAAGACTGTTTTGTATTGTGTCCTGTGCGTTTCATAAAAGGAAAATATGATTCTCCCTGTATTATAATTTTGTTTTTCATTCATCTGCAATATCAGTCACCAGAACTCCTGAGAGATTTTCTGCAAAACGAGAAATACCCAGTATAGTTGGAAACTATACCTATACATATACCTACCATCAGTATTGTTCCATTTTACGGACAGTGCACACTAAAAAGTTCTAAAATACACATACTAAAGCGTGTGTTTACAAATTAAAATTTACACTTACAAAATGTAAATATGTATACATATTTCTAGAAAAGAGTTTTCATTTTAGAAGAATATTAAGTTTATTTTATGACTAACGAACAAATAATGCAATACCCATATATATACCTACAAGTATATATAGTGTAACAATAACAGAGAGGCTACCGTATATGTCTCGTATCACGTAGGTATATCAAGTTTACGTATGATAGGAATAAGTCATGTAATTCTAATCATAATACGTACCTCTAGTTATAACTGATTTTAATAACAATATGAAATCATGCAGAGCTTCAATGTCTATTGCATCCTAAATTCGACAAATGTATCAAAAACAAACATATAATTCTGCAGGACTGAGGTGAGATTAGAGACATTATTACGTTTGAAGGTTTTCATTAATTAATTTTTCTACTTTTCGTTCTTTTATTTTCTTTGCTGTGAAATTTTCATGCAAATATCTACACACAAAAGAGGAAAAAAGATAGAAAACAGTTCTATTCGCAGCTTAATATGTACGTAAATCTTTGAAAATGCTCTGCTTACTTGCTAAATCCATAAAATTAATGAAAAATTTTCCGATATAGAACAATGAAGAAAATTTAAAGTGAAATATGAATACATACACACCTCCTCGTATTATTACATTCACAATTACATTATAGCTGTGTTCGCATATAGATCATATCTATCTATTTGTTAAAAAAAAGAAATTTTAAAAAAATAATTTTACCGTTGTGGGTGTCAGTTATTCATATAGAGATATGTCAAACATGTAAGTTCGCTATACACCCACTTACTTTACCTTAATACAGAATGTAGGTGGTAAAAATTTAATACTGTTTTTTAAAATTTCAATTTCATACACACACATTTCATCGCCCCAAAAAAAAAAAAACCAGAAAATAAAAACAAAAGTATAAATAAATTTGAATATATACAAAAAAGGATTCAGTTGTTTCTATTAAAATGTTATTTTGATTGAGTAAATAAACCCTATAAGAGGAGTAATAAAAATATAAAATATACACATACACAAAATCCAGAATTTTATCCTTTTCTTCTGAATTTATTTTTTTTTTTAAAACATAATATTCATTCTGTTGCTTTTGTCATAAAATTTATACATACATGCTCACATACGAGTACATAAATATACTACATTGAGTTGTTTGTATTATTGAAAAAAAATCTGACCAAATAGAAAAATATAAATCAAGAAAATTGTCAATCAAATGAAAAATGAAAATAAATAATAATCGAAATAAACAAATAAATGATTTTCTTTTTTTTTCACATTTTTTTTTTAATATTTTTGTTTATCATTCTTAAGATATCATTTTATATAGTTACTCTTATTATACTCAAAATTAAATGATTATTTTTTTTTTCCGAAATAGAATTTACTGCAAGAAAATTTGTGTACATACCATTTCTATATGGCTAACATGAAAACTTTGAAAAAGTCTGTCTAGACTTTTTTACTTTAGAACTTATCTAGTGGTGTTTTATTTTCACAGTTTTTATTTGATACATGACAAACATAAGAAATGTCAATATGATGAAAATCTTGGCTTTATTGTATATTGGCATCAGTGGCGGATTTACCGATTAAACGCTCCTAGGCATCACTTGAAGTTTTAAAATAATCATTAACTAATCAAAATTAACTAAGTTTTTTTTTTCAAAAATGGACTTACATCACTTTCAAAGAAAACATATCATATGAAACTAAGTATTGTGTTTACATTTTATTATTGGTAAATTATACCTATCAGGATACATATTTAATTTTCGTGTAAACATTCTTTCCGTCTATTTATGAGTACCCATCTAATTAAAGTTGATTTCATTTGCATTACATTTAAGAAGCGAATGAATCCTATTTTACTTTTCTATATACATAGTTTGTAAATGTGTATAAAAACAGGAGCAAAAGTATTATTAGCTCTCTATACATATAGTGTTGCAGTAGCAATAAATGTATAGTAAAAACAAAATTGCGATTGTAGTGGTAGTGATAAAAAAGACAAATTGAAAAGTTAGGGTGGAATGAAAACGCAACAAGGAGGATTAATGATATATGTACGATAAAAGCATACATATAGTCAATTGTGGTAATTGTATATAAATAAAAAATAATTTATACTATATATGTAGAATATGTAATGCAATTGAAATCTAGAGGGATCTAAATTACCGTATATGTAGTAAACTAAAGAATATATACTGTATATTATTTATATGTGCTTGTCTTAAGGATATACATACATACATACGAACATAATACACATCGTATATCTAAGCTAATATTACGACATAGTATATGTATTTACATGTACACGTTATGCACATTATACATACAATACAAACATATGTATCTACACATATGACAAAAAATGATAATACAATGGTAGTAGATGGTATCTATAATGTATGGAAAAATAAATATGATGTTGATGACTATGATATTGATTCTAATCACATCGTATATCCTTATTCTTAGTTCATTTTTGTCTGTACGTCTGGAAAATGTAATTTTTTTTTATTTTATTTTGTAATTTTTGTGTTTTCTTCTTTATTTTGTTTCATTTTTCTTATTTCGTATTTATTTGTTTTCTTCTCTTTTGCCTTTGTTTTATTATTTTTATAGTTATGACTATTTATATCCTTTTTCCGAAGATGATATTTCCTATATAATATGTGTGTCTACATACACTGAATTTGTGTTGTTATAAAATCGTGTGTAGGCGCGATACACATACATAATCTTGTAGTACAACACTCTTTACTTTACTTTATAATATATATATATCCTATACTGTATGCACATATGTGCTTCAATACATTTGTATATAAAGTAAATGTATACATATTTTTAATAAAAAGCGGTATAGCGATATGATATACATCATGTAAAACAACAAACATTTTAAAGTATTTTTTTTACAAGGAAAAGTTAAAAAAAGGAGATGTTTAAAGTTTTGGTGTACACATTTATATATATATGTACACATGTTTGCATATATTTATACATGGGTAGTGTAATAAAAAATAAGGGTGAAAAAATGAAGTGAAAAAAAAAAAAAACAAAGTAAAGGAAATTTGAAAAAAAGGGATTATCGATAAATTGAACAATCGCGCTATAATTGCCAACTTAATATTGTAGATATACATTACAGTACGTATAGAAGTGAATGAAGTAAATATGAATATGAACTTCGAATGGATGATGCAAGAGGAGACATCAGACAATTTTATTATTTGTATATAAAATATATATATTGTGCATATGCATTCCCGCATAATATTATATTTTGCCTCCGGTATACATATGCATTATGAGCCATAAATATGTTGCATATTATGAGAATACATGTATGTACGTATATACATACACTACAAATAATACATATATACAAGCATTTCACATAAAAACACACATTCAGTTAAGGGTTTCCACTTTTCGATGTAAATGATTATTGCATAGTTGCAAATCGTTGTGAATCGTTGAAATCACTTGCAATGATCCAACAAAACTTCTTAGGAAACTAAATTTTGTAATGTCATAGCAAATTAGTTATAGCTGAGATCTTTGCAAATTCGTAATAAAATTTTCAGAGATTATTTTCCTTTTTTATGTGATACGAATATATTGCAATGCAAGCTCATTTAATGAGTTGCATTATTCATTACAAATGCACCGAAAACTGAGAACCCTTATTTATTTTTGTGTATTAGTATAAACGTATGTTACATTATTTTATACTACATATATCTAAAACTTTTTATCGATGAAACTCTTACATTATGGTTTGTATAATGGTCTACATATTCGTATGTATACATTGAAAAACAAAAACAAAAAAAAAACAAACGATTAAAACGATTTTTTGAATATACTCGTATGTATGAATGCGAATAAATACGTACATGTAATGTATAGACAGAGAATATCATATCATATTTGTGATTGCAATTTTGTTAATGTCACGCTTTTATCATAAATTTTGAAATATTAATAATTTGTTTTTTCGTTGTTATATGCACACATACTCGTATATTACACACATTATGTATGCATATTTAAGTTAAGTTATATATAATACTATAATATTCAATATATTTTGTACGTATACGTATGCAAAAATATTTTTGAACGTATGAAAAGGTACATTATTTATCGTAATCATAAATGTACTTATGGTTCAGCTCAATATATACGAGTACATAATGTACTTCTCATACATACGTATAATTATTATATTCGCGGAGTTCATATAATTTTTTTGTCTTTTATAATATACATATTTTTTCTTTGCCTGGTTTTCCAAATATATTTATTATTTGCTATTTTTGTATGTACAAGTATATACACATATTTTCATGCATATTTTTGTATTTCTTCTCTCAATTTTTTTGTTTGTTTTTTTTTTTTGTTTTGTTTTGGAAAATAAAATACATACCTAGTCTGATGCGATTCGATGATGTTTTAAAGCAAAAGCAGAAGTACTGTCAAAGATTTATTGACTCTTTTCTTTTAAATAAATAACCGCGAAATTGATGGAAAATTTTTTATGCGTATACACATATGAGTATAAGAATATGATAAAATATATGGATATGGATATAATGTGATGATATATACTCAAATAAATACATATTACATATTTACAAATACTATAGAGTAGAGTAGTTTGTATATTGAAAATTATCATATATTCAAGTCCTGATTAATGAGAAAAAATATGCATTAAATAATATAATTTATTATAAATTTTTCTTATTGAAAATTTGAAGATAAATTTACTGAATTCTTATTTAATTTTTTCCAATACCAGACTTTGTCAATTTTTAATCTTTCAAATATTGAAATTGAAGCATATTTCTCGACATGGCTCTATTGGCAACATTCACTTTCCATTTATTAATATTTAGCTGACCGATATTCTTCCATTATTCATCGCATCATCGCATCAAGTCTTTTGTAATCTAATTTTCCTATTCTCATTGAATTTTTTTGCATTAACTTTAGAGTCAAGTTTTCAAGAAATTTATCAACATCACATGACTTTTAAAATACAGAAATTTAAAATGAAATTTCTACAATTTGTATATACACACAAATATATATGTATATATGCAAAGATTACGTTTACGGAAGTGTAAATTGTTGAATAAGGACATATGCATACATATAGAAAATGTTAGACGTCATCAATTTCAAAAAGAAAATATTATTGAATTATTTATTAATGATCTTTGTCGATGGAATTTTATGTACATATAAATATAGCTACTCGTAGTTTAAAGTTTAAATTTCTAATATTCTAATTCTTATATAACATGGAATTTCAAATGTAAG
This sequence comes from Villa cingulata, assembly GCA_951394055.1. Classification (NCBI taxonomy): domain Eukaryota; kingdom Metazoa; phylum Arthropoda; class Insecta; order Diptera; family Bombyliidae; genus Villa; species Villa cingulata. The sequence continues at coordinate 316,322 of OX596019.1, read as the reverse complement.
GATATACTGATGTAAATACTGAGGAATTTCAGTAATTATTTTAATTTTTTATTTCATTCTACTAATTACAGAATACAAGCTGATATATGTGAGTATCTGTGATTATTCGATTTAGAAAATTTGGGGATTTTTGGGCATATCGATCGATTATTGAAAATGTTTTGAATTTTATAAAAATGAAATTAATTCTAAAGGCTTGTTTATATTATCATGCATTGATCGTTTCATGCACGTAGCGTTTACTGCACGGAATTTTGTGCAGTGTTCATATGTCTCATGCATGCAACGTAACGTATCAGACATTTTATTGCACAGTTTTCAGTTTGATGCGTTATAGAATAGATCGTGATTTTTAAAATGGTTCAAAATTTATCAAATAAAGATTTAATGATTATATCATTGTTATTAGAAGAGGAAGATATGGAAACTAAAAAACGTCGTAGGCGCTTTTCTGTCCACAAAATGCTTAAAAGAAGGCAAACAGAAGGCATCATATAAATAATTATATTCCCTGACAATTTCTATCAATTTTTCACAATCCATAGTTATTAATAAATGCGTATATAAACACTACAAAAAAATTTTGATTTGTCTGATCGGTACGGTCAAACTGTTCATACTAACCGTATTTCATCAGTCATCTTCAGTTCATACACGAATCGTTCCGCAAAATATTCTCGACGAGAATGCTGTTACGTGCAGGAACGGAACGGAGAATGCATGAACGGAAACGTTACGTTGTATATGAACACCTATATATAAAACTCATTAAAGAATATTTGTCGTGCCGTAAACGCTACGTGCATGAAACGATCAATGCATGATAATATAAACAAGCCTTAAGAATTTATACTCTTGACACATGGCAATGCTTCAGTGTTCAGTAATCACTTATGCCCAAAACTTAGGATGAGTTAATTTGATAATATTTTGTCAGAAGCAGAATGACATAAGTTACTAATGATCAAATATGCTCATATGCTCATTTATTCATGATACGATCACATCTACTGTCATCTAATGGATGTAATAGAGGGAATGATGATTCGTGACTGTGTGAATGATGATCGCAATTCCATCAACATAATCAGTAATAATTTTTTCCATGTAATGGAAAAGTTTTTATGTGAAAAACTTCTCATTTATGACATCGCTTTACACAGCTATTTGTGTACATATTTATATATAAAGCTGGGCTACATACACTGTACTTCTTATATCACCATAATCACAGTTTATGTTATTTTTATTTAACCATCTAATTAGAGTTTTCATTTTTGACGTTACATTTTCTACATTATAAACCCACTGACAAAAAAGAAAAACTAAAATTAAATAATGTATAGTAGGTGAGTATCTACAAACGTAATTGTTCCTGATTATAAATTCAAAGGCGCTAACTAGTTTGTGCCATTTATGCTGGAATTTGCACGATTTTTTACTTTTCTGTTTTTGCTCTGGTTGGTTTTCTTGTTGAATTACGATGAAATTCTGTGCTTATTAAAAGGCAAATTAAAAAAAAAATCAAAAAATCAAAAAAAAAAAATAGAAGAAAATTGTTGTTAGACATTTTATGTGAATCCTGTTCATCCTTTTATTTTTTTATTATTTTTTTTTTATTTTTTTGTTGTGTAATTTTTATTTTCTTACTGCATCGTACTAGTTAGTGTCAGTTGAATTTCATATTTTATTCTAAAATATGTATAAAGTGGATATGTTGATGATGATGATGATAATGATGGCGATGGTGATGGTGGTATATATGCGTATATCTATATTTTATATAGAGGTAAATTTTTTTGTTTTTGATTCATCATTCGTGTATACCGTATACGTATATGTACATATATTCTGTTTCGTACATCAAACGAGGCGCATGTCTGTTTATTCCTTTTATATTAAAAACACTTTGAATAAGAGTTTTTAGTGTTTGTTGTTATTTAGATATGTGAAGGATATTTTTGAATTTAGATTGAGATTTTATTTATTTATATGTATGTGTGTATGTATATGTTTATATGAATTTTATATGTATGCATATCTAAAGTGTGATGTATATCCAATTATATGCGATTTGTGGGTACATAATATCTGTACCCTATGCTGTATTCAATTCAGGATATAGTATATTGTATATAGACAATATTATTCATACATTGTATATTGTATATATACATATAAGTATATTTGTATGTAGATATATTACGTAAAAGTGTAAGATAGTGTATATACAGTTCAGTCATTCTGTATGCAAGAAATATAACCTCTGTTTCAACGAGTATATACACTCCCCAATCCTCATTCATTTATGAGAGTAAAAATTTTGTAGTGCGATATAAAAATTTTACTATGGTAAAGGAGTAGGATATATTCAGTTTTCTTACATATACAATACAAGTATATTGGTGCACCTTCATCATCCCCTTGATTTTTAAAATCAAAATAGCACTTTTCATGATTTCCCAAAGTTTTTGCACTGTTGTTGGTATCGTTATTGTTGTAGGTATGCAGTAGAGTAGTAGTAGTAGTAGTAGTAGTGTTGATAGTACTATGCTAAGTGAAGTGCTACTGCTGCTACTGTTGCTGTGACTACGCTTTTGCAATATAGAATAGATGCATCATGACATCAATCCATATGCATACGTATACGTGATACTTGACACATGATATAGATGAATGCAAAATAAAAAATTTAAAAAGAATCGACAGTGTACCCAGAAAAAAAAATGCATGTACGTACACAAGTCCAGTATTTATTGTTTTCAGTGTAGGAAAATAAAGAAGAAGAAGAAGAAGAAAAAGATAAAGAAGACGAAATGTAGTACATATTAGTATTGTAGTAGAACATTTTATATAGACCTGTAAAATGTAGATTTTATTTTATTTTCTTGACTCTCTTACTACAGTTTATGTACGAGTATATATATGGACATATACATTTCATGTGTATTAAGCATATTTTCAGTATTTATGGCATGGCAGTTGACTCTTTTCTTTCATCATATACCCAACGTTGTCGTACATATTGTTGTTTAATCTTTTGAAACAGTCATATGAAAATGTAATGTGCCATATAGAGGATTTAAGTGGCCGTTTTCTTGTTCGTCATAATTTTTTATTTTTATTTTTGATAAATAAGATTAAACATTCAAGTATGTAGATACATATATGTACACATACATATTTTCCCCAACGAATCGTTTCTTTCGCCGCACGTTTGTCTCGTCATTATTTGAATTTGTATCTTTTCTCATCTGTTGTGTGTGTAACATTAGATACATTGCACCTACATAATAATAATGTATTGTTGTTATAGGAGGAAAAATATACACGAGTACCTATAATTATTTTGATATAGAGTATACGTGTAATACATACACAAAATTTTTTATTGTAGTTTTGAAAGGAAAGAAAATTAAAATCGTTTGTTAATTTTATAGCTTAGAAAAAAATTATAAAATAAAAATGAAGAAAATCAAAAGAAATATTGAAAAGATGAAGTGAAGCGAAAAGAAATTGATTTATTCGTGGGGTGATGATGATATGTAATGCATGCACGTTCAGCAGTCACAGTCAACGGAGAACAAAATGATCATAAATAATAAAAAAAAAAGTATACAAAAATGTTTACGATTACATTTTTAATAAGTAGAACCATAACAGCTAGGTATATAAAGTGGTGTAGATGTAGAGTAGAATAAAGAGAGTGTGAATGCATATTGAATATAACGTAGTACATGGTAGTACCTAAAAACATATATGCATGTTAAGAACATACGTTGAGATATTAGTACCTGTATTTGTACTCTGTACGTACATATGGCAATAATTATATGACCAAAGCAAGAAATTTACGTATATTATTTGGCTTCAATGATACAGAGTCATTGCGGCATACGAACGATAAGAAGGCTATCGTAGATATAATTTCCACTTAAAACAAAAAACATAGTAAAAAGACAAAAAAATAATTAAATGAAATTATTGCCAATTTGAATGTAATTTATTTTTTTTTTTCCAATTGTTATATTTTTTCTGTGTTACAATTTTAAATAATATTTAAAATTTTAGTCGAATGTTTATCACTTCACTTACGATATGTGGACCGTGTTATACATACATGCATGTTATGCGATTTATTTTAGCATTGAAATAAAGGTGTGTAACATATACTCATCGTCCTCTATACACAACTATACATGACTAATATAAAAAAATGTCAATACGATGAATATCTTGGCATTATTGTGGATTGGCATACATAAATCAAAATAAAATTCTTAACAAATATCATCACAAAATTAATGGGTGGCTTTTGGATATCTAATTATATTAAAAACATTTTAAAATTTCTATATAACTAATCGTATGTATGCATTGAGATATTATGTATTTATTAAATGGTTTGTGTTCCTTGAAAATTTTGTTGTTTATTACAAGGTTATACTGAGGTTCAGTGATCTAAAGTGATGCTATATAGAGAGTAGATATACATATGTATGTTTAAAGGTGATACATTATACACAAATAAAAAATATTAAATGTAATACACAATAAAACTCTGTTATATATGTATATATTCTGTTCAGTAGGTAACTTTAAAGTGCTTACTAGCGTAAAGGAAAACAAAATTAAAGAAAAATGGTGATATAAACAAAAAGGAAATTTCAATTTCATTATTAGGTGTTTGTCATGTACAATATTCGCATTCTATACTTAGAGAGGGACTCAACTTTTTTTTTTTTTTTAGAAAATTCTGTATTACGAGTATGAAAGTGTCCAGTGTAGCTGCACACTCTCAAGTGAATCAATTAGGATATATTTCTAAGAAGGGCTTCATTAATTATTATATTGTTCGAATTTTCATTTAAAAAACTTTTTATTACTATCAAAAAATTTAGTAAAATAATGGAAAAAAGGGAATATATGTAAAATTTAACGTACAGGTAAATGATATTTCAATAATTATTATCTACACCACCGTAAAGTGCTGATCTTAAAAAGTAATGCTTGAATTGATTGAAGTGCATACCGTTTTCATAAATGTTGAGGATGCAAAAATCACTCAATTTCATATGATCATCAACAAACACATCAACATCTGATCTGTCTGAAGATTTATGCAACAGGAAATAATGGAAGGAACTGGTTCCGGTTTCATGGCAAGGATCACTTCAATAATCAATGAAGAAGTAGAAGAAAAGCAATCATAAAATGCACTATATAGCGTACATACGTGTGTATATAATTGTTTACATACTGTAAAAAGATCAGTACTATTATGTATCAGATTTTAATTAATAAATATTTCCGATATTTTCAAATTCATTAAGTCAGGTAGACTGACACTGAGATAATCAACAACCGGGAGATCTGTTGCCTGAAACTCGAACATATGGATCTTTCTTTAGTATTTTTATTTAGAAGAAATTGTGGTACTATCGGAAAATGTCTGGTTTTTTTTTCAGTATTATTTAGTCAAATATGGACTTGCATAAGTGCATAATTGCATGATTTTATTCAGAACTAAAAAAAAATTAAAATAAGCTTATTATTCATTTTTAAAGAATTTTTATCATTTTTCAATAATGTAGCTCCATTTCATTTTGTTTTCGATTTTTTTCTAGTGCATTATTATTTATGTTTCTTTGTTATCGAAAATGTTTCTGTTCAATACACGAATGAAATATGTAAAAAAAAAATATTATAAACACATATTTCATACATACATATACGAGAATGGCTCGCACATATTAATTATGAATCACACATTATCTTGACTGCACACATATACATACATAAGCATATCTTCATTTTGTTTTATTTATTTTATTTCTTCATGTTTATATACAATATTATTTTTTGTTATTCTTGCTGCGCTATATATTACTACTGCTACCATATTTTCATTATTTATAAAATAAATCTAAACATTAGCCATTAATTTTTATAAATTTTTTTTCAATATCATCATCATAACGTAGATATGAACGTCATATCGTCATCATTTAAGAATACTATATTCTTAATAAAAAAAAAGGAAAGAAAAAAGAAAAAATATATTCATGTGTAGGTACATTTTATAGATGTAGTAGTATACATAATGGATATATTTTTAATTTAAGTTGAAGTAAATAAATAAATAAATTGAAATAAAATATAATATTTTATAAATTCGATTTCATAAAAATGACGACAAAAATTTTTAAACAAAATGTTTTATTTTTTTAAATAAAATCAGTTAGATACCATATGAAATATTAATTTCAATATAATAATCAATATCTGTAAAGAAAACACTTATGTATAATGAAATCAAATGAAATAAAATCTAAAAAATGATGATAAAATTTTAATGAAGAATTCACATATGTGTTTATGTATTTTAAAAGAAAATGTCATAAAGCTTATCGAAGTAATGTTTATATTTTTAGTACTGAAATACTTGTAAATTTTATATTTAAATTTCAATATTAACTTCACTTAATGTATGAGCATGTATGTAGTATATGTTTATTTAAAAAAAAAAATTGGACAATTACATATATGTATACACATCGATTGATAATAATTTTTCATTTCATATATATTACTAAATAAAATAATAACGTTCACGCTCGAATTTGAAAAATAAAATTTTTTTTTTTAAAAACATATTCGAAAAACGCTTAAATTAAATACACAGAAACAAAAAAAAAAAAAATAAAATAAATAAATCATTTTATAAAAAGTAAACAGGCAATGAACTCATTTCCTTTATATGTTCCGTTTTCTTTTTATTCTGAAATGAACATTGAACAAGAACGAAAAATTTTATCATCATTTGATACCTGATACACACATGATATGAAGACCATTTATTAAAGAATATATATAGTGTAGACTGTATAGAGTTACTATTAGTATTAATACCTTTGTATCTACACAAAATGAATACATGATTTTTGGTATATTTTATTTTCATTGTTTATTTGTATGCGAAAAGATAGCCACATGTACTACAGTATATACCGAGCGAGCATGCATAACCCATAATCAAACTAAACATACAGACTTCAGAAGACATTAAATGACTTTTGATTGTCTTACAGTACAGTATAGCTGGAAAGTAGTAAAGTGGCAAACAACCAAACACAAAACAATGAATACAGTAACATACAAAAATATTAGTTTCAGATCATATTTTTTAAATTATTTTTCAAAGTTTTTTGAATTTTATCATTACAAATTTGTCTTAAACTCGACATAAATTATCTGATATTCCGTATTTCAAGATCTGATCATTTTTTTTTGTAATTTTGAAATCTTAACCCAATGAGATAATCAATCTATTTTAGGAACTTATCCTCTGATTAAAATAATATAGTCAATTTTTTTTGTCAGTTTTTTGTTGTACTCTCCTGTCTATGCAAATCCTAAATTCGTATTCGTTTAATTGCAAGATGAAAACTGTAGTAATGGAATTTTTTCTTGACCAATAATAATTTCTAATTGTACCAAATATGGCGATTTTTTACTCGCGGTTCTTTTATTGATCTTATTGATAAATTTTTAATATAAATAATAAATGTACAGTATGTTATGTATTTATGTAAGTGGAATTATACATAATATATGACACTAAAAGTACATACACATAGACGTAAGTAATTCAAGAAAAAATACAGAAAAATAAAATTAACACACTGAAAACCTTAAATAAATATAAAATGAAATCTTTTGTTGTAAGCGGAATTTTTTGATTTTACGTAATAGCCATAGCTTATGAATTTGTGTATGTGTTGTGTATGCACATAATATACAATACGTAACTTAATCATATTGTGCTGCCTTGACTTCATTTCACTTTCAATTTCTTATTATATTATTCTACAAAATATTACCGAAACTATTATTATGTGGTGTTTTTTTTTTCTTTGTAGATTTTATTTTCAATTTATTAGATAGGCAAGGTAGTTCGTTCGCTCGTTTGCCAGTATAAAAATCTGGAGGTAATTGCAGCAACAAAAAAAAAATATTATTTTTTCAAAGATTTTATTTTTAAATGTATGTTTATGGTACCACTACCAATAGTGCCTACATAAGTATATCTCACCATGTATCATTTCAAAAAAACTGATAATTTTGCAGAATGTCTGAAGGAAAATTTCAAAATCAGTCAATCAGTATACTGAAAAATGAATGCAAAAAGTTTATATCTCAGTTTTTTTACACATATAGGTTCACAATGTTTCAGTGTTCAATGTAGGTACCTAAAAATTTTCTGTCATATTTTTTATAAATGCAATGACCTTTCAAAATGTAATTTTTGAGAATCGATCCTCTCTAGATCTAATTAAAAGGATTTTATTTTTCCTTTAAACATATTCATCAAAAAATAATACCCATGCGCCTAGAGTCCAGAGTAAATAACTATTTCTTTCTCATCGTTAACACTTGTTGACTTCAAAATAACTCCTAATGCGGCTAAAACTCGGTTCGAATGAACAATTCTCATCTACAAATTGTGCATTCAAATTTAAAATGTACATATATTGTTATGTTTATATACACTTTATGCATGCTTATCACATCACTATATAAACTGCTTATAGCGTACATACGTATATATACATTTATGTGTACTCATACCACCCTGTATACACTTTGTATACAGAAAATTTGTATATAAATAAATTAAACATTCCACGCTTCATTTTCCACATTTCTTTCTTCTTTTTTTCATTTTTTTTTCCGCCTCTATATAATATTAGAGTCTCTGAAGTTATGTACCTTACTGGATGTTTTGTAACTTGTTTGTGCCAAAACTAAAAAGAAGAATTTAAGAAAAAAAAAATAAATAAATAAATCAGAGGAGAAATCAAGTTTTGCGTAACGCCTTTGTCTTTTTAGATTTTTTCACAGTCGTCTTTTTCATGTTTTCTTCGTGTTTTCATCTTTTACTTCAATCCGTTTCATTTCATTTTATTTTCTCGAAGCACAAAACCCCCCTTTTGGAGAAAAAAGAAAAGTACAAAAATAGTACATACATACTTACATACATGAACATGGAGTACTTTTCATCATCATTTGCATTTTATACTTCTTTCCTGTTAATGAACGATGAATTTTTTTTGTTCATTTTGATTTTTCTCTGCGTTGTGTGTCGACAAAATCATCAACACTTTTACAACATTAACTTTATTTTAAATCATTTAAAAAATGAAGAAGAAAAAAATGATAATAATGTGAACGTTGTTTTATTTAATTCTATTTGGTCAGCAACCTGTACAGAAAAAGAAAAAAATGAAGAAAGTTACATATATGTAAGCATGCATATGTACACACGTATGCAATGCATAATAAGAAGGTATCTAAGAAAAACCAGCTTTCATGATGATGGCACGCTTCTCTTATTATTATGGTCATATATACCGGCGTATAAAAGTTACATATCGCTCGCTATTCTATATTATATATACATACGAGTACATCATATGATTTATATTCATATACGTGTGTGTATTATATGTACATAATTTCATTCTATATTTATATATTGTTGGTTTGATGGAGCTATTTATTGTTGTTGGTCTTTTGTTACCTTCATATTTATCGTTCTTAAATGCTTTAAAACCAGTATCAGGTATTATATACTATTGGTATTGGTACTCTAGCCTAGCACATATGTATGTGTGTGTAGTCGTCGTAGTGTACTTTGTGCAAAGAGATTCTGATATGAAAACAACTGACAAGTCAAAAATAAAACAAAATATACAGCTAACAAAAATTATGATGAAGTTTTTAATATGTGATTTGCCTCTAAGTTTGTACCAGGTATGTTATGTTGTTTAGATATTGGACCATACCAACTGAACCCCAACAAATGGATATAGGTACCAGAAATATTAGGTATATTACATTCAGGTGGCGATCGTATATGATATTATGTACATATGAATGCGTTTATAGTTAGATCAAAATTGAATCAATTCAGTACAATACCCTATACAATACTTACATATGTACGAGTATGTCTGTGCTGCATATAGTACTCTTATGTATTACCACGTATTACATAAAGCATAGAATAAAGTTCTACGGTTCTACATTATTGTGACAGAATTATTAATACACTCAGTGTACCGATACACTGATGGATGGATGAATGATGATGTTTTTGTCGTCACTGTCATGCATAATCTGTAAAGACAAAATACCTTTTTTATTATGTACGGGTATTTATTGACAAAATTGTTTTCTATACACAGTTGATTGTGATAGAGTGTACAAGTACATGTATCCATCCATGCACAGATAACCTTCCTTTCAGATACCACCCACCCATAATAGTTGTGAATATTTTTTCGTATAGTTACAGAATAAATTTTAAAATTTAACGGGTAATCACAACATACTGAAGAATATATTCATAAGGTTTTGAAATGTTATATCTTATATGTTAATGTTATGCATTATTATATGAATAAAAATATGGGTAACGAACTTATAGAAACAGGCAAAAACTGGCTAACTATCTGCGGTTGATTGGTTTGCTTACTCAACACGCCGCAACAGATCCAGTTTTATTCATTTATTTATATTATTTTTTTTTTCTTTCTTTTTTTAGAAAAAAAAAAATTTTTTTTTTCATTTTGTATCTTCTGTGCATATATTTAATTTATCCTCATCTCATATGCATGCAGATATTATTTATGTCTAGTATGTACGGTGTTACGTGAATTATATTTGTGATTTAATTGTACGTAAGAAAGTAAGTTAACAGAGCAAGAAGCCAAGAAGTAAAGTGTAGCTAGTTAGTTAGGTAGTAAGAAGTTAGAGGCTTCCGCTAGTTCCAGTGTCATATGTACGAATATTATATAAATGTATTATGATGTGTATGATCGCACTTACAAAATATAATATTTTCATACCGTACATGCGCGACCGTGTATTAAATGAATGTACATATATATAGATTACTCATACGTACTGCTCCTATTGTAATAATATGATGAAATGACTCCTCTAATTTAAGTAATAAAATTACTTATGAAGAATAAATACACTTACGATTGAGTACAAATATGTGAGTAGCTCTAGCTATGTATGAGAAACATATATAAGACGAAAATTATGAGGGAGGCGGAGGAGAATATAATGGTAACAATGACAACCTGTTTCGTTTCTTTACGTTTTTACATTGATCCATTAGCTGCTGCCTCTGCTTGCTGTATACGTAAATACATATACATATTTATGCTGTTTGTCTCGACATCGTCACACCTGGTATTGAGAAATTTTTCTTGAATTTTTAGCAAAAAAAGTAACAGAAAATTTATAGATATATACGATACATGGTAATGTATCTTCAGAAAATTTGGTTAATTTTCTCATTCCAGTGTATGGTATATGTATGTGGAATGGAATTTCAATTTTCCAATCAAAGAAGAAATTATTTTTTTCCAAAAACTATTTTGGTTTGTGTCAAAAATTTGTGGTAGTTAACAATTTTGTATATGAATGCAATGTAAGTTAAGACATGATTTAATTCTATAATAAGAAATATGCAATGAACAAGGTTTTGGAATTTTTCTCATGCCATGAGAGATGATAGGATATATGTTAGAGAATGGACACGATACTCTTATTGCTAAAACATATTTATTGATGTTTCAGTGCTTGAAACCATACCGTCTTCTTTTTTCTTACTAATATTTTGACATGGTTTTACAATAATTGACCGATGAAACTTTTAAAAAATTGTGACGAAAATTTTGTTTCTGAAATTTCCTGCTCATTTTTCCAAGATTTAACCGCTTATTTTAAAGATTGAAAAATTATAATTTTGAAAAATTTTTGATTTACTTATAAAATTTCAATATTTTTGAATGGCACAATTAAATGAAATTTGTATATTTGCGTATATACATTTTACAACATCTGGTAATCATTCCAACCGTATAATTTTTAAAAAAAGTAACTTGTTGTTTTTTTTTTTTTTAATATTAAAGATGAGTTAAAACGGTAACAGAAACATAGCAAACAATCAGCAAGTAAAGTACAAAATGCATGCGTACATCTTCTATACTCTTTCCTATTATATACTTAAATTACAAAGTGAACATAAATTTGAACTGAATTTTACAATGATAAATACAAGATGATGATGACGGCGTGCATTTCCCGTTAGACAACTTTTCTTAATAATTTTTTTTTTAAATAAAATTTTCCTTTTTTTTTCTGTTTTATTCATTTTATACATACAAAATATCTACATTTGTATGTACATACACACATGATTCGATATTTCAGTAGATACTTAGATAGCTTGGCAAACTCAGGTTTTTTTTTATAACTAAAAGTTAACTTTAATTTAAAAAAAAAAAAAAAAAAATTACATTACATATATACATTCACAACTACACAATACACAATACCAGAAAATGTATAATAATGTGTATCTTCTATACTTTACTCTACTCCTCCCAATTCATGATTTTCAAATACTTGTAAAACTTCTTTAAGACCTTGAGTGTTTGAATACTACATATACAGTATTCAGTATATACTACATAATATATACAGTAGATGAATAGGCATATGTATACACAGTTAGATAGGTGGATATAGGTGGATACAGATACAGGTATAAAGATACAAATAGGTACATAAAGAGATACTCTTTTATAAGCAGTAGTAAAATAATATTTAGAAGAAGAAAAAATATATACAACATAGAAAAACAGCACCAATATAGCAGTAATAACAGCAGCATTTTTATGAAATTATTTACCTCCCAACCACCTCATGGAAATTTATTCCCAGTTGTGCAAGGTAATTTGGTTTGGTTTTTTTTTTTAATTTTTATGTTGTATTTTGTTTCGATGTTTTGTTTTCATTTTTTTCTGTTTATTTATTTGTTTGATTGTTCTTTAAAAGCAGAGCAAAATAGCTTCAATATTATAGTAGTGTCTTATAGGAATCTTTATAATAATACGAATGTATTTGTTCGAGAATAGATATTTTACGTGAAAGATTTTCTTAGTTTTTGAATGTAAACTATTTGAATTGGATTTTGTGGAAAAAACGTTCACTATATTATGATACTATGTAGCTTGTATGTATGAAATATTGTGAATTATTAATATGAGATGGTTAGTTGAGTTATAGATATCAATATTACACTTTATCCATGGATAGATGATGATCGTACATATATGTATATATTTAGTGGAATGGATAAAAATGAAAGAGCAATAGTGTAAGGTATCAAAAGGTATTTAAGTATAGGCGCTAACACTCGTTATAGTCGTCGTCATCGTCTACATCATCATCATTATCATCATCTTCGTAGTCGGAGAGCAGTGTGTAATATGATGATTGTATTCCAATTCAAGTTGTATTCATGTAGAATGAAGCAAATAAATTTCGATATGGATAGTGTATGTAGTTATGTGGATGGATGACTGGTATGTTTAGTATGTGTATGCTTTATATGTCCAATATATGCAATACATAAAATAAGAGATAAAGAGTTATTTTTAATATCAAGTTTTATTAACTATAAAAAAGAAAAAATTAAAGAAAAATCTTGTATACAGGAAAAATGTAAGCATTTCTTTTCAACAAATAGTCGCCCTCAATTTTGCGAATTATTTAAATGGCGCTTACATATAAATCCGTTTATGTATGTTAAGATAAAATTAAATATTACATTGCATTTTGTCAACATTTCTGCGTATGTAAAATGTATATGTTGCATTCAATGAAGATGACCTACTGTATATGCGTATCTACATATACATATTTATGTATGTATGTATGTACATGCATATGTGTAGCTGTTTATATTAATAATACATAATACATAAATCAACAAAATCGCTGAATGAATTTCAATTTATTATACCTAATAAAAAAAATAAGTAAAAATAATAAGAAGAAGACAAAAATTAAACTTACGAACGATCATTACGCTTTACATATTCAAGAAGAAGAAAAACAAAAATTAGATAGTTTTCTCTAAAACTTGTATGATGCACAAACAACTTTCTATATGTGTATTGTGATATTTTTCGCTAAGTTAGGAGAAAAAAAAAATAACAAAAACTACAATAAATTCAATTTTGTCAATTTCCCTTTTGTTTTACATTAAGAAAATTTCATATATTCATTTCAAATTCATTATAAGTTACTTACTTTAAGTACTTTTAAAATGATTTTTATATTACAAACCCAAAAATTAAATTACTTACAAGAACAATAACAAAAGTTTGGAAAAAACTTAATTTATTCATCAAAAAATGCCGATAATCACGAAAGTGGTCTAAGTCTATATTCATTTTATTAATTATTAAATTTTGAATAAACTATCGGAATACAATATATGTAAGTACAAATGTAAAAATATTGGAACTAGGCAAAATGAATTAATATACTACTCTAATCTGAATTTCAGCGAAAGAGATTATAATACTTGTTCAGAAAACCAAAAAATAAAATTCATTAAGTATTGGATGAAAAGAATGATATAAAGTCTAGATCACAACTATTCTTTTGTACAGACAAAATAAATTTTTTTTTCTGAGATGTTGCCAAATTTTTCAAATTTTCAGTAATCATTTTCATAATTAGCTGATATACCTAATACAAAATTAGTATATGTACAAATGATTTTTTCAAAATTTCTTTAATTTTCTTGACAACATTTAAATATTTCATAACTTTCATTTAAAATGAAAGCAATCGTTTCATCTGAATCATTTTTTTTTTGTGTGTGTTATTTAAATATGCAAATATACAATGTTATATGAACGCAAGTATGTATGTATATGGAAATAATTTATAAATTAAATTTATGCTTACATTGTAAGCTTTTTTAATATAAAATATAAAATGTTACAACCGATGTAATGATAATTTTGAATCTGCTCTGCTGAATGTATTCATGTTATGCTTGTGTGTATTTAAATACTACATATTTTTAATTTTAGTTATCAAAATGTATAATTTTTTTTTTCTTTGCTTGTATAAGTACATTTAAGTGTTAATTTTATGATAATTTAATTACAATATATAATACATATATATAGTATAATAAATAATAATTAAAAAATGTGAATGTATATGGTTAAGCTTCATAGCTATTTTTTAAATGAATTTACCTAATATTGTAAAGTGATGTATGTATCGAATACAGTACAGTGTACAGATACAGATACATAATTTATGTAGTACTTTAGTACAAGTATATAAGAACAAAATGAAAAATAATTTAAAAAAATAGTATATACAGACAATGTAATAAATTGAAACAAATCAAGGTTGTTTTTGCGAAATATTTATTCATTTTGTAAACTTTGAATATAATATAGTACCCATACCCATATTATTCCGTCATCATCATCATTATCATCAGCATCATCATCATCATATTTATATCAATATTATTATTAGTATTATAACTTGAATTATTTGAATTATGAAAGGCGACGACGGCAATAATAATGACGTCTACTGTACATACATGCTATTGGTATTTTATATACTATACATTTCAATGTATAGATATATGTATTTACTTTTACACACAAATTTTTTAGTCTTGACAAAATAGTTAAAAAAAGAAAATTAAATGTACAAAGTCAGCAAAATAATCACAATGACAAAAATTAGTATTTAAAATTTTAGCTAAGTACATACAACCTGGTACATTTATTTACGTGCATATACTATACTATACATACGCCACCATATCGCATATGAAATTTAGATATTCCTCAATTTATTTTATTGGCAGATATTTTTTGTGAGTATAAAAAAATTTTACGAGTATATAAACACGTACATATTTATATATCCATATAATTGCTGATACATACATACATATGTATTTACATAAATATGAGTACATTATAATTGAGGAAAAAAATATTTTTCACAAGTACATACATACATACATATTTTAGTTGTTTCATTTTCATATTTTTTAATTTCGTTTTTTTTTTTATTTTTAATTTTTTTTTTTCGGACATTTATGTACGATTATTGAGTGTGTGTATTTTATGATCATTCGCTTTATATTCTGTCATTGATTTTAATGATTTTTTACTTTTAAATTTTTATTTTTTGTAATGATATCGCATATAAACACAGCAAAAGAAGACAAAGTGAAAAAATAAAGGCAAAAAATATAAACATTATAATGCAAATAATGTGATAGATTGAATATCACAAACATGTTGATTTTTATGTCTGTATAGATATTACTTCCATATAGTATTATGTGTATCATGCAATATATATATTTTTACTGCATAATAACGTACACATAATTATAGATAAATACTGTCCGTATTCATACATAAGTATATTTGCATTTATTTGTAAAACTTTAAACGTAAGGAATCAAGTAGAAAAAATGCAAAATTTAAAAGTGATTATAGCGAAGATACAAAGTAGAGATAAGACTTAAATTTTCGTAATTTGATAATTCAAATTAAAATGAATAATGATATTCTCTCTTTGAAATAAATAAAAATAAAACATTTTTTTCTTGTTACTCTCAATAATAAGAATGTGCTTTGGTAATATCATGCCAAATTTCACGAAATTTTCTGTGAAAAAAACTTCAAAATTAACATTAGAGGCTATCAAAATTTACTCATCTTAAAATTTTGATTATTATAAATAAAATCTTCAAATTACATATTATTAATATTATGTAATGTTACATACATATCTACAGATTCTATCGTTTGGTGAAAGCTTTCTATTATACATTTTTTTTTAGTTAGGGATCACTAACTTTAATGACACATTACCGCATTATAAATTGGAAAATACGAGTTCATTGCTTTTTAATTCATTTCATTTGAAATAGCAACCCAGACAAATACTTGTTAACAAAAAACACATACATACATAATTATAAATGAGTAGGAAGTTGGTGGAATAAATGAACATATAGCTACGAAAATAAATTAAAAAGTTTCCGTTGTCTTTAGCACATTACTGTTTATTTGTGTATGATAAGTAAATTTAGGCAGATTTATCGAGTCATATTCTAATATTCAATTCTTGGAAATTTTTTAATTTTACTTTCTCTAGAAAATTATAGTAAATAAGCTTTTATATTTTTTGAAAATTGACATAGTGATTGCCATAGCAAATTCAAATGAAAAATCTTTAAAATTGTAATAAATAAAAATTTTAATTTTATTCGAACACCATTCATAATTTTTTTGCTTCTACTGTATTCTCGTCTAATTGATAATTATTGCTTTCTACTTATTAAAAATGTCGGTATATCATATACGGATATTTTCGTATTCATTACATAAACATATTTTTGTCAGAAAATAAATACATATTTAACGGAATTTATAATTAATCTAGAGTGATTTTAATCCATGATAATAGCGTAATAATATGATAAATAAATTTTTTGTTTTTTTTTTTTTGTTTTGGGAAAGTATTTCTACTTTTTGAAAGCTTTTCCATTTAATATTGTAAGAGAGGAAAAGAAAAAAAGAGCAAACTAAATAATAAAAATTCATAATGAAATATTAAAAAGCTTTAAGAAATAAATTTCATTAATGAGTGACAGTGTGACGATGTAAATGATGATGATGTTGAAGTTGTTGATGGAATAGAGAAAATTATGTCGCGTGCAGAAAATATTTTTATTAAAATGAAAATACATAATATTATACGAAAGAAAAAAAAAAAACAAAAAAAAAACATTTTACGTAAATGATTATTCAGGCAGGAGTTAAAGATATGATTTATGTAGCCATACGTAGCCAATCACAATTAAAAATAAAAATCGAAAAATGGAAAATAATGAAAAGAAAAAGAAATAGAAGAAAAACAAAAAATAATGCTAATCATATACATAATTTATGAACATAAGATACATTATATACGATGTATATATTTGTAAATTATATACATAATTTTTACTTTAGTTTGTTTTTCATTTTATTTGTTAAATTAACTGACCATTAAATCTACTTTTCTGTAGTAACTCGTATACCTCTACATATGCATTTATACGAGTATTTATATTTATGTTTATTCGTATTCGTAATTGTTGCTGTTGTTTTCGAAAAAAAAAAAATACATAAATAAATAAATAAATGGTATTTTCTTACAATAATTATTATTACAATATGAAATCGTACTATACGAGTATATGTATCCATTATGATTGTTAGAAATCGCATTATCAACATCATCATCATCATCATAGCGAAAAAATAGGGTCAAGTAAAAATTAATTCGAAATTTCGTGACTTTATATAAAACACAGAGACATAATAATAATAGAAGTAATGAATACATTTGCTTTACCTATAAATTTTATATGCATATGTATGTACAATATAATAAGTATATGAGTGTATATTGTATGAATACTCACTGATACAAATAATGTGTAATAATATAAATAATATATATACAAGTATAGACGAATATCCGTATACAAATATTGATCATATCTTATATTGAAGAATTCTTCTTCTACGCATCTATTCTATTTTTTATAAATAAAAGTATGAATTTCTTAAAGTCAAATGATCTCCATTTTATAACGTTAGTCCATATTAAACGTTTCAAATCGCAAATTATACATGGTCATGGCAGTGCATCACATTGACAGAAGTAAAGTTTAGCAAGTAGCTTATCGTAATTCATTTGATAATAATTATAATGCAATGTTAATGCGAATTTTGCCATTAGTGGTACAGTTATACAATGCAAAATAAATTGACGTTTTGGAACTCACCCTTATTATTTTTTTTTTTTTTTGTATATCATATTCATGTGTACGTACTGCAATATAACCTTAGTACGAAAGATTTGATATTACTAGTCGTCTATTTGTATACGAGTATTTGGACATTTTTAATTTTCCTCCATATTTATTGTAAGTAAAATGTAAAATGTAGATTTTATTGAATTCAATGAAAAAAAAAAATAGATGAGATGAAAATTAAATTAAGAAAAAAACAAATAACAAAAACTATTACATACATGCTATAACAAGTCATTTCTTTGGTATGTGTACAAATACTCCGCAATCTATATGACACACATTCATTATTATTGTACAAAAATATAAAAATGCACTATTTTCTTGTTTATCTTTTATTAGTATTTATTTCTGTTTATTTTATTTTCATTTTTTATAATAATTTCGTTATTCTATTTCTTTAATATAAAATTGGCTGAAAAAAGAAAACAACAGAAGAAGGAGGAAAAAATTGAACAAAATTGTAAAAAATATATTTGAAAAAAAAAAAAAAATCAGGTCATTCTTTTATATGAACTTACGAATATCTAGTACATGTTCATTACACATATATGTACATACGATTATGTACATACATTTATCAGAAATATGTGTAATAAGTACAGTGCATCGTTTTTAGTTAAAAGATGGTGCAATCAGTAACAAAAGTTGTCGTCATCATCATCAGTATCATTGTAGATTGTACTAGTTTTCATGTTTGCCTTTATTTCTTCTACATGATACATAGATCTCTGATATCATCATCATCATCATCATCATCATACCAATTCTTTTAACTTTAAAATATGTGTTACAATAAATATAGGTGAACTGCAGTAAAATTATATTAAGTATATGCTAGGTTTATCGAACATAGAAATAAAAAAGTAAATTTCAGATAAACATACACATAATCACATACATGCATATATTAATAGCTATCTATGTATAGGTACTCTTATAATGCTGAATTGTCTGTACAGAGGTATATGGGCGTGTGTATATTAGTTACAACAGATTACAAAACATCATTCTCAAATACATTCGATTATGAAATTTACATCAGTAGTAGAGCAAGTTGGCAATCTAAATACAAAAGTTTTTGTTTACTTCGTTTTTGAAAAAAAAAAAAAAAAAAATAAATAAATAAAATAAAAAAGTTTTCTTATTTTTTTATTCTTTTCTAAAGAAAATTACATTAGAAAATTAGGTAATTTGTTAGAAATGGCATATAGAAACAGTTTTGACGTATGGTATACAGTTCTTTAAAATAAAATCAAAAATCTTGTTTGGATAGAGATAAATGTCTTCTCTTATGTCGATCGAAGAGATAAATTCGAAATTTGACCATAAAATGCTAGCAAAGTTTTGTACTAAATGGCAAATGCAATTTTCATTTATAAATAATTTTTCGAAATGTTTTTTCTTTTGCTAAAAAATGTTTATTATTGTTATCTTTACTAATGAGAATTATTCTTATTTTGTGCTTTTTTTTACAATTTAATTTATTCTATATTTTAATAAAAATGATTTTTTATAAATTAAAATTTTTGTAAATTCTGTTATTTTCTTTTCAGGTAAGTGAAAATCGCATTCAGTTTCTATACTACTGTCATACATATATGTACGAGTATATGAAAAAAATTTAATCGAGCTTAAATCTGATATGTAAGTACACAAATTTTCATTATTATCATTATCGTCATATCTTTGAAACTCTGAAAAAATAGATATGGAAGGAAATTACTTGTATATATGGAAAAAGGACATACGTAAAAATCGGCTGTGATCCTTATTATACATTTTAATATTTGACTGTCATTTATAGAAAATTTTGCACTCAGTTCAATAACATTGAAATTCAAAACAAAAAATCGAAATTCAAATTTTGAAAATCCGAAGAACAGAGGATACCGTATAAGGTGATATTACCAAAGAATACATAGATGCCAGAACTTAGAGGCGTTCCTGTATGTACTATATGTCTTCCATATATTAATAATGTATTTATTTACAACCGTGCAACTTATTTTAACTCATTTATTTATAATTTGATACGGTATTTAACCGTTAAATAAAAATTTTTTCCATACTAGATGTTGGGCTTCTTTAACAACAGTGAGAAGAAGAATCAATTGGTCAGTCAGTCAGTCATTCATAATGCTATCGACTATAAAATGCTAATAGGTAAATATTACAAACAGTACTATGCAGAGATGATAACAACAAACTTAAAAACTGTTTTCCATGAAAATTATTCAATTTTCACTCATATACGCTTGATACAAAAAAAAAATTAATAAATTAAAAACTATAAAAATAACAAAATTTGCAATGATATGCTATTTGTTTTATCTTTTTTAAATACCAATATCCAGTGGTATAGCACATATTGTTATTATTATTATTAGTTATTATTGTTTAAGATTGTTAAATGTTAATTTCATTTAAGCAACAACCCTTTGCATGTCGATAGGAGCTGTAGCAATAGTAGGTAGTAACTATAGTACATTGAAAAAGTAAGAAAGTTAGAACTTAACCGTAACCCTTAGGTCATTCGATACTATATTATAAATGTACTATGTTTATTAATCATACCATACAATAATACGTACTATATATGTGAATGATATAGTCACACTTTTCGTATCACATTCACATATTTAGATATTATCTACGGTTGCATACAAGTATGTATGTATATGTACGTATATATCAGAATCAAAGGCGTATTCTACTTCATCACTTCTAAGTAGGTATACATACATAAATATTTATTTATGTGTATTTAAATGTATGTAATATATACAAATATATAAACTTACAATTAATAGACATATGCATACACTCGTTATGTATGCATTTAGGTACATATGTTTTGTACTTCATTTCAATTAGTTATAAGGTTAATAACCTTTTTTAGAATCTTAATATTACTTATATGATGTGTGCATTTATAATTCTTCATCAACATTATTTTATAAAAAGAACAATAACTACATACTGCAACGAGAACAACAACTGCGAAAGCATTATCAAACAACGACAACGACTGCACAGTAAAAATATATTTATATTATTTTTATTTTATTTTATTTTGCTTGATTTTTTTTTATTTAAATTTAATTTATTTGAAATTGATGGAAAATTAGTTGAATAATATTTGAAAAATACTTTGAAACAAAAACAATAAAAAACATAATGCATTTACAAAATTTAAATGAATGAAGGGAAGAAAAAGTGTACCCGTACATTGCATCATTGCATATAACTATATAGTACGATATACGCTAGCAATATCTTGCTCATTTATATGAGAAAAATTTGTTTTCTCCTCATACTGTTTTTGCACTACACACCATAAGAAATACAGAAAAACAGAAAGAGACAATAAATAGGCTGAGCAATAAGGTTGTTGACCACTAACTCTATAGTACGATATTCGCTAGTATAGTATTTTGTCTGCCATGTGATTGTATTTTCATTCATATGAGAAAAAATCATTTACTTCTTATACTGTTCTGACTCCTGCATAACACACCATAAGAAGTATACAAGGAAGACATATTGAATAAGTAATTGGATTTCATGTACATTGTGATATTGAAATGTATATCCATTACGAATGCAGTTTATTTTGAATGTGGTATCAGTTCATAATATTAATTAAACAATCTGAACTTTTTCATTTCCTTTTTTTTTCTTTTAAAATTCACGATATTAAAAAATACCTCATCTCCTAATCGATTTAAATTGAAAAATATATGCATGTAAATAAAATCAGGAAGAATATTATTAAATATTTCATACTAAATTAATTTGTTGACTTCCATCGTTTTCAATATATAAGTGATCCTAACATGAATGCATGTGTAGATTTTCATTTAAAAGAGTCATGATTAAAGTTCATGACACTGCAATATGGGCAATGCTATACAATGTTGTAGTTTGCAGACATGCATCCATATTTTGTATAGGTGCAGGAAAAATCAATGAATTTTAGTTCCAAATATGTAAATGTAATAACTGTTGGTGGAAAGAGGGAAAAGAAGAAAACTTCTATTTTTATATTTTTTGAAAAAATTTCAAATTTTTCATGTTTTACTTTGATGAAATTACATTTTTAGATATGTACAATAACTAAGTATATATACATAGATTGGCGTATAGTAATTTCGTTCTAAAAATTGAAGAAAAAATGATAGGAAATAGGAAATGATAAAAGAGAAATTCGATTTACAGTAAGAACTAAACAAAAAAAAAAAATATTTTTCCATATCAATCAGCAGTATGACACGGTTATCGCCTAGCTTTATGTGTATAGGTACACATTATTTGATGGGTTTGTGTTCTTCATACACAGGTTATTTCTATGTATAGAAATAGTCTAGATTTACATCATCATCGAAATATTTCAATTTTTATACCTACATTGATATGAAAAAAAATGAATAAATTCAAATTTCGGATATATAGTATGTATGTAGCTATGTATGTTATGTAATATTGTGCACACGAAACAAAAATATCGAAAAAAAAATTGAATGAAATCGATCGGTATCTATGAATGAAGTTTTCTTTTTTAGAAATTTTTATTTTTTATTTATTGATAACCGGTCAGAATATTATGATATTCGGGTACCATTTAAATTTTGATGATGATGTATAATAAAGCAGAATAGGATATACATATGTGCATAAATATTTATCCGTATGTACGAGTATGTATGTACACAGGACATGAAATTATTAGTTTCAAATATTTTCATCGTGTTTTTAATGCAACTATGCAAACCGCTTTTTATATGGAACACTATACTATATCTGAGTACAGTACCCATACAGTAGTATTATTGATTTATCGATTCGATACACAGTACTTTTATGATATTATCGCTTTATTTTAAAATTTTTATGCAGATATTACAGACTATTTGTCTGTATAATTTAAAAGAAAAATCCTTTTTTTTTGTTCTTTGTTTGTATGATTCAGATATATAGGTTCATGCATATAATAATATGTATTTGAAATTTATGTACAAATATTAAAAACGAATTTGCAATGAATTAAAAATCAACTGATGGCTTTTATTATTTTTTATTCATTTTAATTAAAAAATAAATAAAAATGAATAATATAAATATCGAAAAAAAAAAAATAAAAAAATAAAATAAATATAGGACTTTTTTTCAACAGTATATTGTTATTTAAATTAAAGAAGAACAGAATAATTTAATTTAAAATATCATCATCATCATCATGGTTGTCAAATGTGGTCACGAATCAAAATAAAAATTTTTTTTTCTACAAAAAAGTATAAACACATACATACATACACACATTTATGTAGAGAATAGTAATAGACATAGAATACTATCGAATATTTGCATATGAAACGAAACTATTTATCCGTATTTTACACATAAATAAGTCCGATATCTGTATATATTATCACATAAATTAATTGTCTATTTATATATGCACGCACTTTAGTACATTTATAAATTGTCTATATCCACTAGTATATATGTGTGTATGTATACTATACCTACCTATTATTACACAACTACTTTGAATTTAATTTAAATTTTATTTAAAATCACTATAAAAGTTTATTTATCAAATTGAATATATAATCTATAAAATATTTTTATCTATATGTGTATACGTACCTGTACATATGAAATCTGAAATATACGATAATGATAATATGATGCACATAAACAAATGCATAAATATTCGTATATGGAGGATGTGGTGATAGATTTACGTAGTACATACATATATGTAAATGCATATATAGTAAATTTCAAATTTTCAACAATTGTATAATTTTCAAAAATTACACATATATATATACAAATACGTAATCTACGTTTGTACATTTTTGCATGAACATTACATACTGATGATCCTATATAAAATTTAGTCTAGGCTAAGTATACAAATCTACATATAAAGATGTGACATGTTATGTCACACATATGTACATCCATATAAATGAAGAATATTTATGTATAGAGACTGAGAAGAATGAAGGAAAGGCTCTATTAAAATTTGTTATTCAGATCGATTTTGACGTTTTTAATAATAAAATTATTTCAATGATGATGAGAATGACGATGATGATGATGATGTTGATGATGATATACTTGTAGATTTATAGATGTAGAATTAAAATTAAAATTTTGGTGTCAATGAATATACGTGCATAATATGTACAAATGTGTATAGATTTGAAAATTTATAACATGTCATTGTACGAATATACTCGTAGGTACGTGAATAAATTTGTTCAAAATGAATTTTTTTTAAGGATAATTTCAATAACTAAAGCAAATTGTGTGTACATATATTAATATGAAAATAATATGTTCTTTTTTTTTTTTGATTTTTATTCAAATTTGGGTATGATAGCTATACGAGTATCTACAAATATTCACGAATATGTATACATATTTAGATAGTTTATTGAAGAATTGAAATTTATGAATTGATTTTTCATGAATGAAATGTACATATGAATGTAATTTAAGACTCTTTTATTTGTAAGGATAATCGTTTTTAAAGATTGAAACTTTTTTTTTTAATTTTCAATTGATTTATATGTACCTACTCAAAAAGTAATCTATGGGATCCTTTTCCTAATATAAATAATAGACATTTTTTTTTCACATAAAATTCTTGAATTCTCCAAAAAAAATAAGAAAAGTTTGAAATTCTTATGATCAAAATTAAAAAAATCAAATTGAATTTAACACTTACTGGATAATTTGTACAAAATTTCATATTATCGCCACACAAGAAAATTAAGTAATGTCTCCATTGCTTCTATTCTAAATTTTTAAAAAATTTGAAGAAGATTTCGTTCATTAAAAATTCAATATTTTTATTTATAATAAATTTTTCATTCATTTATGTACAGTAAAAGTATCTATATACCTATATCTGCGTTTTGTTGTTTTCATATTATTTTTTTATTTATTTTTCAACGCTTTCACATTTTTTCAACTATCGCTTTAAATGTACGATACGATGCTCTGTCATTTTCTTATAATGTTATATGAAAGTATATTTATGGTTTAATTGAAAAGTTATGCTCGTACCTTGTACTTGTACGTAATATTTACTTGAAGATTAAAATGAAATGAATCATCAAATCACCTTAGGGTGATTTCGTTTTAAGTTTTAATATGTATATTTTTTATTTTGTGAGTTTTGTTGATTTTAATATTCGTCTTCTTATTTTTATTCTTTTATTATGATTATTATTTATGTAATTGAAATTGCTGACATACTCGTAATAATTGTTTACCGTAAAATATACGGGAAAAATATTAAGAAATTAAAACTCTCCATGAATAGGAATTAATAAGTCACAGAGTATTAGATAAGAAAAAATTTTTACTTTGAACTTTTTTTTTTTGATGTTTTGTTGAATTTTTAATTTCGATTTTCTTCAGTTAATTTTCTTCAAGATTCAAGTATATGTTTGTACAAATAATTTCTTGATATTCGCTATAATTTATATACTGATGATAAGTTTTTTATTCTCTTTTGATTTTTTCAAAATTAATGCTGGTGATATTCTAAATTTTTGATAACAATTTTCAAGTAAGAATTTTAAAACAATGAAAAAATATATTTCCAACAATAATATAGAAATTAAATAAGAAATATTATCCTTTATATATTATTATCCTTTAAATAAAAAAACGAGCACATCTATGCAATTTTGAAAAATTTCTTTTCGTTAGGATTGTCAAAATCGTGAATATAGATTTGAATAAATTATTAATTTTCATATATTTAATTTATAATATTGTATGCACATAGTACAGTTACTTACATTTCATATTAATCCTTCTTACACATAATGAGTAGGTATACATTTCTGAATTTCTTTGTAAAATATTGAATAGATTTGAACGTTGAAAAACTCAAAAATGATATTAAATATTCACTTTTAAAGAATATCTGTGTGTAATATAAGTAAAGAAATATGTTAAAACAAAAAGGAAAAAATCAAATAAATCAAAAAGAATACCAAATTATTAAATAAAGGATAAAAATAGTAACATAATAGAAAAATAAGAAAGATACGTATGTAATGAGTACTTATATATAGGTAGTTTATGAGAGTTGAATAAGCAAATAGAACAAGGACATTATCATTTATTTTGAGTTGAATTTATATACGTGTACATATGTATTATATACAAGTGTATACGAAAGCCAAAGAAGTGAAGAATAAAAAAAAAATGAAGAAATAAAAGCAAAAAAATAAATAAAAAGGAAAAATAAAATACAAATGGGAGTTTTATAGAACAAGGAAACTATAAAAAGGTCTTACAAGGCTTTCTATTTTCTTCCTTTTTTTCGTTTTTCATTTTTCTCTCATTTTTTTTTTCCTTCCATTTTTTTATTTCTTGTTATTTCTTGTCTTTTGTTTTATAGTTTTACTAATAATTAAAAGTGTAATTATAAATGTTTGCTATTAAAACGAAAGCTATCATGTCATTTACAATACCCACACATATATAAGTAGATATACATTATATGATATACATATATGAATAAATATGTAAGAATGTATTCGTCGTAATAAATATTTGAGGAAATTTTCATAAATAAATTTGAAAATAGTCAGAGCAGCGAATTAAGTTACACGATGTTATACGAAACGAAATAATTTACATACCTACCATTTTAACCTATACCACCTACCATTTATATACCATATCTATAATACATATCCATTAATCGAATTGGTTCAGTAAGAATGTATTAATAATAATATACGAATAGAGGAAAGCTTTTTAAGTTTTCTTTTTCTTCGAATAGAAAAATGTTGTTTTAAAGCTTTAAGAAATAAATAGAAATAAGGATATTCGTGTAGGTGTTAGTAAAAATTTATACGTGCATTCATACATATTCTTAAAAGGGCATACATTTATTACTTCTTTGGCTTTCATGTACACTGAGCAATTGAGCGAATTATACATATTATATTAGGCGCTATGCTATAAACAGCTTCTATCGAAAAATAAAAAGGTCCTTGAAATTTAGAAATCATGTGGTTAGGATGATAATAAGAAAAATTTAGAAAAACAAAAATAATCAAGCATTCCTTACATATATGTACCTACATCGTCTTTATCGTCTTATAATGAGCTTAAAAGACTGGTGTGGTCCACGCCATTATTAAAATATTTGCTTATATACAGAAATTTGTCACAAAAAATAATATTTCATGTTCACTATTAAATTTAGACTCTTTGAATATGCCTCTGTGCAACACAAATAATAAATATATTAAAAATAGCAACAAATAAAAAACCAAAATTAAATTACCATTTTTCTCATTTTGTTTGTAATGTACTCGTATGTATATTCAAGAACGACAAATTATATAAAATGCAAAAATAACCGAAGACTAAAAACAAAATGAAAAACAAATAAAGCAAAAATTGACGCGACAATAATGAAGTAATGTGTGTGTGTAATTTTGTTTTTTGTTTGTTTTTTTGTTTTTTTTTTTAATACCTAATTCTGGTTTTATATACTTGATTCACACATACTTTTATACCATATTTAAATACATTTACTATAGGTAAACATTATGTACATTTTCTTAAACTGTTGTTGTTTATTTATCCAAAAAGGTGAAATGTCTTCCGGTGTTGTTACAATAAAACGTCATTTTATTTTAATTTCATTCGCGTGTATCTATAGTATATCTTATTATTATTATTGTTATATAAAAATATTTATGCATATGTATACGTAATGTTATATATAATTTTGAAAATTCAACACACTCGGTTATTTAAAAAAAAAATTCATATACAAAAAATATAAAAGTAATTGAAAAATAATATGAAAAAATTGTATAGTATTCTGAGGTACATTACATACATAGTTTTAGATACATATGTATGTACTCGTGCTTTTGAATCACTATAAATATACATAGTTAATGGTTTTGGAAACATATGTGCTCATACATCTATTAATTTATGTACTCGCATATCGCAAAGAGACAAGAGAATACCACGGATTATATCGAATATTATAACGTTCGTGCAATCGCGTTCAAAGGTAATCGTTATTGTAACAATTATTATTTACCTTTTTTTTTAAATGAACAATAAAAAAAATTTTTTTTTATTTTTACTTTTGTGACATTTTGACATTTTATTTCAATTTGATTCTGTTTTCTGTCTCTAACCGTTTTATTCGTACACTACACATGAGTACTCGTACATATTAAAAATTTATTCTTCTCACTTGAAATGTTTCAATTGAAAGCAAAAAACGAAATAATAAGAAGTTATTGAAAAAGTTAACATTGAGATATGTAAAATATAATTTTGATGGTATCAGTTAGTGCTGGTTAAATAAAAATCAAAAATCATAAAAATTGTTAAGAAAATTAATAAGTCAAATGAAGAATAGTTTTAATTTATTTATTTTTACTTCTGCTTGTCATATTATTTGTGATGGATACAAATATGATTTTAAATTTTCAAACAATTGATTCTACTGAGAGAGAAAATCAATTATCATAGCGTATACTATCGATACTGTTATAGCCAATGACCTCCTCTGTTATAGAGTCTGTATAGAATGGAGGAGCAAGTATAAAATGTTGATGGTTGATTTTTCGTATTTGTCATGTACAATATTCGCATTTTATACTGCGAGAGAAAATCGACTTTTTCAGAAGAAAGGAAACACATGGTGTGTGGAATAGAGTAGAGAAGCAAGTACAAAATGTTGTTAGTTGATTTTTCGTGTTTGCTATGTACAATATACCGCATTTTGTGTTGCGAGAGAAAATCAAATTTTTCTGAAGAAGGGAAATACGAATATACTTGGAGTGTATAGAATGGAGTAGAGCAGCAAGTATAAATTGTATAAATGTTGTTTGTTGATTTATAAAAATATTACAGTCAGTTACATTTAAAAAACTTCAAATGTATTAGTTTCTTCGTTAGAATTGGATGATTAAAATAAGTGATTATAGCTGTTCTTCTCAACTCAAGATTTGAATAGAAACATAATTTTATTTGGTTTGTTTGAAGTTTAAAACTGGATTATTCCTTTAATTCTCTCCTCTATAAAATTACTCATCGTTTGACAATTTCGTACAACAGCCAAGAGACACTGTAATTCTACTGAACAATACGAGTATACTCGTATAAAATGAATTTAAATATTATCTATATGTATTTATGTATTATTCAAGTAAATGATATTTTGCCTACATATATACGTATCTAGCTGGCTAAAGAAGTTAATATCGTTTACATTTATTCAGAAAGTCTGTATGTAAATTTTATTTAGAATAAAAGAAAAGGAAAAAATGAACAAAAAATATCAAAATCAAAGTAAAGTCGTACTAAAAAATCAAAATAATATAATTGAAATAGAAAAAAAAATGATAATAATGTAAATATGAAAAAAAATTGTTGTAAATATTTCACGTAAACGTATTCATACACACGTACCATTTGCAATACTTATATGTATGTGAGTGTGTATGTGTGTTGTGTACGTATTTTGTATTCAACATTTGATTTCAAAGTAATATTGAACATATCAGATACCTCATTTAAAATTGTCAATAATCATGAATAACTTTATACGAGTATATGAATGCTTTCATATACACATTTACTATATACAACGGTATACAACGGTATGTTTCACATATCCCACATTATGAGGCATATATACACAATTGCACAACGTAAATCATATTCATTTCATATACGAGTATTTACGATTACCTACATGTAACGCACGTAGACTGTATTGTATCCGTAATTCGTCTCTTATGCATAGGGTGTTCTGAATAGTCGTATCGTGTTATGTGGCAAACGATTGGTCACAAATTTTCTACAAAAACAAAAAAGAAATGTGTTGGAAAATTCAGATTTAAAGTCTAAAGTTCCACTGTAAAAGAGTTTCGAAGTGTTTTTTATAAAATTTTAATGGTCTATTTACTAAGTATCTAGAAGTGTTTCAAGTATTATTCGATTATTTTAATAATACCCTGTGTAAATATATTCATATAATAATATGTACACACATATGTATTATATGCTTATGCACACGTAGTACATATTTTGTCATTTTGTGTGAAAAATTTATTTCTTTTTTTTTCTCTTTTTTCAAATAAATCAAAAAAATTATACATATTGAAGATATATTCTATTGAATATAGAATGAAAAGTATGCATGTACAAATTGATAAGTTTTTCATTTTGCATTTACATTCACATTTTATTTTTAACGAACCACACCAATTAAATTAAAATCTGTCATCTCTGTTTGTATATATGTATCTTTGAGCTTAGATCTAAAACATATAAAATTGATTTGACTTAATTTTATACGCATAATAATAAATAATTTTTTTTTTTTAATTTAAAAAAAAAGAAAAAAGGTTTGAGAGAAAAATAAGGTTTTCATTTACATCAATCAACAGAACATGAAATGAATAAAAAGGAATTACATGTTTATGTAAACATATGAATGTATTGTCAATCGTTTAAAAAAAAAAATTAAGAAACATTTTTGTAATTCAAATTTTTCTATATTTTGTTTCTTGTTATACTTTCGTGAATCTATACTGTTTTATCATGATTATAGAATTTTAAATTTTGATCATATTTTGTTAAAAAAATGAAAAGACTGTTCTTATACGTATTATAGAAACACGTACATACTCGTGTGTGTATAGATTTATTAACACGTATGAACGCATATTACCTATATGTAAAAGTGTATAAATACAGGAAAAAATAAATAAAAGTAAGTATTTAAATTTACCAGCAAATGTACTGTATTTATTTAGTAGTAGTATAGCCAATGAATGAATTAAATTTACATTTATGATGAACAAATTTTTTACTTTTAAATTTTGTATCTACCGTACTGTACAAATAAGTATAAACATTGTGTGTTATGCATTGGTATTATTAAATGGGGGATGAATTAAGTTCAAAAAAAGGTCAAGAGAATTTATTTTTTTTTGTGTTTCATTTTATTTTATAAAAAAAAAAACGTTTCCATCGTGTATTGCTTTTACTTAAGTGGCATATTCTGGTAGATTTATTTGTCACACATTTTGTGTTGTGTACTTTTTTTTTTATTATTATTATTTTAAATTTTAAATTGAATTTATCATTTGTCAAAATAATATAGCGGAGGTATCCGCATGCATACATTTACGGAAATTTTTTAATTGAATTTGGTTTTTATTGTGGTTTTCTAAATAAATGCGGTATTATGTAGTATAACGCAAGAAATTATACAAAACTAAATAAATATTACATACAAAGAATATAATCAAAATCAACATCGATTGTAAATCACACGATATGAACCAAAAGATTTCTTGTTTTCTTGTATGTTTACACATATTTTATGTATGTGTATATAGATAAAAAAGTAGGTGTGTTACGATATTGAATCGTCTTTATCTTTAAGTATATCATTATGGTAATCCGAAAATTAATTAGAATTCATTTATCTGGGACATAAATTTTGACATTTGTAGATATAGAGATACCAATATTATTTTCTTCTAAATTATGCCAGAATTGTTTTCGTTAGTTTTCTATTTTTATTTTATTCCCACAATTAAATGTCCTTGAAAATATATACATTTGGGTTTGAAAATGAATTGATGTATCATTGCTTCTCCAGTTGGTAGCCCCAATAAATTTCAGCTCACTTTTAACGTCGTCTAGCCAAAGGACAATGGAGTTGTGATCTTTCTCGTCGTCTCTCAACATGCGGGACGTATATTATCACCTTGTATATGAAATATTATTTTCGATGACTTTCCTTTTATACATGAATCTTTTGAAATTGTAGTCTGTTCAGAATAATGCGATGAGCTATATATTTTCAGAGAGCTTACTTTGTACAATTCATTAAGAAAATGATAAAATTTAGTTATTTGGGGTATGCAGAAATATGAATTTATTTTTCCGAATGAATTTATAAAAATTTCATATTTTAATTATAAAAAACAAATTTTTATCTCATCAATTTTTAATAGTTCTTTCATCAAGAAAAAATGTCTACTCTATGTGCATACTATACATACACAAATTTTGTATTCTTTGTAGTACATTTGATTTCATATTTTTTTTTTAACATTTATCATTCCATATGCAGATTGTAGATATAGCTAAATTTTTACCATTTACACTGATAACATCGTGTTCCTCTTCTTTTTATGTCAAATATAATGCATGATATTTTCAATATTTTATTTTATTTTATTTTATTTTTTATTTTTTGGATTTTTAAAAGTTTATAAAAATTTCATAAGAAAGAGATCCTTTCGTTTTCCTTCACAATAAAATAAATGTATGTATGTGTAAATCGAATGAAATATCTCAACACGTTCAATTTCCTATTTAAATATCAAACGAAGTCGTATTATCAAAATTCCACAAGAAGTGTATACATGTTATGTATG
Source organism: Villa cingulata (assembly GCA_951394055.1). Classification (NCBI taxonomy): domain Eukaryota; kingdom Metazoa; phylum Arthropoda; class Insecta; order Diptera; family Bombyliidae; genus Villa; species Villa cingulata. Next base: position 283,040 of record OX596019.1, on the reverse strand, counting down.
TGTACCTCTAACTTTTTTAACCTGGTCCTGATAGGTTATACAATGCATTATCTAGTAAGTACATATACAAAATAATATTTATGTACGAATATTTGTATATGGTATTGTATATGGTATGCATACTTACCTACCATTAATATATTTATGTTTCCTTTTCGAAAATGTACACTATGAACGATACGTTTTTTTTTATCATGGCTGTAATATTAAGGAAGGTGTGTATTACTGCGCTATATGAAGAGAAATGAAATGAAAAATTTTTTTGTAAATATTTTTTTTTTATTTTCTTGTTCACAATTTTCCATTTTTTTATTTCATGAAAACGTAAAATAGAAAAAGAAATGAAAATAAAAACAAATCAGAAAAAAAAACTCTCTGACAACCACTGAAGTTGTTGAATATTTAAAATTCCATTAAGAGATAACTCAAATTTTGAGGGTAGAACATTTTTAAGCAAAAGGAAAAATAAAAAAGAAAATGGAAATTCATTCCATGACATGATTGTGTTGGTATAATCGTATTATTTTATTTGGTTTTTTATTTCGTTTTCCGATTATGGTTTTTATTTTAATTTTTCTCTCTTCATGTCCTCATGGATGATGTTATGCATTGAATTTGAAAAGATTTCAGAAGTATCAAACGTACTTTTTTCATATTTCTTATTGATTAATCTATACGTATAGTGTAATAAGTGCAATTTAGGTAGAATGACATTTCATTTGCTATTTTTGTTTTTATTTTGTTAATTCCAATTATCTTTTTTCTTAAATACTTATTGGTTCATTAAAAATAATTGAGAAAAATTTTTAAAATCGAATAAAAGTGTACCAGAGATTTATTATTTTTAATGAAAATTTTGAATTAATAATTCAATCATTTCGTTCAAAAATCACAACTCAAAACTAATCGTAATTTTCATTCGTATACTAAAGAAACACAATCTTTAAAATGTGTTGATATCTAGAACGAAGAATCTCAGCCATACATACACATTTTCCATATCGTATCCACGAGTTAATATACAACTTAATCGTTTATTAAACAAAAAACAAAAATAAAATGAATAAATACATTTGCTATAAAGAAGTAGTACAAGATGAGTAAGGATAATATGTTTTTTTTCACACATCATGTGTTATTTTCTTTCTTCAAAAAAGTTGATTTTTTCCAACAACAAAAAAAACGAACAGTGTACATGACAAACACGGGAAATCAACTAACAACAATTTATATTTGTTCCTCCCCTCTATACATACTCTTTAGCAGTCGAGGTCATTGACTATAACAGTATATGTAGTATGCACTACGATAGTACGAGTAGTACTCTACACATCATTTATACTCGTATTTTCTTTCTTCAGAAAAATTTGATCTTCTCTCGTATACATGATAAATACGGAAAATAAACCAACAACATTCAATTTTCGCTTCTCCCCTCTATACACATCCCATAGCAATGGAGATCATTGACTGTAACAGTATCTATAGTATACGATACGATAATAGGAGTAGTATTTCACACATCCTGTGTACTCATTATTGAATTTTTATTTTGAAACTTCGATTTATGCCTAGAGGTGCTTAATCGGAAATCATATAGTAAGATACATAAATGTACTCATATATAAAAATGAAAGTATAGGCACTCGAAAGGTTACGAATATAATAAATTTAATGTATGTATAAATATGTATTATTGCATAATATAATTTTTAATAAATAATAAAAATCGTATATAAGAATAAATAAATTTTTAAGAGAATCACCATAAAAACAAAAAGAAAACAAAATTTATGAGTAGAAGGGAAAATGATTTATACTTTGTCCTTTTTGTCGCTATGCAGTAATTTTATGTACTACTTATTTACACACATAATATACGTAATGTATTTGATTAACAAAAAAGAAAAATGCTGTTACAAAAGGAGGAGAGAAGAGATGTGAGAGAAGAAGCGTATAGAAGCGATGGCAACCAACTGCGATTTGAAATGTCCTGAAGACATTATTTGTAACGTTTTCATGCATATGAGTATACATATACAGTTACTAGCAGATATAACGATATGCGATTATTTATTAGTGGTGTAAAAATTATATATAAATTGTACATACTATTATGTATGTATCTAAAATATTATGTACATACACAAACGTAAATATTATCGATAATAATAATAATATGCAAAGTTTAATAATCTTAAGTGTCAAATTAAAGGAAAAAGGAAAAAAATAAATAAAAGGAAGCCATAAAGGTATAGTACGATGCTATGAGTGTATATGTATTATGTATATATGAACAGTAGCATAATAATAGTTATAGCTGAGAATACGATATTTACACTCTAAGTTTATATACACGAGGAATTTATGGAAAAGTATATGGCTTGAATGAAAACTAAGATAGCTAGATACTGTATTTTATGTACTCGTGTATTTATCATATTCACAATCATACGAAGACATGATATCATTTTTATAAGTTGAATTGAATTTTGGAAAAATTGGGGTGGTGATTGGTGAATTAATTTATTAATCTAAATTACTTATTAAATCAGAACATGTTGATATTCTTTTTTAGAACGTTGAAGAATCAGGATTTCTGTAAAATTTTATTTTTTTTTATCCTTTCTTGTATCTTATTATAGATTTCATGAATTTTAGAAAAAAAAAATAATGCTTTCTTTACATTACATTTTAATTTGACACGATGATAATGGTGATGATGATGATGATAACAATAATAACAATAACAATGACAGTATATAATGTATGTGTAAACAGGGCGAAAAAAAAATCTTTACATATTTGTATTTGGTACATACTTTATATTATGTTTTATGCTATACACAATCCTACCGCAATAATCAATGATGAACTATTTATCAACAACGAATTTTTATATTTCTCGTTTAAAAAAAAGTTAAAAAAAAAATAATAGAAAGGATAATAATAGAAATATAAAAATAAAAATTGAAGAAGCAAAAAAATTTCTGTTCTACAATATTTTAAAAGCACATAATATACACAATATTCTTTCGTATACATAATTATATCCTTCTATCTATATATACTATCGTAGAAGTCCTGGCTTCAAGAGAAAAACATTTAAACGGAAAGAAATATAAGAAAAAAATATTCTCCGGATATAAGGATCAAAATAATGTGTAACTGAGACTCACAGAAGAGAAGATGTGAAACGAAATTGATGATGATGATGATGATGATGGTGGTAGTTTTGCTGTGCCGATGGGTGGAAATGGGATGATATAATGGAGTGGTATAAAATAGGTACAGTGCAGTAGTAAAGAACATATCATCATCATCCACAAAATTGAATGAATATCTGATGAAGGTGATTTTAAGTATGAGGTAGGTAGTCATATATTTTACATGCTGTATTTACACTACAATGATGATGGCCTATATGATTACTAGTACATTATTGAATGTAGGGTGTTTATTCACCATATAAATTTATGAGGTAATAAAAATTTTCATCCCAGATATCGGGTATACGACAAATGCGTTATATGAATAAAATACGAAAATTAATAAATAAATGAATAAAAAGAATGTTTTTTTTTTCTCCAAAAGAATATTATATAGAAACATATGAGAAAAAGCAAATAAAAAACAAAAAAAAATATTTTTTCCTCGAAATTAAGTGCTTAAGAAAATCGAATATTAAAATTTTATGTCGGTAAAGTGAAAAAATACGCAGTTATATATTTATTCAAAAAACAAAAATTAAATAAAATAAAAATCTTTTTAAATTATAAAAAGTCACAAACATTAATGAAAATTCTATTTCATATATTTCGACATCTTTTTCTTTTTATTTTTTGTCTGGTGTAAATACTTTCAATATCTTGCATTACTATGATTTGATTTTAATGAAACCACGACAAAGGAATAAATTAAACATTTTCCTTCTTTTTTTTTTTATGTATTCATAAGAATACCCACAATCATGGTAGATTTGATTAATTGCTACAATATATGAGATACGATTGTGTATATGCACGTATATATAGTTACTTACAGCGCATTACTAAAATTACTTACATTATTTGCATTACTCTTTATACATATTGTAATTTTCTTTGATTAAAATATTCAAAATACAAAAATTAAAAAATAAAAATGAGAAATAAAATAAAACTAAAAAAGGACACAAATATCGAAGTAGCATAAAAGAGAAAAAAAATCTGTATAGCTATGTAACAAATATGTTAAACTTTTAGATGAGTATGCAGGAAAATTTTTTAAATGTTCCATATGCATATAATAGCGTCGATAGAAATAATATATACTCGTAGCTAGGAGTATACGAGTACTTGTGCTCACTGTTGATACGAATATATTTTTTTCGTATTCATTATTATCATTATCAAACCTAAAAATAATGCAGAAAACGATCAAAACTCAAAAGCATGTTGTATACGTGCGTATGAACGAGTGCTTATACCAGAGCGAAGCGCGAAATACTACAGTACATCACTATCACTCAATCACTGTAATTTATATTTTAATATACGATACGATTAATAATGGCAGTGAGTGTTGTTTCGAAAAATTTGTTAAAAAAAATTGTTAAATTTTTACTATTCAATTTATTTCGGCTTATGATAATTTATTTATTTATTTATTTGTTTTGATTTTGGATTTCTGGATCTGTTAAACGCATGCGTTTTGTATGATATGTATTTTGTATATAAACACCACTGACAGAAAGTGTTGTATGTATTTTAGTACTACTACCACCATTATTGCTACTGTTGCTACTTTGCGTGTGCATGTACTACCACTACTGTCCAAGTAAAACAAAAAGAAGTTCTTTTGTAGAAAAACATTAGAAAACTTGAAATAATAAAGAAAATTTTTACAGCTACGTAACACTTAACACGTACTGTACTGTCCTACGTTACAAAAGAGAGTAGGTACCACACTTTTTTAATACTGTTAAGTACTGTATAGGTTGTGTTGCATTATTATGTTTCTATCATAGAATTTTCGAATCAAACCGGTAGAATGAAATTGTATGAGGACATACATAAAGATAATTTTCATTTTCGTCTATTTTCTTCATTTAAATGTGTGCTACCTGCTTCTAGCCTACGCAGTCCACTGCTATAACTGCAATGATAAATGAAAAATTGAAATGAAAAAATGAGCTTTTTCTAAAAAAATTGAAAATCATTTTTGTATTTGTGTATTGTGTATGTAGTTTTTCTCAGGATTTTCCTAATTCATTTCATAGTCATAGATAGTCATAGAGATAGAAAGAGAGCAGAAAGAGTTTGAGAATTATATACTTGAAAAATTTTAATGTTTCTACAACAAATCGCTATTGCTAAAATTTTTTTTGTTGTTTCTGGCGTTGATTTTGTTATCCTTTCAATTATTATTTTTATAGCTATAGCTGCATATTTATATTATATATAGTATACTGTAGACATAATATCTACGTATACTTTTTGTGCATAAACATCTACATAATAATATATTAAACGATATATGAAAACGAATGATTTGATTTGGCTTGTTTTGGTATGTATCTATACAAAATTTTTAAAATACACACATATAAGTAGTAGGTACATATAGAAATTTATCTATACACCACATATGTACAGTAACGATAATATGTGTACATTATCTGTAGATTTACATATTATACAAAAATTTATATGCATACATATATACATACATAGATAAATGTTATCCTTCTAGCTAGTATATCTATTAGAGTATGAATATTTATTCATACACACAATATGTAATACAGAAAAATAGAGACTGAAGAAAAATGGTTATTGCCTTTATGACAATAAAAAGGATCCTTTACATATTTAGTTAAGAGTATTTTCGTGACAACAAGTAAAAAAAAAATGAAAACGGAACAAACAAAAAATGAAATGAAATGAGAAGCAAACATTTTTTGTTTTTTTTTTTTCAGTATAAAACACAAAAATAATAGAGATAAAGTGTGTAATACCGTGTAATACATATACAAAATACAGAAGAATGTGCGATAGTTTGTCGTAACATATTCGTATACGTTTATACGGAAATTGCAATAAAATATTCTTTTAATTAAAATGAAAATGAGGAAGAAAAAACGAAAAAAAAAAATACGTGAAAATGAAAGAAGTATAAGAAAAATAAGAAGGAGAAATGTGAATTTTTAAAACAAAAGAATTCATGATTATTTTTTCGTGCTGTTTTCTTTTCATTCATATTAATTTTGTTGCTTTTTATTTGCTACTTTTCAAATGATTATTTCTCCTGTCTGCGAATAAATATGTGTTGTGTGTAGGTGTACAAATTTTTCTATGATATGTATTTATGAAACTATCAATATTTTTTTTAGTTGATTTTTTTTTTTTAATATTTTCCAATTTTTACATGAATTAGTACATATCCGTGTACGCAACGTTTCATGTTTTTTTGTCCTTTTTATGATTGATTTTTCTTTTTCCTAATGATAAATTTAAACACGATACAACAGAGCGAGAGTGTTAATTGCTTGATTTATTTTCATTATTTCAATTATAAAATTCAAATATGTACATCTGTATATATGTAACCTAACCCCAATATGTATATATACGCTTATACTCCATATATTATATTGTACGATATCGTGAAAATTTGATTCAATTTTTTTTTTCATATACCTACACTTTCCGTGTATAAATTTATGTACGTACTCGTATGTAGGTACCTACATGAAAATTCATAAATTTTTTTTCTCCATCTATACAATGATGTACAATTTTACAAATACAAATATGAAATTTTTCATTTTTCCGTTTATATTTTTTTAATTTGTTTTTTTGAATTTGAATTGCATATTTCACTCTTATATATTTTCATTTGAAAGTGTTAATAAATGTTGGGTATTTCAGTTAGAAAACAGAATTAAAATAATAAAATATAATGCAAAAAAAAAAAAAAAAAGAAATAAAATTGAAAAACGAAACTATTTATATAGATATGTTTATATAAAATTTATATAAAATGTTTGTTTGTTTCATGTCGTTTTCATTTTTATATTGAAAATTTTTTTGCATGCAATATTTTTTTCACTTTCACATTGAAAAATTGAAGAAAAAAAATGTTTTAAAAAAAGAAAACATGAGAATGGAAACGAAGAAGAACCAAGCACATCACTGCACAGTTAAATAAAAAATTTAAAATCATGAAAAAATATAACTAAATTCCATGTGTTAAACTGATTTCACTGTTAAATGAATCGATATATGCATACATGCATATTGTATGTATTATCTATGTAGCATGTATACTTATATATGCATTTTTGTTTTACAGATTTCAATTTTTCATTTATTCATTTGTTTTATTTCTGTTTCTTCTACATTTTTTTATTTATTTTTTAAATTAATTTTTTTTTCATTGCAATATGAAAAACTGAAATCATTTAAATCCATTCCTCTATATAAATACAACCATAGACACCATGCATATATGTACGTACCTTTGCATAATAGCATACCTACAATATGTCGTAATTATTCATTAATAGAGAATTCATCATCATCATCATCATCATCATCACATAGAATTGACCTTTCACCCATTATAAAATCAAAACATCGAAAGTACGAGTATGAAATGTATATACACTAAGTGTACACCTGTTTTTCTAATAACATTGAGTATAACAACATATAAAAATATATCTCCTACTCCTACAATTTTCTTTATGTATATCTAATTGTATATTAATTTATGCATGTATATAGTTACATGTGAATCATATACCCATGATATACTATGTCTGTAACTCTGGCTAATGTACATAATGTACGATACGTATATAATACATCTTATAATCTACCAACAATCAACATTATTATGACTGCTTGCTTATGGAGCATTTTATATGTTATGTGAATTCATTTAACCCCCTTCTCTTTCATTTAATTTTCTGGCTTTTTTCAAAATATATGTATTTATTTATATATTATATGTACACATATACGTATTATATTTTATAAAAGTAACAGCAACAACAACAACAATATCGACGATGAAGACAACAACAATGTATACACAATTGCTATAAAGATACAAAAACCAACAAAGATTCAACACATAAAATACCATCTGGTATTAAAATAACTGCCATAAAGGGCATACAACATTTTATAATATAGTAGTAGATTTTTCGTTTTGGCAGTCATTGTGCTGCAAATCTCCACCAAATCTGTCAACTCTCACACCTCATCATCATCTTGCTACTTACTGGTTTTCCAAATATTGTAAATAAATGTATACGTATTATAGGTACCACAATATTTTCAGTATACAAAGTTACGCTACATTACGTATACTGACATACATACATATACATATGTATGTAGATTTGTACGCATATAATGTATATACACATGTAATATTTGTATATATTGTACAAAGTATAAAAGTACTTAATTTCGCCCCCTTTAACGCCCCCAACTTTTTCAACATCAACATCATTATCATGATACTTATATATCTGTTGTTCTAGGAGGTTATTGTGTATTGTATATTTATGTAATATAACATTACTGTATGGATTCGATATGGTATGTAATATACATATATGTAGATACTATAAATATTCAGACATATATACATTGAGATATTCATACATATAATTATGTACACACATATGTATTTATATTCAGATTTTTATATATCAAAAATGAAATTTACAATTAAATGTATATCTGCATCTACATATTTATACATTCGTATACAGGTATGATATAAATATAAGATGATATGGTGTTCAATTCACATATAGAAGATATGTTCCATAATATGTAATATCAGTAATACAATACACACCTATATACTCCTATATACATATATACATATATATATATATGTCTTCTGATTCTGTTTGTACAGTGTTATTCGAAAATAATTCAGTGTATTATTATTCATTTTGAAATCAAGTCTTTCAAGTTATTTTGTTGATTTTTCGGTTATACATATTATTATCATTATTACCATTTTGTTTAAAAAAAATTAAAAAAAAATAAGGAAGAATTAAAAATATTATATATCTACATGAGAAATGGTCAAATAAACATAATACAGAATACTGATATATGTTGCTGATTGAAATTGGACAAACAGAAAAGAAGAACATACAGAAATGTACTTTTACCAACTAGTATTAATTGAATAACTTGATCGTGTCGTCTTACATACCACCAGCAAGTAATGGAATGATGATACGAACTGGCTGAAACTGAAACTAAGTTCCATGTTTCATCTATGAGACGACTATAATGTACTGCATTAAATACACGTGCAGATATGATAATGCATACTCACTATTCTATTATTTGCCTATACACCAAACCACCTTACGTTCACGTTTCTGTGGTACATTATGCAGTGGATACATAATAATACAATGCAACTATATGCAATGACCAACGCATGAATCTATGAAAAACTCGACTCGATTCGATGTCACATCATCATCACATCTAATATGATATAATATGTAATATCCATTCATGCATCGATCGTTAACTGTAATAGTGAGATTTGGTTTCGTTCATTCGGTATTGTTTATGTCAAGATCTAATAATATACTCAAGGATTCGAAATAAAATTTTCATGAAAAGATGAGAATCAATCTTATTTATACTTACATTTACATCATGTACATAAATGTACATTACATACAAATATATAGACATACGTGTAGGTGCATATATATATACCTACGTACTCATATAATCGTTCACAAGATTTGTGCTAGAAACTAATAAAAAACAACAGAAACAAGAAAAATTCATATAGCTATTCAAGTTTTGTTCCGAAATAAAATCTGTCTGTAGCATATACATACATGTACGAGTATGTATATGTACATGAAAATGAAAATCCCCACCATGTATCCATCGTGTATTGTATAACATAACCATAACCCTTTAATTATTTTTGTTTTAGCTTTCGATTTTGCGCAATATGAAAAAGTTTTACATTAATTTCATGGAATTTCATGTAATATCATCATCATCTTCATCAACATCATCGCCAGACACCAACATAATCATCATTATTTTCATTATTTTCGTGTATTATGTGTATTGTGTTGTACTGTACTGTATTGAACTGCTTGCTGCTTAGTTGATTTTATACGTATACGTAGAAAATTTTTCATGCAATTTTCTGTAAATCTGTCTGTATGTGAACGGATCTATAAAATGAACTAAGAAAAACGAATAAATAATATACAAAAACAAATTTCAATTGTAATTTAAAGTTTTTCGATATTTTATCATATATTTCTTGTACCTAAGTTTTATTTTTATTTTCATTTTTCTTTTTTCGAAACGAAAAAACAAATACAATAACAACTAAATGATATATAGGTGATTGAACAGAAATAAAAATAAAATATATTCAATTCATTCCCTTTATTTTGTTTCCCTTCCCTTTGTTTTAAAGTACATTATACACATCAGATATGTAGATATCTAGATAGACACATAAACGTACATATAATATTGAATAATGTAATTTTTAAATTTAATTTATATTTTTATACTATATGAGTATTCCTCATTACATATTTGTATCCGTGCGTATTTCACTTATTTAAAATACGTAATGTATACATTATTGTACATATATCATATACATGTGAGTATCTGAGACATGTACGAGCAAATAGTAGTAGAAACGTTGAATGCATAATGAAGCTAACAAACTTCCATCAGAAAATGTAACTGAATAAATTTTTGTTTTCCTTGTTTTCTTTGAAAATTTTTATTTGTTTGTGGTTTTAGTTTTTCCTCAATTTCGTATTTTTCTCTTTTGAATTTTTCAAAAATAAAATTGGCTTACTACATATTTCGTAATAAGCGAAATAAATGCATAAAATAAAATATAAATATACTTTTGTACATGAAAATGTATAAGTATGTACATACATGAATGTGTAGGAATTTGTGATATTAGCATTAGGAAGATTTAACTACATTGTTGTATCGTACAGCTGAACACAAAAATGAAAGTCCACAATATTTTTAACTCATCCTTCATCTTCAGTACATGTGAGCGTAAAGATCAAATTTTAACATTATAGGTTGTTACAGTTTTGAATTTATTGATATGACATATATTCATTGACGTAAAAAAAAACTTAGGGCTTAAGTGGTTCAAAGAAACGCTGTAGTTTGAGCTCTATATCATTCAGTGTTCTATTATTAGTCCTCGATAACTTATAGCCACGACTAAAGACAAGATGGCATCAAATTTAATTTGTGTTTATCATTCATTTGACATAAGTACTGTGTAGTTTTGTAATAATGCAGAGTATATTTTAAATCAAAACTGCACTTTAATTTGACAATAACGAAATTTTAAATTGCTGTGTACACCCTTTTATAAAATTCATTGTACGCATACACATAATAACACAGCCCACACTTATTATATGATTCGCGTGTCACGTATTTCTTTATACAAAAATACAGTATGCATATGAATATCTGATTCGTATGTATATTACATACAACACGGTACAACATTATGTGCTCGTATATTGACAAAATATTTAACTTACGTACATAATAATATAAAAAAAGAATATTTGAAATAAATGCACTTGGTTTAAAAATCTCAATGATTCTATTCTTTACTTCCAATTTTCAAATTCTTTAAAAAAAAATTCAAGATTTTGCTTTAAATTTTAAGTTAATTTCTTCTCCTAGATTAACAGCTTCATGCACCGGTCATGGCTTTCAATTTAATTCCATGACATTCTGCTGTTTTGGAATGTGAAGTTGTCGACCCTATATGATCCACTTCTGTAAAGTTTCTCTTACCATTCCAAGTTCTTCAGATACTGGGAGTTCCTTTCGATTCATACTATTTTTACTCTAGGGTAAGCAGATTGGTCTATATATGAAGGAAGAGTTGGCAGCACCATATTCCATTAGAATAAAAGCTCCATTTATAATGAAATTTAGAATAGATGAGAATCTAATTCAATTTAATTTTTTTTTTTAAAGATTTCTTTATACATGATAAATGTTGTATTTGTGAGCTTATTATAAATAGGGTCTTTGGTTAAATGGAATTGATGGGATTATTTACCAACCATATCATAACTCGATTATGTATCAAATTTTATTAAAATTTAAAGTTGAAAATAAAATGAAATATGATTTCAACCACAATTCGAATAAAAAATTATTATCATGTTTATTGTTTTGTGAGTTAATATTTGGTATATTGGTATTCATTTTAATTATTTCAATGATAATTAAGCGATACAAAATTAATGATAATATTTATATAATACATATAATGTAACATACTTGTATGTATGTATTTATTCATTTTTATACATAAGTCCACCATGCTATTTTTTTATTAAAAACTTTATTATTACATCTAATATTTTAATTTTGATCACAAATATTTTATGTTCCGTGAGATTCTTTTAAATTATTATCAATCAAAATTTAATGGTTATACATTAAATTCAATGGTTTGGGATTAATTCAAATTGAAAATTTTATTTTGAAATAAGATCAGCTAGACTCATTTACTATGCATGTTCTGAAATCACAATCATAAAAATCAATTTACGCTATAGATGTAGTTACAAAAAATCTGAAAAACCTCACAAATTTATTTGAGTTTGAAAAGTGTTAGCAATTTATTTTTCTTGTCTGTTGTAACTAATATTCATGAACTATCGAATTACTAAAATAATTTTCTATTTGAAATAGCAAATCATTCATAAAAAATCACTTTTATCTGAAATGGATGTAATTAAATGTTGGCAACATTTTTGGTTTTGACTGTATTCATATGTAATATACAGGTCTATTAATTTTAAAATTAATGTTTTTCGTAGAAATTAATTTTCAATTTTACACGGGAAATTATATTCCACACAAATAGTGAAGTTCCAAGTCAATTCCGGTAGCAAAATTATTTTATTATTATTATTTCTGCATGTAATTTAAATTATAATTTTCAAGATTCTTCCTTATTTTATCGGTTATGTGCTCTTACTGTTACTAGCTATATATTTATTCATTTGGATTTTCTTATTGCTATTAAAAAATAAATTTAAATTGTAAAAATTCAAAATGGATCAATTCAAATAAATGAATAATTCAACTACAGAGCTTCATACACTGAATTGTGCTCTTTATACATACATACAATATTTTTGAAATTTCAAATATGACATTATTTTTTAATATATTTGCAATTTTATCGTTTTAATATGTGATCTCATGTACTTTTCACGTTGAAATTGCCTTCAAAACTGTAATATGAAATTGAGTGTGTGCACGTATGCACTACTGGTATCCACCTTATCTACTCTACCCCGTATACGTACTCGTACACTGCGGTACAAAGAAAAGTTTATTATTATTCATTTTGTAATTCATTTTTAAATTTTGCTTTTTAAATATTAAATTAATTCATTTTTCTTCTGTATTTTTATTTATATCTATTTTATGTATGTATGTATTTTAATTAATTTATGTGTACAATATATAAGTATAAACCTACATTAATATAAATATGTAGTTATGTTGAGTAGATAGGAGGTACGGTACAACACGAACCATTTGGCTTTATGAACATAAAAGAAGTATGTATGTATAGTATGTAGAAGTACAAACATATGTACATATATATTCAAAACAATATAAAATAAGCTTTTAATTTGATGACAATCAGACGTTAAAACATTTATTTTAAATATACAATTGTATTTGTTTATACATATAAATGTACATAATATTTTGTCTAAAGCTTATTTAGCTTATACGCGGCATATATAACATATACAGTGTCGAGTAAAAATCATCACATTCCTAACTTGTTTTTCTTCCCATAAGTGACTGTAGTTGTATAGAAAAGATGTAAAGTTAAAGTTGGAAATATTCATTAGTAATCAAATTTAATATTTTTATGCTATTTTGGATTTTATTTGCAATTTTTTTCAACGAATGCTTGTCAAATGATGCAATGCATAGTAATTTTAGAAAGAGTGAAAGGCATTGTATTGTTTTGAATTTAATATATCTTCTCAACTTGATAATTTGTGCGCTTATAAATCTAAGCAGAACATCTACAATGTAGTGAAAAAATGTTCTGTTCTAATATTTGTAATTTTAGCTTTATACTTCTTGCAAAATTATAGCTACATATGTAGGCATATGTTTATATAACAAGAAACTTTTAAAGTGTGTTCTGACTTTCTATCGATACTGTACATTCTTCACAAACATATATAAATTTACGTCTGTACAAACAAACATATATTTATGTACATATAAATAATATCGTACGTTTATTTGCGAATACATAACTTATTTTCTTGTTGTACTCATTTTACATTGTATGTTTCTTAAGTATGGTATACCGATAAGTAATTATGTATCTGTACTGTATATACATGAATGAATATATTATGTACAATATTTTTCTCTTAAAATAATTCAAAACAATAATTTTTAATATTCAAACACAGAAAAAGCTTAAAATGGTAAAAAAATGTATGTGGGGGATGGAAAACACAGCAGAAACAAAAACTTTGGTATTATCACAGATACAATATGCCAAAGTATGATAACTTACATTAGATCTAATGTGTATGACTGTATATAAAATATATAAAATTATGTGTACAAATGTAAGATATTTTCATAAAAACTTTTTTTTCTAAATTTATATTTAAAAAAATGATAAGCTTTTCTAAAGTTATTTTTATTCTATTTTTACTCTTAATAATAAAATTAATTTTTAAATTCATTATAATTGATATCCTATAGAAAATCAAATTTTCAGATGAAAAAATTAAATTCAGATTTAATTTTAAAAAATATGACCCAGTATTCAGTTCCGAATTCAGCATCGATACATATTGCATCGATGTATTATAGTTTGTGAATTGTGAATTTTTGTTACATAAAATTTCCACTAAAATTATTAAAAGTTACAAATTACAAAAAAAAATCATAAGCATTTTGTAGTGAAAGAATGTAACCGAATTAACAGCATGAACAAAAAAAGCAACAATAACACCAACAAAATGAAAACAATGATAACACTAAGTAATAATTAAATCAAAAGAGCCATTTTATTATGTATGTATGTAGGTATTTATGTATGTACATATTTATACGTGGACTTTTTTTGTGTTCTTTTTATTTTCTGTCCACATATTTTCAAAATTCAATTAAGTACTAATGTTCTCTCATTACTTTCGGACTTGTTTACACCACACGACATCGAAAATTTTCATTTTTCTTTTCGTTCTTATTATTTTTAATGTTATCTTGTTTATATCTTTGTATGTAGCTTTTGGTTTGTACTTGAACGTTTTTGTATTCACGTAAATCATTTATATATATTATATCGATAAATAATAATTATATTATTATTGCTGATCGCATACATATTTATGAACATATTTTCACATATGAGTATGTACACACGTAACTTCATATTATGATAATAATACATATATGTCTGATATATTTTTATTCTTATGAATAGTATAAATTAATATAACATAAGTATGTACACCTACTATAAAGATAACTGCTGTAATACATACATTTTATAATAATATACTATCTATCAGCAACAGCAAAGAATACAAGCAATTTAAATGAATTTTTGGCGTTCGCACGACGATTTATTGCTTACAATTTGCTCCATTTCCATGTTTTCTTTCGATGGATTCTTGTGTATTGTATACATATCTACATCTACCTCTATTAAAAGCTAAAAATATTGAACTGTCTGCTCCTGCTCCCTATGTATTATAATTTTGTTAAAAAATAATAATTTCAATAAAATAAAGCTTGAGCTTTTTTTTTCGATTTTTTTAGATTACCCAAAATCCAAAAAATTGTGTGTATACATAATGTGGAAATACGACTGCGCTAAAATGAACATTTTTTTTATAGTGGAATTCCATAAATAACTGATAACTAAGAAAAGAAAATAGTTAAAGCTATGAGTTGTGTAAGATACATACTCGTATCTCGTATGTATATGCAACAAAAAAATATTGCATTTAGGTTGGATTTAAATGAAAATGTATTACGACAATATAAATATGAAATTTTTTTAGTAGGGGGTGGAATGTAAATATAAAATTACGTGTTCATATACATAGGTATTTACATTTTACGTTATCTTTATCGCCCTCACATTTTTCACCGTATACCTCAGTACGTTGGGTTTCATCGGTTAATCGAAATTCCCTTATTATATACTCGTCTCGTAACCGTAACTGATGGAATCTTATTTGGTACTTTAGTAGTTTTGTTGCTAATGCTAGCTATTCACATTGTTGCTGTTACTGTTGCTGTCACTGTTGTGTTGTTACAGTCATAGAATGTCACTGACACTGACTCGCATTCTCTATCTCTATACTTCATTCATTGTTAGCTTGTGAAAACTTACAAGTATGTTTGAAAACAAATATTACAGTAGACTTTAGAATAAATGCCAATGATTAAAATTAAAGTCTGGCTGGTATGGTAGATGATTTGGTAAATGGTACAGTGATAGAGGGCTAAAATCAAAACCAACAATTTAACTAAAAATATAACTGATTTGGCTGTCATTTTTCTAGTGTCATCATTTTGTCACTGTGCCATTTGTGACGATTAGTTTTTGTTTAGGAATGGTACTGGAATTTGTTTGTACTAGAGGTGCAATCACATAATAGTAAGTAAGCGGCGAATTATACTTGACAACGTATTAATCATGATATGGAATGGATATGAAAATTGAAAAATATGAAAACTGGCGACGATGATGGTGACGGCAACAACAATGATGACAACGACAACGGACGATGAAAAATTAAAAATTTCAATTTCATTTTTTTGAGTATGTAATGTACTTACTTAAATTTTTGTGTTGTTTTGTATTGTATGCATGCATGTACATAATGTTAATGTACCTAAACCTATGTGCTTCAAAATTTATAGAGTTCGACTTGAATACATTACATACATATACATATATATCTATACATTCGAAAAGTATCTTTTTTGTATTCCGAGTTCGAGGTACTATTCAAATAGATGATAGACCAATGAACGGAAGAAGACGTTATGTGAAATTTGAAAATAAACAGCAACTTCGTTCCGTAGGTTGCACATGCATTTTGTAGTTATACAAATTATATCAAACATATATATGTATGCGTTTCTATTCAATATACGTTCTCACATATCTACATATGCATGTATTCATATAACCATATAACTTATGTATAACACCACAATACAACCTGTACGTACAATATAAAATTTCTATTATTATATGTGTTTCTACATATAAGCGAATGTATAGATACATGAAAATATACTTATACAGTAGATTTTTATTATTGTTATTTTGTTGCTTCAATGTTGGATCATTGTTGGCGTTACTGGCGTTGTTATATCGTCGATGCCGTTGTTTGGCTTATATTTGTGTTTTGTGTGTATTATGAACATATGTAGATGATATGGAATGGACGGAGCTGTGGCTCTGGGGCCAAATATAAATATAAAATAGGAGAATACTGATGAAAAATTGAACATTTGATTGTAGAAATTGTGAGGGCGATGACGAAAACAACGCGACGACGATGATGACGACAACGACGACTACTACTAATACGGCTACGACCAAGAAGAAGATTCAAATTCAAATTTAAATATAAAGTTGATATACATAGCAGACTGAAGACAAAAGTATAAGTAAATTATACGTATAGATACGTATATTATAAATATATATATTCGTGTAGAAATTATACAAGTATTGTGTGTTTTATAAAGCATATAAATATAAATGTATATACATATATATAGTCTACATAATATTATACGAGTATATTAAAAAAAAAGAATAAAACTACAACGAAAAATTGAAAAATAAAATGAAAAACAACAAAACATAAAGGAAGAGAAGGCAGTTGTTTCAGTTTAGTTTGTGCTTTTCTCAAAAATTCAAATATTTTGCGCATACTGTTCACAGTATTCCATTGACAGTCCAACAATATACAACACACTGTCTCTAAAAAATACGAAACTAAAATATAACAGAAAAATATATACAATATTTATATTTTTTTTAAAAACACAAAGTAATTAAAATATCTCATAATCATATTGAATATAAATTTTTTTTCTGTAAATTAAGTTTTATCAAAAATAAAACGGACAATATAAAAAAAACTACATTTTAATACGGGTATATTAAAAAAAAAAAAATTACGAAAAAAAAAAAGAATATTATATATTTTTTACTTATATTATTCCACTTCTTGTTTATAAAAATCATATGTTTCAGATAATTTTTGTTTTGAATTTTGAATATTTATTTGTTGGTTTTTTTATGTTAGTTTTTTTTTTTTTTTTTGACATAAAAGTATTTGAAAAATTTGATGCCACTCAACAAGATACAATCTACATTATTCAGAAAAATTAAAATTAAATGAAATATTAATAAAAAGAAAAAGAAGAACGATTACAAAATACATTCAGAGTGCGCTAATTAGAAGTTTATTAAATAATTGTCGTTACTAGCAGATTAGCGAATGGGAATTCTGTTGATAAGAAATTTAAAACGATAAAGGATAAAATAATTTGTTTGTTTTCAAAGTATATTTTGTTTTAATTTTTTATTTATTTTTAATTTTTTTTTTTAATTATTATTAAACAGAGAATGGATTAAAACGGTTACAAATTTACTTTCAATACGTACATAAATATTTTTGATTAATGTTTTCTTTAAAATATCAAAAGAAATTTCTGTTACAATTTTTTTTCATTTCTTTTTCGAAATATTGTTACTCGAAGTGTGTCACATTTAAACAGAATTATAATAATTCAGTGTTATACAGGATAATAAGTGCATTTTTATAACACTTAATATTCCTGGCGCGTTGTCTTAGACAATAATTGATTATTATTATAGTAAATGGTATTCGTACTTTTATTGTTTTTATTGTTGACTGCAATAATAATAATAATTATGTAAAAAAAAACTTGTTAAAGGATATTGCAATTTATTTCTACACATACATGCATTCATACAATCAAGTATTATATCTTTTACTTAGAGAAAATAGTAAAATAAAATAAATAAATAAATTACTAGAAGATTACTTAGAATCTCAATAGGATTCAGAAAAAAAAAAATATACCACTAGGACATTTATAAATACTTTAGTCAGTCAGGCTAGACGACGACGACTACTACTACTACTACTATACGACTATAACGACGACGGCAATAACAACACAACTATAATAATAATAATAATAATAACAATAATAACGCGATAATACTGTAAGGATAAAATGATAATGATAACAAGGCTATGACTATATGACTATAAGTATGCTGTTGATGTTGATGATGATGATGATGATGATGATGATGATGATAATGATGATGATGATGATGACTGTTGCTGACTGACTGACTGACTGTTGTGTGTTGTGATGTGAGGTGATGTGATGTGTTGTCCTATATATATCAAAAATGAAGAAAAACAAATGCATCCCAAATTTATAATAGAGAGAGAGAAAGAGGATTGATTGACTTGTTTCAGGGATGAGTTATTTATTTGATAAATCTTCAAAAAAAAATGAAAAATAATATTATTTTTTTTATATATATATATTACCGTTATCGTTAACGATATTTATTGTTGCATATTATTATCCTTTGGGCAAATATTTTTATTGTTTGATTTTCTTGTAGCTGGATTTAAATATATATGATTTTTCATGTTTTTTTTTTTTGTTTTAATTAGTTTATCTTAAATTAATTAACAATCTAAAACACAATAAACACAAATGTGATGATGTGATTATTTAAAAGATAATTTGAAATTGTTTTTGTTATTCTTACACTAACTGATGATTGTTTTTTTAAAAACAAAAATCCTTTTGGATATTACAAGAAAATAATGCATATTATTATTATGTATGTAAATTATATCTTATGTAAAAACACATAAAAGGACATTTGTTTTTTGATTTTATTTTCTAATAATTTTATATGTTATGTGTATGTGAAATTAAATAAATTTTTAATTGAATTCAATTACAGTTGAAATTATTATTTTATTTTATTAATTTTTTTTAGTTTTTTTTTTACTTTTTTAATTCTATTATAGTATAATATGACTGTTATTGGTGTGTTTCAAATATTATTTGTGATGGTTTTTATGTGTGAGTTATATTAGTCATACTATTTTTTTTTTTTTTTTTTTACCAAATTTACGTTATTATTAATATGATTATTTCAAAAATTACATATTCTGTATTTGTTTCTTTTTTTCGAATTCAATGAAACCTAACCTAAAAATATTAATATTTATTTTTATATGGATTATTATATTATACTATATAGAATAAAAGTTCATCGATATGAAATGATAAAAAAAATATTAAATATGTAACTGTGCCTGCTTATATCATTGTAGGTTTGTGTGTATCATATTATATAAGTGTATCATAGTCGTGCATACACATACACTTTTTTTATATATGAGCATATATAAAATGAGTTAAATATTATAATTATAGTTATTTATACCGAACTATATCTATTTATTTTTGTTTTTTTTTTCTTTCGTTTTTCTATTATTTTTTTTTTTGTTTTTTCAATTTTTTATTTTTATTTGTGCTATTCAAATGTGTTTATTAGGTGTACATATACATATTAATTGGTTTTCATTATTTATTTATTTATTTTTTTTTTTTTTTGGTTAAGTTTTCGTGAGCTTTTTCAAACTGTGATCATATCAATGATTTGAATTATGTATACGTATCTACTTACATTATATACATACATATACATACATGTCAAAATATGTTATTAAATATATGTATATATAGTAATAGCAGAGTATATTTTAATTTTCAATTCTAATAAATATATAATTTGTATACAGTGACTCACAAAAGTATGTAGTATTCGTTGAAATTTTTCTTTGAAAAAAAAAAACCCAATAAATTCAAGTTTAATTGATGCTCTGATTAATCAAATTTTCTATTTTATAAAATTTAAAAAATTGAAATTAATCCAGATACCATACTTTACGAATACTTTTATACACAACTGTAGGCGGTATATCATGTATAGAAGAATAAATATTTTCGATAGATTTACATACGTGTATATACATACATTATAAAGTGAATAAATTAAAATTACTTTTTTTTTGCATTTACTTCATATACTATGTATATGTATATTGTTTTTGTGTATGTATGAATGCATGCACACATGTATATACGTAGATACTATATATTCACATTATTTTGTAATTTATTTTATATGAAAAAAAATGTATGTGTATACGAATGTACGTATAATATGTGTGCACATTATATGACGATTAAAATGAATTGTGATAAGAACAATTTATGTGGTTTGATGGTTTTATTAAAAATTTGTTATTGTATTTAAATATACATTTTCAGAAAAAATTATTATTATTATTACTTAGTATAAATATATATGTACTAAATGATAATTTCATTATTATTCATTGCGATATATACCTACTTTGTATAGACGTAATTAATTTATATGTACGTAAAATTTTATATTTTTTGATTATTTCAACGATAATAATATTTTAAAACAAAAAAAAAAAAATATCTTATGTGTATATGTACATATATTCAAAAAATTATAATAAAATCGGTTATTTCTGGTTCGCTAATGGAAACAAAAAATATATACATATATACTCGTAAATGGAAGAAAAATTTTTCAAGTACCTACCTATATGAATATCTACATGCATTTAGGTACTTAATTTATTTTATTTTATTCATGTATATACTTTGTGTACATTCAGTATTTTGATAAAGTATTTTTTGAATTGTTTTTCGAAATTATTTTTCTTTTTTTATTTTAAATATGAAATCCGTTAGAAAGTATTTTTTCTTTTCAATTTTTTTCTTTTGTTTTTTCAAAATTTTTGAACTTTTATACAATCATAAATCGCTTTAAATATCCAAATCTTAAATCACTTATACAAATTAAATGTGATATACATATGTACATGGTGCATGTAATGTAGATAATAAATAGAATAATAGAATGTAGTTATATTATAGAAAAGGAAAAATTCATTAGAAAAATTGATTCATAAATAAAGAAAATGATTGAGTAAAAGGCAAATAATAATAAAAACAAACGTAAAAAATAAAAATAAAATTAAAATCAAAATAAGTATAAAATTATGGAAGAAAATGGAATAAAATTAAAAGTTAAAGTAAAAAAAAAAATACAAAGAAAGAAAAAATAGTAAAATATTAAAAAAAAATAAACCGAAAAAAACACACACAACTACTTACTAATGTTTTTTTTTTTATATTTTATGAAAGTGAGAAGTGAGAAGAAAATTAAATGATTTCTGAATACACATACATGCTCGTACAAATATATAATACATATACCTTACGTGGTATACTATATATTATAATATACGAGCATAAAAAATATACTCGTTATATGCGGTTTACATTAAATTAATGAGATTTTTTCCTTTATTATTTATTTATTTATTTTCCATGTAGTGTATTATTTTTATACGTTTTTCGTTGTTTTCTTCTCTAGTATATATATTTTTTAAATTATATGCTTTTGTGTTTATTAAAAAATACATGCACTTACCTATGTATGTTAGTACGTATGTACTTTTATCTATATCTATATTTTTTCTTCGTTAGTAGTTCTTTATTATTTCGATTTAAATTTTTTTTTTTTTACTTAGCTTTTTTTTACATTATGATTTTCTTTTTCAATAATTTTCATCATATGTAAGTATATGCACATACATATATGTATTTATGTGCATGGATACATATACTCACATACATATTTGAAAGTATGTTGTGCGTGCGCAATTCAAATTTGAAAATTTTCTTTCGTCTATCTCGTCAACTATACGTACATAAATACTACTGCTTGTTAAGTACCAAGTACATTATAACAAAGAAATAAAATTTTTTATTTTCCATTTTCATTTGCTTTTCTTTTTCTTTTTTTCTTTGCGTATTTAAGAAAAATTGTAATGAAAATTTTTATTATAATTTATTATAACAGTACCTGTATCTATGAAATCAGACACCACTTAAAAATCATTTTCATTAATTATATTCATAACGTAAAATCTGGCTTATAAAAATATCTTATTTTTTTTTTACTTTTAAAGGGGCTCAAAAATTAATTTGCAAAAAAAAAAAGTCAGCGCGATTTTTATAACAGAAAATTTCCAATTAATTGTAAGTGGTGCTGTTTTCATGTCTGTGGTACTGTATAATTTATTGTATATTATTTATTAATTATTGTGAATTATGTTGTGTGCATTAAATTTATTTTCAATTCAATTTTCTTCAAATCATAATTTTATTTAATTAAATTTATTTATTTATTTATTTTTTTTTTGAAATGTTTCACTTTTATTTTGGTATTTACTTATTTATTTTTTAAACAGAAATTGGAGAAATTACATATTTATGTATACATGTATGTGTTCATCTAGAAAAAGTTGAGAAATATTTTAAAATATGAACTTAATAAATAAATGATATTGACTGGTTGACTAAAAAGAATTAGAAAATTCAAAAAGTAATTTGATATAAAAAAAAAGAACGAAAAGAAAATAAAAATATTGAAAATAATTAAACTGAAAAAATTGAAAAACTTTATGTAATTCATTTTATTTGTTTATTGCTACATATTTTCAAAAAAAGTGAAAATAATTCCTTACCTTAAATCTAAATACTATATAAACATAGACAAATGAAAATATCTATGCTGTCTACTAAAAATATTAAAAAGATAAAATAAAAGTTTTTATTATAATCAAAAAGAGAAAAAGAAAGACCAAAAAAAAAAAAACAAAAATAAAAAAAAACTAAAAATGATTGTTTTCTAACATATGTATAAGTGTTTAGAGAGACCATAGTTAGGTACTTTGTTACTCAAAAAGTGCAGAGTGCAAAAAATTTATCATCGCAACATCAACGAAACAAAAAAAGAAAAAGGGCGGCCTGATAATTATATAAAAACAATCTTACATGAATATTTGGGTAATATAAAATATAAATACATATTCTGCTTAAAATTTGATTATATCATATATATAGGTACCATTTTGTATAATATTAAAACTATATAATCATGTATTATGTATACATTTGTGTATTCACATATCAGAAGATTTAATTAAATTATAAAAGCTCTTTAATATATTCAATCAAATTAACTAAAATATTAAAAAAATATTTAACATATGTACGAGTATATATTCTTTATTCTTTATTTCTATTTTTGGTTTTCTTCTTTTTTCTAAAATAGCAACAAAAATTCCTGAAACGGCCAGTAGAAGATGTCGAAAATGGTCCTGATAATTTTGAGCCGCCCGTCAAACTACAACATAATAGCTCAGAGAATCTAACAAAATTTTCTGTAGAAATTGTACAACAATTAGAATTTACGACATCTGCAGCTAATTCACAACCGCAACAAATCAGTACAAATGTTACGGTAAAAGCATTAACGAATACATCAGTTAAGAGCGAAGGACAGAATACAGGTAATATAAATTCTGGTAGTGCTGGCACTGGTGCTGGTATAGGTGGTGCTGGAGGAGTAGCAGGAGGAGGTGGTGTCGGTGTTGGTAACGTAAATGGTAATGGTGGACCTGAAGTTGGTAATAATAATAGTGGACCTAATTTGAACGGTAACATTCCACCTGGAAATAATAACGGATGTCCTCCCGGAGGGCCGGGTGGAAGTGGTGTCGTCGGCGTCGGTGCCGGTAACAACGGTCCAGGTGGTGGTGGTATAGGCCCAAATAATAATGGAAATTTAGTTGGTGGGCCAATAAATAGTAAATCACTTGGACCACATCATGATTTAAGTAATTTAGTTGAATGTAAACAAGAACCAGATCATGATTTTTCAGATTTACAACAATGTGCAGCAGCATTGGAAAAAGATGCTGCAGCTAACGGGAATTTTCCCGGTTTCCCTGACCTTATGGGTGATGATACAAACGAAGAAAGTGACACATTCAAAGACCTAATCTCAGGCTTATCAGACTTCCATCCTGAATTCCTTGATTTCGAAGAGAAACCGTTAATTGATATAAAAACAGAAGATGGTGTTAAAGTAGAAACAAACGCACAATCATTAATCGATAGTTTGAATGTGAAGTCAGAAAACGGTCTGGCACAATTCAACACACCATTTGGTAATGATACACAGACAGCGATGAATAAGATGAGAAATCAATTCCAGAATGGGCCGAATGCTCCAATGACTGAATTATCGCCTGCTGCTCAGACACTTAAACATATGGCTGAACAACATCAACACAAGAACGCAATGGGAATGACTTTCACACGACCAACAATGCAACCTCCACAAAATCAAGTGGTAGGCAATAACCGTTTCAATGATTTCGGTCCTTTTGCAAACGATTTTATGGCATCAAGTGGGAATGGACCGAGTGGGGTTGTCTCCCAGCAACAAGTGCCACCACAATTCCATAAAAGTGCTTCCCAATCTTTTGTCGACATCAAGCAGGAGCTATTCTATTCTTCACAAAACGACTTCGATCTCAAACGTTTACAACAACAAGCGCAAATGCAACAACAACAACAAGTTCAACAACAACAACAGCAACAGAATACGAATGTTGTTCCTGGTGGCGGTCCACTCGGTGGAGCTGGATCTGGTGCTAAGATGGGACCAACCGGTGGCTTTAATAAACCACAAAATCCACAACCACAGTCACAACAATCAGGCCAACAACCAACACAACAGCAGCAACAATATTCACCATATGGCTCACCGATGTCAAATAATAACACTGGTAGTCCTGGTTCTAATTACATGCCATCACGAAATGGCCCCGGTGTTGGTAATAATGCTACAGGAAGTGGTGGTGTTGGACTTGGTGCTGGTAATCCAGGTGGTGGCGGAAACTCAGCTGGATCAACGACTGGACAACAACAAGTTCCACCACAAGGAAATGCAGGAGCACAACGACAGAATACTGCTTCTGGACCGAATGGACCTGGCAATCAAGCAACAACCACTCTACAGATGAAACAAACTCAACAGCTTCATATCAGCCAGCAGGGTGGTGCTCATGGAATACAAGTAAGTACACGAAAATGTTTTTATTTTTCTTTTAATCTTTAATATTAATACAAGTACAGAGAAAATTGAATATTCGTTATTAGGATAAATAGAAAACATTTCACTTTTAACGTTTTTTGTAATTATCTCGTTTGTTAGAAAAACTTGTAGGTAGGTACACGTATATACACAGACAATTAGTAAAAAAATTCCAAATTCTTAAAAAATTTCGAAGTTTAATCATCAGAAAACAAAAACAGGACGCAGTTTTTAATTTTCTTTGTAGAATTTCGAGTAATTCTAAACAATCTGGAAAATTATCATTTCAAAAATACCTGTATCTAGGCAAACTGAAAAAAATTTTTTGTTGATAAGCAATGAGAAAACATAAAAACACAACTGAGAATCTAAGAAATAAAATTCAATAAGAAAATAATTTAAATGTTAAATCGAATGTAATGTGTACGTACGTATATATTTACTTTAAATAGAATTAGATGACGTCATTCAATTATATTCTTTAAATATTGTGATTAAAATCATGATGGTAATGATGAATAATGCCAGAAAATTTTCAAAATGTTTCCTATATTCGAGAACGTGATCATTGAAAATACTGAATCATAAAATATACCTAAATAATTTTATCGTACCTCATATATGTACATACGTAAACCTAGGTACAGATTAATGTCTGTAATTCTGTAAATGTCGTCTGTCATTTTGTCATATTATTGAAGCTTTTATTTTATGCACACGTCCGATATTATACAACCAAAATAAATAAAAAAATGTTTCTTACTTAGGCAGGCATCTATTACATATGCATATTTAGAGAATTGTATATCAATGTAATTGAAAGTCTGAATCACAACATTATTTTCGATAAATAGAAATGTTGCTGCTATAAATATACAAAATATCATCTGAACAAATCATGCTGTTAAACATATTATGTTTCTGCTGCTATTGTTGCTACTGTTGCATATTTGATATAAGAGTAGTTACCTAAAATTGAAATAGAAAAACAAGTATTGATTTTTATGAGCCAAACTACTACTTGTTCAGTCAACTCAGTCTCCATCTCCAACAGTTTTAAATGATGAATTATTATCGATACTATATGATATCTATATTTTTGATCTACTCGTAGAAAATCGTCATCACAGCAATATTGCCACATATTAATAAAGTAGGTAGACATTTTTCATCCGCTTTAAAATTCAATTTCATCGAATCATTTTATTTAAAATAAAAAAATCCAATTAAAATTTCATATCAATAAGCAAATTTGTATACGACGACAGAGAAATGACATACAGGAAAAATTATAATAAAATAAAGTGGTGACACAATTAAACAGAATAAAATAAACATAGCAACATTACATGACAAAATGATTTTGATGAAAAGTGATGATGGAATATTGTTAAAAAAAATAAAAATAAAAATTGAACTTGAAAATTTACTTCATAAAAATTATTCATATGCGAGTAATTCTCCATAATTTTTTGTGTGTATTTATTACAAAAATTTGTTATTCATGCAAAAATTAACAAAAATATGTACAGAAGTAATAACGAAATAGGATGTTAACACCTCTAATTATACAAAAAAAAAAATTACTTTTATTTTTTTTACAAATACACTTAGAAACATATACGGATAAAAATATGGACTATATTTTAAAGATACTCGAATACATAAATGTCAATATGAGAGCGAAAAATGTACATATACATATACATAAATCTATTGTATACTAAACAAAAAACGGATGTTTATGTCATAAATTTAAGTGATGGTTAGCATTTTTTTTGTGTGTCTTTTGTTTATTATACACTCGTATGTATCTGTGTATTTATAGTACAAAATGAGGGTGTGAAAACGATAATTTCTGATTATAATATCGATGAAATGCGATAAAGAAAATGAAAAAGATTTTCATTCAAAAGTATTCATACGTATATGTAGGTACTGTATACGTATAGCTACTTGATTCCTATATCAGAAAAAATATTATTTCTTTGAATACATTACTTAAATTAAATTATTTGCTTTAACAAATGTGTAATATATTTTGTCATCATCACTATCATTATCAAACATAAAAAATGTGGCTATTGTAAATCAAAGGAGTAAATCGTTTCAAGATCGTATATTATGGTTTTTATTAATATGATTATATGTAATATAAATAAATCCTGGATACAGTATGAGTAACAGAAAAAAGTCTAGAAACACTATCAATTAGAAATTAAAAAAAGAAAAATTAAAATTAAAATTGCAAAGTTCTATACACACATGAGAAATGAGTTTACATTGACAGATCTATTTGAATTTGTATACTCGCGCTTAGATCTTACTCTAGATTCATATTATAAATTTTTCTATTTGATTTTTTTTTTTTTTTTTTTTGATTTTATCATAAAAATTGAAAATTTTCTCAATTTCTATTCTTATTATATACAAAAAATAACTTAAAAAATATATGCACATATACTATGTATATTATTTTTATTGTATACAAATTATATGTTTGTGCAAATGAAGATTTTATGATATTCTTTGACTTGATCTGATTATTAATAGAATTGATGCCAGATTATTATATGAAAATTTACATTCTATTCACGTATTATAAGTACTATTTGTCTAAGTATGTACATATATGTATGTATTTACTTATAAGTACGTAGATATCTTTATATTTTTCACTACTTATAATTAGGTATATCAAATTGTTAATAATTTTGAAAGTGGTCGAAATCATGTTTGTATATGTTCATCTTCAATATATCAATGAAAAATATTTATGAAAGACAAAACACCAATTTGAAGTTACATTCCTAATTAGTTCACTTCGACACAATTTCAATAAAAAATTTTTTTCAACTTCTAAAATTTTAGATATCTCTGTTCTATACCGGTTGAATTTATTTATTTCGAAATCAACTATAATTGGATTTTAGATATTGTTTTGAAATTACTTATGTAAAGTATCTTAAATGTTATCCTCGACAGAAGAGCATACATGAACATTTTTAATAAATTTGATTTTTCAAAATTTTAAATTTATACCACTTTCACAATGATCAGCATACATAGATTTAAATATGCACAATGCATAATATACACATACTATACTTTATATACATAGTAACGTTGTATGTATAGGAAATTGTTTTGCATATAAGATAAGTCATTATGTTAGATACATGTGTACGATCAGAAGATAAATACGTATGTTAATTTTATTGAGAAGACAAATTTCTATTTAAAATCCTTAATGAAAATGTGTGCATTTTATTGTACATCATGCATATTGTACATGGTTTTTTGTATTCACTGTTGCTTTTGCTGTTGTATTATTGCTGATTTCATATGTAGTAACTTGCACTAAAAAAAATATTGAAAATGTTTCTGTTATTTTTGATTTATACATTTTTATTTATACTTGTACATATTCGAAAAATTTAGAAATAGAATTCCGTTTTTAGTTTTTCATCTTTTTGGATGTATGTACGAAAAATTCTCAACAGTATTTATTTCTTATATTTTAAAATTTTAATTTTATATTAACGAAAATGATGATGATGCTGTTGTTGATACTGATGATAATGAAGATGATGATGATGAGTGATCTTTAATTAAGTGAAAAATATAAACATTCACTGAAAATTTACATTAAGAATTCGTTTCGGATGTATGTACATCATAAGTACGTACTCATACAGTATGCGTAACGTATTTAAATGAAATGTCTAATATATTTTTGTACTCGTACATATACATACATGCATATAGTGCGGCTAATCATGGGTGATGTTGTTGCGCTCTGCCTGATACAGATGTTAATATTATGTGATGTTGAAGTTACTATCTAGATGAGAATATATGGATGGACATACGTTCGAGTATATAATTATGTGGATGGAGGAGCAAGCATATTTGCCAGTTTTTATTTTATCAATAATGTACTATTTATAAAGATACAAATATTTAAATTTATACATAGTCGTACATATTTGTGGCTGTTTATTACAGATTTTTTATTTTTTTTTTTTAATTTTAAATTTTAATTCTTGTTTTTTTTTTGTATGTTTTCTATATGGATAATTTTTGTGATCCGGCAACAAGCCAAAAATTTTTCTCATCTCATATGTTTATATTAGTTTACTACAAATATTTATTAGAACAGATTAAGAGCAATAAATCGGAAAATAAGATGATAATATGTAATATACGTACATAAATATGCATATCAAAACGAGTATGAGTACGAGTATTTAGATATATAAGACACGATTATGCTTTTAATATACATATTTTTGTATTATTTAAAAGTAAAAAAGAAAATGAAGTAGTATAGGAAAATCCTAAAGTGATTGCATTTTTGTTATTCGAAAATTATTTAAAATTGCTGTACAGTTTAAATTATATTCGAATGTATATATGTACACATATAGGTACTTTATGGGAATGAGAAGCTTAAAGATAGCAACATTTTAGCTATGTATATCATCATAACAACAACAGTAATAACAATAATATCAATACGTTGGATAATACCCCAGCAACATTAAAAATAATGTCTGCTGTTGTGGATCGATCAAATTTTAATTTAATCTACAAGAAAGAAGAAAATTAAAATAAAAAAAAAATGTTTCGTTGAATATTTTTGGACGGATGTTTTTGTTAATTTTTTTTTGTTTTTTCTTTCATTATTCTTGCATAGAAAAATTCCTACTTAGTGTTTTTCGAATGAGTAAAGTAATGGAATTTTATTACTGTTGTTCCATAATTTAATAATAATAAATTTTCAAATATAGCTTATATGTGTATATAGTCTTATTACCCGTATGTATGTTTGAATGTATGTAGTACATATTCAAAAAATAGCATATTATTTTGATGGCATTTATTTACATAAGTGTATGAAAATATCATTGAATTATATACATAAATATGGTACAATTTGGTAGTACATATGTACATACAGTATGTGAATACAAGCATTCACATGTTCACATGTGTATATTTCTTCTTATCGTTTTTCCTAAATACTACATACATATATATGTATATATACATTATGAGTGTAAAATTTAGTACATACATATTGTACATGCGACTGTTGTATGTGATATGTAAAATAGAGAGTTGAAGTTAAAAAACAAAAAAAACATTGAAAAATATTTTACTAATTTTAGATATTTTTTCTCATACTAATGTACATATATGTATGGGCATATTATTAATATACGGACAGATAGTACGTTCATAGACTGCAGTATGAGTAGTGCTATACAGTAAACGTACTACACATTAACTATATCTATATTTAACTGTATGAGAATGAGTATAAAAATTATTTAAAGATTCGTGATAATTAAAGAATTTGTGGTATATATAAGTGTGTATACATAAACATACGTATAATATTATTTGTATTATTAATTTTGTGTGTTTTCTTCACTGTTTTCATATATATATTTTTGTATTATTGTTATAAATATACTGACAATAGGTACTGATCATAATACTTAATAGTATACTCGCGTACAAATTACCAAATAACTAGTATACTATATAGAATATGTGTATGAAATGAAAATCATCGCATATTCTTAATGAAATATACTCATTTTTGTGTATATAGAAAAACAGTCAAAAACATTCATACATACTTATATACGCATAATAATGATACTACAATAATAGAAAGTGCAATAAAAATTATAAATAAAATACATACATTTATGTACATTATAATGAAATAATAATGAAAAATATAAAATAATGATGAACATTTTATTTTTGGGTGTTATTATTATAATGTATGATCTATACACATACATACCAGTACATTATAAATATACTCGCATATATAGACATACATATACGTGATTATATAGTGATATATTGCTACTCTACATATTTTTATAAATACAACTATGTAATGTATACTTACGTACATATAAAATGCATGTACATATATGAATTGCAAATTTATTTTTGGATTTTCGATAAAATTTTGAATTATTATTATAATAGTTAATGTTTTCGTTCATTGTTTTTTTTATTGTGAGCATACAAAAAACAGCAAATGTGAACTTTAAATACTTTTTGTATATGGATATACAAATCACGTACATAATTTCATTACTTTTAATTATTTTTGTGGAATTTAATAAAAGTTCACATTACTACAGATATTCCTTGTCATTTTTATTTCTAGAATCCTGATTTTTTTAATTGAAAAAAAAAAATGGATAAAATATAAAATTATCTTATATTTCTTCTAATTTTATTACAATTGCTCCACTGTTATCTGCAATTATACTTAATATCCTATCTGCAATTATTTTGATTCTTTTTGCTTAATTTTATTATATTTTTTCCTGTGATTATAATTTTTCTGTATATTCACGTTATATTTATCTGTACTCTCGCATACTTTCATACACACATTTTTACTTACAAGTATATAGATTATTTATTATTTTTATTTTAATGTCTTATACGATCCTCTTATACTATTATTAATATACTTACATATATGTATGTGTAATATGCCCTCTATTACAGTATACACACACCAGTATCCGACTGATTAGGTACAGCCATGAATTTTCAAATATTCAAATAAATTAAATCGATCAACTGATTAGGCGCACAAATAAAATTTTTAATCAAGAAATGTTTATGCGAATTCTGAATTCATCTGTAATGCGAATTTCTGAGAATCTGATTATATCATACTTAACTTAAGACCCTTCTCAACATTTTCATAATATTTTAAAATTCCTTGATGTTCCTAATGTATATATGTATAAAATTTTCATTTATTGCTCATATCTCATATAATATATTTTTGTGCTTTTTATGTACGAAAATACTTTATAAATATGTACTAGCTTTTCTATTTTTCAACTTAAAATTATTTGTCTTTTTTGGTTTTTATTTCGACAATATAGAAAAGTTTTCATATTTTTTTTTTTGTTATATACCTATATTTTTTATATTTTGTATATCAACGTATTATAATGCATCTAAAGTAGCCGCATTTATTACATTAAGAACATCTTGTATATAGAACGTTAGTCATACATATATACAAGTATTTTTTCTTTATTTCATTCTTTTGTATATCTTCATTTTATTCTCTATTTTTATTTTTATTTATTTATTTAATTTTGTTTCTTATATGTGTGTTTTATATGTGATAATGTATACTTAAATGTATCTCTAACGTACTCGTATATGAAACACACATATTCATAGAAAATAATATCATGAATTTATATATATTCTTGTGTACAGAATTTTTCCCACATTACATACATCTGTACAATCCTATACATATCAGTATCTATTTATATTATGTTATTACGAATAATATTAGGATACCAATATCCTTCTTGTTTATATTATTGTTGTTTCTTATTTGTTTTCTTTTTTATTATTTATTATTTATTTTTAATGGTGGAAATAAAAATCGAAAATAAAAGTCAAAAAAAATTTTTTTCTTCTTTCCGAAATCCATTTATTATTTTTGTAAATTGGATTTTTAAAAAAAAATTATATTATAATAGCAGTGGCGAATTTCCCGATTAAGCGCCCGTAGGACTCACTTGAATTTTGAAAATAAAAATACAAAAATTTGTATACAGGATGTGTGAAACACTACTCGTACTATCGTAGCGTATACTATAGAGATACTGTTATAGTCAATGACCTCCAATGCTATAGAGTATATGAATATGGGGCAGGAGCGAAAGTAAAATGTTGTTAGTTGATTTTCCGTGTTTGCTATGTACAATATTCGCATCATATATTGAGAGAGAAAATCAACTTTTTCTGAAGAAGGAAAATACGAGTACACATGATGTGTTGAATACTTCTCGTACTTGCATAGCGTATACCATAGCATATACATATGTATGTATATACGGTACAGAATTACAATAATATGTACCTTTTTTTCATCCTTGAAATTATATGCTTACTA
The DNA here is from genome assembly GCA_951394055.1 of Villa cingulata. NCBI lineage: Eukaryota > Metazoa > Arthropoda > Insecta > Diptera > Bombyliidae > Villa > Villa cingulata. The sequence goes on along the minus strand of OX596019.1, from coordinate 248,818 downwards.
ATATATTAAGTTGGAGTATGTAATAAACAACAAAACTATAATATGTACATAAGTAGATGAGAAAAAATAATAATAATCATAAAAGTCGAAAATAAAAATAAAAAATAAAATTTAGAAAAAATGAAAAGCAAAAGAAAATATAAAATAAATATAAACTTTTACTAAAAATCATATTTCTTATTATTATAAATTTCTTGCTTTTCTTTTTGTAGTTTTTGATTCTTTTCGTCATTATGTTGACAGCATACATCGTATTATATCATGCGAATTATATGTACGATAATAAGGTGTAGGTACCTACAACACACTATTATGTGAATTTTACTCATGTGTATATATGTACAAAGGTACTAGGTACATACACATGTATGTATATAGTTGCTTTATTACTATTATTATCAGATAGAACATCATTATCATTATCATAATCATCATCATTCCATCTTCTATAGCACACACTATATGACTTACTATACCCACCAGCATCCTAGCATCTCATCTTCAAGTTACCCCGCCTTAAAAGTCATATGATAAAAAACAAAATATATACATATAACACTCGTACATGCCATACATATATTCTTAAGTACATCAAACATATCGAGCTTTCAAATCTTCAATTACTTTAGCTTCATATGTACTATATACAAAATAAGCTTTAAAATCATTTTCATATATTGTATCCGTAGCCTTTGTTTCATTTCATTATCCTTTTTTCTTTTCACTTTTCTTTTGTATACACATTTTCTTGTTTTTACATCGGTATTCGGGATTCATATACAGTACAAACTGATTCCTTCCAAATTTCCAAATTTTGAATATTTTACTCTACTATTTGTGGTACTATAGAGTACATATTCTACAAATACAAGTACAACATATTTCCTTTTATTATTATTATTTTTTTTATTATTATATCGTTTTATATCTCATATTCCCTATTCTTCGTTGTTGTTTTTACTTTTCTTTTTTTCTTTTTTTTTTTTGTGTTTTTCTTTATGGTTCATTCATATATACTCCTTCCATTATTTAATTACTTTCTTCCTGCATTATTTTAATATACATTTTCTCATATATGTATATTTGTTTGTATGCATGAATATCAGCACATATCCTTTTCTTGATATTTTTTATCATATATATTTATATACACATAAATGTACATATTTTATTGCACTGACTGTATATGTATATGCTGTTGTATAATTTTATGTATTACACTGTAATGTACATGACCGAATATATATGTATGTACACACACTCTATTTACATACGAATATAATATTGATGTTATTATGCTCGTAAAGTTAAAAGCAGTTAACATGCTTGACATGAATCGTGCTCATTTACTCACAAACAAACAAATAATATAAATAAAAATAAAACAAAATAAAAAACAATAATAAAAAAGGACAAAATAAAAATAACAACAACAAAAAAAATATTCGTGAAAATGAAGAAAATGAATTATTAACAATAACATGATGCCATCCTTGTTCAACAGATTTTCCAGCTTAAAGCTGTTCATTCCACACATATTTTGAAGTGGATTGGGTTCTACCCGTATAGTGCTTTGCTAATACTGGCTCCTATATACAGTTATTATGTGTATTTTATAGGCAATATATTATAATATACTCGTAATGTAATGTAATATTCGTTGTATATGAGAATGAAGAGCGGGATTCAGAACTCAGGACTAATATAATCATCGAAAATACATATGTACATGCATACATACATTTTCTATGTACATATATCTTGTTGCTTTTTTATAAACTGATTTTGGTCGATTCATTTCCACAGTGTTATTCTCAGTTTATTGTCATCGCCTGTTGAAAAAAACAGTACAAATTTTTAGTGTAATATTAGATATTTTCAATTTCTTTCGCATTTTATTTTTTTTTTAGCTAATACCTAACACCACTAATACTAAATTTGAATTCATTCGACGACCATCATTTTCTAACTGTTTATTTGAATGATACACATATCCTTTTAATACATACAATATTCTTAAATACATCCTTTTCCGTGCTTTTCTCATGTCATCTTTTTCGCTCATCGTTTAGATTGATATTGCGTGAAGCAGTGAAGCTTTTAAAATTTGCCTATTTACAACTACATATATTGCATTACGTTAGCCTTCCTTCAATTGCAAAAAATTATATGTTTCGTGTATATTATTCTAGTGGAAGGATATGGTAAGCTCAGTTAGATGAGTTAGATAATATTTATTGAATATCTATATCATTGTTGTACAGTGTGTTTTATATATGTACATACTTCTTATAAGTAGATAATATGCGATAATATGAACGTTTATATAACCTTCGAACATTAAAAAATCAACTTCATTATAAGTACACAGGCGAGGCGGCATTGATCTCTCTAGTAAAAAAAAAATAATGAAAATAAAAATTAGGATTCATAATATTTAGATATGTGCTTGCATATATACTCGTATATATAAATGAAATTTTTTACATAAATCGCATAATTTTGTAACACTTTAGCTCTTATTAAATTTTATATATTTTCTGGAGTTGCCTTTGCATACAAACAGCAACTGTCTTTGTTAGATAAATATTTCTTTTTCATATTATATATCATGTCCTTTTTGTCGAAAGCTTTCATTTCCTTTAACATCTAGTCTATGATTTAAATTTAACAACCATAGCGGACGTATATGAACAGTATTCTACGGTACTGCAAGAATTTAAAAACACAAAACACTTTCAATTTTACTATGTGTATGTGTTCTTTTCTTCACTGATTCTTCTATTCTTATAATCGTTATTCCTAGTCCTTTGATAGAACGTATAATATGTATCAGTGTATGTATATACATAAAAGTACGAAAGGATTGATGTTTGTTTGAATATTTGTGCGTATATAATTTTATTTTATTAAGCTGAGAATTTATGTTATTAATTCCGGTCTTTCTTTCACCTTATCGTTTTCTCTATTTTTTTTTTTTTTAACTTTTCATATTTCCTCTCTCATTTCCGCACGTCCTTCATCAGAGCAATTCTCATTATCGTCGTCTGTTCCTTCAGTCCTGTTCATAAAAAGATACATAGATACATGAATATCTTAACTGTTGGTTTTTCTCATATTTTGATGAAATTAGTAAATTTTCACATTCCACTTTTTACATAAATACATAGATACATTCCTACTTCTTCTCGAAAATGTTATATGTAATAAATGTATATGTACCTAGATTTGAATTTATATGCTAACCAACCCCAATAATGTAGTTTTGTTTAACATCAACAAGAGTAATGGAATGAATAGGTGAATCGGTGAGTTGGTTGTGCAGGACGACTACAAAAACAACAACATCATCATTAATAATAACAACAACGCGATGTTGATTTTTATTTTTTATTAAATTATTTCTATTTTTCTTTTCATTTTTCGTTTATTCGATTTTCTTTTATTTTTTTTGTTCAGTTAAGGAACTCAAAACTGAATTTTGCTTGCGACTGTAGGTACATATATATATCTACATTCAAACAAATGTAAATATGCTTTGTACTGTTGAACTGCTATTGCTTATACTTGAAAAAAGAAAAGGAAATTTCTTGAGGGTGGTAAAAGTCAGCAAAGAATAAATTACTTATGAAAAATTTAGAAATTCATTTTTTCCATTATTATTTATATTATAAGCGCAGTCAATATTTATATGTATATTTGGCTCATTTTTCAGGCTTTGTGAAACTCTTAACTTTGATTACAGATGACTCTCGAATAACTTCAACTTGCGATATTCTACGGCTACTCAAATGATTATGATGGTGATGACGTAGAAAATAGAAGGTTGTAGTTTTCGGTCATGATGATCATTTGTTGTTGTTATAGCTGTAAGTGTCGATGTTTGTAATGGTAATGGTGTAGGTGATGAAGGTGTTGTTGTTGCTGCTACTACTACTACTGTTGTAGTAACGACTAATTATATAATGACTGAAGAAAGAATTTGAAAAGATATACATAAGATATTTTCAATATGGGGGTGACTATATTATTTGTGGTGATTAGGAATATACGAGTATGCATATGTATATGGGAATGTATGTATAATACATTACATGTATACGAGATGATTTTCTTTTAATGAAAATGAAAATGTTTATTTATAATGAAAGTTTTTTAATTTACCTTTCATTCTGTGTAAAAATGATTTATTTTCGTTGTTTATAATTTTTGTTATTTGGTATCCTTTTCTATTCCTTCATTGTTTTCATTTGATTGGAATGGAAGTGTATGGAAGATTTTCGTTTTAATTATAAGTAGAAAACATAAAAATAACAATTCAAAATTAAATATGAAAAAAAATGCAGAAATTTTATATATACCGAATAGGTTAATATTAACTGGAATCATAAAGGTTGATTCAAGAGAGATAAAAGGGAACATTATTTGTGTAATTACTAACATCTGTATGATTAATACGGTTTTATTAACTCTTTTTTATGTACACCTTGTGTATAATACACACCCTACAGAAAGAAAGTTTTAATGATGTGTGTTTTAACGCGTATTTGAGTTTTTACATATTTTGTTTCGTTTTGTTTTGTGTTTTGTGTTTATGCGATTCACAACAAAATCAAAATAACGATTAAATCAACGAAATATATCCTAGTTTAGAGCGGCAGTACATACATATATGAGTATGCATAATTAAATTTAATGAAATGACATCGAATATGCATACATACTCATACATATATGTAAGTATATGCATAATGTATGCATGCACATTATATATTCATACATGTGTATTGTGTATGTTTAGATTTAAATGAAAAATGAAAAATGAAATTCGAATTTTGATTGCATTTTGGTTTAGAATATCGATGAACCAGGAGAGTATTGTATTATATACATATGTACATATGTGTATATGTATAATAGAACACTGCGGTATAGAATTAGGTATGTAATAGATGGTGATAAGCTCTATACATATACAGTAAATTTCTGAATTAAATTTTTGAAGTTATTAGCGCGTCGTATACGTGCAAAATTTATGCACATATATACGCGTATATATATAATCTGTAACCTAATTATCTCGATTTAATTAGACGGTTTATGCGATTGGAACATTTTTTTTAAAAATTTATCTGCTTGATTTGTTAGAAATAATTATCGATAACGTTTGAGGTGTGATAAATTTCTCTGACTTATTTGTTGTAATTAAATTATACTTTCTTAATTTTTTGTTCTTTTAAAATTTTGAAAAAGTAAATTCTTTTCTAAATCTCAAAAGGATAAATTATGCAAAAAAAAATGAATGTATGAATCTATAATTAGAATTTTTATTTATATCGCGATGTTATCAAAATTATTCTCATAATAAAATAATCGATTTTCATGCATACACAGTCGTAAAGGCTAAATGGTGAAAAAATTTTCCTAAACGTCGATTTACATGAGCGTGTAATTGCGGGTGTCATGAACTAATTTTTCTTTGTTTTTTCCTCTTATTTATGTTAAAAAGAAAATGTAATAATCGGATTTTGAAGACAAATAATTTGCTTCATAAAAGCAGTAGTGTATTATTTAAGAATTTGTGTGTATAAATACACATTTATAAGTATATATACATTCTACAGAAATCTTATGGAAAATTGTTTGCTGCATTATAGTACATTTCAAATTTTTTGGTCTTTTTTATTTGTTATTTTATAAATGCTTATTGATCAAATATCGATTTAAAAATAAAATTGATGCATACATATCGTAGACACAGAGATTTTATAATTCAATTATTAATCGATTCAATTATAATTTTTAATTGGCTAATTACTGGGTATACGTGATATAGTCGTAAATCTGATTTACTACTATTCCCTAATTATATCGCGTAGGTACCTATATGATGATGTATACACATTCATGTAGTCCTACATAGCACGTAAAGCATAAAGGTAACAACAAGCTTAGGAAATAAATTTAAATAAGTACCTTTAATGTACTACTATGGTATATAAAATGATACCGATTGTTTCTATGTGTGCCATAGTAAATCTCTGTAGTATGACAAATGATGATGAAATCCTCATAATACATGCATATTTGTATGCACATATCTATAAATTATATGTATATAGAAAAATCATTAAAATAATTCCTTGAATATCAGTACAAATTTTTTAATGAATATTTTATGGTATTACTTAGATTTTAAACTTTAAAAATAAAATGTATTTTTTTTTCTATTTCATTTTCTCATTTGGTACTTTAGAAAAAAGAAAATAAATTTTTTTTTGAAAAATTCTGGCTCATTATTTAATCGACATGAATGTGCTATACATGTACACATTTTTATAACCTGAAGTTATTCAAAAAATTTGAAAAAATGATGAATGAATAAATGAATGAATGAATGAATTATGAAAATAAAAAAAAAATATGTAAATATACGAATGTTATAAAGTTAATTTTGTGCTGCATACGAGTATCTTTCGTTCATCTTAATCGACTTCATCATTCGACTCATCTTTAGAAATGAAAATGAAATGTAGTACCTATGCACCTACATGAATATAATATTTTTGTTGTTATTATTTTAGTCCCTAAAATCAAATAGCAATCTTATTCATATATACTAAATCATATATACTCGTATATGTATTCTTAAGTACATTATATGTTGGACGTATGTATTTAGTATGTGTATGCATACATTTATACTTTGTATTTTATTCGGTACAATGACACCAGGACGTTCCATAATTTTACTATTCATGAAGATATGCACATATACCCTACATGAATGTATTATATGTAGTTTCATAATAGCGCACAAGAAAAAAAAAAGCGATAAATAGAGAAAAAAAATTAAAAATTAAAATCAACATTCATATTTATAAGCGCATATACACTCGTATCTATAAAAACATCCCTATCCCTACACAAGCACACATAAATATTGTTATATCCTCATGTTTTTGATAAATTTATGTATAAATATGTGTATATGTATTACGTTCAGAGGTGCTTGGTCGCATTTTTGAAAGCATGTAGGTACCTAATTTAATAGAGTAAAATCGAGTAAAATGTGTTCATCAGAAAATCGATTTAACAAAGTTTGTTAGATATAGATGTACGTAGTACGTGGTAGTACGTATGTACTTATGTAGGTATAGATATGAATAGTATATGTTAGTATGTGTACGGGTGTCTATAAATGCATATGGAAATGGTAGAAAATGATAACTTTTGTGGTTAAATGCAGTATAACAACGAACAATGACGCTGTACAAGCAAATAATATATGTATAAATAATATGTACATATAAAGGTACTTGCATAAATAACATACCTCATACTACAGTAGTAAACGTAGAAGAATATTCAAAGAACATTGGACATTTGTTTCTCTTCTACTCTAAATGTTGTTTGTGTAGATGTCTATAAGGTTGCACAGATATATGTATATGAGATGGGGTAGTATGGTGAATGGTTTAAAGTTACAATTACAAAATATAGTATAGTAGTAATTCTGACCAAAATATATAAAATCGTATAATATTGCCGGTAAATACAGGAGTAGTAGTTGTGTGTGTAGCTGCATACTGTATAAATGTGTTCATTATAGTATGTACATAAATACATATACATGTATCTACATTACATTTTATATATTTTCTTCGTATAAAAAAAAAACACATATGCGGACAGTATTATACACTTGTATGGTAGGTATATGATTGTGAGAAAAAAAATAAAAAAAAAGATTTTTTTGTAGAAAATATTATATTGCCACTATCATCCACTATATAATATTGTAGTACATATACACTAGAAATATAATATGTAATACAATTCATACATTGAGGGTAGCTGCTATAGCTGTAGTAGCTATAATATAGTTTTATGGAATGAGGATGATGGAATTGGTATAGATAGTGATCGGTACTCGGTAGGTAGGTAAAGGTAGGTTTGATATTAGTAGGTGGATATGTTTGCCTACATATATATGTGTGAATTTTTTCATAAGTTTGTAGAGATTGATTTAGGTGTTTCATACATACATCTACAGCATATATAAATAGTAGTTAATAGTAGGTACCATATACACGTAATTTTTTGGTGTATGTATATGTATCCAATTATATATAATCGTAGTTACATAAATGTAAGTATAAACGTGTATATATACATATATTACTTGTATATGAGTGTATTCGTATTATACGACTAAAAGAATATCATGACATGAATCGATACTTTTAATTATGCAAATGCATTTTAACAAAAAAGAGAAAAATAAAACTAAGAAAAAGCTAGGGTAAAATGAAAAAAAAAAATAAATAAATAAAAAGTTGAGTTTCAAATTCCAAGCTTTCTTATTATCATTAATTTTTATTTATTTTCATCATAAAAACAAATTTTTATTATTTATTTCGTAACTCCCTTTTATTCGTGTTTATATGGTAGATACATATATTGTACTCGTGTAAAGTGATTTTATTTATGTATAGAATAACTGACAAAAAAAAAAATAGATAGAAAGAGTAAAAGCAAAGAAAGTAAACGTTGTCTGTAGAAGTACACTCACACATCTGCAAACAATATATATATATATATATATATATGTATGTATATGCAAAATGGAATATTTTTACCCATGCATTCGTTTTTTTTCCTTTCAAATAAATAACTGGTGTACACTTAATACAGATACTCATGTACGAGTATGTTTGTAATATTTATTTTTAAAACTTCTAATTAGTGTCATTTTTTACTTATATTTTCGATATTTATCTATTTTCGCTTATTTTTTATTTTCTTTTTAACGAAATGGATTATATTTAACCGACTAATTGACTGTTCAATATTATTTTATTTTTTATTTTTTACGTTTTTAAAATACAAAAAACGGCATATTAGATAACAAAATGTAATTTGTCATTTGAATGGAATAAAATTGAAAACAAAATTTTGATATTTTAATAGTGGCAAACATTTATTTGAATTGCTAAATTTCTTTTCCATATGATTCCGTAATTTACGTCTTGAACGTTTATTTATATAATAAATCTACAACTTATTTGTCAAACGTTGTATGTACAGCCAAATTGAATCGTGTATAGGTAACATAAGAAATAATGTAATACAGTATCAGGAGGAGAAAAAACTATGGTAAGATATGTATGTATATCAGACAGAAAATTAAATTAACAAAAAAATAAATGTAAATAAAATTATTAAAAGAACATAAAGACAATACATAAGGCAAAAAAGGATGCATAACAACTATTATAATAGGTATAGTGTTAGGCTGGAAAATTTGTTTATTTTGCTCCTTTTATTTTTCACACATGTATTCACATATTCAAGTGGTATTTGTAAGTACGAGTATATACATATATCCTTTTTTTTATAGTTTTCCTTGGGAGAAGTTTCTGGTATTGTGATGTATTGTGTATTTTGAGTTGAAAATGGAGTGGTATTTGTTATATGTATGCTGTAAATACATAATTCAAACACACAATTTAATACACATTACTTACATGTCCTTTTACTTATTATATATGTATATATATATATATAATTTTTTTTTATCAAGTATATAAATATCATATCAATTTTCAAACTTGAACTTATTCGATGAAAATCCCTTATTTTGTTTTTCTATTTTCCATCTTATACTAGTACATGATTATTTCATTTTTCTTTTTCATTGTTACGGTCAGCAGACATTATACTCTTATAACAAATGATCCATCGTTATGTTATAGCCGTAGTTAGTTACTTGAATGCACGAATTATATGGTACGAGTATTTAGTTGTTCTGTTAGTTAGTAACAAATAAATAATGATACTGAAATTTTCATTTACATTATGAATACATAAAATTCCTTGATTTGGTGTAATGTATTGTTTAAAGGATATTGGAAAACACAAACAAACAAATTAAATCAAAAGGAAAAGTAGAAAAAAATAGAAAGTTATATGTATTTTATTTTCGGAATTTTTGTTTATTTTAATTATGTTTGTATAAGTTTTTATTAGTTAAATGCTTATGTGTATAGTATAAATTATGATGATAACATACAACGTACGTATATAGATCGACTTTCACATTTGTATTATAGGTATTGTAAGTTAACGTATAATATTTGGACACTCTGTTGCTTTATATCTTTATATCGTTGTATATATGTACAATTTTTTGTATTTTCTTTACTGATAATGTTACTGTTGTCGTTGTTTATTATTTTATTTTCGACAAATCGACTCTAAACAATACATAATATTACGAAAAATATAATATTTTGCATATGACATCATTGAATGTTACTAGCTCTAAAAATAAATAAAATATTTTTAAGACCTAACCATAAGTATAATATAAATATTACTAGTCGTATATGTATGAAAATTTACCAAAAAAAAAAAAAAAATTGTGTATATGTATATGAAAAATACAAATCAAAATACATGGTATATTATATATTATATTGAAATGAGGAGAACAAATAAAATGAATTAAAACAAAAGCTTTTCATTTTCAAATACGACAATTTTATTCATTTCTTGACGAGAAGCTTTATATTCATGACGAAATTGAAAAAATTAAAAACAAAATCAAAACAAAATGAAAATTCATTTTTAAATATAACTACATTTATGTATGTATGTATGTGTATATGTTCTCACGTATTATTTTATATAATGTACACCCAACGTCACAAAAATTGTATCAATCAAAAAGTGTGAAATTAAAAAGGTTTTGTGATTTTTGCCTCTAAGTGCTTAGTGCACTAAAGTACTAAAATTTACTTCGAAAGTAAATTAGTAGACGAAAAAATGAAAAGGAAAAAGTATGCTAGAGAAGAGTGAAGCTTGACCATTTTAACCAAGAATTTTTATGGAAATGTTGTTGAATATTTAAAGAAGGTGATGCTTTTTTTTATGATGACGGGTGTATGAATTTATATTTTTTATATCCATCTATTTTGTTTATACATACATACATATATTTACTGGAGAGACAAGAGTGTGTATTTATTTATTCAAAGACACATTGTACCTGAGAAAACTACACATCAGATAAAATAAAATGCTCATGGTGGATTTATTTAATTCATTGTACACCCTATCATATGTGTAATTGTACAATAATGTAATTATAAGCACGTACACACACACACATACTCGAATTTAATTGTAGTTACATGCAAAATGTATTGACGCTTACGTTTATATAATATACTCTTAAAAAATTCAAAATACAAATTTTAAAAAAAATTATTACAAATTCAAAGAAAAGATAAATAAATATGTAAGTATAAAATGAAATCTGTAATATAAATTTAGTTTAGACTGTAGATAAATATACTTGCATATACAACACGTAATTCATACACGGTGAATGAATTTTTTTTTTATTATTATTATTATTTATATATGTATGTTGCAAAAGCGTCGTATGGAAAACAAATTATAGTGCTGAATTAGTAGTAAATTATGGTTTATTTTTTTTTTTTATTCAGTAAAATGAAGATAAAAAATATAAAACTTTTTTCTCTGTACAGCTTTTGCTAAAAATTTAAATTTATGTATTTGTATGGATATAGATGATAATAGAAAAAATGATGTCTTAGAGAAATGGATTTCTATTTAATATCGCCATAAAATTGTTCATATACAGATATACATATACACTCAGTAACATACCCGGTTCTTGTGTAGGTTGAAATGGTTCACTAAAATCGGGCGCCAATCTCGGGGGCGCGAATAAGAACAGAATGAAAATCACATATCCGTTTTTAGAGAAATAATTTTACAAATCACAATAAAAAAATGTTCTCTTTAGATGGCGAAAAGTTTAGAAGAGCACCGGGCATTCAAGAGCCTAAAACCGGAAGTATTCACTATACATAAAAGATATGTTAAATGTTAGTATTTTATACTTTATATACGAGTACATATTAGAATTGATGTTATAAAAAGATTTAATGAACAAATATAAAAGCTAAATAAATAATAAGGATTCTGCAGTGTGACTATTTTATTTACGAATATGACTGTGTGAATACTGAAAGAACTTCGTTTTTTTCAGATCTTTGTTTATCTCCAACTAACCTTTACATACATGTACCTGATTGTATCGTCTGTTATCTATAACTATATGATTCAATCGGACAGCTGTGGTGTATGAATACGAGTAAAATCTGAAAAAAATAATTTTTTTTCTTAATTTTTGCTCTATATGTAAATTTTTCGACATGAATATTAGTAACATTTATTGACAGCAGCAATATTAAAACCGAAATTGTCTGAAATTAAGAAAATGAATAAAAAATAATACATGAAATTCAAATATAAAATTGCACGGATAGCATGCTAATAAAAAGGAAAAAAATGATAACAGGATAGCAGTAACATTATAAAATTTATGATGTTTGGCATAATGAAGTTTTATGTACGTAACACTGAAGTGTGTTTAGACGAATATTTTCTGTTGAATTTACGTGGAATGTTCCTGAAATTTTTTTTTTCTTCGAACATCATATTCTATATTCAATGCCTACGAGAATATGAAAATTTGAGGTACAATACAAAAACAATTATTTTTATAGTCCTTCACAAAATTAAACCATTTTCTGTTTTTCAGTATTGTACAAGTACGTATACGTATATATTATAGTATATGCGATTTATTCATATACACCCGCACATACAATGTACAATGCTGTAAATTTTGCAATTTTTCAGTTTTTCTTCATATTTTAATTTTACTTTATGCAGACAAAATTATATCCTAAATTCTTTTTTTTTTTTTTTTGATATGCATAAAACCTATATCCAGTCTGCATTATATAGATATCCTAAATATATATCAAGATACGAAATGATTTTCTTGATTATATGCGTTCAAGTGTTATTGTTTGTACAAGCATTATACCTCTATACACATTTATGCATTTTATATTATAAAAATATTCAGATTAAAAAATATCTGAAAATATGTACATATATATGTATATATTATATTCATGTACATTCATATATATGTACTCGTACGTGTATTTATATACATGTAATGTATGTTTTTGTAGAGAATTTTATATCTTAATTTAAACTTTTTTCTTTGTTCCTTTTGAGAGTACAAATCGTTTTCGTCCTGTTTTCTTGCTTTTTTTTTCTTATGTCATTATTTTCTTCTTTTATTATTTGAAGGCAAAAATGAACAGTAGTGTAGGAGGATAAAATTTCATGATTTCATGTTATACATATTATTATGCTAAAAACAAAAAGAGAAAAGAAAACGGATCATAAATACATATTAAATGTACACACATACAAATGTATATAATATGTACCTATACATTATCATTGTAAATATGTAAATATATATACATATGCATATAAATGTGAACTTTCGTCTAACCAGCATGTATATAATTTTTGTAATGCATATGCAGAACATGAGTTTATATATACACGAACACACATGAACGTTGAAAAGTGCATATGAACAATAAATCTATACTCTATACTGTATATGCATTTACATGCATGCATACATGCAAACTTATGTATTTTCAAACGTGCACTTTTAAATTTAGGACATTCATGCATTATATGTTCATATAATATAACAGGCATGCATACATCAACAAAGAAATAAAAATTATAAAAATAAAATATAATAAACTTTTCATATTACATTTACTCGTATGTATATTTATGTGTTTAGATTTGTACATATTAGATATAGTATAAATTTCATGTTATATATGTATATTTTATCCTTTATAAAATTTACGAAAATTCTATCCTTTGAAAATTTTCAATTTTCTAAAAATGAATTTTCATTTAGATATACATAGAGTTACATAGTCGTCGTATATGCATGACAAGTAATTATGTGTGTTTATTTTATTGCAGAGGGTGATTCATAAACGTATTTTATTTGTATCATATCAAATATTGAGAATAATCGTACCTAACTGTAAATACATTATGTCATTATGTATACTGCATCATCATCTTTGTCCATCTATCTACAAGCTCGTATATTTTTTATAGAATGGAATGTATCATAAATGTAGTTTTGCCTGTAAGATTGGCAATGGAATACCCTGCTAAATTCATTATTGGTATGTTGGTTTTCATGAAATGCACATTCATATAATGATTGTATGGATATGTATTTATAGTTGCAGATAAATTTTATGTAATTACTCGTATGTGCTTGTATATATATACACATTTTTACACATGTGTACATGTATTTATATATAATATATACTACTATGTAATACAATTTTTTGGCAAATTTTGCAAATTTTGGCACCAATAATATTTATAGATAAATTTAAAAATTAAGAGTAACTCTTATATGGATACAGAGAAATGTGAGAATAACAAAATATGTAAGTATGTGCATCCATACAGATGTTGTCGCATATATAGAAGAGGAAAAATAGTTATCTAAAATTTATAAAGTACACATATGCATACGTAGATATTTATTACATTACATATACTCCTATATGTATAATTTAGTGTAGTGCAGCATGTATAGTGTAGTTAACTGATTATTACTATAATTTTTCATATTCATGTGCATATTATATAAACAGATGTATATGAATACATATGTACATATATGATGAATGTGTATATGTACTTATATAATGTGATAGATGGATATGTAAGCATAGAATGTACATCAATATGTATGTATGTAATTTCTACGTGATGTTTTACATATAAATGTTCATCAGTTACTTATACATATGCATGCATATACATATTTGCAAATTTGCAACTTGCAAATAAATAATAAAATACTATATACTGTTTCATCCATAAATTTTTGTATATTATATACCAAAGGATATTCTCTCAAAATATGTAAGTAGTACTTTACATATGCTCGTATATACACGAGTTTAATAATGTATAGAAGACAAAAAAAAATTGCATTTTCATATCATACACTCATATATACATGCATTTACATACACATACATGCATCCAAAGTATCAGTTATTTTCCCTGATTTTTTTTTTTAATTTTAATTTTCTATAAATAATGAATAAATTTTAATTGAAACAAAAACAGGAAAAAAAAACCTGACCAAATGATCTCTTGATTCATATTACAATCGAACTTTAAAATTACCCAAAAATATAAGGACTATATACGAATATTATATCTATGTACAAGTAAACATATCCTGGGTCAATATATAAATAACTGATATCCTCAAATAATGATCATATTCATTGTTCTTAATCCTCATTATTTTGCATATACATAAGTAAGTTCATTCTAAAAATATTCGACCGTATATATATTTATGATTTTCATATATAATAAATCTACACACATTTTTATGTGGACTACATTATTGAAGGATATCATTTTATATTCATTCTGATATTTGTATTCTCAATTATTTTGATGAACTTTGTGAAATATTGGGCTGATTTTATTTTGATAATAATTCTATTTGTTGTTGAATTTATTTTTTTTTCCTGTATATACTCCCCCCATTCATTCTCCTGCTATTTTTTTTTTTTTTTTTTGTTATTAAATTTTTAATAAGGATGCAAAGCATTGAGCACAAACATAAACTGAATTTATGTACATACTGTCCGTATACATTAACGTATATATATATGAGTAGGCAATTGAATAGCAACAGAATATGTACGAGCATAGTGCAGATAAATTAAAAATTGCATTCGATAACTGTTTGGATATTCATTTGTGAATATTTTATTAGTTAACAAATTAGTTATATATACTCGTCTCTGCTTTATAGGTGGCAATAATTACAAAATGAAAACAAATAAACGAACACAAAACTACAGGACATACAGAAATATAAATTGTAAATATGAAGTGGATAGTTTTGATCATACGAAAATTGAAGTTGGTTTTAATTAACGCATAGAGTATTGATACGAATTTGTAAATAAATATGATTACATATATAGTAAAATGTAAAATTTAATATGTGAGTATAGGTGAAAATTACATTTACAAACGAAACGAAAAAAAAAAAAAAATCAGACTGAAAAAGTACCTATTTGAATTTTCCATAAAGTCAATTGATTTTATTTTTATTTAATTTTAAATCCTTTCATACAAGCCTTTTTGTTAATTCTTGTTTTCTGTGTACAAATTTTTTCATTCATGATGGGTTCACTCATGAATTTTTTATTTGGTACACAAATCTAAAAGGAAAAATACGCGTATAAAATCTCATGAAATTAACTTTGAACATTTATATTTTTGTGAAACACATTTTTTTTTTTTTATATATGACATCATTTTCCAAAAAATAATTAAAATATAAAAAAATTATTAATTTTTTGAATTTTTATCGGAGAATATCTGATTACCGAATAAATTACAAAGAAAATGCATATTTATTTTAGCTCAAGTGTCATAATTGAAATTACGGAATCCGAACATGTATGAAATGAAACAATTAAGAGAAATGAAATAAGGCTGCGGCTTCGGCTTCCTAATCCATTTTATCCAGAAACATGTTTCGTTTAGAAATTATATACATGTATAATGTATACTGGAGAGTGTTTAAGGATTTAGGGTTTACAATATCACCTATATTATTACTCTGAATGTGCAAATGTTGTTGTCTTATATGTTTTCGTTATTGAAATATTCGTAAAATCTCCTAATTTCCATTTAGCGATGTAACATATCGACTAGGAAACAATAATTAAGTAGAAAATTTAATAAAAGGATATTATGTAGGTATTAAAGATTTTCACAATTTCGAAAAAAAAAAAAGATAAAATAAAATATTTCCAAAAGTTCCTACACATGCACACAAATATGTAACGTGTTCACAAAAACATTAATAATTAATAAATTAAAAACAAAATAATAATGAGAAAAATTACTTTACAAAGGACGAATATTTTTCTCAACTAACTTTTATATATTTTTCTCAAAATATTGAGATCCTTGAAAAATAATTTCTCATTTTTTATTTTTTACTTTGAATTTAAAAATTTTCTTTACTTCATGTGTTTGTTTTTTCTCTTGTAATTTTCAAATTAAAAGAAAAAACAAATCTGTGATGCGTTATTTATAATACCTACACTTGAAATTTCCTTTTTGCCTTTTTTTTCTATTAAGTTTAAGTATTTTTCTTTTATTTTTGATTTACAAGTATAAATAGTGAATTTTATATTTTATTAGATTATTCTATAACTTTTGAAAAGTTTCGTTTTGTGGATGATTTTATGTACTAGTACGCTACTTTTTTCTTTAATCATTATATTTTTTTCATTTTTGATTGTTTATAAAAATAAATTATTTTTGTATAATCAAATGAAAATTTCAACTTCTTACTCGGCATTAACTATGCGAGTGTGTATGCAAAATTAAAATATCTTTAAATTCAGTAAAATTCATGTAAACAAGCAAAGTTAAAAAATTTGTATGTGTAAATGTTGTATGGACAAAGTCTAGTTTGTAACTTTTTGACCGTAAGAAATTGTGTACTTTATGAATGAACCACAGAACCACAACTTTTGTAACATTAGCAGCCGCATTTTCATTTACCCAAGCTCGAATTTATTTGTTTATTTGAATGGAATGTAAATAGAGTTTTGAATAAAAGTATTAAAGAGAACGTCTTATATGTGTTTATAAGCATACATCATCATCATTAATTATCTGCATTTAAAAATTGACCAAATCGAGGCAAAGCTTTCGTTGAAGTAATGTCTGTTTCTGTTAGCAGGAAAGCGAACGGAGTTACATGATGACTAGATACGGCTTAAACTGATCTACATACTTTTTCTCGACAAGTATTAAGCAATTTACATCAAGTTGCAGTGTAACGATAAAAAAGGATATCAGAGCAACATAGCATAATAATACGAAAAACTTTTGAATATGTTAATTTTATAAATTTATTAATGAAATTTATTCAAGGATTTTTCTTCAATTTTTTAAGAAAACCAAAACTAATCATAAATTTTAAAATTTTTGTAGAGTAAATGATATTTTGTCTTTGCATCACAGATCCATAATTTATATGTGGGTACAACTGGTGAAGAATGAAAATAAATTCCTCTCGGATTATATCCGATACATGTCACACATTATAATCTTTACTAGCTTTTTACCTTGATATCAAAGTCGAAACTGTACAAAAATCAAACAAAAGCAGTAGAAAAAAAAATAACACTAAGGGAAAATTAAAGTTATAATCGACAAACAAAACTTTGTAAAAAAAAAGGAAATCAAAAACGTAAAACAAAAACAAAGCAAAACATAATATAGCATGGAAAAAAGCTTTTAATTTTATTTGTAATTTTTTATTTTTTATTTCCATCACATAATAATCATTCCTTTTGAGTTTTGAAAGCAACTCGGGAATAGTTTGTTGTTTTTTATTTTGTTTTTCGTTATTTCTCTGTGCATTATATTGCTTTTGAGTATAGTGTATTTCTGTGTTCGTGCAATACACACGTCTTTATTTTATTGTATGTGTATAACACATGTGTTTTGTAGATATCCTGTATTATATAAAAAGCTTAAAATTTTCATCTACTCTACATACCAAAGCGTAGAATTTTATCATCTCTATGTTTTTAAATAAAATTTTTGTATACTACTAATAGCAGTTATATACACAGAGTAGAGTTTATACACTAGAAAATTAAAATAAAATTTGTAAAAAAAAAAAAAAACCAACAGAAAAGCAAAAAAAAAATTTTTTTATTTTTTCTCATTCTTCTTCTACTTATTTTCTTCGTCACATAAACTGAATACTGATTATGATTATACGTACGAAGACTAAATGATTATGATGATGATTTCTAAAAGAAAATGAGGCAAGCAACAAGAAATCAGGACATTTTTATATGCTATCATACTATATACATATACAAAAAATAGCAATCGAAAATGAAAAACGAAGAAAATCAAAAGAATTTGACATAGAACAACAGGAAGAGAAAAAAATTGAAACTGAAAAAATCCACATAGTCATCATTATCTTACACTTACGCTATTATTATTATACCAACCACGCTTTGACTGTACTCACTAACAATTCTATATATTGTGTCCGCTATACGCTATACTCTACTATCACTTATCACTACACGCTATATGTACATGTACACATATACAACATGAGATGAGCACATGATATATATGATATGCACATTGTATTCTATTCTTATATTAGTGGATATTTTGATATGTATTTCGGCATGGTGTCTATTATGTATAGAGGTATTAGTGTGTCCTAAAGCTTTAAAAAAGATAAAATACAAAAATAAAAAATAATGAAAGTCAAATTACACAATATTTAAATCACTTCATATCCTCGTTATCATCATTCTTAGTTGATCCTTTATGATCCACACTAGAAAACTATACCATTTAGTATGTATTACAGAAATAAAAACGAAAAGAAAAATGAACAAAAACAAAAAGGATGAAAAAAAGAAGAAAAACTTGTCAGAAAATCCTTATGCTTATTGTATACAATAAATAGGTACGTGATTGAGGAAAATAATAAAAGAAAAACGATGACATATAATGGAACTACAGAAAAAAATGACAGCAAATAGCAGCAATATGAATCGCTATGTGATAACTATGCTCATGTATACGATTTATTCAGTCAAGAGAATTATCTAGTTATTTTGTTTTTTTTTTCTTTTTTTTTTTTTGTTTCATATTTTTCGTAATTTTCTTATATTTTTCTGTATTTGCTGTAGAATTGAACAGAATCTCAATTCAAAAATGTACTCCTCGTATAATAAATGAAACAACAATAACTGCAGCATTAAATACAGAAAAAATATATAGAAAATGTTTCTAGCGTACACAAGAACATTTCTATATAGATTATTGAAAAAAAAAGAAGAAATAAATGAATAAATATAACAATATTTTATTTATATGAATTACACGAATACTTTGCACGTAAACAGCAAAATAAATGCAGTAGGTATGCATGTTGTAATTCGTATTACGTATGAGAATATTTTGATGTTTCTACATTACATATTACATGCATTACATAATAAAAAAAGAAAAGCTTTTTGATATTTACATAATTAGATATTAGAGCGTATGTACAATTTTATGAAGTAACAGTAACATCTCTCATACTCGTGTGTACTTACAAAAATGTACCTAATAATAATTTTCATTAGTCACTCTCACTAAGTCAGTAAATTGTCCTTTATTATTATTAAAATTAGAATTTGTGTTTCCTCTCAGTTAAAATAATATGTATGAAGATTCTCTTCATTTTCTACATTTCTATACACGTGTATCAATATTTTGTGAATTTTTCTAATTTTTTTCTTTTTTGTAATCATATTTCTGGCTAAAACTAAGAGACATTATTTTATAGGCATGAATAATATAATTTATAAAAAAAAAAATAACCTCAACCACAAGAAGAAAAAGAAAAAAATAAGTTTTTACAATACTCATAATTAAATACCAATGTAAATATTTTCTCTTGTTATCTCATTTAAAAGATTTGTGTTGTGCTTTTGTTTTTCTTGATTTGAAATTTTAAAATTTTCTTACATGCCCGAATATTCCCGAATACCAAATATTTGTGTTATACACTGCATATCGGTATAAAAATATTATGAAAAAGAAAGCAATTAGTCAAAGCTTTTGTCGAAAATTATTGAAAATTATTTTCAAACCTTTAAAACTTAAATGAAAATGCCAATTTGGACGAGCCAGCCAAGAGCTAAACATAATTATAAAAGAATAAAATGAGAACGAGAGAGAAGGATGAAAAAAAAACGAGAGAATTAGAGAAAGATAGTGAAATAGAGAAAAAATAAAATAAATTTTTAATAAAAATGAAAATTTTTTTGTCCACAATTTGTATAACTTGATAATATTGCGCAGGTGCCAATTTTATCACAATTTTTTTCCATTTTTCGTTATATGTACATTTTTTTTGTTGGCTTTTTGTATCAGTTTTATTTTTGTTCTTATTATTTTCGAACGATAATGTAAGCACATATGCACACAATCTCGAATTCTATGAATAAAACGGATGAAATATTGTATTTGATACTCTCATATCTGAATAGGTGCTCAATGTAAATAAATACATAAATACATATATACGTATTAAAAGTATGTAATAAATAAAATATAAAATTTTCTAAAAAGGATACAAAAGTCAGAGATATGAAAAATGTATTTGAGTATTTATGTACGTATATACGTATACTGTACCCGACTCTACACTGTGATGGTTATTGGTACTACTGTCGTATAAAAGTAGTCAAGTATTAATATTGCTACTACTGCTGACTGTTGCTGTTGCTATTGCCGTTCCTGCTCCTGCTACATATTTTTTAGGTTAGAGAATATGGACAAAAAATAAATGAAACATTTTCATAATAAATGATGATCATAATGATAATGTAGTGTGTGAAACATAAAAACAAAATACATAACGATATATTAGCAACAAAAGTTGAAGAAAAAATTATCCTTTACCCACACTCCACACATATACATATATACCTGATATAGTGTAGGTTTGTATGCATGTATTGATGATGATGGTGATGGTGATATTGTATAATAATTGAAATTTATATTTTAAAGGCTATCAACCTAAATATTTCGGTGTGATTACTTAACTGAGTTAAAATTGTTTTGGATTATACATAAATAAATACTTTTATAAATATGTATAGATTTTTGTACATATTATTTAAATATTCGCATATATTACGTACATATGTATGTATGTACGTACATATTTAGGATAAGTGGTTTGCTTTTTTCTTGTATAAATACAAAACATATTCTCTTCTTACCAAAAGCACAAAAGAAGAAAAATGAAAATGTAAATCCTTTTTGTTTTCACTAAAATAGAAATGAAAAAAAAAATGTAGTGAAAAGCATAAAAACGAAGAAAACAGAAGAAGAAGAAAAAAAAATATCTATACTATATTATTTATTTGAAATGATATAAATGAGTATACTTTATTTTTAAAATTTCTTATTACATTTAATTGATAAAAAATTAAAAAAAAATCTTTGTTTGTATAAATCTGTACAAAAAATCAAAAAATTAATTAATTAAATTAATTTGAAAATATGTAAATAAATTTACATGAGTTTCAGTAATAAATGTGTATATACAGTTGTCTACAAAATTAGTTCAATTTTCAATTAATAAATGTTTTCTATAATGAAAGTCAGCAATTTGTATTCTTATAGACAGTGAACAAATACTAGAAGTAAAGCAACGAATATTAAATATCAAAAATAAATAATACAGCCTACTAATCATAAAATCTAAGAATATTCTTTCTCCCAGCTATTCAAATTTTACTTACTAAACATAACCTGAAATATACAGTAACCGCATGTTTTGTTTACAATTCGAATCGTATTTACATGAGAATTCAATTTCATTCAGTCAGATGAACAAACTGAATCGGACAAGTCAATTTCCATCTACACTCGATCTCTGATTTTTTGTTTCATGAAATCAAAGAAAACTTTTTTTCAAAAATTTACAAATAATTTTGTAGATCACTGTATAAATGATTATCCATAAATATGCAATTAAATTAATTATTGAAAATGTTGCATACATACATTGTTTGAACATATTTCTGTATAAATTTGCAATAACGAATCAATGGGTGCGTTCAGTTCAATGCAGCGATGTAAGTGAGCGATGAAAATGCAGCGATGTTTAGATAATCGCTGTATACAATTTACTGAACTGTTTACAGCGGAAAAACCCGCTGCAAACAGTTGATAGTTGGCTTTGTCTGTTGTTCTAACATTAAATATGTCAAAATTTGTTTACGATGACTTTTAAAGCGAATTTTTATTCAGCTGCAAAATATTTACATCGCTGCAAAGTAGCGATTATGCAGCGAAGCCGTTCAGTAAGAGAAATTATTGCAACGATGGAAAATTATGCATCGCTGCGCGGAACTGAACGCACCCAATGTGTGTAATCCTTGTAATATGTGTATATTACATATATATGTACATATTCAAACGAAATTAAAAGTTTTACAATTATAAGCATAAGCCGAAATGTGGGTATAGATACCTGTGTGATGAATTTGATTAATTAAAAACATTACTATATTATATCTATATTATGTTATACCTTTATTTCTACTTTTTAATTTTTTTTTAAAGTACATAACCACACTTTCAACTACATATTTTGTTTTTTTATACAGACACATACATATGTATATATACATCCATTATATGCACATAATTATATCTATGAATATATTTTCACAATCACACATAATTTCACACGTACCAATTAAATGAATTTTTCTTTCTTCTTTTTGCCATTAATCACTTGCTTTGAAGAAAATTTTTTTTGATTATCGTCATTGCTGTTACCGCCACTATGAAGCTATATAATATGTATTTTATTCTTAATAATATGTACATTATATATATACAAGTATATACATACAATATACATATATATGTATCATGTATGTATGAAAGAATTATTTATATCCTTTTTTCAGTTGTAAGAGACAAAAAAAAATATAAAAACAAATAAGAAAGTGAATAAAAGCTTTAAATAACTTAATTGAAAATATTTGTAGATTTTGCTTCTATGTATATGCATACTTACATATGTATGTATACTTACAATATATTCCCAGCTGACCAAGTGAACTCGTAGTGAATTCATTCTGAATTCATTTCAACCAAGTGATTCTTCACGTGAACGTTCACAGTGAATTCACAGTGAAGATATTTTATTTCAAAAATTTTTACACTATAGCTGGTCACAGTGAATTCACTTAATGAATTCATTTTGAAATCACTTACTGAATGTTTAATGAAAACACGAAATGAATTCATATTGAATGCACTTTGTGAGGGTAAAATATCATTCACAATGTGAGTAATCAATGAATCCTGGCTCTAATTATTATATTCCTACTTTTCGTTTTGTTTTTTCAATAATTTAAACAAAAACTCTTTAATCACTTAATAATATTAATCACTTCGTTATTTTTTATTTATTTTACTTTTTATTTTTAATAAACTAATATTACACAGAATTTAAAACACTTGCTTATTCCTTATTCTTAGACTCAAATAACTACATTTTATATCGCTTCAGTTTACAAATTAGTACATGAAAAAGAAATACAAAATTTCACTTTACGTTCACTAAGTGATTCCATAGTGTTAGCCTTTGTGAATCGTAACTATTTTACGAAGATAAAACGAATGAATTCGCCTAATCATAAAATTAAAACAAGTTTACCTAAATCGTCATTCATCAAATGAATTTTATATGAATATAATTCATATTTCAATCACTTGGTGTATTCATAATGTACCCATATTTTTGAATAATTCACTTATTTTTCATTTCGTGTTTTCAAAATGAATAAGAGAAAAATTATTCAGTTCGTGAAGATTTTTGGCATTCACTATGAATTCACTGTGAACCTAGTTCACTGAATGGTCAGCTGGGTTATTTTTAAAAAATACACAAACATATGAGGAATAATGTGGTGCATATATAGATAGATCCTAGATATCTAACTATTCTCATATATTTTTTCAAATAATTTTTATATTTCACATACAGTATAATTATTATTTATAGAAAACATGATCCTATTTGCCATATCTAAAAATATCATTAATGTAGTATGTATTACCTTTATGTACATATATGTATATTTTGTATTCATACACATCAAATTAGAAATCAAATGAAAGATAAAAATGAAAATGTACTAAGAAGAGGAAAATAACAACAAAAATAAAGAAATTTCTTCTTTATGTGAGTGTATTAAATTCGGTATTCGCATTGTCTGTAACATACATAATAATATACTCGCTCATGTAGATATCTATATACACGGGTAAATAACGGAAAAAATTAATAACGACAAAAAAAAAATATTTTTCCTTTGTGAGAAATTAATAATTTGCACATATATACATACAAGTGTATCTTAAAGTACAGATATATATTGTACACACACGCATAATTATGTGTTTGTGTATAATAAAAATGTGTGTACGTACACATATATTTTTGTAACATTTTTATATTCGTTTTTGGTTTTCTCCTTATTTCAGTGTTGTTATTTTCATTTTTATTTTTGCTTTTGGCTTTCACTCCATATATTCATACATAATTTATAAAGAAATTCACTATTAAAATATAATTTCTTTGTACTAGATACACATATGTACTTGTATGTACGACGTTTTTGTATTATTTTTTTTTTAGTTTTTAGGATCAGGTTAACATTCTTTCGTCCTATATACGAGCACATTTATACTGATGGTATATGGCGTTTATTCGAATAGATGCACGTACATACATACATATGTACATGTTTACTTTTATGTTGTTGTTATTTTTCTTTTCAACATTCATATCATCATTTATGTTTACCTGTATGCATCATACATTTATATGAAGTTACAGTATATAATGTACCATGTGTGGATATGAGAATTATATATGACTTTAAGAAAATCCTTTTTATTTTTCAATTTACATGTATACATATATCCTAGTATCTGTGTATGTTCATACATAAGTATGTTATCAAGCTATATATGTTCATTTAACTACAAAAACCATGTATGTACATATGTTTTGTAATAGCGATAATAAAATTTATGTATATTATCGCATATATACTCATCCAGATGTATGTACATACTTTATAATCAAACACGTATATAAGAAAGAATACATATATATAGGTAGATATGTACATATACATTTCTATACTTATACCTTAATATGTTTTGTGTGTGTACCCACATATTTTGTAGAAAAACAGAATAATCAGAGAATTATTTATATATCAGTTAAGATTTATGTTTGTTTTCTTATGTACCAAAATGTACATATATGTACATATATACGTATATACATTACATTTTATGTACAAACATACGTTAATTTTATTACGTTTATGTGTTATATTGTGTATATAGTGATGTGTAGCTAAGTAACAGAAAACGTATTAATTCGCGCTTTATAGTACTCATATTAAAGATACATATTCGCTATTACTACACAATATACTAGTCGTATATAAGTACATACATACATAAATGTGTATATGTATGTCTCTAAGGTATATTAAATTATTGCCATGACTGTAGGTTGAGTTAGGCAGATTGTTATACACCTTTTTCTATTCATATCTTTAAAATTATATTTAGGATATACAATATCCTATAAATATGTATGTATGTATATGCTCGTAGGGAAACATGAATATATAAATACATATACGATACGAATACATTATATGCATTGGAATTTCTTATTTCGTATATGAATACGCATATAAAATAATCGACAATTATACAAACATGTAAATGTTATATGTGCATAACTATATCCTATACAAAGCTAGGATATATAATATAAAATGGATGAAACTCATAATATAAATGGGATAGGCAACGGCATCCTATAATATCATTAAAAATATATATATGTATACATAAATTGGCACAATACTCCCTCTCATTTAATATACTTCTATATATATGAACTTGTACAATCATATATACGAATATACATACATACATATATTATTGTTCGTATCCATACTCTCTGTATGTACGTATATAATTTATTATAGCCAAAAAGAATATCATAAACGAAAAAGCTTTTCCGTTTTATAAAGTACACACATACATACATATATATGTATGTAGATACTTATAATGTGAAAGATATATTTTTCATTTCGATAAAATATTTTTTGTTGTATTCGATTCCTTTTCCTTCATTATTATTATTTTTTTTTCTGTCCTATATATAGGATGATATTGTTACCACTTCGTTTGCAGATTTTATATTCTTTTTTTTTTTTGCTATTTGTTTTTTTTTTCTTTTTTTTTTTTTCATTTTTAACATTTTTTATTCTTACTATTATCTTTTCTACAGTTTGTGCTTACTTGCTTTTCCTTTACATAGTACAAGGTACAAGCAGCTTGGCTTGGTTTTGCTTAATCCTCAGCAGCATCATTTTAAACTCTTTCTCTCAACAAAAGAGTTCGAAGTTTATATATTTTTTTTCAATTCAGTTCAATCCAGCATCAGTATCCGTATCACATCAGAGTATATACAGTTCAGTATAGAAGGAATGAATCTTTTTATTCTATATTTTTCGTTTATATTGTCATTTTTGTTATCATATATGTAGATTTCTTCTACATACGTACATATGTATGCCATATAACATCTTATTAATGATGTATGTATATGTATGTGCCACATACCATATGTAAAATTTCTGTTTTGCACATAAATATGCGTGTATTATCCACGATTGTGCTCCTTTTTTTCTAATTTGTAAAGATATTGTGACAGTTTTGAGGTGAATATGGGGTAGATTATAATGTATAAGGACTTTTTTTTTTTTTAACGATTATTATATATGTATGTATATAAGTATGTATGCAGATAAATTGAAAATAACAATTTTTTGCATAAAAAAATGTTGCAGTTTTTGTTATGTTTTTGCTGATCCTATTTTTGTTGTTATTGTATAATAATAACAGAACAACAAAAACAAACATTATAACAATCAGAAAAACATTCAGTTGAATATATAGTAGTAGAGAGTATATAAAATGTACACACCAACGTAAGTACTATAACAACACCAATATAACTAGATTGTAGATAACATTTTTTAATGAAATTTTCAAAAAATGGAACAAATTATTTTTTATAAAATGTATTCGTATATAGCATAGAGTTCTTTGTTTATCCGATATTTTTATCTGACATAAAAATACACCACAAACTGTCCTTATATATACGAATGTAGTTGCATATAATATTATCCTGTTTGTAAAATTGTGCATATATTCATACATGGTATATGCTTATATGTATGTTAGTACACTTACATATTATGTGTATACGTAATCAGAACATACACGATTTGCGAAGATAAAGATGAAAATATTTTCTTTAATTTTATTTTATTTTTGCTGTTCATTTTTCCTTCGAGAGTGTGTGTTCTATCATTTGTCGTTTTTCTTTCTTCCTTATAGTCTATTTGTATATGGTTGACAATGATATATGCTCATTTCGTTGTTTATTGCTGCTGCTATTGTTGTTATTATTGTATATAGAAAGGATTTTTTCATCTCTTCGCCTTTTCTATCTACATATACTATACGTATATTATTTGGGTTTCGTGCATTATTTATATATCTGATGATCGATAGAGTTTCAATTCTTCATATTATGAATATATGTACTGTATGTAGTATGTGTTTGTATGTTTCCAAATGATTTTGATTCAATTTAATTAAATTAACTTTTTCGTTTGTCGTCTTTTTATCTAAATAAATACATTTACGTACGTATATATGAGCATATATAAGAATTCTGATAGTATGCAATATGTACGTAAGTATATTTGAACTTAAGAGATAATTTATCGGGTCATAGTTTTAGTGTATACAAGATAATTTAATTTGAAGAAAAATGTCTCTAATTTCGCAGAGACAGCAGCAAAAAAAAAATAATCAATTTAACCGAAAATCTGAGCAAATAGAATAATAATCAAAAATAATGCAAACACAAATCGAACAAGACATCTATAAATAAATTTTTAAGGAGAAAAGATTGAAAATTTGTTGCAATTCAAATTGACTAATCTTCAATTGAAATATTAAAAATAAGAAATAAAGCAAAAGGTACTCCTCGTACGCTCTTAAATTGAATGAAACTGAATTCTTATTTTGAATAATAAGTATAATGCGCAAGATTGATTAGATACGCAACGCAAGATATTATAGTACCTACCAGCCAACTAGAAATTTATGGTAAACGTTGGAGAAAATTTTGCGATGAATTTTGATGTATGTAATGTCACTGCAGCACTACATTATGATTTAATTGAATAAATGTAATTATTTCTGTAGTATGAAAAATACATGCAACATATGAGCATATTTACAATTCAGACAAATCAAAAAATTAAAAATTTATCTCTGCGAATAAACATAATTAATGGTTTTTGAAAAAAAAAAAAAATACCATTTACAGAATTTATATAAAAATATATTATAATTTTTTTAAACAAAATTATTTACATATGATTAGATATGCAAGCACATATACTAATAAGCACGTATCTACATACATAGAAGATCAGTGAATACATAAACAAATTTAGTTTAATTTTAACTATATATAATTAAATATTATCTGAACGAGAATAACAAACATATAAATAAAATTGACGATTGTATGCACTTAAGCATTTAACTTGCTTATGTATATTTTCATAGTATGAAAAAGTCATACAACAAATTATCCACACCCACTTAAACTGTATTTGAAAATATTGAGAATAAAATATTTTATGACAAAAAAAAAAAAAGAAAATAACGTATTAAAAGAAAAACAAACACACATCGGTATTCATTTTTAGTTTTTAGACATCTGTGACATGCGTGCATCGCATCACCAGTTACGGTTTTGTTTTAATGAAACAAGAAAAGATATAGATACTCTCTTTGTGTAAACTATTTTTTTTGTTTTTTGTTTTGACTTTTATATATATGTAATTTTACAAGTAATGTACTTGTGCATATTTTAACATTTTGAAAAGAAGAAACAAAAAAATACAAATATGTATGTATAAACGTAATGAATGCATTGAATTTCTCATACATACTTCTTTTATACTATCATCACACATAAAGTAAAGTAATCCCTATAGCCTATACACAATATGTACTTATATATCGCGCTCTGTATATTTTCCTTTTATTATTCTCTATTACTGGCTGACTCTTTTTGTTAGATATTCATATGTGGATTTGTCTGTATATAAAACTGTAGTATAGTAAAAAGTATATAAGCACTAAGCAGCCGTATGATTATTATTACATTTGGGTATTTATACGTCGCATTGTACTTAGACCTTTGAATATAAATTTCATATACACATCTATCATATACTTACCAAGTTACCAACACATAAGCTTAAAAGTAGTAGTACGTCAAGTCAATCTATGGATGAATATAATAGTGATAGTGTATGCGGTGCAATGGTGGTTTTCATATGTGAGCAACGTTCCTAAACAGGTCATTGTTCTCTAAATGAGTCCGACGTGCAAGTTCATCATCGCATATAATACGTATTATAACTTATAAGTATCAAAAGTATCACATCCACATGTAGATAAATATAATACAGTATACACGGAGAGAAACACACGAGTAATAAGACTGCAATGATTTGTACTTGTAAAAACCTTTTATTATTCTCGTATAAACTACCTAACTGTTGCTGATAAAAGTGTAGTTCTTTATTATAAATATACAGATTACAGATATGAGTATATTTTATTTGGAGGTAATATAAAAATTGCAATACAATACATACACAGATTTATGTATGCGAGTATACTGACGTAACATTGCAATTATAATTTCGTATCTTTATTACCAAAAATATACATACATGTATACATACATGCTCGAACAAATATTTTTCCTACACATAATATTATAGGTACATCCATTGAAATACTGTCTAAGCGTAAGCATAATATGCGTTTACCTGTTTATTTCATCTTTATAATGGGTAACAAAGATCTGATCGATTTATAATACGGTAAAGTTTTTTTTCTGTCACATATGCAATACAATATCCATACATATAAAATCAGCTTATGCATATATGTATGCACATATAGTGCATCAATGTTCATATAAAACGAGCAATAATAATAATCATAGCCAGTTAGTACATTATTTTCAGTTCCTTATTGTTGTACATTCATTTTTCTCTATACACTTACCTACGAAAAGTAGAAAAAAAATTCTATCTTTAACTCTTAACGATTTAAAACTAGCGATGATATCAGCTCCATAGAACTGTTATTATTTTTATAAAACTCCAGTGCTGCCCTGTCAGTATATATAGTGAGTATAGCAAATACTAAGTACATGTTGCTCCAGAGTAAAACCTATTTTTATGCACAAGTTTGTAATCCATAGTATGCACTCTAACATGTGTATGTATACATATGTACGAAAGTAAACACAGCCAAAAGAATTTTCGTTTGGATATCTTTTTTATATTATGCTGTTCTTATTCATTTTGTTTTAAGTTCTAATGTAATCGTAGAAAGATCATGATCATCCTTTTTATTTCTTTTTCCTTATGTTTTATTGTCTATATACCTAGTACAATATGAAAAATTCAAGAAAATTTTCTTTACCTGAGTACACTTGAACCGGATCATGCAGCAAAACAATATGTTATCATCATCGTAATTGAGAAGCGTAAACTTAGAAATGGGTAAATTAAACATAAAAATATAGTATTTGGTACTGGTACTGGTATGTACATATGTGTGCAGTAATATTTGATGGGCAATGTAAAAATGTTAAAATTTCTATTTAATTTGCTTCTTGATACTTGATGTTTTAGTATTATACTTGTTAGATGGTTTCTTTTTATTCGATTAGACATTAAGTCAGTTATCTCTTGTTTGACCATTATGTCTCCGTTGAGGGTAAGCTGATTTTCTCACTTACTAAGTATTGCGTATTGCCTTATCTTGCTTGCGGCAAAATGACAAATTGTGAGAAGTCTACAAATTTATTGTATAATCAGTCAACAGTAGTGTGCCTGTGCAGTATACACTGTCTGAAAAGGATGTTGTTTGACAACATTTTATAAAAATACTTACAAATGTCTGACTGCTGACATTCGATTATCATTTAAATCCCGTACATAGTGATAGCGTAGACGCCAAGAAAGTTCTAAGAAAAAATTCTTGACTGTCCACATTTTGATGATAATGAACGTATTTAATTTCTTATTGGACAAGAAACTTGTCAAATGTTTGTTACCATTGTCAAATATCTGTCAGTTAAATTGGTTAAATTCATTAAATGGTGTGCATCAGTCTTCGAAGTTTCATGTTTTTAGTTTCTAATTATTTTGATTTAAACTGAAGCACACAGCTGGAGACAAAAACTGAAACAACTTCCAGTTAAATTTTGATAGGAATGATATTTGTTCTGATATTGCACATTCCATTCAAAAATCCTCATAGACCGATCTCGCTATGCCCTTAACCAGCCCTTAACTATAAAATGCATTTCTGATCTGTTGTTTCGATAATGTAATAGAAAAATGCATGATGATGTGATGATTATTTTTTTTTTGTCAATATGAATGAAACTTACGTAAATTCTGAAAAATATTTTAGAATATCCTTTTTCTGTTGTTATTTTACTCATAATTTATGCATACGGGTATGTGTATATTTTCTTATTCTTATCACGGCTGCTGATGGATTTATCAGACGATTAAAATCAAAATTGAACTTTATGTAAATTGGCTTTCTACTTTTAATTTCAAAACGAATTCAATTTTACAAAAATTTTTTTTTCTTACCTTTATCTTATTAATATACATGCATGAGAGTAAAGAGTGTACTTACACAGACACTTTCAGGGTAAATGTATTGCGATTAAATTACTTGCTTAGGTGTAGCGTTTATTTTAATAATCATTAACGCGTTATGCTATGTGTTAAATGTTATACTTACTCACATATGTACATAAATGTAGTCATTATACGTACATATACTGCTATTGTGCTTATCGTAATTATATATTGTCAGTTAGTATTTTTGTCTGTGGTATTTTTCCATTTTATATTATGAGTAGATACTATTTGTTTATTTATTTTTTTTTATTTAATTTTTGCTACTTTCATCATTTTTTGTATTGTTTCTGATAAAATTGTTTTGTTTCTCTGTTACGTTTCGAATTTTTCTTCTTCGCCTTTCTGAATTTTAATATTCGTTTTTTTTTTTTATTTAATTTATTTTATTTATATTTATTTTTTTAATGATTCATTTATGCTATTTAACACCGACCTATCTTACCTATACAATATTTTTAGACGTAACTTATAGGGTGTATTTTTAAAATTATTTTATTTTTGAATACAAAAAATTAAATAAATATTTTGAATCGTGATATTTATGTCCAGTGAGAGTTAAAAGTGAATAAACGTCAATGTCAAACGTTTCAAATCGCAAATTATACTATTTGGCAATGACAATGCATCATGTTTCTTCAAAACCTCTCTTATTATGATATGATGTGATGTGAAAGAAAATTTTTTCAGCAATGTATCATAACAGTGCTGTCACGTTTAGGAAAAATTTGCTCAAACAAAAAAAATAATCTAATGTTTACTCACTTCTGATATTCACTGTACATATTTTATCACATATGTACATGTACTGATGTACACCACCTATCCAAACTATAATAATGTCGTACGAACTTATGTAAAAACGTAAAACTAAAAAAATTATTGTCGATTATTTTTACTTTTATTGTGAGTACATAAATGTACTCGTATTTGTAAATGTAATATACATTTTTTTTTTCACATTTTTGTTTTTTTTTTTTTTTTTTTGAAATTTCTTATTTTTATATTCGAAGTATGATTACGAGTTCATATATACGAGTAGTACATATGGTATACACGTATTATCGCTATTATAATAGCATTTATATGAAATGAAAATTATTTTTTTATGTTTTTGTGTTTTTTTTTTTTTTTTCACTTTATTTATTTACTCATTTATTTTTATTTTTTGGTGTATTATTATTATTATAATCATTG
This sequence comes from Villa cingulata, assembly GCA_951394055.1. NCBI lineage: Eukaryota > Metazoa > Arthropoda > Insecta > Diptera > Bombyliidae > Villa > Villa cingulata. The sequence continues at coordinate 215,093 of OX596019.1, read as the reverse complement.
TCGTTATAATTTGCTGGTCGTTGTCGTCATCGTATCGTCAATGTCTTTTTCTTCATTTATTTATTTGTATTCTTTCGTTTTTGTTTTTATATGAAAATATTTTATGTGTGGTATAAAAAATGATAAACATATTCGTACTCGTACGTACATAATTTTTGTACATAAATAATAATAATATGCAGATAGGTGTATTATAAAGGTGATATCTAAGTATAAATATCATGAGCATATACAAGTAAATGCTAGATATATATATATATATAAATTACATTAATACCAAACCAACCGATATATGAATTTACACTTTACACAAATATAACATAAAAAATGCAAATTTTGTGCTAATTAATAGCGAAACGAGGGGAAGAAAAATCTAGTTAAATTTTTTTTTATTATATTTTATTACTTTAATTCATTTTCTTTAGATTTTTCCTTTATTTTAATTTTCATTTTTCGTATTTTTATTTATTTATTTATTTTTTACCACATTACTGATCTGTATGTATATATTATATATTATTATTATATCACATATATTTTCGTATCGCTTAAATTATTTGTGTCTGTAAAATAAAGTACGCATACATGGTACATGCATACTTCAAATAATTTACCGCATTTATGCGATTTATTTCATTTATTATACCAGCTTTATATTAGGTTGGTCAACAATTAAAATTATTTTATTTTATTATTTTTATATTTTTGTGGTTTCCTGTATTTCTGATTTCTTCCGTTTGGCAAATTTTATAAATTCACACATAGATTTGTAAAATTCAACTTAAAAATGGTGGTACGTCTCTGTTTTATTTGAAATTTCTTAACAGTAAATAAATGAAAAACAAGATTAGTGTTTTTAAAGAAAAAAGCCGATAATAATGAATTTAATTGTTTCGTTTTCAGTATTAGAAGAGAAAATCAAAAATAATTCTAATTCATAATTTTGTCATAATCTCATATCAAACAAATAATTTTTGCTATAGAATTCTTTCAAAGTTTTAATGTGAGAAAATATTTTTTCAACTAAATTTGATTGCGAAAAAACAAAATCTAAAAGACGGAATGAAACATATTTTATTCTTCACATAACCAGATTCAAATTTCTATCTGTAATAATTGTGATATATTATTCAGAAAGATGATGATTGAGTATTGAAATATGATCAAGAAATGAAATGCAATCGAAGCCTGAAAGAAGAAAAAAAATTTACTTAATAAAGAGTATAAAATAAAGAAATATCCATTGAAGGATATCATGATGAGTACACATGATGTGTAAATTACTATACTCGTACTATTGTAGGCGTATACCATATAGAGCAAGTATAAAATGTTATTGGTTGATTTTCCGTATTTGTTATGTACAACATTTTACCTATGCTAAAATGCAGCTATAGAAATATTCTCTTTTATTTTCTTAATAATTTTATTATGTGTATTTATTTTTGACATACTATAAGAGTATTTTATTCATATACGAGTTATACACAGTTTTGTTTCCTTTGTTTTTCAAATAATACGAGCATATAGTTATACGTATATTTTTTAGAAGATTGGGAAAGACATAATATTTATATAACAACTTAAAGCACATCAATTCCTGTAGTCAGGATACATAACACTCCACATTTTCCATCACATTTTAACGAAATTATTAAATTATAATTTTTTTTTATGAATTAAAGGTTTCTGCTGGTCAGCATTTACATTTGAGTAGTGATCTCAAGAACAATGTATCCGTGGCTGCACAACAAGGTGTCTATTTCAATCAACAACAGCATCAGCAACACCAGCAGCATCAACAACATCAGCAGCATCAACAACATCAGCAGCACCAGCAGCACCAACAGCATCAACAACACCAACAGCATCAACAGCATCAGCAACATCAGCAACATCAGCAACATCAACAGCATCAGCAACATCAACAGCATCAGCAACACCAGCAGCATCAACAACATCAGCAGCATCAACAACATCAACAGCCACAACAGCAACAACAACAGCAACAGCAGCAGCAACAACAATCACAACAGTATCAGCAATCTGCAAGCAATAATCTGGGCAATAATCCGCAAAACTCACAAGGAAACCAATCAGTTAATAGTTCTCAAGGTAAATATTTCACAACGTGAATAAAATTACACATTTTCAAACATATAATTTGTTTGTTTTACAATTTTTTTTAGGACCAAATATGACAAACGATTCGTATACAATGTCGCAATCACAAAGTATTAGTTTTTCACAACAACAGACTATTCGTCAAAGACAGAATCAAGTTGTGGCGGCTGCAGCAGTTGCTGCTGCAACAAATTCGGTTGGTTTAGGCGGTGCAGGCGCCGCTGGCACAATGGGAGGAGGGCAATCAGGACTTAATCCGAACGCATCAAATGCTGTTTCAAATACAAATGTGATGAATCAATCCAGTAATGGTCCGCCAGGAATGAGCCAGCAACCAGGTACTGGTTTGTCTGGAATGGGCCAAATGGGAAGCGGGCCTAATGGGCCAAATGTAAGTGGAATGGTTGGTAGTGCAGCCGGTGGAATGTCAGGAAGTGGTTTAGGACAGAGTATGGGTGGAAATCCTATGGGTATGGGTCAAGGAATGTCACAAATGTCGCACGGACAAGGTATGATGGGAATGGGAAGTATGAATCAACAAACCATGAACGGTATTCCAAATCAAATGGGAATGGGAATGGTACAAAATTCAATGAATGCTGGAGCCATGGGCCCTAATTCGATGCTGTCTAATGTGATGCCTGGTGGACCTATAAGCATGAATCAGGCGAAATTTATGCAACAACAACAAATGATGAGAGCGCAAGCAATGCAACAGCAACACATGGGTGGTAATCGACCACCTCCGCCAGAATACAAGGCAAGTCAGGCTCAGCTTATGCAAGCACAAATGTTGCATCAATCTGCCGCTGGACGTTTCCCGACTGCAGCTCAAGCAGCAGCTATGCGACGTATGGGTCAACAACCAATCCCACCGTCAGGTAAGTCGCACTCGTTGCCAGGTGAAGCTCAGATGTTACGTTTGAGTTCCACTACAGGACCAATGATGCGACCTCAACACTCCATGTACATGCAACATTCCACTGCCGGTCATGCCGGTGGACCAAGAGGTGCTCTGGGTGCAGTTGGACCTTATGGTGGCCCAATGGGAGGACCACAGAGACCGCCTAATGTACAAGTCAACCCTGAGGGAATGCCCGTAAGTTCACAACAGGAGTGGCGGCACTTGATAATGTCACAACAACAAAGTATGTCATTTAATGCTCAAAGTGGAGGTGCAGGAATGCGTCAACCTGGCTTCAATCCTGGCCATCAAGGTGAGAATTTTTCGATTCAAATTTATGTAAAGATTTAAATAATGTATGTAGTAGGTTTTATGGGCGGAGCAGCCGGAACTAGTAATAATTCAGTTGGTGGAGTCGGTGGAGTCGGTGGAGTCGGCGGAGTCGGCGGAGTCGGCGGAGTCGGCGGAGTAGGTGGAGTTGGTGGAGTTGGAGGAGTTGGTGGAGTTAGTGGTGTTGGTGGTGTTGGAGGAGTCGGTGGAGTTGGAGGTGTTGGAGGTGTTGGAAGTGTTGGAGGAGTTGGTGTTGGTAATAACATGCAGTTAACTCCGTCCCAAATGCAACAACAGTTAATGCGTTCTCAGCAACAACAAGTAGCTCAACAGCAGCAACAAAATCAAATAAGCCAACAGAATCAACAGAACATGCTCGTTGGAGCTGGTATGGGAGCAACAAGCCAACAACATCAGCAACAAACTGCAATGCAACAGATGTTACATCAGCAACATCAGCAGCAACAAGTACAGCAGCAACAGGGCATGATGACTCAAATGCAAATGGCTTCAATGCATATGTCACAATCACAACAGATCACAATGCAACAGCAACAACAACAACAGTTCGTACAGCATTCACAAACAACAACAACGAACCACCATCAGTCAATGATCCAGAGTATGGCTGTAGCTGGTAACTCTAATAATTCTTTAGTGGCAGCTGGTGGACCAATGGGTACCGGTGCCGGTGGTAATAATGGTAATAGCGGGGCAGGAAATAATACTGGTAACAATAATGGTGGAGCTGGTAATAATGGTGCAGTTACTGGTAATACAAATAATAATAATGGCGGAAACGGCTCTGGCCATCATAATAACGGTAATCATCAGTCATCGGTTTCGTCATCACAACAGAACGTATCATCGGTAACATCTATAAATCAAACAATCAATTCGGTCGTAGCGAATAGCAATGATTTCAGTTTAGAATTCCTTGAAAATCTACCAGTCGGTGATGCTAGCAATTTTTCGGCACAAGATCTCATCAATTCATTGGATAATGATAATTTCAATTTACAGGATATTTTACAGTAAACGTAAATTGTTTATTTATTTATTTTTTTTTATATATTTTTGTATTATATATGTATGTATTATGTTTTAAAACTGAAGCCCATATTACTAAAGTATGTTCTAAGACTCTTATTTTTGTAGTAAAAAAATTTTTTTTTTATTTAATTTTTTTCGCGTCATCATCGATATGATTATGTGTGTGTATGTTACGTAATATAATAATCTATATATTAGACATAATATGTAAATGTACGCGTAATTATAAATTCGTTACGTTTCCTATATGTAGATACATAATATGTATAATATTAATTATTTTATTTCTTTTATATTAACTTACATACATACATACATATAATTGTAATGAAAACTTAAATTAAATTAGCATAACTGAGTAGTACATCGTTGTATATTTTAGACAAAACTATATACATATACATGAATACATACATACATAATACATTAATACGATAATATGAAAACAAATATTATATACATTACATATATGTATACAATTTTTTTTTTTTTCTAATTATTGATACGAAGATTTGTATTTGAAAATTTTATAAAACTGTTTTTGTTTTTTCTTATTTGGTATTTTTTTAATTTTTTGAATCTTTAAAAAAGAGAAATAATTTTTTATTTTTTTATTTTTTTAAGGATTAACATGTTAACTATAATAAGGAACTCCTTGTATTCATTTAAGATTTCATATTTTTCTATTTTTTTTGTTTTTAATTACTGCAACGCATACAAATTAACGAATAAAAAAAAATAGGCCGAAATGAAAATTACATATTGTGGTGGAAAATTATGGTTGTAAAAAAAATTGTTTTAGAGTATAAATTTTGCTGAAATGAATTTACTAAAATAATATCAATAAATATAACTGCATTGCATTGTATTCTCACTGCATTCTTCTTGTATATTTAATTGTTAAGAGAAAAAAATTTTAAGATTAAAGCAAAAAACAAAAAATAAAAAAATTAAAAATTTAAAAATATATAAATACATATAAATAAATTAGATTTAATTATAAAATAAAATAACATTAAAAAAAAAATGAAAATAAAAACAAAGTATACAAATGATATGTAGAAAAAAAAATATAAAAATAAAAAATCATTTTCTGGACAGTATATGAGTATCAAAGATTTTAGAAATTTTCATTTTATTGTATTAGAAAAAATAATTATTCTCTATTAATTAAAAGAAAAAAAAAAGAATTGAAAATGTAAAATATTTGAAGAAAATTAAAACAAATTAAAAAATAAAAATGAAAAACACGACGATAAAAATTAAAATGAATGATAAAATGACAAAATGACGAGAAATTTGAAAGTAGAACCGATATTCAATTTTTATATTTGAAAATTTTACATATCTATTGAAACAATTACCCAATGAATGAGTATCGAACAACTTTAATCTGCTTGTAACACCAAAAATCATTGTTGCGCATTGTTGCGTACAATCAAACACTCATTCTGTGACAATTATATTGAATTCGAATCAAATGTAACGTCTTCCATCAATGAAATATTAGTCGTGCACGATTAAATTTTGGAAAAGATTGATCGTAACATGATTTCATTTACTTTATATAAATATCAATTTGTCAGAATCGATTGCACTTACAACTGATTTTTTAACGATCGATGAAAATCGCTTACAACTAAACATCATATTTGGATGTACAAGCAGAAGCAGCATAGAGTTAGCTACACTATGTCCTTGTTAATGTTTTTCATGCAAGGAAATATGAACTCATTAAATTTATTTGTTGAACTTATTATGCATGAGAGTTCCAGTAATAACGGATGAGCAACTGATGAACACAATAACGGTTGGTTTTTTGTTTTGTTTTTCTTTGTAAGATACAATCGTTTAATTTGGAGCTACAATTCACGCACTCGTCATTAATATCGAATTTTGTCAACTAATAAAAATGACCAGTACTCGTAAAACAACCAACCATTTTCTGTGCTTTTTTTTTATATTATTATGTAGAAAATTTCAAATTCTCATTCAACACAAAAAATACTATCGAAGCAAAATGTATTATGTAAAAAAAAAACAATTGAAAAATGAAAAAAATTACAAATTAAATAAGAAACTTCCCTTACAATTATTTTTTGTTTTTTAAATTATTAACTCGTCACACATAGCATAGTGAGTAAGATTAAAATTTTACTTATAATTTTCGTAATATGTAATGTATTCATAATTTAATTTTTTTATAGTATATCATGATATAAAAATGTTGATCATGAGAAACAGAAAGATAAGAATTGAAGAAGAGAGAAAAAAAAAAGAAAATTAATAAATTATGTAATAATTGTATATTAAAATAAAAGAAAATTTTTGAAAATTTATTGAAGAGTAAAAGCAAAATTATAGAAAAGTATTTAATAAAATATAAAATAAATTAATAAAAAAAAATGTAAGTTTAAAAACAAATCCTTAGCATAAGAAATAAAATTTTTAATGAAAAAAAAAATAAATAAATAAAAGATAAGAAATTGTACGAAATACAAAAAACATTTATTTATATTAGTAGAAAAACAAAAATTCATTTAAAATATAAAAGTAAAAAAAAATCTGTGTATAACACTTTTCGCAACAGATATTGTAAGTTACCAAGAAAATAAGACAAAAATAGATATAAAAATGAGAACGTTGAGAAAAATATGTAAATGTACTTTAAACGAAATTAATGTAGGAATGATAATAATTCAAAAAGTAAATTGCAATTAGTAAAACGAAAAAATAAATGAATAAATAAATAAAATTAAAAATAAAAGATTCTTTTAAAAATGTTCATTGTAAGCAAAAATTTAAACAAAAAAACATATTTTTTTTAAAGGAAATACAAAACGACTAGAAAGGAAATGAACTTTTAAAACAAACCTAAAACTTAACTTGATATCAAATCGAATTCAAATTTAAAATTTTCTCGAAAAAAAATGCCTATTATGAGATTTTTCATTGTCAGTAGATTATAGAATTTGGAATATTTTGAAAATTTTTATTTTATTTAAAGGCACAATTAATTTTTATTTAATTGGCATGCAAGATATGAGGCCATAATGTAGGTAGGCAGGTAGAAGTGGTGATTGCTCTATCTTGCTTTCACAAAACTCATAAATGATTTACTCGAATTACAGTCAAAATACAGTCGAGTTAAAAAGTTGAACGAAATTACTAGAATTCACTCTGGCAATATATTTATGATTTTCAGGAAAAATCTAACTCTTTTCTCTGACTAGAACCTTGTCATTTCTGGAATATCTTTCATTGGAAACTACAATCTTACTACTCTATAATTTGCTCTCATATAATACACCAGAGATTATTGTTTTTTTTTGCTGAAGAAACAGTTGAATGAAAATATAAAGAATTTCAAACAACTCAGTGAAATTTCAATGAAACAGGCTGAGTTTCAAAATGCATGGTTACAGTATAGATACATAATTAAGTGTACTAACTACATAAATCCTGTCGAAATATAGTATCGACATGAGTCTAACTCATTCATATAACATTCGTTGTTGTTTTTTTTTCTTCAAATTTCAAAATTAAAATCGAATCAATTCAATACATTTTTCATTTATAATCGATTCACATGATTTTTTGAATTTTTTCAAATGAAAATTGAAGAATTTTGGTTGTTTGCAATATTCTTTTAGAAAAACACATCAATAAATATGCTCATAAATACCTCCTGACTAAATCACATCCATTCAATAAAAAAAAAAAAAAAAATATGTATAAATACATTTTGTGCAATAGTGGTAGTAGTGTATAGAATAAGAAGGAAAAAAAAATAACTCCTACAATAATTCAACATTGATCCTTAGAAGATTCCTCAATGTTGTTAGAATTTTTTTACTCTACAAATAATTCATTTTTGAAATTGTCTAAGAATTTAATTCTTAGAAAATTCTGGCACAATTTGTTTAGTATTATTGTTTTTCGGTTTTTGGTTTGTTCTTATTTTTGTCGAAATCCGATTTCTAGATTTTTAATGTCAATTTTAAAAAGTGCCATTTGCCATTATAGATTATTGTATTACGAACAAATTTATAATATCGTATGTAACTTATACAATACATACACGGATTCAAAGAAATTTACAAATGGGACCATAACAGGGAGCGAAAGGTCTTTGAAAAATTAATTTTCACAAAATGTTTATTACGTTCATTGATGGAATGAAAAATAATAACGAATTCATTTTTATAAAAATAAAATAAAAATAAATATTTATATTAAAATACAGAATTATTTCAATTAATTATTTTTAAATATAATTATTAATTTATTTTTCTCAAAAAAAAAAAACGTATTTGCAATAAATAGGTACATACTATGTAACATTCTCATCGCGAACTTCGGTCAATGTATCGACTGGATTACAACAATATTACTTATAAAAAAATACCACTACTAATAGAACAGAAAACAAAGTATAAATATAAATTTAAAAATTAATCAAAATAACGATAACTGCAAATTAAAACAAAAAATGAATAAAATTAAAAACATTTACATACATAATAAATTTATAAGGTATAAAGAAAAATTTTTTTTTATTTAAAGAAAATGTTCATCCTTCCATATTTTATGTTTTGATAACAAAAGTTTTTTTTTTTACATTACATATTATACATACATGAATGATTATTTTTTATTTAAAAAAAAAAGAAAAGAAAATGAAAATAATTTTAATTTTATTGTGTATTTACTTATTTTATTATATTGATATATTAATAAATTATCATTATTATTATTGTATTTTATATTATATTATATTATTCATTTATTATTATTATTATTATTATTATTATTATTATTATATATTATTTAATTTAAATGCAAACGAACAGATTAAAAAAAAAAATAGAAAAATGAAAACAACAATAAAATAATTTAATAAAAAATAAAAAACAAATTATTTTAATTTTAAGAAAATATAATATTGAGTAATAAATTAATGATTAAAAAAAAATTCAAACAAAAAAAAGGAAAAATTTGAGGATGAAATAAAAAAATATTAGCAATATTCATGTAAAAAGTATTTCGTATTATTATTTTTTACGTAAAACTTTCGTGTTACAATTCGTTACTTTTTTTTATATAACGTGTCTGACAACATGTACACCATGTCATTTATTACATTTTTAAAATTGCTGTTAAACTAAACTTAAATTGCATTAAACTTAATTTTCCGATTATAAATTTAATTTCGGAATTTACTTGTTCTAATATTCGGGCATGTTTTGAGAATAATAAATTGATATTTTTTCTCCTATATATTTCGGAGTCACATTCGAACAAGATCTGCTGCTCATACTACCGAAATGAATTCTGAAGAGAATAGAATCACCATATATGAATGTACGATGAATACTTTTGTCTACAAAAAAATTGAAAATTATGTTCATGTTCATGCCAATTAAACGTCGAGACTCGATGATTACACTTTAAAAAGTTACATGAATATTTCTACCATTTTTTTATTTTATTTCTTATTTGTTTATTTTTCTATTTATTTTATTTTTATTATTTTTTTATTGATTAATTTTTTTTCCTTGTTTTTATTTTATTTATTTATTTTTTTTTTTTTCAGTGAAAGATTTCGTTGATATACGAACCCGAGGGTGATGCACATACACACAATTTTTTTACTAAATTATGATAAAAAGAAAACTAACACAGTCAATTAAGGGATCATTTTGTAAATAAGCACTTTTTTTAGATAAACAGATTTTTTAATAAAAAAAAAATGTTCATATAATGTAGTTACTAAAAATGTAAGAATAGAAGAGTTTAGCTGCCAATTCTGTTCCCTGGTTATAAATAAAAAATCGATTGGGAACAGTGATGTGATGAATTTCGTTATATAATGGTATTGTATATCATGACGGTTTACATTTTTGAAGTTTATGTTGCTAAATTGTTCGATTAAGGCACATGGAATAGACGGTATGTTCGAATTGTTGAGGAGAGCAAATCAACACTTTAATTTCATCTGCTTTGGATTACATGTGTATTTTGAAAATAATTTATTGATCGTTGTGGTATGATCGATTTTACAACATGAATACGTAGTTAGTTTGTAATAATTTCTAAAGTATCTCGAAAGTTATAAGCCTATATATTACGTATACCACGAGTATATTATTTTGTACCAGCAGAATGACATAGATATATTTGTTTACGTTTTTAAAAATTGATGACTCATGATTCACTGATTTTGAAAATGGCAACTTGTGGAAGTTATTTTTTTATTGTTAAATTGAAGATTTTATGATTTTTAGTTGCCATTTTATATCAAATTGGAATAAGACATATAATTTTAACGATAACGAGTTTAAAATTATCGTAGATTTTATCCTAATAAGTCGTTTTAAAAATGCGAAAAATAAAAAATACAACTTTTCCCACCCATTTGTGAGTAATGGTTGAGAAGTACACAAGTTATTAAAAAAAAAATCACAGACGAAATAAAATAAATTTGCTGATATAAGAAGTCAAATTAAAATTTAATCAAAACAAAAAAAAATTTAAAAAAAAAAACTTAAATACAAAAAGAACTATTTCAAAATTCGTAAAATTTCAAATTATAAAAAAATCTAAAAAAAAATGAAACCAAAAATACAAATTTGTAAAAGATTTTTATAAAAATATAATTGAAAAAGAATGAAAACAAAAAAAAAAAACATTTACCTACATAACGTAAGAAAAATTAGAAATATGTAATTAAAAGTTGGTAGAAAACAAAAAAAAACATTTATAGAAGAAAATAACCGTAATACAGTATATTGAATAGCAAAATAATTAAAATGATAAATTAAACATATATACACTCAACTCAATAAAATACATTACGTACTCGTACATACATAATATAGATTACATACATAATACACATAAAATATAATTATATGATGAATAACATACCTTATGATGGTTAATATCTTATGAGATTTAAATACAAAAGAAACAAAATAAAACAAAAATCAAATTATAAAATGAAATAAAAATTCGAACAAATAAAAGGAATCCATAAACAAATTAAAAACGGAGAATAAGAAAGAAAACAAAACAAAACTTTTACATACAAAAGACAACAAATAAACATGAAACTCAAAAACTAGTAAAATCTAGTTGAAAATTAAACTTTTATTCTAAAAACAAAAGAATGCGAACAGAAAATAAAAAAGTAAATTTATAATTAAAAATAAAAAAAAAGAAAGAAATAATAATGATTAAAAAACAATTAAAAAGTTAAATTTGAATTTTTTTTTAGAGTAGATGATAATATATATAATATATAATGTAGTAGTTGTATTAAACATTTAAATAAAATAAAAAAATTAATATATACATTATGTAATTATAAAATATATTAACAATTAAAAAAAAAAAAAATTAAAAAACCCAATTTTTAATAACTAGCAAAAATGAAAAATAAAACAGAAAAAAAAACATTATACATATACAAAAAATTATATATACACATACATTAAAAAATAAATGAATAAAATAAAAATAATGTATAATTAATAATTCTTATATACACTACATTAAATGCATATATGTATAACATTTAAAATATAGCATATATATGAAACATTATAATAATGATAAATTGATAATTTGGACAAAAATAATTTTAAAAAAAAAGGAAAAACAAAAAATATAATAAAAAAAATTAAAAAATAAATATGAATAATAATAATAAAAATCAAAAACAAAAAAAAAATATATAATTATAGATTAAAATTAATGTTGCTATTTAGTAAATATTGTACATTATTAGTGTATGCATTTATATTACGCTGAAACGAGGAAAGTGAATCCATTATTTGTTGAACGATTATTGTCCTTTCAGTTCATTCTCCATCAAAACCAGAAAATTAAGAAATTCTAAAGAATATCCCACAATTGAAAGAAGAGGAAAATTTATTTTGAAACGTTAAAAATGGTCGAGTTTTAAAATGTATTGATACATAATTCAGCGTATAAATTCTTAATGCTGAATTGAGAATAGATATCACATTTATGCATTTTAAAACTAACCCAAATATGTATATGCAATCGCATCATTATATCCCAAACATCAAAAATAGTCTGCAGAACACTCAAGAATTGAGACGACAATATGTAAATATTATGACCTAGAGCCCCAGACATACAGGAAAGATTAATTTGATGCTTCAGTTCTTCAATTTTTGCAATCTGATAGCCATGTTTATTGATTTTTTCTGGGAATCTATTCTCGGTGATTCCATTAATGGGATGTTTTGTATTTTGTCAGCCTTATCTGTAATCCATTCAAATCATGTTAAATTATTCGATACTCTAAAATTATTGAAGATACATATTGTGAAAATTGAAATACAGGAAAAATATGACAATTTTAGCTATCAAAGATATAAAGGAACAAATTTTTAGCAAAAGTGAAAAGGTACTTAAAATAATCTAAAAATTATCAGAAGTATAAAAATTTAGTTTTTTGACAAAAACTTTATAGAATCCGATTTCATAAAAATTATCATAGTCAAGAGATAAAAGTTTTCACGTAGCAATTAAAAATTCACAAAAAAAAAAAAAACACAATTTATACTTTGTCATGCTTGGTCTTAATTTGTTAATATTTTGATCGTCGTAATATCCAAAAAAGTAGTTTAAAATGGCTGAGACAAAATTATTGAGAACAAAAAGATAAGATAAAATGACTAAATTCCAAATCAATGTAGTAGTTGATTTCCAGTAAAATAAACAGCATTTGGAATCTGACTATTTGAATCAAAACACATTCAAAATAATAAGTAAACATTTTTCAAAAAGTTTGAATTGTTATGATAATGCGAAACGTCAAACTCAATGGAAGAAGTATGAAATATGAAATTGAATTGTTTGAACTGAGTGTACTTTTATTCAATCAGAGAGTGCTAAGAGCAGTATCAACAATATCACCAACGAATGGTTTGCAACTTTGATTTTTTGAATTTGATTTCCAGGTTTTCTGTTTCCTGCTGATAGCAATTAAATTTTTGAATTTTTTCTTCCAAAATCCAAGATATGAGAAACGTTAAAAATTTTTGAATTTTATTCGTTAAAATCTAAACAATGTGAAATAAATATACATACATCAAATAGGTAATGATAGATGATGCACGCAATCAGTATAAATGTATTTATGCATAGTATAATAGTTATGTTATATCACACAGTAAATTTACTACAAAGGATGAAAACGATAAATAAAAAAATAATATAAAAATGTGAAACTAAGGAAAAGTACATAAATACGCTTTGCTAGTACGAGTAGTATTCTACACATCATGTGTACTCGTATTTTCCTTCTTGAAAAAAGTTGATTTTTTCTCTCAGTATATAATGCGAATGTTATACCATGACAAACATAGAAAATCAACTGACAACATTTTATTTTGGCTCATTTCCTCTACATATACTCTACAACAGACAAAGCATGTTTACATTTTCAAATTTTCAATTTTCTTAAGAGAGTATAATAAGAAAAAAGAAGTATCGTTATTATTGCAGATTTGTATATGTAACTTATTTTTTTCTTCAGTTAATTGTGGTGCCTGGCTGTCTGCACAAAAATGATTTTTAATTAAATTTTCAAAATATACGAGCAATAAGAAAATTTTTAAATTTTTGTTGATAAAACTGAAATATGCATCGTATTTTATCTTGGAGATGAAATTCAAAGGTGAACGATGCTTTTATAATCTATATTTTTGTTTTTACTTTCTTATGTTGTCAATCACTTGCTTGTTTGTACAATTACTGGAAAAAAATTTGAATTTTATGTTTGTCGACTAATTCAAGATTACTCAACTTAAAAAAAATTTTGAAGCAAAGCTTTGAAGGATAACAATTTTCATTTATACAGAAATATCAGTACACAGTTTGAATAAAAATTAGTGAAAAATAAAAATAAATCAAAAGGTAAATTTCATATTTTTTAGAAGCTCATATCGGAATACATGTAATTACATCATACATACAATATACAAGCATGTGTTTTCATTTATGTAAGTATTGCAACTGAAGTTAAAGAACTTAAGCTCAACGACCTTATGTCCTTTACTGAATGTATTTTAAATTTACAGCAATAAACAAGCGCACATTTACACATTTACATTTATGTGCAGTGCATATACACATATTTGGTGATATCCTGAATGGTGTATATGTATATTTTCCTTTCTTTGAAAAATCTTGTATATGTTATGTATTTTATTTCTTTTTATATGCAATCATTATTATCCTTATTTCTATCTATAATCACATACATTCATAGAATTTAGAAACATAAATATATCTATAAATCATTCAAGGACATAAACATTTAACATCATCAAGTGCATCAGCATCATATGTATGTGCATGAGTATTTGCATCAAATGAAAATTTATTATAAAATATAGTACATAAATACTGTGCATGTATTTATATATGACAGTTACTATGATCCTTATAAAAAGTATTATATGATAAAGGATTTAAAGTTTTTTTTTTACTGTACAGTATCTTTTTATGTACATTGTACGCACAAATATACATATACATATGTATACTTACATAAACAAGTACTTGTGTAGGTATTGTTTCTTTCTCTTTTCGATAATATATCTCTGCCTCTATAGTACATACTAATAGTTTTCTGTTGTAAGAAATAAAAAATAAAGGAAAATTGTGTAAACTTTATCTTTTATCCATTATCCTTTTTTGCTTGTACATATTGTTCGTCTTTTATATATATAAAAGGCGAATAATTATGAAATACAGAATTTACTTCCGGTTGTCGTCTATTTATTATGTCTACAATGTAGCAATCAATGCCAGGGTTTTCATATATACATCTACATCTGCGCATACATCCATCATCGTACAATTTAAAAATCCATATATGAATGCATTCGTAGGAGAATAAAAGCATATATCTAAACGTGCCGCAAATACAACACAGACACCCCATATTTGTATAGCTTTAAAGCTACATAAAAACATGAATAAATTCACAAAAATAATGATAAAGCGACTTAATAACAAATTGCAATCGTATGAAGTAGGTGTGAGACTGGTGGTTGGGGGGTGTAAGCCTGCAGCAAAACAGTCGATTTGAATGAATTGAATGCAATGATACAATGGCTAAAGTAGTAAGGAAGATGAACTTTGAGCGAAAAAATAAACAAAATAAAACGACAAAAACAAGTAAATAACATCACGTAATGAATGCTGTCGCTTTACAATTACTATAGACGCAGGAATGCAATGTGTACTTGTTTGATATCCTGGACAAATTCACATGAAAACAAAACGAATCAACGCGACGAGAAGATTGTATAATAGGTGTAAATAGTTGATGTTTTGACTGTAAACAAAGAGGCAATTAAATTTTCGTAGAAGGAAATGAATTTTACACAGAATACAGAATAAAAATTACATTCTTCCTGTAAAATAATAAAAGGTCAGGAAACTCAAAAGAATGAACATTTTTCCGTTCAAATTTTTGATAAATTCTACTGAAATTTGTTGATAACATAAATTTCGTTTGGTCCTTAAATTTTGGTAAAAATTTTATCAGTTCAGTGTACAGGAAATCTGCTACACTATTATTAGATTATTGGAGAAGTTGGTCACATCGAATTATGTAACTAGAGAAGACGTAATAAAAACTAGAATTTCAATCTGAAATTCCAATGAACTTCTTCAAAATTATGTATACATGACCTTGCTTCGCCATTTTAAAAATTCAAAATACGTAATTCAATTTGAAATATCAAACAATAAACTGCATTGTTAAACGCAATCTTCACAGTCAGTGACATGTGTATAACTGCGATAACTAATTATATGGGGAAGCCATAATATAATTCACGAGGTAAGTAAATTATGAAAAATTCATATCTCACAGCTTTCAGTATTCTGTATTCTATATGCGGTCACTGTCCACTCACTATATGTCAGACAATGTACAAAAAATTGTACTACATCTTAATGTAACCACTTCGTGCATACAACAGAGAGCTAATAATGTTTCATTACAAAAGTACACTGATGCTTATTCTGTACCAGAAACTGCATTATTAGATGTAAGTTGACTATAATCATTGTGTTGTACCGCATATACTGCTGCAATGTGCTAAGTTCTAAGTATAAGTTGTGGTCAATTATAGTGGAGGTCGAAATATATTACATTCAACCGCAAACTACTACAGATACAGATAGGTAGAACCATAACGCATAAAATTTCGTTTTATCGTCTAGAATTTCAGTGTTTTATGAATTAAAAAACGAATGCAAAAAGAAATTCATGTGTGAAAGAAATTCATATATATGATGCTGTCCAAGAAAATTTAGTATACTAAAGCAAAATGTACTGACTATGGACATATAATCATCAAGAAATTGCACGTATATTAATAAACAAATAGACGGAAATTATTGTACTCTTTATGAATGCCTGAGACCATTGTGAATTCAGATCACAAGTATCGGTGGATGGCGATTGATGATAACGAACGAAAATGTATGTATATAAACAAGTATGTATGTTTACCATTTTAAATATCCCGTATGTAATTTTATCTTGCATTCGGTTCGGATGCGGTTTTATTCACTCATACGTATCTACGTTATATGCAAACCTATACTCTTACAGCATATTACATCCACCGTTAGATATCTAGCTACAAAAATCTGAGTACGCAAATATAATGCTGTGGTACAATAATTGCGAAATTTTGTATTATTTTGCAAGACAAATCATTTTTCTTATCATATATGTATAATCGTTTTGAATAAAGGTATGGGTATACTTTGAACTCTAAATTTTTTAACGCCTATACGTTTCACATACCAGAGAAATTTAAAAATTTATTTTTACATGAAAATGAAAACTAAAACCAAGAATTCTTTCCTTATCATATTGTTATTGCACATTCATTTAAACGCATATTCTCGCAGTAGCTAGCACTTAGCACTAGCAACATAAAATGCAACGTCTAATGCTACATTAAAAAGGATCATAATTCATCCACTATTTTCCAAAAACTAAAATCTCCTAAAAGATTATGAACAATGGTGAATGAATTTATGTGTACGAGTAACATTACAGAATAACATTATTTACTTACAGATATATACGGATGTACTAATGTAATTTTTGTAAACTTTTATGTACGTATACACATTTACTTATACACGTCTGCACAATGTATATAATTTGTATATACCGTAAATGTATAGGTGGAGTGTCATTAAAAAATATCCATAAAAGTAACATCAACACCCCATCATCATTGCATCGCATAATCATTATAGTACTTAGTCCTGGTGTGTACGTGTGTACGTGTGTGTGTGTATGTGTTGATGGTTGTATTGTTTTTTGTACTATACGTTCTTACAGTGTAAATGATATTTTTCAACTGTTTTTCTGATGAATTTTTCATTTATCCAACATTATTACTATACCGTTACTATGTATGCAGGATATTTAGTTTTTCTTGATGAGAAATGTACCAAAACCATTCATCATGAGCACAACCATTCATAAAAAAAATGTTCTTCCATCATTCGTATTATTGTATGAAATCCTCAGACTCATAATTCAAATTTAATGACTAAGACTGTTCCTGGATAGGATAGGATAGGTTACACATAGATACACTATCGTATGCACTTTACAATTTATTCATACACAAATACATAGAAAAATTTTCATTGAACCGAAAATAACTAAAAGAGAAGAGAAAAACAGTAAAAATCTAACAAAAAAAAGAAAAGCTAGGAAAATTCGTGTAGTGTTAACCGAAAATGATATTTTTTCCTTTCTTTTTCAATGTGTGTACATGTGTGTTTAGATAATCTGTAAAATATTGCTTGAACTTTTATTTATAATTTCAACATTTTCCTGCGTAAATATGAAGATGTGTGTATATAAGGACAATATGATTGCTGTATATATAGTATGTATGTGCTATACGGTTATGTTTTACACGTTATAAATAAAATGAACCGCACCTTGAACTTTAGATGGAAAAGTATTATATATATACATATATGTAGTGATTCGTATAAGGATATAATTCGTAATGTTTCATTATCATCATCATTACAAAAATATGTATACATATCATGCATGCCTTATCATTAAACTGCTTCATCATCATCATCTTGATCATCATAGTCTTTGTCATTATTATCCTAGTCTTGAACACTAATATCGCATCTTTATATTATTAGCGTCATCATCGTCGTAATCGTTGTGTTTGAGAAAAATTTCAGAAACTTAAAATACAGAACAAACTACATATATATCAAATGCAGGAAATCTACACTTCCACAAATATACGTACTTATATATTGTGCATATAGATAATCTGATCCAATGTAATAATTTTCTATTCTGTCCATTAAACGGTATGGTGTGATGGTGGTGGATATACAGCTACATATAGAGTAAAGAATCAAAATATGCAGACAATTAAATTTTTTGCATTTATACACAAAAAAAGATTATTTCTGACTCTTTTATTTCATTTTTCTAAATAAAAATAATGCATTTTATTCCATACCTGGTGTATATATGAAGGCCATGGCCAAATTGTTCCAGTTTAGCTATGAACATAACTCACGTACATATTGAATTACATGGGAATTTTTTTTTCTGTGATATGGAAAATGTAGTATGGATAATAATGTGACAAAGAAGAAGAAGAAGAAGAAAATTTGCGACCAATATGCAATGCGAGAATATTTTGAAACAATAATGGAACATAACCTAAATGCTATTAAGAGAATATTATACTTCTGCATGATATTGTGCACAGAAAATAGAAAATATAAAACATACCTATGGTGTATTTAAATAAAAGAGAATTATATACAAACGAATATTTTTGTTACTTACTTACACCATAAAAACTTGAAAACATTTTTGAACTTTATTCACTCAGAATCAAATCGTATGATAAATTCTACTATTGTGGTTTTACGTGGTTTTACTGTTGTGGATGAACTTTTGCTTTGCATTGAATTCATTGCAAAAATAAACGTATCTTTGCGAATGGATACCAATCAAATTTTCATTATTTTCTCATTTTTATGTCATTCATTATTATCATCAATCATTTTTCAAATTATTGCAAAAGACTTTAGCTATACATCCGAATTATATTTTGCAATACAATCATTTTCTCTTCATTTAGTTTCTGTTTTCAGTTTTCTTCAAACGAACAATTGATTTTAGTTTCAATTCACAGAATGAAAATAATTTGGAAAATTTTTATAATTACTATTTTTTTTCATGATGCAATTCGGATATAATGAAAATTTTTCTAGTTTATTTATTTTTTATTTTGATCGCATGAGAAAATAGCTGCATATACATATTCCTCCTATATACGTGCAGTACATTCTTTGTGAGTGCGTTGGTTATAGGTTGCAAGCTGTAATTTTTACTTTTTTGTCATTGGCTAGGTTGGTGCAGAATTAATTACTTTGTACGTAAATATACTCGTAGCTCGCAGTAAGTTGGCTTATTTTGAATATCTTCACATATATTACACACTCTGCTCTCATCTTTACAAAAACTAAAAATACTTTCTATATAATAAATGCAAATTATTTTCATACATGTTATGTGCTCTAATGATGTTTTGTTTTTTTTTTATTATTTTTAACTATTATTACGGTTAATTTGTGTAGATGCTTATACACATTCACATTGGAACACACACCTATTTATATAAATATCTCACGTAAAATTTGAGAAAAAAAAAACGGAATTTATATAATATATTTATTGTATAGTAGAAAAAATTTTGATTGTTGTGTGAATTAAAGTTCAAGATCAAGAGTTCAAAGAATATACTACAACTTTACAATATATGTATGTAGTACGTGGAAAATGTTGACAATAAAAACATTGGCATAAAATTCAATACTGAAACATTGAAACTTTTTCGAAATTATATCAATTTTAATTCGAATGTCTAGTCAAAAATTTGGTGTGCTAAGGTGTCCTAAATACTTACAAACGAAAAATTAAAAATATTCATTTATTATTTTCCCCAATTCATATTAAATTCAAATTTAAACATAATGCAAACAAATATCTGAAAAAATTAGAAAAAAAAGGTAAAATTATATTTTATTTTTATTCAGAGTTCAACATTTTTTTCTAATTTAGATACCTACTTGTATGTACATAGATCACCGAATCTATTTAACATGTTTAACTTTATATAGCATAGCATACAAAGTTCAATCCATTTTTGATTCATTTATGCAAAATGTAAAAAAAGGAATCACCGAATAAAATGTGTAGAAGGTAATAGGTACGTTAAATACATAGATATGCGGTATATAAGTATTTAAATTACATATGAATATAAATGAATTTTATAAAATTTCATTCCATCTTCATGTATTTTACATTCGACTGTTATGCCCAAAAAGGTTACGTAGATACGTATATGTTATTCTATTTTTAAGAGCACATAGAAATGCATTAATTTTTTTTATAAAATTTATGCATACAAAGCTGAAATTTTTCTATTTTCTCTTTTCTACTCTCGCCTCGTTTCTCCCTAATTCTATTGCATCACGTACACGAATAAATTAGTACAGATATATGTACATAATTCAGTTTAATTAGGCATTCGAGTGCTATATAATTCTATTTTATATGTAATAATAATACCCATGCATTCATATACGGATATTTCATCATTTATTCAGTTATCATTATCATCGCATCATCGTGATCGTCATAATCATCTGCATCATCATCATCATCTCATTTTGCCGTATGTTATAAAGATATGAAAATTCACTCCAGACAACAACAACAACAGCAACGTCAACTACAAAAAATATTCATAACTTTATGATGACAAAATCAAATTAAAATAGAATAACCAACACTAATAAAGAAAAGAAAAACATTTGAAACGTGCATATGTACGAATATTGGTATTGCAAAGTACGTGTGTTCATATCTACTTGCTTTTTGCTTACATGTAAACGTGAAAAAAATAAAAAATATGATATACGGCGCTATAGTACATTGATGATACTTAAAGATTTCATTCAAATGCATATAATATCTTAAACTCCGTGCTATGTATACGAGCAAGTAAAGTATAATACATTATACATAACTACTGATAATTATTATTATTACATCTTGTATGTAAGCTTTAAATGAAATAAAGACTATACACAGGAAGAAAGAAAATTGAAAAGAAAATGCAAAAAAAATTAAAAGGAAAAGAAAACTGTGCGTGATTCGAAATTGAATTTTAAATGAAAACTAGAAAATATTTCACACATATTAACGTTCATATGATAATAAATATAAGAAAATAAAATTTTTCTCCATTGTTTATCAGACGAAATACGGTGAAGTTTATCCTACATTTTTCGTTTATTTTTGTAATGCTGTAATTTTAACTATAATTGCTCGTGAAGTTCGAGGTCGAACTTATTGTGTTTGTCAGCTACAGAACTATTGACCAATTTATGGGTCTTAATCAGTACAGGAAGATATAATTATACGTACAACAGGAGCTTATTACCAAAAAATGTAGAAAAATAATTGAAGAAAATATGCAAAAAGGCAAAGATCCTGTTTAGGAATAAACAAAACAAATTGAAAAAAATTGTCGAAAATATTGTCGAAAAAAATCTCGATAATTTTAAAGAATAATTGAAAAGAACATTTTAAATTTTTCAAAATTTTTCATAATTTTTATATTTTTCATATTTGCAGGTTAATTGAAATGAAAATCTTGAGCAATATATATTTTCATTTTGCTGAAATTTGCAAATTTTTTTTTCTTCTAAAATGTTCACATTCACAGTTCAGGTTCTTTATATATTGTTCTACGATTATGTGTTTTTTCTTCATTTTTTGCATAAAATATCACACATAAACATATCCGGAGTAAAATAAAAACGAAATTCCTTAGTTATGTTCTTGTGTTTTTTTAGGAAATTTTTTTTTTATAAAATTTACAGAAATTTTGCGTGTTGTATAAGCACCAGCAATGTACCTGTGCTTAAAAAAATAAAAAAAAAATTCATATTTTGTTATCTAACTCAACATACATATAAAAAAAAAAATTTTTTTCCAACACTTGCTTTGTTTTAATTTTTTTTTTTTTTTGATTATCAAAAAATAAATTCCCACACATTAATATGAAAAATATTTTTGTTGTTGTCAGTTGTTTTTGTACATAAACTCGTACAGCTTGTTGCTACTTACAAGTACATGGATGCATTATTTTGTTAAATATGTACTGTTATTAGTATAAGGGGTATCATATTTCATACATTTTTAATATCTTGAATATGATTCGTTACTTAAAATATTAAACATAATATAATTATTGTTTTAATATTCTTCATAAGAACATCATATGAGTGTAGTAGGTACATGAGCAAAGTACATATTGTGCATGTAAGTATACTAGATCAATCACATAAGAAATAAATAGCAACAACGACAGCAAAAAATTTCAGTTAGAAATTTATCTAAGTATGTATGTACGAACCCAGTGGGAGAAACGAATATTTCTCTAGTAGGTAAGATGATGTAATTCTTTGGAAGGAAGCAGACCTTTCTTTTATCTCGACAAGGTGTAATGTTTTTCAATACAGTATCGTTTAAATGAATGTCATACGCCAATCAGCAGTTCTGTTAGTTGTATCATTTCAGTTAATCAACAGAAATCGTTTACTCGAATTATTGATTTGATCAAATTGGGTGAGAGTAGCACATACCATGCTTGCAAAAGTTTGAACTTTTACGAGTAAAAGCTCATCACTTCAATGATCAAGTTATCCAAGTCATTAGGAGAAAGTGTATTTTATAGAAAAGAAAGGAAGACTTTCATCGTACATTCAATCTGCTTTCGACGAAATGTACTTGACTGAGTCTTCTGAATGAGCCTTTTCTCATTTTTTTTTTCAGTTTTTTTTTTAAGAATTCTCCAAATATATTCTTTTAATTCCACCTATCATTCCACAGAGGGCATGAAAAATTTCAGAAATTGATGATATGCTGAAATCCTTCTAGCAGACATTCTTCTCTATTTGTCCACTGGGAATGAGGAATAGAAAATGTTTATGTGTAAATTTGCAGATGAATTTCATCGTTTCACTTCTTCAATCACATTCTAGCCATTTTGTCATTACCACCACATACAGCATATCTAATATATAACTAAAAGTAAAATTAAACATTAATTTTATCACGAATTTTTCAAAATGTAAGTTATAATGTTCTCGTATACTATCGCTCAACTTCTTATAGATTCTGTCTCTATTATTGAAAAGAAATTTGATTATGAGCTAAATGGTGTCACTTTCATGAGTTTTTTTTGTCGTTTTAGTTTTCAAATTATTTTGTTGGTCCTTTAATTATTACAATGTTAAAATGGATGTTTACTTAGTATACATATATGTACATTAATATACATACAAAAGTATATACACCTTACATATAATTTTAAACCTTTTTTTTCATTTAGGTTTTTGTGATTAAATTACTTTTGTACGGCATTACTTGAAGTAAATAAATGTATCTAGATCATATACATATTCTTATTAGTAAACATATACGAGTACCTTTTGATTGTGTTGGAATATACTCGTAGTCGTATATATGTAATAGATAGATTAGATTAGAGTTATATTACATATGCATATATCAGAATCAAAATGTTAATATTATGTGCGATTTAAGAGTTATACAATAACTAGAGTTTAAATATGTTTTTGTTAAATCAGCAAAATAAATCGCGCTAATATGTTTTTCATTTTGATTTTAAATTTTTTCTTTTTGGTTTCATTTTCATTAAGATTTTTATATTAATTTTTTACACATATGAGTACATATGTATGAGTTTTATAACGTACTGTACAAACATATATGTATCTTGACAAATGATATTGGTTACTGATGAATAAATTTCTTTAGAAAAACATTTTCACAAATCAAATTCGAATTTAAATAAATTAGTATTAAATTAATCTTCGTCCCGAACAGATCTAAAGTAAAAGGAAGAACAAGAAGAAGGCAAAAAAAATTCTATAAAAAGTTCAAAGCGGATTATTAAAAACTTACTCATATTCCATTTTATTATATACGAGTATAGTTTAGTGAAACAGTGTTCTTATTTTTTGTTCTAAATTTTTGTAAATTTTCATTAAATTTGGCTTTGATTTTTTTTTAATTTAAAGTGTTGAAACAGAATATTTCGTTAAAGTGTCCAAAGTAATAACTCTCATGCTATATACGGTAAGATTGAGATTTGAAAATTAATTTATTTTTATTTTTTATTATAGTTTTTATATTTTGTATAATTTGTAATGGAAAAAAATAATTCTTTAAAATAATTTCGATTATAAATATATAAGACTACATGCACAATAATATGTACGCTCTGCTCTGCTTTCATTTTTTAAATTTACTTCAATTCTTGTAAAATCCAAATTGAACAGAACACTAAAAATGTACATAATTCAATTTAAGACGAAATTTTAAATTAATGTCAATTACTAAGTAATCAGATAGCAGCCATCATTCGAAATGATAAAAAATGTCAACTACTGTCCAGTTAATTAA
The DNA here is from genome assembly GCA_951394055.1 of Villa cingulata. NCBI lineage: Eukaryota > Metazoa > Arthropoda > Insecta > Diptera > Bombyliidae > Villa > Villa cingulata. Next base: position 190,035 of record OX596019.1, on the reverse strand, counting down.
AGCTGCGATTTAAATTTTTCATAGATACGTGCTATAATTTGAGAGGATATAAAATATAGAAAACAAATAATTCACGCACTTTCATATATGCATATATGCTAGTAGGTACAAAATCGATATGACTATTTTTTTAATGACAAAGTATTTTACAAAAAACAATAAATTGTGATAGTGATCTGGAAAGAAAATGATTTTTGTTTTTAATTGAATTTAAATTTGTTGCAAAAATTAATACAATCTCATTGAGATAATTCTACAACTGCACAAACAGGTATCTGTAACTGTTTCTTTTTTTGTTTATTTTTCGCTAAGAGATAAAAATTCACTGAAAAATTAAAAAAAGGGTTAAATTTCCAAATTTGATGAATTTTTCTGTTTTTGTTGTTGTCCAATTAATTTTCTTAAAAAGTCAACACCAAATTTATAAACTTGATAATATTTTCCTAATGTTATTTTTTTTTTACTTTTAAGATTTTTTCAAAGTATTTAATTTAATTTCTTATCACACATTAATTTTTTTATTTTTTTACTGTTTTTAAGTATCTTTTTCGTTTTGGTATGTTTTTATCCAATTTTAAACTAATTTATGTCTAAATTCATTTAAAATTTTCCTTTTCAATGAAAAATTGATTTTATGTACAAAATGTTACCCGCCAACCTATAATGCTGTGGATAGTAGATATATTCGCGTCGAGGTCGATTATGTTGACGATAAGACAACAACGACAACTACAACGACGACAAATTACAACCAAATTAAGTATCTAGTATCTATATATCATCTCCATAGTCCAGTAGAATATAGGTAGTATGTAGTATGTAGATATATCTGTGGGTATAGATGTTGAAATGAAGATTAAATCTCAATAAATTGAAGTACAATACCAATAATATGCATGCTCCTTATTAGTGATTTATGTTTTCATTTTCATTTTCTGAGTTGATTTTCCTATTATATAAACATTTTCACCATATTATGTACACCAGAAAAAAAAAAAAAACAAACGAATTTCATTCAATGAATGAATGCAAGAGAAACGATTGTGAATTATATGTGTATGGAGTCCAGGTATTATATTTGCTGCATATACGACAAATGAATTCCAATTGAAATTCCATCGATCGTCGACTACATTATTTATGGCATCAATTATATCCATAAGCACAATCATTGATAAATTCGAGGAGATATGATAACTGAGATGAATCGATAAAAATCTTTAAAAAAATTTATTATTTAATTTGGCCTTCTTTTTATTATTTAAAATGTGAAAATAAAAAAATAAAAAAAAATAAACAAATATGTAATGACAAATAATTAGAAGTTGAGTTTCTACAAAATATGGATTGAATTTAAATCTAGCTGGCTCACAATATAAACGTATACATGTATTAAACATTTTTATAAAAGTTTCGTGTAATACCTAAGTCACACAATCAGTATTATCACTCTCTAAATTGAATCAGATTTGAATGAATATCAGAGTGCTGAAAGAAAATAACTTTAAAATGTTAATTCAAACTATAGCCATGTTATTCCAATATATCAGTCAACTTTCTGTGATGTGATCGAATTTGATTCGTTACCAAAAAATATGTCACTCGAAATCTATTTAAACAACAGTTACATACAAATATTAACATATTTGATCATAAGAAAGAAATAACACTATAGCGGTTTAAGTCAAGGATCCCCAAATCTGTCAAATATCAAGCCACTGCTGACTTCTTAAAATTATGTTGGCTATACTATTGAATATACGATTCGAATTTATTCAGCACAGATTTATTTTTTAAAAACGTTAGTATCAATATCGCATGTCCGTCCCAGACATAAGTCACTCAGAGAGTATACACAGAAAAGTGTCGTAATTCGATAATTTTCAAGATAATCATTTTTATATTTTTCTTGTTTAATGTTCGATCTTTATTTATGAATATGTACACATTTTTTCAAATGAATATTTTTCGCATTAATTGTTATGTAAACAGGCAGCACGTGTCAAGAATTTTTTATGCATTTTTTTTTCTGTTATTTTTCAAATTTTGAAATACTACTCACTTAATAAATTTTTCACATGAATACATATACATATATATTCCACAACCTCTTTCTCTTCTTCCTTCTGTTTTTTCATCTTGAATCGAATGAAAAATAATTAATCGAAATCAGATCTATCTTCAATCAGATTGGATGATTAGATGGAAAGATATAAGATATGCAATTTGATTTTACGTAATCCAAAATTTATATACGAATATATGTTTGTGTATTATGTAACATGTAATATGCTTGTATATGTTCATGCAAATGGATATTATAATGACCTACTAAGTCATATAATAAAGTAAATAATTTGTACAACTGGAAAACAAGTTTACATACTCATGAATATAAGTAAACCTCTACAGAGATACAAATGAATTTCATTTCAATTAATTAAATGGTAACCGCATACAAAAACATGCATACACACACTACATGAGTAAAATGATTTTGTTCACATTAGTACTAAGTTGCAGACGTAATATTGTATTAATTGTGATTCGTAATATTGCACGCACTGTATGTTAATGTTACCTATATGCACGTATGCGATAACATTTTCAGTTTTTGACAAGCCACATAGTTAAGGAAAAATTCATCGAAAACAAAACCTGAAAAAAAAATTGCAAATAAAAACTGTTAATAATTAATAAAAGGAATTACTCGTATTCACTTGCATTTATTTTGGTATTTTAAACGAATAAAATCTCTTTAAAAAAAAAATAAAATAAAAGATAAATGAGAGAAATTGTTGCTAGATTTCAATGTGGCAATTTTTACATTTTATATACAACTTTGTATGTACTGATCGTATATTATGTAGTTTGATTAGTAAATTTGAAAAGCTGATCTTGTTATTTAAAAAAAATTAAAATGAAAAATTAAACAAACAAAATGAATTTCATATTTTCCAAGTTAAAGACACAAACACAAATTTTAGTGAATTTACACATGTATTATAGATTTCAATATGACAAACATTTTTCGTTTTCAATTTTTTATTTATTTTTTTTTCTTCATAAATTAAAATTTAAGTGCTAAGTTACGTGTGTAAAACATGATACTTAATAACGACGGGGTATATAAATAGTACATTAAATAAATATATAAAATTATTAAAATTTCTCGTAATTGTGACTTGAAATGTCTTACGTGGGCAAATGTACATGTACATACATACATGCTCGCATATAAGGTATTGAAATATTTATGTTTGGAATACGAAAAGGAATTTCGGAAAAAAAATTTCAAAAGGCAGAAAAAAATAAAATGTGTATTAGAAATTGAAATAAAATTCCATTACAACTTTATTTTCTGTATCCTGTAAATGTAAAGTTTTCAGGAATTCATGTCAGAAATTTTTTTCAACATTATATACATATATACGTATATGGCCCATATTTCATACAAATGTAGTGACTGATTAAATTTTTTACAAGTTACATATAGACGAGAACTGTTGATCTTTGTATATATATCATTTTTTTGTTCTGTTTAATAATTCCAAGTCTTTTAATTTTATTCACGAAAATGAATTTACGTAAGAACAATTTGGCTTTTTGATTATAATCTGAAATCATTCCTCAAAATTATGAACTGCCTATAATTTTTTCTGTGCAGTTTTTTCTACTATTATTTCATTTCATTTTGTATTTTCATGTTTTTTCTTTACATATTTTATTTTTTTCTTAATATTCTCTTTACAATTTTTATTTTTTAATTAATTTCAAAATATATTAAACCCCATAAAACGTCAAAGTATTTAAATTTTAGAACAAGACGAAAGAAATATGCCTTTATGTTTATTTAAATGACATATGATCATATAAGACTATATATAAGCTTATCATGCTCTGTATACTTTATGTAATTGTAATTCGTATATATGTACAACAATGTATGTGAGAAGAATTACATACATAGAAGATTAATTATTCAAATTTAAATGCAATTCTGTTCAATATATCTGTTCTCTTTGAAATGAAATGATGCTGCAAATATAATATTTAAAATAACAAAACCAATTAAGGATATTGATTTTGAATCAATAAATACATACACAACTTCCTGTACTACATATGTGTTCTTATGCAAAGTATAACAAAAGATGGTTGATATTCTCATTTATTGTAATAAACAATTTATTCATCACGTCAAGTACACACACATTATGTAATGGATAAAGGGATTTCCTATGTATAATGATAGCTTTGATGTATTTTTGAAAAATTACAATAACATTATATTATCTAACAAATTAATTAGTTGTGGGAAATTACGTAATTAATTTTCATTTTGAATTTCATATAACATTTAAGAAGGTGGAATAACTTCATAATTTAAGTATGTAGACTAACACCCTAAAAATTTTCATGGTAGAAAAATCTTTTTCTACATCAATAAAAACTCATTTCCTACTGTTACGTTCTTCATATCAGTTCTCTAATTTACACTGAAACATTGAAAGCTTTTATAAAACACACATTTTGACGAATTGATTGTATATTGTATTCATTTCGTATGCTTATGGATCAAAACTCAGAATATGAGAATATCATTTCAACTTTTACTTGCATTTTTTTCCATTGTCCTTTAAGTGTTATGTAAACTTACTTCTAAATACATTCACTTACTCTTACTTCTACTTTCGTATAAAATATTACACTGTTGAAAATTATTTTCGCTCTATTAAATACTTCATATATGTGTATTCTGCACGCGTATATGAATAGGTAAGTATACATTCCTGAACATGGCGCAATTGACTTTCCTTTTTATTTTAATTTTTTTTCCTGTATCCATCTCTCATTTGGTTTTTGCTATTTCTTTTTAGAACAAGCAAAAAATAAAAAACAACTTTAAATAAAAAAATCTAAAAAATGTAATATGAAATGTGTTCATATAGGATGTTATGAGGGAGGGTATATATTTTATATGTATATCATCTATTAGAGTACAACATAAATATACATAAATATATTTATCCTCTGTGTACACTGAAGATCTATAAAATATTCAAACGAAAATAAACAAAAACTGCAAAAACAAATGCAAACGAGAAACAAACTCTTTTACATTTTATTCCTCTTTTTCTTATGGTAAGTATCCTTTTCCCAGTTTATTCTTCATTCTTTCAAATATATTCTACATAATGCATGCATTAATTTTGAACACATTCAACTTAAGAATAAGAAAAACTTTTATTTATTGGGGAAAGAATTAAATATTCAAAGGATTTACGTTTTAAGAAAATAACTACGAAAACGAAGATGAGAAGCAAGATTTGAAATAAGAAAAGGATGAAAATTCAATTTAATAAAGAAATGTATAAAGAAATTTATATACATTTATACATTATGTGCTGGTTGGCTGGCTGGAATTCAATTGAATTTAATTTCAAAGAGAATCGAGAAGTACCGAAGTACAAATCTGCATTGAAATTTCATTTTATTGATCTACTCATCTACTGAATATAGGTGTTAAATCGATAAAAATAATAATTACAGACACAGACGATTGCTTGTAAGGATATGATGGTTGGATTATAACGTTTGAAAGGAACCTTCATATTTATACTATGAAAGATGTTTGCATTTTGTATATTGTCTGCAAGCACTCGGGGTTTGTAAACTTTGTCGTACAGACATCCGATTATGTATATGTATCTTTTACGTAGATTTGTCAATATCCTTTTGATTGTATCTTATTCTTTGTGTGTCATCGTTATATTGATTACGTAGATTTGCAAAATTTCTCAAACGAAATTTGAATTGAAAATTTTCGAATTTCGTTGAGTACTTTGTACTTTTTATATGATTTAAAAAAATCCTTTAATTTTTTTATCTATTTTATTTCCTTTTAAAAACAAACACTTTAAAGCAAATATATTCTCTTCTTCTGCTTTATTTTTCAGGCTTCACAATTTACGGAATTTTTTTTTAGGAAATTCTATTTTACTTTTTCTGACGCTGAAGGAAAAATTGAAACAATAGCCAAGAAAGACGTGGGAAATAGCCACTACCTCGCTGTCACGTGATTATTTTTTTATTTTAATTTGAATTAAAGCAAAATAAAATAAAAATTTCATAAAAATAAATTCATGTGATGTGACGTAGTGGAACATTCCTGCTGTTTTTATCAACATTACAACAACCACATAATAACATTTATAAAATTCGTTTGTATGAACTTTATTTAAATTGAAGGTAACCAAACTCTTCAAAACAAGAAAGGACAATGAAAAATTGGAAATGAAAAATGAAAAATAAAATAAATGAAAACCAGAGTTAAAAATACATAAATAAAAAATAAAGAAAGTACACTAGGATGGAATTTTTACATGTGAGTATAACGCATACAAACACAGAATTCATCACATATTTGATTTAATGTTCTTGAAAGAAAATTTTTCCTACAACTCAGAGATTTTCAGTTTGCTTTTCTAATATTAATGGTGTGATCTTCTGTTTTTCAGAAACAATAAGCAGAATTTTCCAGGACATATATACATATGTTCACATTTAAAAAATATGCAAAACTCTGAAAGAGTTTTAGACAACAGTATGGTCTTAGTATTTCATAAATCTGCTTCCGGCAGTTCTTTTAAGGTGCTTCGAATTTTTTTAGTTGAATAAGTTCGTAGTAGTTTTGTAAAATATGAAAATGAAAAAAAAATGTAATAGCAAAAATAATTTAAAATGAGCAGTATAAAAATGGGACCAGATAGACTGCAGATAATATGTGCGTGTGCGTAGTAGATACATATAGATGTCTGTAATGATATTCGCAAAAAACGATACAAACAAATTTAATGTGTCAAATTTTATAACTTTGAATAATCGGCTACAACTTATCTATCAAAATCAATCAATGTATAGTTTAAGTTTCACAAAGAAAAAACGTTAAACGTCATGATACGCACATTAAGTGAACACACGTACATCTACAGGAACGTAGGTAGATAAGTCAAGATAGATATTTGTAAATTTTGTCGTTAGTTCGCGTGACCATTTACGTCGGTTTTTTTTTTAAATATGCATAATATGGGGCTATTAAGACGCAAATTTTGATTGTAAGAAAAATCCATAAACAAAAAAAAATACAAATATACATAAATGTACCTACCACCTATACCAAGATTGGCAAATCGGAATATTTAATAAATGAATTTCTTGAACGTGTGCGTATACAAAAATGTAGATATGTGTACATAATGAACTTACGATATTATTTTGCGAGTTTGTATTAAGACAGAAATCAAATAAAAAATTTTGCATTTTTTCTTCTGTTTGTTTTAAATTGCATACACCGCACGACACATAATGCATTCGATTTAAACTCCAAAAAAACTAAAAAAAAAGAAATTAAATAAATATCAAGAAGTTATTATGTCATATATTCGTAAATTTTCACTTATAAATGCTACACATAAGTACAGATCATAGTCCGTTTCGTATAAATTTTCATAAATATTCGAATATATTTATTCATAAATGAACGTTTATTTTTATCACAATAAATAGGCGCTTTAATACGTTCGTTTCTAAGCTATTCCCATCTATGAACATGAAGTCTCATTTTAATGAATGATACCGGAAAATTTATTAAATACCGTGTCTACTGTTCTCTAATATGCGTTCGCTGTTATAATATGCCTGACATGCAGGTACCTACTTTACTACTACACCTACCATACTTGTTACAAACAAATATATGAGTTTACTACTTATATAAGACATAAAGTGTGTGAGGAGTCTATGGTGTGGTAATAAAAGGAGAATAATCAAATAAACGTAACATAAAACACATTTATGGAGTATTGGTGGTGCTGCTTAAGTGGATATGCGAAATTTACCTAGAAGAAACCTCTGTTGATTTGATATTACTGCAAAGTGGACGTACTATATTTGAAGACAGCTGAATGCATTCATTTATACTCATGCATTATATTCACATGTGTACATACATACACAAATGCTGCCTTATAAAAAATAAAACAGTTTTCTTTGCTTTTTTTGACTCTTTTTTTCACATTGTCTTCTTCGTCGTCTTCATCATCCTCATCATCATCGTCGTTCAATCTTTCGTATATTTACAGCAAATTATTTATGCATGAAAATTTTATTCATAGGCAAATAAATAAGAAAATTCTTTTTTATGGAAAATGATTAATTTGCATATATGTACGTATTTTCTATAGTATAAATATGTATATGATTAGTATGTACATATGTATGTCATAAATATGCTAGTTCACATAATACCCGTGTATTTATGTAGATTTTCATTTTCATATTTATTACGTTTCGCTATTTATATATTTTTAATAGCTCTTCGATCTGTTTGCCTTATTTAACCATCTATCTATATACCATTCGAATACTACCAGTGTTTGCAAAATATATATGTACATATATAATATAAATAAATTAAAAAAAGAAACAAAAATGGAATAAAAATTAGCAAAATTTTGTGAGTGTAGTAGAAAAATGAAAAGTTGTAAAATTTACGCTAATAACTGTCCAATGGACAATGTACGTACGTACATTTACGTTTGTACATATATGATCATAGGTAAATATCTTCATATAACGTAATGTATAAACTTAACAAAGTTGGAAAAAAATATGTCCAATCGAAAGACAAATTTTCATGAATATCTTTAGCATATACACATACAGGAATTAAATTTATTGGTAAATTTTTTTAATATCTAAAATTTTTTTCTAAGTTCAATTTGTTTTATTTATAAATACCTGTGTACTCATACTTATTTTCCATTCATTTTAGATTTATTATTTTAGTATTTTAGATGGTGAAGTAATGATGATGACATTACACTAAATTTTTCAGTTTTTTATGGTTTTCACTTCTATAATTTTTTCTTTTTTAGTTGAAGATGCATGCACATATATGATGTATTTATACATGAATGGAGGCATCGTGCGTATGTGTGACAGACGTGCGTAAAAATTATTTTCAACGTTTTCCTTCCAATTCACGCAATTAAATTTATTTTTTGTTTTCTTTTATTTTTTTGGTATTTTCCTTTTCAGTTTTTGTTTAAAAATTGGAATTAAAAAAAAAAAAAAATTCGTTTGTCATTTATTGCAACATTTTTTATATATAAGTATTTATCTACTAATATACAAATTTAACGTGCTTACATTCAAATATATTGGATCATATTAAATGCATGTTAAGTATAGGTGACATATTGGCAAATAAAAACATTTCTTTTTCTATTTTTTCATTTTCCATTATGGCAGATATGACTGATTGACATAAAAACAGTGAGTTTTGCGGAAACAAAAACAAAAAATGCTAAGTGTGATGCTATGTATGTTTATAATATATATGGATCGATATGATGGAGATTCAATTATTATGGAGATATTTAATTAATAGCGTGTACAATAGGTAAACCATAAAAAATTATATCAAAATTTACAGCATTTATTGAGTTTGTTTAATTCCAGATTCAGTGTTGTCTTGAATGAGTTGATTGAGATGAGTTGCTGGTAGTTGCTGATGAAGCAAACTCTTTTACATGATAGGATAGAGCTTAGACTGATCTATCATTAGAATGATGCATTATAAGTAAACTTTGGGGTTAATGAAAGTTGAAAACAGGCAATAAAAATTGAAAATTATTTTTCTTACTTTTGTCATGTGCAGAAATCGAACCTGCATATCACCCCTTCACATATTCATCATAATTATCCCTAAAATTACAATGCCAAAAAAATAACTAACTAAACAAGTGATATAATTCTTACCTTCCATAAGTATTTCTGTCATCTGTATATCTATAAACTCGTATTATATGAATATATGATACATAGACAAATTTTTTGTACGCTCTATATGTATATATACTCAACAACAAAAAAATAATATATTTTTATTCAATTTTACACTTGCTTTTTGCACTTTAGTAAAATTACCTTCAAATTGTATAAAATAAAAAAGTAAAATAAAATAGAAATGTAAAAACTTTTATAGATCTGTATACAATCAAACATGCAAAAAGATATATAGACAGGCAGTCAGAAAGACAGACAGATAAAAAGATAAATAGATACAATGGTACCTATTGGTGAGGGTACATTCAAAATTTTAGACCTGTGTACATCCACACACATTATGCATGCATTATGATGTACTACATGCATTTTGATTATAAATTGAATTTCAATTATGCAATGCAATTTTACTCTCAGATTGATTGAAACAAAAACGAAAATCCGATAAAGAAAATCAGAAAAGCTCAAAACATAATGAAGAATTAATAATAATGGCTCCTATAAATATAGTAGTGTGAATATTTCGTATACAATAGGAATAGGTATATCATATGAAGGCAAAAAGATGTCTATTTTCATCGATATCTAATATCGACTGTACTGTAATTCACAATAAATCATGAATCATACGTATGTATGTGTATGGTATTAAGGTGACCAAAGACAACCAAAATGACGTTTGATAACCAAACTGTCAAATATGGACATGACTATAATGAATTTGTAGGAAAGAAATTTCCGTTTTATACATGGTAAATTAAGTTTTAGGGTTTACATATAACAATTAAGCGCTAAAGAATGACATTTGGACATTATCACCAAAAAATTTGATTCATTTATGTTAGAGAGAAAGATAAAATATTTTCTTGCAATGTATTGTTAAGTAGGTTGCCAACGTAAAAGCATTTTTTTTATATTTTATTGTATGATTTGTTTATTTGACTTGCATCTAAATGTAAATGTAGCTTTACGTGTACATGTGTGCACATACTGATGCTCATATTTTTATATAAAAAGTAAATAATACACATATGTATATGCTTGGTTTTTTATGTTCTCTCTTTTTTCTTCCTTTTTATTGGAAACTTTTGAAATCTTCCTGATTGTTCAAATTTATTTTGAATTCGGTTGAAAATGAAAATTATTAACCAACATCAACATTATCATCATCTAGCATCTATTGAGAGTTTGTTTTTTTAATTTTTATTTGAAATTTTTCTTTATTTTGACTTCACGTAATACCACAATTAATTCATTCATTCTTTCATTTTGCTTTTGTATAATTATTATTTTGTATAATACATACCACTACTAAAATAAGACATAAAATTCGCAATAAAAATATAATAAACGAAAAAAAATTGTTTTTTCATTTTTTTTAAAAAATATTTTAATTGAATACAAAATAATAAGGGGAAAAGACAAAACAATCAAAATACAGGCTAGTATACACATATATACATAAATACGTTATGTGACGTACTCGTATGTAACAGGAATATTTCGATGCATACATAACAATGATGAAAAATAATTGTTAAGTGGATGAATAATACAGTCGTCTGCATAAATGTGGAGTATGCATGGTGTCTTTCGTGGTGCTGTGGTGGTATTTATTTATTTTTAAATGCATGCGAATGTGTATACATACTTATATGATGATGTACGTACGTATGCAAGAAAATATACGAGTACAAAAACTATTATGTCTATAGTTAAATGTACTCACTAGCTGGATTTAAAAATAAAAATAAAAATTTATTGTTGGTGAGACAATAAAAAAATATGAAAAAAATATCTATTTGAATAAATTATAATTTTGTTTTTAGGTGTGATAAATACGTGAAGCAATGTATAGTATAATTAAGCAAAATATATAGGTGTATATGGACATAATGTAGGTACCTCTATTTTTGTTGGATATATAGACGACTGTCGTCGATATATCATTTTTTGTTATCATTACGAGTAAGCCAGAGTACAAGAAATTTCTGTTGATTGCATCTGAAGAGATCATAAAGTGGCTAACGTGAACATTACTTTTGTTTAGGTACCACCGCAACAGGTATTCATTTCATTTCTTTATTTGTTTGTTTTAAATTGGTGTAGAAGATTTTTATCATACACCAACACGTACATACAAATACGAATATGAGTACAATGTGAATAAGTGTATAATATTCGATTTTCTTTCCATTTTATCAATTGAATAGGAAACGAAGAAACGCATCAAAATTAGATAACACACATAAATGGATGATAGTATGTCGTTTACATTTTGACTAATAATTTTAATGAGAAAATTTTGTAATGGGTTTTGAAACCTTATCGAGTTTTAGTTTGAAAAAAGTCATTGTAACACCTTGCCAGCACCTATATGTGACAAAATAAATTCTTTCATGTTTTTTGTTGAATCTCCTGTAGTTTCCGATTTTTTCAAATTTTTAGAATGTCATTAAATTTTGAATGTTCACAATTTTCCCTATTTTTCAAATCAAAAATCAGTTTTATTGGTATAATCACCAAAAAGTATTAATTGTAATGAAACTTAAAATTTTGAAAAACAAAAATTTAAAAATGGACATGAATTTTCCAACTTCAAAAAGAATAATAAATTGAAAGAAAAACTAAAAGTATCTGCAAAATTTTGTTCCATTCAGAATTTTCATAAATTCCAGTCAAAGTTTTTTCTGTTAATTTTTTTATTGCAAATGATAAGAGGATGCTTATAATCGTTGTGATAATAAAAAGATATTGTATAATAATAATTGATAAATAAAAAGATATTCAAAGGTATCGGTATCGGTATTATGCAGATTAGACCAGAATTTAATAATGTATTTCGATATGTGAAAATGAATTTTCCATATTTCGACAAAAAGAAAGCGAAATGAATAATGTAAATGAAAATTCTAAATCCTCAACCTTTTCGTTGCTGTAGTGTATGTATAATACTAGCAATATATGTATGCGTTCACATATGAATGAACATTTTTTTGAATGAAAATGAAAAAATTGTATTTTCTTCGTACCACTCATACTTACATATTTACTTATTTGTGTTTATCCAGAAAATTTAAATGGATTGAAAAGAGATCACATAAATTTTGTTTAATTTTCCAGATGAACGATCATAATTCTTGAATTAAATGATACTACAATTTGTACACAGTACAGTTGTGTGTAAAATCTATTGTTTTTGTCTATGCGGTATATAGCACATGAACCGATCTATTACACTATTAACTCTTAATTTACTGGGATCTGAGATTATATGAGATGTTCTACACCGGAAAGAAGGATGATGGTGGTCATTTAAGAGATTGAATAATGAATAGAAAATATAAAGTCTGTGTTGTTAAACGATGATTTTTTTCGTTATTTAATTGGCATGCATTATTGAATTTTGAATAATATTAAATAAACAATGGACTATTTTCGATTTCGTACGTACGCTTCCTGTTTTAGGCTTTTTTTTAAAGAAATACATATGCATCATAAAGTAAAGTCAACTTTCACTGTGTCAAAACATTAAAAACTGCTCGATCCGATTAAATTCGACACTTTTTCCATAACGTAAAGAACATAGAGAAATATCCAAAATAATAGAAGAATATATGTATTGTGTGGAAAATATAACAGTGTGAAAGTAAATGCCAACAAAGAATATAAAGCTATAGGTGCGGTGCAGCTTGCAGGTAAATTAAATTCATTATCTTAGATTTATTAAAAATTATTTTTTGCATTCAGAAATTGAGAAATTCATAAATTCAAATTTGTTTATTTCTTCACAGGCGAAAAAAAACTTGAGTGTACTAGAATTTCGAAAAATTTAGTTCGATCATTTTTAATAATCCGAAAAATATTTCCGGGATAAATTTCAAATTTCAATTAATTTTGGATACGTTATAAAAATTTGTATCTTTGTATTTGCATTTCAGTATTCATTACAAGCTTTCACCTCTTTTACAAATTTCAATTCACCACAGAAAACTTTATTGGAATGAAATTGTATATGTGTGTATTTAAATCGTTTCTGAGAAAAGAGTATCTTTCCACTCCACCCATACATTATATACATACATCAAAATTCCAAAAATAGGCAAAACTCTTAAAACAAAACTTCTGTAACTATTTTTTTCTTTATCTAACAAAAAAACTACCGTCGACCTACTCTCTCTACTTTACTATATTTCCATTCCAAAAATGCAAAATACAAAATAAAACACAAAGTACAGTCGTACGGTACTGGCGTACTGGTACTGGTATGGGTATCTGATCTGGTAAAGTGGTAAATGCTTAAGTAATAGCTGGTTGGTTTACTACACTACAATCTAGAAAATACAATACATACTGATCTGATACTGATTACTGATGCTGTGCGGATGCTGGCAGATCGATGGGTATATCAACGAAATTATCGATATATCGAAACAAACATATAATGAAATAGTTGATTAAATTTCTTCAAAATGGATATGGATCAGAGATGCATCTCTACTACAATTGTATTAGATCTACTACTTTCACCTATAAAAATATTTTTTTTTTAAATATACGTACTACTACTAACCAAATTTTACTACTTTTCTATTCATCAGCTTATTAACTAAATTTCTTATATCTTACATACTTCCATAATTATAATATAAAAAATGTGTCAAATAATAACAAAACAAGTTAAGGTTTTCAAAAAACTGTGATTGAATGATTTGCATCGTGTACGTGTAGTGCATAATACATTGGCTCCCAATTAATAATTTTGAAAAAAAAATCTACCCCATTTTTGGAAATCTACTACTCTTTTATGTGCAAATAAGTCATTCTTGCTAATCACAGGTGCGCCCCACGACAGCTAGTTGATTACGATTACAGAATTTTTAATTTGATTGTTGCTAATTTTGAACGAATTACATTTATTGAGAAAACTTGCAAATAGAAATGGTAGTAGATTTCAGTTTCCACGAAGTAGGTACTTTTTATTGTTAAATGGTAGCAGATCTACTACAATTGATTGTAATAGGGGTCACAGCACTGATTACTACGATTTCATACCAATTCCAGCGCACTGTGCAATGTGCATGTGGTGTGTGTAATGCTCTAGTGTTCTGCTTCTGCGCTTCTGCTACTTCTCTGCTAATTTTACTGTCTCTCACTCACTCTGTTCTGCTCTGGCTCTGTCAAGTCAATCTATTCCAAATCTATTCTATATTGAATTGATTTGATATTCTTTCTTTCTTAGTTGAGTTCGATACGTGAAATTGTAAAGTCGTAATAAAATTTATACAACTAAAGTGGCCGAGAAATATTTTTTTTATGACTACAAAAAATAATTAAATAAATAAATTTAAAACTGTGTATAAAAAAATAATTATTCGTGTTTCATTTTTTTATGATAAAAAAAATTTTTAGAAATTTTACAAAACTTTTGTATCCTTAGGAATTTATTAAAAATTGAAATTATTACTGGTTTCATTTAGCTGAATCAAATACCTACATTATGTGTAAATTAAACCAGGAAAATGTGAAATTTTTAAAATATCCAAGTGAAAACAGAACATGGTAGATTTATTTAAGAAATAATAAATTTTTCGACTTTTCAAAGTGCTGTTTTTTTGGTCTTCCAATTTTTTGTTTTGCGAAAAATGAAAAATATTCTGCACAACATTCCAGAGCTTTATGAAATTTGGCTGATTTTATGATAAAAGTATGAGTACAATAAGTTTATAGAAATAAATTGTGTTTTCTTTCTTCTTTTTGTAAAAAAAAATTTTCCTAATTTATTTGTCGCTTTTGGGAGCTGCTATCGTTGTAGCCGTAACCGTAACAGCCATGCTGTGATTTATTTTTCTCGGTGCATTTTTTTCAAAATCTCGATTTTTCTTTGTGGCAAATTATTATTGTAAGTAAACCGGTTCGTGTTCGTTCCTTTATTTTAGATTTCGTTTTTTTTAGACTCATGTAATGTATGAACTTGTACATATGTACATCTACATAACATACGTTCAATTGATTTAGTTAAAGCATGTTAAAGTAAGTTGAAAAGTTAAAACTAAGAAAAATTCAATCTCTATGTTCAGGGTTCAGGTGTGCAATAAATTCGATTCGTTTCGGCTAATAACAAATTTCATTTTATGGATTAAAGTAATAAAAAATATCAACTAATAACAAACTGGAATCTGGAACTGGACTAAACTTCTAAAAATGAGTGAATTTTATTTTTATCATAAATAAACTACTGCCCTGCTGCACCAGCAGGGACTGATTCTATCTGGATCTAGAGTAAAGTAAATGTAGTGAATGGCTAAAAGGATTTGTAGCACAGAATTTGCCTAAATTTTTTTTATAATTTTGGAAAATGTATAGTGGCAGTTTTTATTTGAATTAAATAAAAGTAATATGGACTGAAATTATATAAATTAATAACTCAGTTTTTTTAGTAGATAAGAATAAATACTTTGTTTTAAAGGAAATTATGGTTGTTTGTAATAGCAAAGAACACTTCTAAGCAATTGTGCGTATGTCAGAGAATTTAAAACTGAAAATTCCTTTGTATCCTTATTTTCACACCTTCATTTCATTGCATGTGATGTGACGTGGTACAGAGGTACAGATATGTACAGATATTAACTTTTTTTTATATTACATTTTGTATTTGGTGCTGAAAAACGTTCACTGACTTTATTCAGCATGGCAATTTAGCAAAAGACATTACACAGATGAAAGTCAGTACCATTAAATATTTTGATAACAGTTTATACATTATCAAGATAGCTGGGCACTGGACCACAAAAATGTACCAACCTAAAATAAAAATTATAAAGTGAATAGTATTCTTATAACAATATTTGTTTTGTGTTTTTCAAAATCAATCGAAAATTGAACAAAGAAAATTATAAAAAAAAAATTACTGTTTTTCTCGTGTCTGATATAAAGAAAATTGTAGAAAATATTGTATAGTACCTAATTGTATTCATGCCATAATTAGTAGTGCAAATTTAGAAATAATTTTATTCAACTGTTGTAAATCATTTATGTAGAATTTTGGAAATAACCTCATCATGTCGAGTTGAAGTAAATGCTACGTATAATAATATTTTTCTTTTTTTTTTATTGGAGTTTAAAAATTTGAGTTATTTTAAAACCGGTCAATTCATCATAATTGATATAGTGTTTTTATTTTTTGTATTAAATTTTTAAAATGTGTTTCAGTTTTCAATTCGAAGAATTTGAAATTCGAATCATAATTTAGTTTTGAAATTAAAATTATATACCTACCTACCTACAATATTTTTTATTCTCTTTTATTATTTTATGTTTTCAATTTTACAGTTAACTGAAAGAAATTAGTTGAAAAAATTTTCGAAGACGCATTGAACAATTTAATGAATTTATATAATTATAAGTGCTAAGTGAGAAAATTTTATGGTGTGAATATTTAATAAAAAATAATTTAATTTTTATTGAATTAAAGTGTTTAGTAAGCAAAAAAAAATATAAAATCAGAATATTGATAAACATTATACATATTCTTGGAATATAATAAAACGTTACACAATCACAGGATTTTGATTGTATTTTGGGGTAAATACCTACTACTTTATCGTATATAATATTTTTCTTGTGAGCAATAAATCGTATATTTTTTATTTGTGATCACTAAAATTGAACTATTCTTTTGTAAGAGTAAATTATTCCTCACAAGAAGTAGTATGTTTTACATGGTTTTTTTTTTTTCTAAATGATCCACATTAAATTAAAATTTGATACAATAATATAGGCATATGAGTTCTTTACTTTGCATTGTAATATTAGGTTATTCATTTATATAAACATGTTACATATAAAGTATATAAACTACATGAAAAAATAATATCAATCGATAATTCGAATGTCCTTTTTTCTAAATGGTAAAAAAATTTTCTCCACATAATAATAAACTATAAATGTATGTATGTATGTAATATAATTTCTCTAATTTAACTATCTGTATTTTGTACACTTTTCTCCTGTGGTATATTCCAATATTTTGAATATTCGCCTGCGTACTTGTCAAACAGAAACAATGTAAGGGAAAATTCTATAGGACAACCACATAGATAGAACTTAGTAAATATTGCAATGGACTGAGTTCTGAGTGCATACGAATACATTGTTTACGTGTAATATATTACATGTAAGTATATATGTAAATTAATTCGTTGAAATTCATATAGAGCCGGTAAAAATTTATCGGTTTGTGTATTTTATTGTTTTTTTTTTCTTTCTTTTTTTTTGTGTATTACTTTTGTTTTACTACTTTAGTTTTTTTGTTTATATTTAAAATTTTCATTTTTCGGCAAAAAATTTTCTCTTTCGTAATATTGTCAAAACAAATTGAGTATATATGTATTAAGTAGATATATAATATACATACATAACACACATGTTATATTTTGTCGACATTTTTGAACAGTTGAAATTTATATAGTATGCATCAAATAATCACGATCAAGAATATATCTGGAAACATTTCTAGTAACCATAATTTTACCATTGCCATAATAAAAAAATGAATAGGAAACACAATAAATTTCACGCACTTACATACACAAACATTCTAAAAAATAAATGGAAATATAAAACAATGGTGAAAAAAGTCAATTTCATACCAGTAGTGAAAATTGAAAAATTATCATATCTGTTAGTCGAATACATTTAAACAAAATATTTACACAGGTAGAAAAAAAAGTGCTGTTAATATGTTTAACCTCGTTGAGGTTCCTTATGGTATTCTTTAATCGTGAAAAGGTGTAACAGGTGGAGGTGCAAACAACTTATTTAATAAATTAGTGTAATTTGTTATAGTTTATTCAAAAATAATAACATAAATAAAAAACAAGAAAAGGACACGAGTATTTATGTATACGAGTAACAAAACTGATTATTCAATTTCGTATAATGTATCACAGCATTTATTGTGAAATATGACAATAATGTTAATAAATCATGAATAACAGAAACAGATTTAAAAACAAATGTCCGTTTATTTAAAAAAGCAAACAAAGAACAACTACCTATGAAATCAATTTTCGTGAATTTCTTAAATAATTTGCTTAGTTTTCTTTAAAAAAATTGAAAAATATGCGGATATTTCCACTTATCTTTGCTTACAAAACACAATCATAATGTACACAAATATTACTCAATTAATTAGTTGCATATATAGTATTTTTTACGTCATGTCGCAAGAATTTTTCACCACACATTTTCGCAAAAAAAATTGCCCTAGAGCCTAGACAATATAATGTATATTATATTATTTAGTACTCATTTTCGGTTTTAATTTTTTTTTTATCTTTTGATTTTTTATTATTATATCAATTAGTAATAATACACCTTGAATTTGTATTTTATCAGTCATTTCATGATATTATTTTTAATTTTACCTTCAACTTTTAATTGCGTTTATCTCGTATGTAATCTAATCACACACAATACACATACTTGTATCGTATGTGTGTGTATGTACTTAGTTCTTCAAATTATCACAATATACAAAGCATTAAACTAAAAAAATTTAATCATCTTCTTTTTGATGACTATTTCAATTTTGTTTAATTATTTTTCTGACGCTGACAAACTTCGAACAAATAAAAAAAATATTTGTGCTGAAAAAAAATGTTTTTCTGTTTTAAAATTTGTTGGATTTTATCATTTGAATTTTTTATAATAATAATTCGGAAATAAAATTAGGTATTGGAAGCAATTATGAAATGAGTTTGTTAAGTACTTGAATTAATGAACATAATGATAGTTTTAAATTAAATAATAAAATAACAGTTTGAGTTTATTTTATGATTACTAATTATATTTTAATAATCATAATTATTATGAAATAATATATCATACACATACAGTGAAACCTCTTTTAACGGACACCTCTCTTTAGCGGACACCTCTCACTAACGGACACAAATTGACATTTTGGCCGTCACCGTGTAGCATGTATGGGCGTTTCACCTCTTGTAGACGGACACCTCTGGTTAACGGACACGGACACTAAATTTACTTATTTTGAGTTAAAATATTCTCTTCAGCGGACACTTTTTACATATTATGTACTAGAAAATCAAAAGACAAACAAAACAAAAATTTCAAATAGAAAGATCGTTATCATGTTTTTATGTTCTAGATTTTTACCGTTGTCTAGAGAACTAAAAAAAAAGTCCGGCTGTATAAATTTTATTTGTAGATAATGCACGTGTGACTATGTAGTACATATTATATTTTTTTACTGGCGGCAAGTAACTGTATTTTGCATAGACGAATTCTAGTGTTTTAAGCAGTTTAACTAAAATATACCAAATACAACAGCTGTATTGCAGCCTCTTGACTTGACCAGGGCATCATTAAAAATTTCAAGACATTTTATCGACAGCTTGTTCTTAAACATATTATTACAAAAATTGATGAGGTCTCATCAGCAACGGAAATATCTAAGACTATTAGTGTTTTAGATGCAGTCATCTGGATGGATAAGGCTTGGCAACAAGTTTCAAAAGAAACTATAAGAAACTGTTTTCATAAATCAGGTTTTATTAAAAGTGATTATGCCACTTCAACTGATTTTGAGCCAGAAGACGATCTACCTTTGTCCACGTTATTTAATATTACATCTTTTATTATGTTATTTAATATTTTATCATGTGTTTGCATTGTTGATATAAAGGAAAAGGTGAAATAAAAGTGAACTTTTTTTTACTTGACTAATATAGACCACCTCTAATAAGCGGACACCTCTTGTAGACGGACAAAACTTTTGGTCCCGAGAGTGTCCGCTTTAGAGAGGTTTCACTGTATATGTATATACATTATTGATATCTTTACAAATTTCTTAAAATACTACAAAGCGATCGATTTAAATACACACGCACAAAGAGAATATTCATAAAATAAATCTGCATTTTTTAAAAGTAAAAGAAAAATGTACATTTTTTTTTGTTTTGATGAAATGAAAAGTAAAAAAATTTAGGTCAAGTGTGATAATTTTCTTTTAACTTTCGCGCTGTACTTTGGAATGTTTTGTATACTTAAATGCCTGAGAATTTTAGTTTTTTTTTTACTAATTTTTTTTTTTTTTTTCTTGGAGCGCATGATAATGTGAAAATTACTTTTTTATGAAAGATATGTATTAAAAAACAAAATAAAGCAAACTGGAATAATGATATTCAAAGTTAATATCAGTCAGGATAATAATTTTTGGTAACTAAAAATCTACTATGGGAATTTTAATATTAAAATTTTTAATAAGGGTATGTTATACAATATTTCATTGATTTAAGGATTAAGTTTCTAGAAAAATACTTTAAATCTAATTGAAAAATCTGGAAAAGTAAATAGGAAAAAACAAAATTAAGGATGAAATTAAGCTACGTGAAATTATCTAAGAAGTTGAGAAGGATATAGCAGTTAGTTTGAATCATAGACGCGTAAATAATGTACTTAGCATCAAAGCAAATAATTATTATAATACTATGTTTAGAAAAAATTAAAAAACAAGGAAATATTAACTCATATCTTCATCACTTTTTTTGTCTAAAAATAGAAATTAAAATCCATGATGCAGTAAAATGTTAAAAAAAAGTACAATAATTTGAATATTGATATTTTCAGTATTTGTTTTTAACGTCATCATCGTCACCAATATTTGAATTTTTGTGTACATCATCGTTTAATAATAAGCACATAACAAACTATACTAAGTATACAATAAATGATTCTGTATAAAATAAACGGCAGGTAAATATTAAATACAATAATATCATTGGAATGTATTTATGTGTGTGTGTCTCAGCCACTGAATGGCATAACTTCTGCGATTAAGCATAGCCTCAGATCTAAACTTACGTCAGTTTATCAGAATGCATTTTGTTTTTATGTTACCTGGGCCCTATTGCACCAACCACTTATCACTTATTACTTATCAACTTATCAAAAATAATGCAATACAAACTTATAGAATTTTTTGATAAGTTGATAAGTAATAAGTGATAAGTGGGTTGGTGCAATAGGGCCCTGGTGAAGCTGCATATAAATTAAAGAAAATCCCAGAAAATCCCATAAATTAGTCATAGAATTCATTTTGTTATTCTGATACAGTGTTTAGTGAATTGCTTTACTTGAGTTGATTGGTTTGAAAGTTGGTTTTGGTATTAGAGTCATCATCAGCATCAGCATTACTTTATTCGATGCGCACATAAAATCAAATCTTTCATTGTACTGTATGTACTACAAATGTATATATATTTGTGACGTTGTAACTTTGTTATGGTCAAAACTCAGCAGGTGATTACACTTAAATATGTAATCTTCAAAAAGTGTTCAACTTTTTCGTTCAGGTGCTTTTTATTATTCTTCTCATACTACATTTTCTCTAGTTCTGTGATTAAATTGTTTTAATTCTTCTGATTTTTTTCTCTTCTAAATTTAAAACTCAACCTCATTTGTGTTGTTTTTTAATGTTTTTTTTTTCATCATTAAATATGTAGTACTTTCATACATTTTAATTCATTCATTTCATACATTATGAACTCTATAGGAATTCGATGCAATTAGAGATCTTTTTTTTGTTTACCTCTGAATCTAATCTGTGTTACTAATTTTAGTTTTGTTTTGATTCATTTTCCTCTATTATAGATGATGAATTACCTTTCTCGATTTTCATTATGGGATGTCTTGAACTACAATATATACATGTACATACGAGGATATATGTATGCAATTATGCATGGATATTGTTATTGTGCTTCTATTATAATATTTTCAAATTCATTATATTAAATTCTTGCATATAACATATACAACTATCTACATGATTTTGTTGTCATTGTTTCTCTAAAGTATAGAATTCTGTTAAATCGTACTTTGACTTTAGTCTTAAACTTAAATATTATCATACTTTTTTTTATTTTTTTTCCATTATTCAATTTAGTCTCATCTCTAACATAATGCAAATGTTGATAAATGGATTCAAGAAAATTGAAAATTTTTTGATATTATTTGATGGCTGATGAGTGCTGATGATAATAAAGGTAATATTGTGGATGGAATTTAAATACTAGTCAGTCATTCCGATAGATTTAGGTTCAGATTCTTTCATAAGATAGTTTTAACTTCTTTTTAAACTTTGCCTTCTTTTTGTTTTTCCAAATTTGGCCTTTGAATCAATTTATTTCAAAATTTTATTTTGTTATTAAAAATTTTTTAAATATTTTTCTCCTTCTTCTTTTTCCACGACTCTACCACTTAACTGAAATTTGTAACCTTGTATCATGCATACATTAGGTATATGCCTTGTGTCATATAATATATTATATATATAAATACATTTAAGAGACAACACACACATTGAAATTTGAAAATAAGTACACATTCTGTGTAGAATACTCGTACTATAGTAGCGTATACATAGACAATGTTATAGTTAATGACCTCTACTGCTATAGAGTATGTAGAGAGGGGAAGAGCAAATATAAAATGTTGTCATTTGATTTTCCGTGTTTGTCATGTACAATATTCGCATTCTACTAGAGAGAAAATCAGTTTTTCTGAAGAAAGAAAATACTAGTATACATGATGTGTACAATAAAATACTGCTTGTACTAGCTTGTGGTATAAATTAAAATGTGGGAAAGTGTTATTTATTCATTCTTTTTATATAGATCTACTTTATGATATATCTACCTATGCCATAAATAGTAATTCTTTAAATCCTGTTGTAATTTGATGTACATTTTTTCTTTTCAAAATGAATTTTCATTAAAAATTTGAATTTTTTCAAAACATAAATTCCTTTAAAAATGATAAATCAAATTTCTACTTTCTAATGAATATAAACTTATATATATATATAACTAATATACTTTCGGTAGTTGAAAGTTTTCAAAAATAATGTACCTGATGAATTTACTCTAGATTTCCTTTTTTCTTGAACTTTTTAAATCGATTAAATTGTTTGTGTTTGAAAATTTGAAAGAAGCCAGTGTGTGTAGAATGCCTTCACAAAAAGAAGAGATTGGTATAAGTAAAGGTTTAAGGTATGTAACTTATTCTACTTTTTCTTCCATTATTTATTATGTTTTCATGTATAAATGAGTACTATTAAGATGCAATTTAATAAGACAGGTAATATAGATGTAGATTATTCCGAGAAAATAGTAACAGTAAGTAGAAGAATAAGACGAAAAAAAATAATTGAATCAAGTTACAGTCAAGGTAAAAAAATATAAAAATGTACCGTAGAAATTTGGACTGTAAATATATAAATACATATAATGTGTGTGAGATACATTACTGCTAGCAACAATAGTATAGCATTTACAATAATTTACATTGTGTAGTTTCTGTAAACTTAATCACATGAATAAAATTGAATATAATACATCTACCATCAATATACCATAATATCGCATAAAATTCAAGTTTCAAGTCAAGTAATTATTTCAAATCTCACGACACGACTTAAACTCTTAAAATCTATCCTCATCATAAGCAATTTGTGCCATTAATACAAACACTTTTATTTTCGAAATTTGTTCACATGAAATTTCATATTAATTTTTTATTTTTTTATTTATTTTTCATTCTAAAATATAAAACATGATGACCGTATCAAATATGAAACAAATAACGTACTGCTTCTACAATAGCAAGTATGTATGTAGTATGTACTATGTACAATATAGACAAACACTCTATAATAAACTATGTTTTCGTGTAACTCCATAATATAATATAAAATAAGTATGTACTTATATACACTTGATTTTAGATAACTTTTCAACAATATTGGTTAATTTCCTTTTCACGACAATAAGAAGAAAAATCGAAAAGTTGCAGAGCAAATAGTAAAGTATAAGAAGGGAATTAAGTAAACAAAATATATTTTTTCCACTTTGGAAATTTTTATTTTTGCTTTTGCTAAAGTATGTACATATATATACGATTCTGATTATATTCCTACATACATAGTACCACAGTTCATATTAATTTGTAGTGATTATCAACGCTCTTAGTATAGTTAAATTGTTGTCTATTAAACATACACGTCTTTACACGTACAAAAGTATATACATTCGTTATTATCTAATTATACATGTTTTTTTTAAGATTATATTAAACTCATGTACATATATATGATAATATATGATATAATGTATAGTTGTATAGTTTATGTTTGGAATATGGGAAAAATTTATTTAATTTTATATTTCATCTAGTCAGATATTATTTATTGTTTTAAAATTGGATGTAATAATTTTTTGATTTCTCACCTATTCAATAATTGGCATGGTAGCAAACATAAAATATTGAATTGATTTAGTCTTTTTATTTAAAGATATGAAAATTTTGTTATACTCGTAAGAAATCGATAAAAATCATTGCCAAAAATTGAATAAGAAATTTATGTGAAGATGAATACAAAAAATTTCATGATATCCTAATGATATACGAGTATATATGTATGTGAACGTTTTATCTGTCAGTAGTTATTCTCTAATGTTATTAATTTCTAGTATGCAGTCTAGTCTAGTTGCTAAGCCAACAAAAATTCAAGAATAAAATAAAAGCACCAAAATCAACAAAAATCGAACGGCCAAAAGTGATATAAAGCAAACAAAAAAATAATAATAATTTTAAAAACAAAATAAAACAAAAAAGTTTTATTGAAACCAACTAAACAAGTTTCATAAAAAGATGAAAGTTTTCTTTCATGTACATATTACGCAGAAAAATTTAACTAAAATATTTTGTATTTTGTATGTGTATACATATATACACACATACATGAATCTGAATATGAATGTTTGTTTTAATTAATATCTGTGAAAATACTATTTTGATTATTTTTGATTAGCTGATGACTACACATTACTACATAAATACATATATTCATTTTTGAATACTCTGTGGAATTATGATAATTAAAAAAAAATGTTCGAATAAAATTGAAAGAGAAAAAATTTGAAAAACAATAAAAAGGGAAGAAAGTCATACATGTAGGTATAATGTGAATTTTTGAATTGAATTAATTAACATTTGAAATTTTCGCAGAGTTAACTAGAAATCATATACGCATAGATATATGTAAATATATAGTACAGACACATATGAATTGTGTGAAGATATTTTTAAAAATTTATGAAAAATTTCAGTTTTTTGATTATCTCTTCCGAATGAAAAAATAAAAACTTGATTGCCTGAAATTTTTGAAATTTGTAATGTGAAATTTTCTAAGTTAAAGAATATATACAACTTTAAAAAAAGTTTGTGAAACAAACTGATAAAATTTTATGAATAAATGAATTAATATATGAAAATCAGAAGTTGTAAATTGAAACTTTTGAATTGTATTACAGCATCAATTTTAATTAATTATTATATCATTATTTTTATTTTACAAAAATTTTAATATTTTAAAGAAAATTTTTATCTATCATCGGCAATTTTCATTGCATATATTGCGAGAGAAAATCAACTTTTTTGACGAAGGAAAATACAAGTACACTTAATGTCTAGAATAGAAGAATTAGATTACTAGTCGTATCAGGAAACCGGATACTATAGGTACTGTTATGGTGTAATCATGAAAAAGGATCCAAAATAATAAATCTGGTAGTCAAATTTGTAAACTACATGAATTTGGAAGGAAATTGAAAGAATTATGTATGCAAAACATGTAGGAATTTTTTGAATCAGAAAATCAATTTGATTGGAGTTTTTATTATTATTTTTAATAAAAATTTAATTATTTGGAAAAATTAATAGCTACATACATACCTGATATTCTATTTCAGTCATTTGTTAATATTTTCTTATTACTTTCTATTCTCTATCTATTTATTTGTAAGTTTTAGTAAAATTTCCTTTTGTTCCAAAAAAATGTCCATGCTTTCAATATAAGATAAAATAAGGGATAGTCAATCTAACTATGTCTAATTCAAATTAGGTATGTGTATGTAATGTGTACGTATACACAAAATATTTTAAATAAAATACAATAATGAATACACGTTAAATTTTAAAGCCTTATGGTACTATATGTGCTATTGAATTTCAATCTAAACAAATTGAATAGAGAAATTTCATAAAAAAGACGATTAACTGAATTGCATTTTTTCTGATTGTTGTTTTTTGTAATTTTTTTTATGCATTGCAAATGAGTGCAAACAGAATTAAAAAAGTTCCACACATCTACAGAAAATAAAAGGGTTTAGAGAAACAAAAGAAACGACAAAAAAAATAATTGAGAAGTAATGGTGAATATTAAAAGAAAGAAAGCAATAGAGCTGTGTACATACACATTATAACATTCTTATAATATTATAAGAAAAAAACAATGAGAACCTTATACATAATATGATTCAAGGATTTTTTTTTTTTGTTTTTTTTTTTTTTATTTTTTTTTCAAATATACATATATACATAAATGTATATAGTATATATTAAGTGCACGGGGATACTCAGTCCATGGCACCGCCGATCAGTAATTTTATGTCAGATATACATATTATCCAGTTTTATCATCAGTAATCAGTTACTGGTGTACATTGCTGATGGGAAAAATTATTGATCGACTTGGGCAAGAGTAGTGCGCTGGCTGGGGTTCGAACCGTGATCTCAAAGATCGCAAGACCGACACACAACCATCGAGCTATTCAAGCCCCGATTCAAGGATAATACATAATACATAATATCGTGAATACCTATATATATATATATAACCAAAATATATTCATATGTACGCATCCTTATGCATACCCGAATTCACATATGATATGTGCATATGTATGAATACGTAGAGTGAGGAAATTCAACATTTTCTCATATTTTCCTGTCTTCATGTTCGTATAAGTAACAATATATGTACATATGTACATTATATACATACATATGCATGTATGTACATTCTTCTCTCTTTTCTTTTTTTTTTAATTCAATTCATTTGAACAGTCTTTTGTTCTAAAGCGTCATTGTACATGTCGCTTTGTTTCATTGATTTCAAGCAGAACATCTTAAATTTCTTTCTTATTCGACTTAAGATTACTTTAAAGAACAAGAATACTGAGTAAAGCCAAATTTCGGAAATTTTCAATATCCATTTTTCCATAGTTTTAGATGGATAGACAGTTTAGACAAGTAATGAACGGTAATTACAATTTGATTTCAATACAAATTTGATCAGAGCCAGATATATCTAACAATTCTAATTGTTTTTCTGTTTTTGTTCACCATTTAATGGTTTTTAATGTGATTTTAAT
The DNA here is from genome assembly GCA_951394055.1 of Villa cingulata. Classification (NCBI taxonomy): domain Eukaryota; kingdom Metazoa; phylum Arthropoda; class Insecta; order Diptera; family Bombyliidae; genus Villa; species Villa cingulata. The sequence continues at coordinate 161,881 of OX596019.1, read as the reverse complement.
TTAAATGTAATCAAAAATAAAATTTAAAAAAGTTAGAACATATTCATACATAACTCTAAACCAATTAAATTATCTGTATGTATGACGGGAAAAAATTCACAATTCACTCCGATACATGATAATGTATACGTATGTTTACATATTCAATTTTTTTTGTACTCTGCTTCATTGTTGTACACGTTTTGGTTTTGGTTTTTTTTTTATTCCAGAAATTCTAATTACCATATACATACAGGCCATATAGTGTATAATAATTATATACTCTACTAACTACATTATATAGATGGATGAATGTACATTTTTCTGATAATTAATAATTTATTAATTTTGTGTTTAGTTTAATGTCCATTTTAATGTAGTCATTTTGAAAATTGAAATCTGCATACGTATTTTCAGAAACGACGAATAGCCAAATGTTTATGAATGAATGGATGGATGATGATAATTTTATACTAGTACGTTTACGTACGAGTATACATGTACACACATGACGCATTGTAAGATTAAACACAGGGAGAATTAATAAAAATGATAATCATCTGATATTACCATAAATTATGTAAATTTTTTATGAAAATTGTTTTTAAATTGCATTAAACGTAATAGATACACGAGTACGTACACATGTACAATGTATGAATGTGCGTAAGTATATAAATAAAATATAAAATGTATCTATGCAATTACCTACACAGATTATTATATATACGAATATTTGAAAACGTTCATAGATGAATAACATTATCATCATCACTATTACATGCATTCTGTAGCTATAAATCTATACACACATACGTATATTGTATATATCAGTATTTTCATTTCTTTATTTTTTTGTTTTTGTTATTTTGTATTTCATTTTTATGTGAACAAATTATGATTTCCATAATTATTTAAACGGATTGTATTCACTGAATGGATGAATTTGATGTATATACGTGTGTATGTCTACTTAGATAATATCGCAATTTTAAATGAAATAGGAGGAAATAAAATTTATCATTAGTTACTATTTTTTTTTTTTTTGAATAGTTTATAAGAGTTATATTGAGCTTTATGAAATTGTTGGATATAAAATTATAAAATGTACATACTTTATGTTTGTATGTAAGACTGTGTTTCTATATAGAATCTATTGAAAATGACTGATTTATATTTGAATGTCGGTTATCACTAAGTACTAATTATTTTTAGTTGCTATTATTCGTATACGAATGTGTGTGTGAATGAGTGTGTCTGCATGTGTAGATTTTTAAATGTAGGATTAATGTTTGGTCAATAACTACAATCTATAATACATACGAATATATCGAATATATCATTGACTATTTACTTTTCAGTATACATATAATATCAATTATCGAACTTTGCGATTGGAATATTGAAAGTTTGGAAGATCCGTCGTTTTAATAAAGATATCAATTATCGAAAAATTTTTTCATAGATTTCATAATTTCGAAACCTTTATATCAGAAGATATCAGCGCGCTACACTTGCCCAAGTCGATCATTAATTTTCCATCAGCAATGTACACCAGTAACTGATTACTGATGATAAACTGGATGATATATCTGACAGAAATTAGTGATCGGCGGTGCCATAATGGACTGAGTATCCGTGTGCACTTAAAAATATACTATATACATTGTATGAGTATATGTATATAATAATAATAATAATAAAAAATCTGAAGATATTCAATAATCTAACACTTTTTACCTTTTTATGTGGATTTATATCTAAATTTCAAATTCATTGTTATGAGACAGATGTATATAAAAACAAGATATATTTATATGTATTGCAGCTGGTGCATTACAATATTGCTACTGAGGTTCGATAATAAATAAATGGTGATTTCATATAACCAAACCACCTATCTACATACATTGTCAATAGTAATCTTAATGTATGTATGCGATAAAGCTACATTCACGATGATTAATGTAATATATTTGGAAAATTATTATTTCTATCTGCAATTATTGCCATTTCATATTTTAATGATAATAAAAGATATAATGATAATAAAATAAAAATAAATTATTAATTTTTACGAAATTTTTACTTTTTTTTCATAGTTTCTTAAAACGCGGTTTATTTTTATATATCAAATGTACATTACATATGCACATTTTCAGTAACTTATAATGAATTTTGAGAAGATTGATAAAGATTACTTTGTGTTTGTACGACTTGTAGGCTGATTAAATAATCCAAAGGACATTTTCGAAATAAAAAATTTTTTATATAAATTTGAATTTAATTAACAAATATAAAATATTTTACGCAGAAATGTATACGTGAATCTTATTCACGAATGCTAGAATCTTTTCAACGTCGAAAACCTATGAATTTTTTTAAAAATTTCATTTTAACGTTATGATAATTGTTCGTCATACTATTTTGATAATACTCTGTTCAATTATCACATATGTACATAGTTACATAATTTAATCTACATGTACTTTAGAATGAATTTTTTAATCAAGATTTGTTTTTAATAATAATTTATTGATTATTAATTTCGAAATGATTAGTTGTAATTGTTATAAATATTACAGCATTCCTTGACAATATATGTATATACATACTTACATACTTACATACATTCTCATAATACATATACATACTTAGGTCTCTGTATCCATTTTATGTTCATTTTATTATCATATTCTTGTATAGTTTGGATTTGGAATGGGAGTGTCGTGATTTTTTGTGGTCTTATTTGCTATCTGAACTTGTTACTAACGAAATTTACACAGGTGACTGTTTTCGTAGACGTACAAATGCAATTCTTTTTATTTTTAGTTTTCACTGTTTGTGTAATTGAATACAATGCCAGAAAGACAATATAGAAAAAATAAATGTTTTTAGAGAATGGACATTCTGTAATAAAACTTTGTATAGTGTTTGTTCTATATGAGAGTCGAATTTTTATTATTTGTTATTGCAAAAATTAGTAAATTTGTCTGAAATTATACGTGTACAGAAATACATACATAGGTATGCATACATATAACTGACGACAACTAATCAAGTCATTCGGCGACTGTACACCTATATTCAGTAGGTAGACCGGATCCAATTTTAGTTTCAGTAGTCAGTCTCAGTTTCAGTTACACCAATTTGACATTCGCTTGTTTGATAATTGGGAATATTGGGATCACATTTCAAACGAAATATATTTACAGACATATGTATGTATGTGATTATAATTATTTACTTATGTCACTATCAAAAATTGTCTATAACATCCACAATCAGAGATGCAAAAGTAAGTTCACACTATGTATACCTACGACATTCTGTTTGTATTTGTATAAGAAGCATTCTCATAATAATGGGAACAGTCAATAATGATAATTTCCTAATAATTTGGAGAATGCAAGACTTACAAAATTATGAGAATGGATAATATTTCTAATTTACTCGCATTCAGTCAAGCATTTTGGTGTATACGTTAATACATCTGTATATCTAAGTGTATGTTTGCGAAGATTGGAATTCAAAAACAGAAAAAAAAATTTTGGAAAAATTGGAACACAAAAAACCTGATTGATATGTACAATATACAGGTGAAATATGTACATATACATAAATATTTAAATACATAATCTGGCACTTATGTATGTAAAATTATGATAATAGGGTGTTAACTAAGTTTAAGTTTTTTGTATTTAACTTTTGGTTGATTTATTTTTAAACTGCTGTCTGTTTGAATAAATTTTTAAATTTGATTAATAATTTAGACGAAATGGTTTGACTCGGAATTTGGATATGATTGAATATAAAATAAATAAAATAAATATATAAAATATTAAATTTATTATGAATGAAATAGTCAAATGAGCTTTTGCAAAGTTAGTTATACTTTTATAAAAAGAAAATCTACTTAAGAATCAGTATACGTATATAGACGTGTACGATTGGATTATCCAACTATGAAGTTTTTGAATCAGTTTATTATTTGTTTACAATTTTACTACACGCTATATCACTACCGTAATAATACAATAAAACATACAATATATGTTTATCTTTTCCGATTTCGTTTTTTATTTTTTTTTGTCTATTTTCAATATAATTTTTCATCAGAAATCGATATATTATATGAACATGATAGCTATTACTGTGACTTAATATATGCAGTAATTCAAATGAATCCCCACTGACTGTTTATCCATCTATCTACTACTTCACCTTTTATACACATTACCAATATGTACATACATGCATACTCTATAATGTATATGTATGGCTATAGTATCACGCATCTACTGTCTAATACCTATAGCTATAGCTTACCTGATTGGAACTTTGTATCAATAATATTATTAGACCGTCATATCGGATTATATGCATGTATGATATATGTATGATTATCTACTTATTGATGTATGTGAACAGAACATATATACTTTTTCATATGTGCACATTATATGATAATACAATACCATAATACTCATTTACACATGAAATATCATTCAATATTAGGCAAAAATGTATTCGAATTTCATATACATACATATATATATACAACATATATATAAAAGATTCATGTGGAAATAAATAAAAAAAAAGAAATTGAAAAAATAAAGCAATTTTTATAAATTGCTGATAGTGTAAATATATATGTACATATGTACATGTAGATTACGTGTGCACAGCCAGCACAGCCAGCACAGCGCACATAATGTACATAAATGGAAATACATTATATTGAATTTTTATATATTTACGAATATAATATGTATAAATGTATGTGTTATAAAAATACACATGGACATAACCTACATGTTTATACATTATGTGTGATATATATGTAATACAATTTCATATCGATGAAACAAGTTTTTATGAAATTATATTTTCGATGATGATGATGATGAAAATTTATACCTAATACAAAAAAAAAATGTTTAAACAATTAATGACAAAGTATCGCGACTGCTTCTATGTATAATACACACACAAGAGTACCCAATGTATGTAAATATTATATACATATATGTTTTGATACTACAAACATACTCGTATAATATATACATATACATATATATCTGATATGCTCATATATATGCATTTATGTATATTATATTATGTTCATATTTCGTATGTACTACACCTATTCGAATATGAAATGAAACGGAAAAAAATAATTTCGATTAATTTTTTCTTTCCAATTGTTTTGTTTTGTAAAAGAGGAATGTAAATGCAATTTACATTTTAATTAAATCTTTTTATTTATTCTTATATTCATGTTAATAATCTTTTTCTTTTTGTTTAACTTTATTTTTGCCCTGTTTTATCTTTCATTCAGTATCAGCATTCGTATTTGTTGATTTGTTTTTAAATCTTTGTTGGTTTCATTTCTCTTGACCTTTTTTCATTAAAAAAAAATCTTAAAAATAGAGCTTTTTTGATATTGCATACGATTATATAATGAATGATATTCATATTGCACATATGTACATTGTAGATTGTAGTGCAATATCTTATATATGCCATGAAGATATCAGAAAAGAAAAATATAAATAATAAGAAGAAAATGAAGAGAATTATATAATTGCAAAATGATAGTATATATGATAGTATAATAGTATAATGTACACATGTATACAGGCATATGGTGTTATGGTATCATATAATTTTACATTGATTATATTTAATGCTGCACTATATCAAATCTGAAATTCTCTTTGACATAACACTGTTCTCCAGAAATAACAAAATAAAAAAAAAATTTAATTACATTTTTATTTTAAATGTTCTTATTTTCATTTTTAGTAGTTTCAAAATAATATAATACCGATACCGACCGATAGAATGGATCAAATAACTGTGCATGTACATTATGTGTACAGTTTCTATTCTTTTTGTTTACAATTTAATGATGTATGTATAAGTTCAAGGTTTTCACATTTTTCTATAAATATATTTTTGTATGTACATATCTAGATCTACATAGGTATTTATAAAAAGTGTTTTTATTCACTGTACCTAATCATTTGTGTATACATATATAACATTTACCATGTACGTAATGGTATGACCTGTTATATGATATAATTTCTTTTTGTGCTTTCTATTTAATAACCATAATAAAAGAAAAGAATTTAATAATATTTCGTTTGAATGGTAATTAGGTTGATGAAGAAAACTGGAGAAATTTAAAAATTCCCTAAGAAAAAAATTACAGAAAAATAGTACAATTAAAATAATAAAATAATAAAACGATGAAAAAAAAACACTCGGTCGTATGTGTCATGTATATCGCGTATGTATGTATTTGAATAGTTCATTAAATGTTCTGATCGGATGTTATGTAAAATTTTTAAGACAAATGACATAACGACTGCATTATACTATACTAATTTATAATTGAAATTTTTCTTTATATCTACATATATTGGTATTCGATATTAATTACCTATATACTTATGCTATTCGATTTTATATCAGTTCTGTATATGCAGATATTCATTTTATTTACATAAGTGTAGATTTTGTGAGAATTAACAAAAACAAAACAAGAAATTCATTTATAAAATTAAAAAAAATATTCAGATATCTACATACATACAAGGCAAATACATATTTAGACAGTAAGAAAAAGAAAATAAACTAAAAAAAATTAATTAGAATCCATAAATCATATAGAGGCAAGCATTCAGGAAATTTTTCTTGTTCCATACAAATTGAATTTTTATACATATATTGAAAAACGAATTTACACAATGTGAAATGATAAATTTTGAATAAATCTAAAATTGGTTTTAAGAAATCATTTTATCGTTCTATTCTGTATGCTTGTATAATGACCATGAAGATTTGTGCATAATGTCTTTAAATATTACATATTAACATTTTTAGAATTTTTTAATTATGCCAATGATAATTATAACAATTTTGGAATAAACCCATAAATCTTAAATTGAGAGCACAAATAAATGTTACAAAAAATGTCATGGTGAATTATTGAACATACCGACAGTCTGAAATGATCAAGAGATAAAAAGGCAAAAAAGAATTCAAATTAAACTTTCAGGTATTTTACATACGATGTACAATATGGTGGCAGGCTAACCTTCCTTCCCCCTATAATAAAAATAAAAAAAACATACAATGTACCTACTATGAAATTTAGGAGCGAAAATTGTAATTGATTATGAAGAAACTATCATCGTCCTGTATTTGTTTTTGCTAAGGTTGATTCATATACATATGATATCATAGCATATTGCAGTACCTACATTCTTGTTAAATATTAATCTCAATAAAAATTTGGTTCAATGTATAGGATCTCAGGACCTATTTAATGTATAGTAATTGATGAGTGAGTTTAATATAAAATTTTATTATGTATGTATATATGTATATAATTATAATAAATTTATATGAATTTAAGTTTTAGCCAAGAATTGGAGATGTATAAAATTTATATTCCTAAAATTACTGCGTGCTTTAATATTTACGAATTTTTAGTTTTTACTTTTTAAAACCATCCTCTATATTATTCTTCTGAAATTATCGAGCATTAAATTTCGTTAACATATTTCAAGAATCAAATTCAATTTGACAAAGAGACTATCCTGAATTCTGATCTACCCAATGTTACAAATATATGCTGGCATGTAATCTAATTGCATTCATATTGCATATTGCATATTGCATTTAATTTTTAATTTTATTAACATTTCCGCAGACATGTAATCCCAGTTAATTACATTCGTGCTTATATAAGACTCCCACATATTTTAGCTGCCGTAGCTAAGATCAATTGTTTCTATCTGTCTCTATAGGGAAATACAATACACCCCTTTCCCTTTCTCTCACACATATTTTAGTTTTTATCTTCAAGTAGTTTTGCTATGCAATAGGAAATTTTTTTCTTTTATTCATAATTTAGTCAAGATAGAATTTAGAAATTAAAAACATAAAAAATGAAGAAAATTTTCTATTCTCTGGTCTTTACTATGATACGCTTTTGTAGTCATGTACTTTTCGAATTTTCTTTTACGATTTCTTCACAAGTTAACAAATTCTGTAAAAGTATTACACAACATTCAATTATAAATTCATAAACTTTTTAGTATGCCTATATTCTATATATATGTAGATAGTAAACATTTCGCTCTGTTATCCATTCAAATTAACTGCCTAATTAAGATATATATCATCGAAAGATTTTCTTTTAATATTAATGCGGAAGTGTTTAATGAAAACGATTCATAATTTTTTTATATAATATTTCCAGTGTGCAAGTCATTCACCTAATCTTGAGCATCATGTATACATTTTTACATATACATACATACATAATTTCATGTGGTATGTGATGTGGAAGCTTAGATTTTGTTTCGTATTTTTTTTTATTTTTCTTTATTGATATTCATAAGAAGTATCAATTCAAACACTCACACGTTTTTTTTAACATGTACTAAGATTATTGTAAAACGCATGCATATCAACATTCATACATAACATATGTACATAATGTTTATTTTTTATCAGAAGATATTTAAAAGAGAAGACGCATTCAAGATTATAAATGTAATCCTAAACAGATATTTATGTATTTGTGTGCTCATAGAAAGTCAGATTTTCGCTAAGAATTACATAATAAATTTAAAAATTTCAAAATTTCCTGTAAAGGGAGGAATATACACATAATAAATTTATTTGCAATTAATTACTTTTTTCCATGTACAAATATATACAAATTTATTTAATTCTCTTCATGGCTGTTTGTGTGGATATTTGCGGATACCATATAAATGATAAAAAATTAAATGAAAAATCGTTGGACAGTAAAAGCGTAGATTGTATTGAAATGCAAAGAAATTCATTGTCATGCCACGAACTAGTAGAGTAAAACGTGGTAAAATTATACTATAGTCTATAGAATACCTGAGAATTCTACTACGTATGTACATATATTCGTAATACGCTTACGTGTATTTTTGGATTTGCACATATATCGTACTTATCCTAGATGCAATTTTTTTTTTCTGTGTGAATAAATGCACTTGAGCTTGATCTACATAAATCTGATCATCATCAGATCAAAATTCATTGAGGTCTTCAGGCACACATACACTTACGTATAAATACGTACATTTTGAATGCAAGTATGTATTTAAATAAGTAGGTAATATCATCCAACATACTTGTATGTAATATAATACTCGACTTTACAGAGTTTTTTGCATTGTAATGAAAATTCAATGAAAGATAATTCTTTTTTCTTTTTTTTACGTTATTTTTTCATTCTCCAGTTTTTTTTTCTTTAAATTTTTGTCACGGTATCATGACCGTGTAAAATGTACTCGTATGTGTGCATGCATGTTAAATTTGTATAATTTCGTGCGCATATAATTTGACGCACAGTATAGATAGTACAACTTTTTCAGCCATCTTTTTGTATTAAAAATTTATTATTATAGTGTGATTGGTGTCTTCTATATGTACATAATTGTTGTGATTGATTTTGTGACACAGAAAACTACATGTAGTACATCTACATCTTCATTTCTAAATAGAAAGAATTTCTCGATGAACTTGTAAAATATATAAAATATATATATGTATTGTAAATAAAATATCAAGTATGAGATTATTGAAATTTAATTAAAATAAGGAAAGCAAAATTTTATTCTGTATCTACAAAGTACTGCAAGTATGTATAGGTACTTTCTAATGTATTAGATGGATATATTAATATATACATATGTAGATAAATATATAGTTAAATTTAGTTACACTAGTGATACCAAATGTTTGCATTTGTTCAGTTAAATTTTAATTATTTTTGAGTCACATGTTTAATTAGAGAGGCTAAGAAGTTCACAATAAAGATAAATGAGAAACCGAATTCAATTTCAATATTTTATCACGACATTCGATTTCACGGAAGTTTTGAAATGTTTTTTTTTATTTCAATTTTTTTGTACATTTTGTATATAAATATTTTTTGTCATCATATCAATGTGTTGTTATAAACTTTTTCAGGGTAAACGTAGAATGTCGACTATAAAAAACAGAAAGCGATGATTGAATTTTTTTCAAACGTACTGCAGATTTTATGTTACAAGACCGCTTCTTAATATTTTAATTTTTTTTTAATTGAGCTACTATTTTGACTGTCCTAATTTGTTTGGCTCAATAGTCGACCATATCAGGATTATATCCTTCTTCTTTTGTTTGTCCTTTACGATTCCACTTCAGTTTATTTGACCCTAATCACTTAAAAATGAAGAAGATTCTGAAAATTCGCAAGAATGATGACTACCTTTGAATATTTTCGAGTAGTTGATTAAGTTTAGTAAAAATTCATTTAATTGCAATTTATAAATGCGTGTAACCGGAATTATATTTTTTTCTACATTTCTTTTTCTTATCTATTTTTATAAATTAGTTTCAATAATTAAATGATAATATAATGCAATTAAAATTGGTATCTGTGCATATAGACTGTCATTTAGGTACACATGCCATCCATTAGAATGCGTATGGTGAACGATAGACAGACACAGAAATGAAGTAAACCGATAAACTAGTTTTGGTACAAAAACTATGTACACTTATGTATATAATTCGTTCACGCACCGTACTTTTAACATGACATATCTAATTCCTAATTCGCATTTATTATAATTCCCCATGCGAATCAAATTCGAATAATACGAATGCGATGCGAATTGTAAGGAGTTATGGTTAGTTATTCAAGATATATAAAGTTCTATTTAATCCATACATATTTGTAAAGATTTGACAAAAGGAAAACAAAAAATTGTGATTTTGTCGTTGCCATTAATTGACTGCCTTGATAATTAAATTAATTAAAGTGTACTTTAGTTTATTAGTCGCCATTTACACAATCAAAATAGAAAAGAAAATGAAAGAAAATCGCAAAAGAAATTAAAAATGCTAACAAATGTTCCAAGAGATTCATGGTAGAATTGACGGACGAATATTTATGAACGTAGCTATGACATATTTTCTGCTTTGAAAATTTATTTTTCAAAATTAAATTTTAACTATATAATAATGTCATTGCATATATATGTATGTGCATCAAAAGTTGATATTATTTTTAAATGCATTTTCATGGTAACACGAAATCACGTGGGAATTTCAATTACAATTTTTTTTCTATTTAATTTTTTTTTCCATGGAATTTTAGTCATTTCGATATAAAAACATAAATATGTGTTTATACCAAGTGACTAATGCGGTTCAATTTCGAAATCAACTCCAAAACCTCTGTTTAAAAAAAAAATAATAAATAAATAAATTTAACGTTTTTCTTATCACTTTTGAATATGGACTTATTATTTTTCTTTTATTTTCTAAATAGTGATGAGAATTTATTCATTTCATGTACAACATTTTTATAAAAAAAAAGAAACAAATAAACTAGAGATATCGCATTTGGTGCAGTTGTAAATTATAGAGAAATTTCGCAAAAAAAGACTTTCCAGTGTTGCATTAGATATTACATCTAGATGTTGGTATCCTTCTTGAAAATTGTAGAGTGCAATGAGATCAAATGAAGCGATACGGAAAATGTTTTTTTTCCTATAATTTATTTACTATGGTACTGTGTACCTATCGAACCTAGACTTATCTATTTTATTATACACTGGGTATTAGGTATACAATCTTCGTACATATATCCTACAGATATACGCCATAAACAGATGAATATAAATTAACTTTTTAAGTATACTGAAGAACAGCAGTATACTTATAGAGGTGGCTATAATTTCTGAACCATAGTAGCATATAGTAGATAGTAGGTAACCAGCTGTAAAAATCACCTGAATTAACACAGCACAACATATTATTAATTGACGTTGGAATGTCGGAAAAGGATTGAGTTATTTATGAACTTTTTCTTATAGTTATTTGATGGTGTACACTGTACATGCATCTATTTCTCTATGACATCCTCATATATTCATATTACTTATACAGTATAGGAAAAAAACATTCGTATATCTATTTGATGAAAAAATGATGTACGACTGTATTGTTCATAAGCGTTAAAGATGTACAATTGCATATGTAGCTATTATCTAAAGCTATTGCACGGAATTTCTGGATGAATTCATCATTATATTATTCATCTACGTATATACATATGTACCTACCTTATAGTTCTATTATCTATCTATAAGCTATAAGTATGAATACACATAATTATAATATTGAATGTACATGAATACATATTTTTACATGCAAAAATTTTGAGTTAAATAGCTATAAATAGATATGTACGTACATATATGTAGATACGAGCACATAGTTATTTTTTTTTATCATCATTTTCTTGTTCTTTGTTCTTCTTTTTTAAAATTATAATGAAATCTTATTATGAGCTATGAGAAATTGATGTTAAATTGCATTTTTTTTTATTATTCATGTTAGATGATAAAATTTACCTGGTTAAAGGTGCAATAGATATGAAAATGAGTTATGTTTTCCTTTTTATATAAATTGTTTAATATTTTTTACCACTTTTTTTCATAATTCTAAAAGAAGTTGAAATTAATTTAATTCACTTAGTTTACTTGAGTTTATTATCTGTTATAGGTTATATGAATATGCATGTAAAATGAGAAAATTTTCAAAAACAAGAAGAAAAGAAATGTAAAAAAATGAATTAAAATATAAATAGTTGAATGACGGTAGTATCTACACAATGAATGAACATATTTCAATAAATATTCAAACACAGTGTTTGAAGTGGTGAGAAAGTAAGTCCGAGAAATTTTTTTCTTTTAGAAGATAGTTTTACATGGTTTTACTAAATATAACTATAACTCTAGAAAAGAAAGTTAAATGTTAAACTATCATCTATCATGGAATAAAATTTTTAATGTGAAACTGAAGGAATTTCCATAAAAAAAGCTTTTATTTCTGTATGACTCTCAATTTCCTTTGCAATTTTTCTTATAAATACAGGTAATACAGAACACGCTTAAAATGAAATTATTCTCAAAACTTTAAGTTCTGGAACTTGAAGTTAACAATATTTTACATTGTGATAACATAAAGTGAGAAAAAAGTGAAGCTATGTATATATACTAAGAAGATATCGTGTAATACGATGGGCGCATGTATAGGTACTCAACTAAACTATGTTACAATTGTCTTTTTTTTTAATATGTCAAACATTTTCTAAGCAAACAAATGTTCGTAAAATAGTTCCAAAAGTTCCAAAAATGTTCTTAAGATCCGAAACATTATGTATGTTCTAGAACTTTATCTTTTGGCAAAATTTTTTATGGAAAATTTTATATTTGTATTTCGTTTTTCTGCTGTTTTTGCATACTGAATACTATTGAATTATTTATATAAATGTATATGTAATTAATGTGAAAAACGCTTCCTTTGTTTTTCTTCTTCTTCTTTTGTTATTTCTATGACTTCCATTTTTTGCTTATTAAACAATTCTAAGATCTAAATAAATCTGCCTGATTAGTCCAAGTCATCACTTTGTCTTAGTTTTTGCATATAAAAAAAGGGAGAGAAAACACAATTAGTCCTATGTTGGAAAAATACGACGATGCAATGTACATATAATATGTTGTGCGTAGATTTTCATTATAGTACTCATACATTTGTGTATTTAAAACAGAAAATGTGTAATGCAACGCAAAATTTTACACACGGCATAAATGTTAGTAAGAGTATGAGAATGTTTTATGCATACACGGTTGTAATAGAAAAAATATGCAAATTTTATTAGTTTTTAAACAATTCAAAACAATTTTCAAAGTACATGTATGTACATACTTATATTAATATACATACAAAGATTCAAATATACAAAATGACATCCATATTATATAATTTTTTTTGAGGGAAATAAAAAATATGTTCACTACGTATATATACGTATATGGTATATATGTGCTTTATATATACATACTTTGATGAAATTTTTGCCCTATTAAACTGATTGTAAAAATGAAAGGCGGCATGAATAAATCAAACATTCATGCAATTATGCAATTCATGCATAATGACAGTGCGCAGTATATAGTATTAGGTATCAGTACATATGTATATGCCTGTGTGCATATATTTGTATGTATAATAAACATAAGTGCATATATACATGTGAATGATTTTATGCTTTAATGTTATAAATATAATATATTATATTATATGAAATTAGTCTAAATCCAAAACTAAAAAATTGTAAATTTGGTGAAATATTTGTAAATTGCATTTTGTTAGTAACCTATCTGAATTTTTAATCCATCGTTATTATAAATTTCTAATTGTACAAAATGTAAAACAGTCTAATTTGCATTGAACGAAATCTTGTTAAATTAAATAATATTTTTTCAAGTGGTGTTTATGAACTTATACGGCCTTCTATATCATTAGAACGACATAATATAAATCATGATTTGTGATAGCATACATTATGTTATGTATTATGTACATGTAAAACTTTTACTGCAAATTTTATTTTATTTATAAAATAATTATTTATCAACCTATGTCTATGTAAAATAAAAAGACAACAAAAATAACAAAGATAATAGGTAATAACAACTACAAAATAAAATAAAAATTAACAGATTTTTCAAAATCAAAATATGTTCAAACATTAATCAGAACGTGTATATGAATATGTGGTACATATAACATATGTATATGTATATATGTTGGTATATGTTTATGCATTTTAGATTACGTTCATATAATACATGTATAGCTAGATAACAGGCAAATACAAATTTTTGACTGACGTACTGACGACCTGATTAATATCATACAAAAGCGCACAGAACTGTGTCGATTGTATTATAGAGGTAGTGCAAAATATATAGCACCTTAATTGCTCTAGGTGTACTTATTATTGTACATATATATACATTATACATACATACAACAGCATAGACATTAATAACAAAAAAAAAGATAGCGAATAAAAATAGAAATAGGACAATTTTAATAGACACTACATACTACCAATACTACAAAGCTATACAGAGATGCATATTATGTTATAATCAGCAAAATGAATTCAAATCAGCAAATATTCGTACATAATGTGCTATGGTCGGCTTTTATTATATTGCGTGATTTTTTTTATTCTTTTAGTTTGTACCATGATATAGGCATTTTCAGTAATAATGAATGGCTAAGAATAAAACTACAGGAAAGATATAATTTAAAATTTATTTCATGTGATATACAATCAAAGGGAATAGAATTTTTGAGATTTGATGTTCTATTATGTAAGTAAAGTTTTATTATGTAGTAAATGTAAGTAAAGTATAGTACATATATAGTATGTACAGATGAAAACGGTTAATAGAATATGTGCATAAATACAAATCATTAATTTTTATTATCAATTAAATTTCAAACAAAAATATTTTGAATACGATTTTAATTACTTATATAAAATTAGTTCAGTTCTAACTATAATTACATCATAATTTTTTTTAATATTCGTTATTTGCAGATAATTTTTTGTTGTTTTGATATAAGAGCAATTTTAAATTTTGATTATTATAAAAAAACATTTTCTGAATATTTCTTTGCCATCATATATGATTCCGACCATTTCGTCCATCACTGTATAGTGTATGTAAATATTTTAAACAAAATTATTTCGAATTTATGTCACAGTAATTTTGTTAAATGCATTCCATATGTATATAAACTCATCTACATGCATATGTAATATACATTTACGATAAATGACAATTTGCATAGCAAAAAATAAAACAAAATGAAAAAAAAAAGTAAATAAATAAAAAATGAATATTACAGCTATAATTTACTTCCATATTTGGATGAAGTAACAAATTACCTGACATAATTATGAAGTTCATTTGCTATGTATAATTATTTTTATCTAAACCTCTCATCTCCTTTAAGATATAAATTCTTGTCTGCTTTAGGTACATATATTATTGTATCTCTGATATAGATTTGGAAAAACCTGAAATCTACAATGTTAGCTAAATTTCCTTCTTACTAGTAATGAAATCCTTCATATGTATATTAGCTCATTCAAATTCGGATTTACATTTTGCATTTTTGTCTTAGTCACTGCCTAATAATAATCTTTATGAAGCTTGAATAAAACAACTTGACAGATATTTCATTGAATATTATTGAACTAAACGTACATAATGCTTATACGAACGAGTAGACGTGTATGTATATATTAACGCATTTTTGTATTGCAGACAAACTGCATATCTGCAAATAATCAAAACTACGATAACTGAAAAAAATCGAGTCAAATATGAACATACTCATATGCATGAACATACACAATGGTACTTCTTCTTTGTACGATAATACATATCTAGGACAAATCTTTTAAGATATACCAAATAAAAAGAATTCAAAGTTCCATGTTGTTTATAGCAGATATCCGTGTATGTACATATATAAGTGGAAAATCGATTTGCTAATAACATGCATATTCACGTTCAAACTTCATCTAGATATAATAGATTGATAAATTAGAAAATTACACCAATTATTAATTAAAGCTCTAAAAAATACTTCCAGTATTCAGCATATAAAAAGATAATTATAATTCTAATAGATACATGCAATTTTTTTCGGTTTGTAATATATGAAGGTTGAATTCCTAAAAACTTGATGTGTAATGTCAACTAAAAACTATTTAATAGTTTGCTACAACTTCTAGAAAAAAAAAATTCCATGTAAGTAGGTAAGCAAACAGGCATATAATATAAATATTGGACAGACTGTTAGCCATTTAGATTGTGGTTATGGTTATGAGCTTTCATCGTCATTATAATCATCACCATCGTAATTATCGTATACGTAATTATTGTTGTCATCAATGAGTCCATATTTTACATTCATTTTAAAAATGAGTTCAATTCAATCGTTCTCGAAGAAAGATTATAAAATAAATTTAGAAAAAAAGTAGTCAATGTAACTAGATAGAGTAGATAGTATTAAAAAAAAAATAAGTTGCATTTCAAGTATGTAAGATCTAATGGACAGATGTGAAAAGAAAAAAAACTTTGTAATTCATTTGTGTTACTGAAGATGAACATGAAGATGATGATAAAGATAATATAATGTTGATGACGATAACAATGATAATGATGCTTGCCAATTTCTATACTTTAGCTAATAACAACAAAAATCTGTAATACGCTTGCATCACTTGTATTATGTACCTACCACGGCAATTTGTTTAGTAAGTTCTTGAATTGTTGATATTTTATGGGAGAAAATTGAACATAAGAGTTGTATAAATAGTAGTATGAACAGAAATAGAGATAGAAAAATTGTGCGTTCATACACACAAAATTATGTAAGCAGCGCCGGTTTTAGTCTCTTGGGCACCCGGTGCAATTCTAGACTTTCGCCCTCTAGATTGAAACTTGACTATTTTAAACTTAAATTTAATTTTTTTGATTCTAACAGCACACAATTCCAGTTTCTATGTTTTTTATCGAAAAAAAATTACACCGTTTCCACGTCACCCAAGGGTTTTTCTTATAGAAGTTCAGGTTCTCCTTCTCTGGTAGGCCTAATTCTCTTTTTCAAAAACTAATGCAAGAAAATATAAATATTCGTGCGAGACATGAGAGACATGAGAAATAACTGCCAACACTGTCATATCACACCACAATAATCAATGGGTTGCATATAAAGTGGTCAGCAAAATCATAAAGACCATAAAAGATACATCACATGCAATATGCAATTAAGTACATATATTATGTATATACAGTACGTGTATTAACTAATGTTTTTGTGATCTTAATGATTTTAAGGTTATTGCAGTGTATACGTAGGCATCGGAGTATGTTCATCATTCATATGTTACATAAATGCTATACATCATATATTATATGCATGTGTATGTATATGTACGACATATGTACTTATGGATAATTCTGTGAATAAATGGAACAAACAAATAGTAATCACAATATAATAATCGTAATACGAAATTTTACACTGTATTAAAATTATATATATCCACACACATATTCATATGTATTTATACATAATATGCATTTGGGAGTTGCATATGATCATATATTATTTATCTTTGGATAACACTGATACTCGCATATGAGATAAAGTGTCACATAAATATATGGATATAACTCCTATATACATTTTTATATTTTTTATACATTTATATTTTATACATTTATATTTTATACATTATATATTTTATACATTATATATTTTTATACATTTTATAATTTTTTCTGCATTTTTATACACTTGTACTGGGTCATGTTATATATATTTGTATAAATGTACATGCATACACGAATACATATGAATATGCATTCATAAAAAATTTACCAAACATGTGAATGTGAGCGTTTTCATATACATAATGTACCCTATCTACTCATTTATGCGCTTGAATGAATAATTTATATATATACACTTACATCTCATGCAATGGAATAAAATCTAAAAAAAATTAAATTTGAAAAAATAAAAGAAAGATAAACAGTGGAGGAAAAAGCAATAAACATAGAAGTTGATATTGCAAAAATGTTTGTTTTGTTTGTTTACATTATGTATACTTTCTTTGGGATTTTTTTTCTGTACCAATGTAACAATTTTGCTTACATCGTTGTACCATACCAGTAATTTCATTATTTTTTTTTTAAACTAAAAAAAAGTTTTTATGCTCACTTTTTATTGACTTTTGTTTTATGCAATTTAGGGCATAACTTTTCAGATATCCAAATTTATTTTTTGTCAGTTTCGAATTAAATTTTAAATTTTATTATAAAGATGGGGAATTCAATAGCGTATAATAAATCTAAAATGAATGTGTACAGATAATGGTTAACAAGATGATTACAGTTGAACGAAAATTCTTAAAGAAAGGAAAAAAATTATTACATAACATATTCGAGAAAAACATCGAAAATTTATCGAAATTTATGGTAGCTACTATTATATATTTCTTTTATTATTAAATTTCGTTCACGCTACAACATATACTAAATATCCAAAAATTTATTTCACCGATAAAATTTCAATTAAATTCTAAACCAAAATGTGATTGTTTTTTAGGTATAAAAAATTTTCGAAATATATGTATTTCAATTTTCATTCATTCATACATACAAATATCAATTTTTATTTAGTTTAGTAGGTTGAATTTTAAATTATTTTATCAATGTATTATTATCCTAGAGTGGAAATTTTATACTACTCGCAATTAATATGATCAGTTTGTATACGTAAAAGCTCGAGTGATTCTTTCTTGTGCTTCTACATGATGATTGCATATCATAATTTTTCACACTCTTGATCGTGACCTACAACAATTTACATTTGCAAAAAAAGGACAAAAATTACTGCCATCAAAAAATGTATCTTTGTATCATTTATATAAATAAATATTTATGTCATTCGCAACTAAAGATAGATATGTAATACGAATACCACAAAAGAAATTATCATATTAACTATTTTAGAACAAGTAAAAATTTTAAAAACGCATAATATCAATATCAATATTATTTTCATTGTTACGTTTGACTTGAATTATTGCTTTTTTAATCTGTTTTCATCTCTGTTGCCAAGGATATTTCTTGGTTACCCACTGTCATATTCACATACACTCACATTCATTTCATACTAAGCTTCAAATTTAATGGAGGTGCTATTACTGCATTTGTGCATTTATATATGTAATTATTTGATTTCAATGTGTAGCTTTTCAGTTTTTGTTATTAATTTTATTTTTACACTTTTATCTCTGGTTATTTGATTTGTTTTGTTTGCAGTTTGTTTTCCTTCATTAACAATGATCATCATGATTATAATAGTCACAAAATAATATAAATAATTAAAGCACATCTACTTCAAAACCGCTATACACGAGTATGTATATGTAAAAGTAGCAGTAAATTATGGTCAAGGTCTGAAAGTATTCAATTCAAAATCATTTAACCGCGAACATATTTATTTATTCATTTGTTTATTTTTCGTAATTCGAATTTTTATTCTGTAGATTTTTATTATTATTTTTGTTGATATTGAAAAGAATAAGAAATAAAAGCCACAAAATATTATAACTCTTAACAATAACGTAACACAAGAATGAAATAAACATTTCAAAATAAATAATGTGCATATGTTAGTAAATCTGAAAAATATCACTAAGATACTGGTATTTAAGATATTTTCCTAGGTGATTATGTGTACTATTATAATGTGATCGTAGAAAAATAATTTCAATTCGACCTTCATTATCATTTCTTTATTTAGTTCATGTATATGTGGCGTCGTACGTTGTGTGCTATCTATACTATTTTATTTTTAACTCTTTTACATTAATTATAATATTAAATGATTTTTGGTATTTATTATGTACCTACTACCTAGTTAATCTCACATTACATATCCATACTCACGTAATTGAAACTAATCACGGATATAGCATTTAAAAAATCGAAAAGCACTACTTGAATGCATTTTTTGAACCGCTAAATATTTATACACTTTATAAGAAGCTTCATTTTTTAATAAAAAAAGCATTCATTGAAATTCATCAGAGTTCATCCAAATTCACGTGTCTTTTGGAGAAAAAGGATTATACTTGCATATATCTAAATATATCAGTACAAATATTTTGATTTTGGAGCATATCGTATACACAATAATTACATAAATCACAACGAAATCATAATCTTGTTACAATGATGAAAATGCAAAAATTAAGAACAAATCTTAATGAAAAATATTATCAAGAAATCATACTTTTCTCTTTTGAATGCCGTTTACGTTTCGCTCAGAAATACCTACAAAAAAAATATGTTGTTCAATTTTTTTCTATGCTTCCTTTTTAGCTAATAAAAATTTCGTTTCGTTCCATTTCGTACATACCGCATGCATTTCATATACGGAATCAACTAAAATGGACGATAGATCATCGTATATTTATGATAATGATAAATGATAATCCAAATCCAGTACTTTTGATGAACAGCCTGCATCGTATCGCAATAGATGATATGAAATAAAGCTTTCTGATTGGACTGTACAAAGCATGTTTGCATCAAAATGTTCAAAAACGTATAAAATGTAGACATTATTAGACGGTTTATCATCACGTTTACCTACGTTTTATATCATGTTTTTTATAAAATAAAAAAAATCGAAAAAAATTGAAAAAATTTTATAATTACGACTGATTTAGATACTTTGCTACTCAAGAACTGTAGAAAGTTTTATGCACACGTACTCCTATAAGAAAGCTAGTTCATTAGTGTGGTATTGAAATTTAAGTAATTTTATTGTACTATAGCAATTTATTGACTTGAAATAATTGAGAAATTGAGTCAACAAAAAAAAAATGAAACAGTTGTATAAAGAAAGATAAGAGCAGTTCCTTGCTAGTTATGTACAGTCCGAAGGATACGAAAATGTTGAAGTTTAATAAAAATACTATATATTTTTGTTCTGCACTAGTTTATGTGTTATATAGTGATGAAGAATTCCAATGATCAATTCACAATTGAAATTTATTTTATTTTTTATAATTGATTTATGTTTGTGTAAATTAAATTTTCACTAATAAAGACGAAATCGTGTGTTAACAATATAAAAAATTGCAAAGCAAAAAACGGGAAAAGGTTTTGTGGCAAATTATTGAGTTAATTGTGTAATCGCATTACCCAGTACACGAGTATGGTACGACTTTGATTTCATTACATAAGACATATGTATTCGTACAGTCGTATACATACATAAATTAGAAATTATTTATTATTAAAATTTAATTCACTTATTAAAATGAATAAAACGTGAAACAAATAAAACATTCGAATTATGTGTACTATCACAGATAAAGTACTACTATTGATCTATTAGTTTAAGAATTATATTCATCATTAACAGCGATAAATAAAAAAACAACGGTATGTACTCGTATACCCACCAGAATTGCTTATCTAATATTTTAATTAAAACGTTTTGCCACAATTTTATATTAACATTGATGGTATAATAATAATAATTTAAATATAATCGATATAATTGATGTAAAATTGGTAAAATCTGTTTCCTGATGTTTGTGGTTTTATTTAAAAATAAATAAATAAAAAAGTGTTCAGAAATAGTTTCGGCATTACTTATGTAAATATTATAAATATAAGTCGGGTACAGTCTGCGATACGCATTACTACAAGGGACATATTCAATTTGTATCTCAAATTTTCATTTGGATTTTATTTAAAAATATTAAGTGACCATTATATAAAGTTATTTCAAAAATATTTATGACGATTTATCTTTATATCTTACTTTTTTCTTCTTCTTGTTCTTATACCGTCCTGTAGTCCCCATGAAAATCCTTGCTTTAATAAAAATTTTCTGCCATTCTGCATTTTGCTCTGTTCTCTAAAAAATCTCTATTTCTGTCCATCCGATTTCAAATTCCAGTTACAAATACAAAGCAATACACCAATGTTTTTCAAAAAACTACTTCTCAATTATGTCAGTGTTGTAACAGAAATAATTGAAAAAGAAAAAAACCAAGAATATTTTGTGTGTTCGCTTATAATATAAAAATATTATAAATAGAAGAATTAAAAAAATATAGATCAGTTAGCATAGCAAAAATTAAGCAAAGATTACGTCATTACGATCATAACGCCCTCAAAAAGAAGCTCGTCAAATATTTAAATTTGAAACTATAAAGTCGATTATATGTGTCATATAGCTGACCAGTAGTCACGTACTCAATTACTGAATTACCAATAACCATCATTACCACTTGAGCAACTAATGAAGTAATTGTGCTGGATATGAAACGTTCTTTTATATTTTTGTCGCAATTAATTTTATTTATTGTTTATATTTCTAATTGATTTTATTTTGTTTTTTTTTTCAGGCTTTTATTTTCATTACATACTACTCTTGGAATCTATGTTGCATAATAATTTATCATACATCGGATAGATCGTATCAATATCAACATTGTTATGAGAATAAAAAGTGTAATTCATTGTTTGAATGTACATTCATATAATTTGTATCTAAATACCACCAAATTAGTATAAATGTACTCAAGTTACTTTTTAAAATTTTTGAGTTTGTAAAAAAAAATCCAAAGGAGAAAAACAAAAACAAAAATTAAACCGTCATCACATCCACCCATCAGACGAATTCATCGTCGTCATTATGATTGCGCTAAGTCATCATCACTATGAACAAATTTCGAATCAGCATAATACAGGCCTATCAAGCATCATCACCACAGTTTGTTACCAAAATTAACAATAGTGAGTATATTATAAAATTGAATGAATTTAAACAAATTTTTTTACACATATACAATGTAATCTGAGCACTGACGGAGTGATATTTGTATACCTCTATTCCTAGAAGAAATATTTAACAGAAGTTGATAATTTTTAATATGGATTTCAATTTTCAACAAATCAAACAAACCATTTCGTATACACTACAACTAAAATACAAACGTGAAGTGTTCACTTTTAATTTTTAAACACAGGCAGTACAGTTATTGTATCATTCATTATTCTCTTCGTTTTTATCTGAAACCAGAAAAAAAGGAGAAAATCATAATTTGGTTAATTGTATGCAAGTGTCATGCAAATAGAAAGTTGAAAAATGTGCAAGAAACATTAAAAAATTAGTTCCTTCTTCTTTCCTTTTTCTGTTCTTGTTATTTGAACGAAGAATTGAAACGATATATAAACAAAAGAAAAAAAATTAAATAAAAATCAAAAACTAAAACGATTTTGCATTATCAGATATCAGAATTTTTTATCAATTTTTACGTCACCCATACGCAAATAGTCATGTGTTTCTGTATGTAGCGTACATGTGGCGTGCAGTAAAAAAATTCTCTAGCAATGTCATAGTCACAGTCGCATACAAATATTTATTTATTCACTACCATACTGATTTATTAAAAATGTATTTATTTGTTTCGAAAGGAATTGATGAAAAGACTTTTAATTTAATTTATATTGAATATACATTAAATTTCTGTTTGATTAAGAACATACTGAATAGAAGAATTTACACATTTACATCTATTTAATGCTGTCCACAATACCGTTCATTTACATTCTAAACAATTCACGTACATAACATACGATACGAGTACTATGTTACAGGTCGACAGGAAAAAACAATTGCAAATATTTGATACAAATTTTTAATCTAAAAAAATTACAGAATAAAAAAAAAGTTTCCAGCTAATTAATTTTTGACTGCCTTCAATACTAAATTTGTTCTTCCTATCAGTATAAGAAAGAAATTTTACGAAAGCAACAACAAAAACTAAAATTCAAAGATGAAAAAATTGTTTTTTTAGTTTTACGCTTTAATGAATTTTGGATTTTAAAGAAAACAAGGAACTTGTAAAATTTAATTGGCTTGTTAAGAAAATAACGAACAGAAAACAGCAAATATTATATTTATAACTAAATCTTATAAGCTTATGTTCCTTTGGCAAAATAAAGAGAATATCGTAAGATGAGAAAAATAAATAAAGAATATGTAATAAAATAAATTTGCTACCGATAGATTATTTTGAAAATTTACAAGAAATAAAAAAAATAACAGAACAGGGATTTTTATGCCTTAAGGTAAAAAGTGTGCTAAATTGTAGAGTAAATGTGAATGCAGTATTGAAAAAACAAGAGAGAGAGACTAACAGAAAGAGAGAGAGAGAAAAAAAAATATAAAAACAAATATAATATTGCTATCTAGAACAGAATTGAACAGAATAGAATGTAGATTAGAACCAAGTTGGATACTGTAACTAACTGATATAATGTCTATATTCATGTAATGTATTTATCCGGTATGCATTCAGCATGTAAATTGGATATTGGTGTACTGTACATTATATACAATATCTGTATATAAGATAAAATGATGAATGTTTTGAAAATGATCATATGCGTTCTGTTTAAAAACCCTTGGGATAAATGCACATGTAGATACCATAAAATGTTTATATACCACATAATCTAAATGTGAATTTTTGTTCTCCATCGCATGTGTAAGAGTGTAAGTGTATGTGCATACTGTAGTAAAAATATTATTGTAGTGTATAGAACTTGCAGTTAAATAAAAAATCACCTGTACTACACTAAAAAAAAGAACAAAATATGATACAGAAGATGGAAAAATAAAAAAAACATACTTTACGTTTCAATGAACCGAAAATATAAACGCTTAAAGGTAATCGGTAATTAAAACGGGCGCCAAAGTTTTCCTTCGATCTCCTCTTTACGAAAATGAAAATGCAAAAGGTAAAAAAAAATAAAAATATTAAATCATATATTTATTAAATAGAGGATTTTAAATTCGTTATCACAATGTCGTTCGTCTTGAATGTTTATTAATACCGACATCCAGACATCATGTTATACACACATATGTATGTACCAGTATATGCATTCGATTTTATTGAAACGTCACTCTTTTGAAATTGCTTTACTACAAAATAAATAAACAGAAAAAAAAAAGGCATACTGACAGTCAAATGAGCAAAATATGCAATGCAATGCAATATATGTATATTAAAGTGTTAGAAACTTTGATTGTCGGTTATATGTTATATCAATAAAAGGATTCAGTAGAAGTAGTAGTAGAGGATAAAATTATGAAAAGAAACGAAATCAAGGTCGACAAAAATGCATACATACGTACATATGCTTAAGATGGTGTAGTGCAGTAGAAGCAGTAAAACGCCGCATTGAATTCTGTATGTATATGCATACAAGTATATATAGGAGGAGTAGAAGATTGAATTCATTTTCGAAGATGGAGGAGTCAAATCGAATAAACAACGTCGTTTAACTGATGTAGTCGTCATGTGTTATATTGAACGTTGTATTATAGATTATTAACGTATCTAAATGTCTGGAATTTAAATTGAAAATGGAAATGTGAATGCCCTGAATATAAAGGTATAAAGGTTCACAATAAATTTGAACTCCCTATAACCTTTTTATAAATATTTTTCAATCATAATTTTGTCGTTGTCTTCATTGTGGTCTGTGTATAAATGATAAAAATGAAGAATGAGGCAATTTCGCTTCAAGGATTTATGAATTTAAAGTGTACATATAGTAATAATAGTGATGATAAAGAATAATTTTTCCTAATATTTTTTTAAAATTTTTAATAAACATTAAGAAAGCAATCATTAAAATTCTTTAAATTTCGGTAATAATCGGTAATAATTTAAATTTCTTTAAATTTCGTTTCGATCTCACTTATGTATCAATATTAGCTGCTATATATAGATACATTTTTAGTAAAATTTTCCATTAATGATCTTATTGCACTACATTACAAATTATATATAAGTATATGTAGATATAATACAGTTAAAAATCTATTCATTCCAACAAATGAACTTTAAATTTAATATGCAAACTGATATATTATCTGTATAACTATATAATCACACACATATAACTATTCGTTTCGTATAACTCTAATAAAAATGTTCAATCAATTTAGTAAATTATTATACTATTACTATTACCATACAATTATTGTTTAGAGATGCCGTTTTTTGGGTACTAAACGAGAATGAAGCGTCACCCACACGGCCACACATACATAAATCTATTATACGAATTGCATGAGATTTTTTTAGTATTTCCGATATAATTTTGATCTGAATTTACGATCAATAAAGTAGCATGAGAATGCACATGTATATATAATGTACATACATATACATAGTAGATATGTATATTAATATATATTATATATAACACAGTATACAACACAATGCAACATTTCATATATTGTACGAGTATTTATAGTAATGATAATAGAAAAAAGAAAAACTGAATTATCACTAAATCACTATATTTATGCATGCGAGTATGTTATTTTTCGTGCGTTATTATTTGTCGTTAAAAGCCCACTTTATCTTTCTTCATGTATAGTTGTTTATTCAACACAAAAAAAGACTCAAGGTCTTAAAATTTTATTCACATGTTACACACTCGTACTCGTACATACTAATAAATAAATTTAAATTAAACTTCCGATTAAAAATGATGATAATAAAAGTGTAGCGTATATTAATAATGTAATGGGTAACGGTGACTGTATATAGGCGAGTGTATACAGTGCCATTTGAGTAAGGCTATGTAAATTGGGCTTGTAATTGAAATTGTAAAAGTGCACTGTAATCAGGCTGATATATATGCAACAATTTATTTAATGGTATGCATGGTATGAGATTGCAGTCGTATGCAGAATAAAATAATGTCACTCCTAACTCAATAAAATTATTATATGATACATTCGGAAAAAAATGCTGAATAATTTTATGATGGTTATGAACATAATAATGAAAGTGGTGCGGTGCTTGGACACACAACATCGACATGCTGTACTTGTGTACGTTATATTGAATGATAAAAAATTTTCTTATACAAACCAAGTATATCTCTCTACATATAAAAAATTCAATTCATGTTCGTTCTATCTATATTGTTGCAACACTTAAAATGCCGGAATCGAAAATTTGAACAACTCACTATTCACATTTTATTTTCATTGTACATATACTCGTACACAGTGTAGTTTAAGTATAATTACGATTACAAACATCCTAAAGTGCACAATGTGCACAATATGTACGTTGGACTATTCAAAAATTATAAAAAATTGGAATAAAACATTCCAAATCATTCACAATATTTTAGTATATTTTTTATGACAATTTAAGATAACAAAGCATCACTGAACATTTCTTATTATATTCTATAAAGAGTGCTAAATATTTTTGACTGTAACATCTTGTACAAACTACTCTTCTCCTCAGTCTGTAACGTAGAGTACACATTTAATAATATAGGTTGTGTGAAATTCATGCTGAATGTCAAAAGTTCTAAATTATTGGAAAATGTCGATAAAGTAGTTTTAGCATACTCACCGAGTATGCTAAATGATGCTAAATGACTAAATTTTGTAATTCAAATTCATTGCTTAGTTGTCAACAAATTAACAATTCGCACACTTACTATAAATGCTAACTTGATTGATGGAAAAAACTGGAAGTAATTTAGAAATTTAGCCATTAATCATGGAATTCGCACACAGCCATAATATAATAAATGAAAAAGAAGAAATATCCTGTTTTTCAAATAAAAAATCTCTAAAGAATTTGTCCTTTTATGCTATATATACAGGAAAGGTCATCATTTCTATAAAAAAATTAAAAATATATTGATGTTATATAAATGCACTTTCGGCACTTCTTTATGATGATAATAATTGATCTCTCATAAAATAAAACTAACAGAAAGAAATACGAATTCATATTAACCAAGTAAACAGAAACAACCAAAACCACAATCAGTACCAACAACTTAAGTTAGGTATGTAGCTTCCATATTACAAAATTTTCTATTGAATTGAGCAGAATTAAAAGAATAATTTACTGACCGGGACCGACCAACAAACACCAAAACCAATAGCAATATTCAAAAATTACCTGAATGAACATCATACGAAAGTCACTGATAATTTTTTAATAAAAAAATTTATGGAGATCGATAGAGATCAATTTGTGTTGCATTTTGTATTGGTGCACTGGCGGTGTGCTGTTTAAGTACAAATTAATGTATTTAGAGAATTATCTATTAGATACGTAACATTACTCAATCGACCGTGCTATACGAGTATAATGTACAACAATTCAATTGTAACTAAAAACTATCGAAAACAATCATACATACAAGACAATTCAGTCAGATTTTCACAGAAAATTAATTGGCGCCCAATACATGAAATAATGGTTGACACCTACAAACAAGAGAGTGTAAGCGGTTATTGGTTTTTCATTTTCAAGTAAAAGTCTAGTCTGTGTCTGTACTCTGTATTATTCATATAACTACAATTTGGTAATATCTTTATGTGCATAACATGAACATGGGAAATATTGGAATTTATTTTAATTTTTTCTCACTTTAGGTTTTTTTTTTTCGTAGGGAAATGGAATGTTATTTTAAAAATTTGCAAATTAAAAAAAAACCGTTTCTTTTTGTGAAAAAACAAAATGTTCAACATATGTTCATAAAGGTTCAGTTTGAATGATCTCCAACCAAGGATGGTTCAAATTACTTACTTTATAGATCTCCAAGCCCCGAATATCCAGATGTTGCGTCTACTACAGAATTCGTTAATGAATTAATTTACTAAAAGGAACTCATGTTCCTACACATATAGGTACTCTCAATAATTATTATGACGCACGTTGACTATGACGATGTCGATGACGCATTGACGATGGTAGTTGGTTGTATAGTACAATATAATTAATTATTATTATTAACAGACTGTTGCGCTGCTGCTATTGTCGCTGTTATTACTTTTACTGAACACAAAAAGTCTTGTATTATGAGATAATTAACATAGTGGGTGATGGGAAAATCGTTCGCCATTATAAATTATTTATCTTAATTTCAGTATCAGTTATCACAGTGAACTAATATTGTAGTACACGTTCATGTACACATATATTACACCAACACTGTTGCACATAATCTAAACGCTGTTGCTGATGCTGATACTGTTGTTTTATTGTTCCATTCGATTACTTTGGTGCCTATGCTTTCTTTCTTTCTTTCTTATTTTTCTTTATATGAATTACGACTACTGTTTATTATTATATTACATATTTTGAATTTATGTTGCAGCTATTATCTCTGTGATACTGCTGCTGCGGTAATAAATTAAAAAGATACCAAGATGAGAATGCTCTTATAAGAAATAAGAAAATGGAAAAAATTCAGTGGTGAACTGCAATCAACAACAATATACACATGCACCATCATGAGGGAATCGAACCGACATTTTACAAACCAGCATCCATATACTTATGCAGCTATATATGTATTCGATTCATATATTATGTATACAAAAGAGATGTTGTGAATTGATTTTTATCAATTTTAATAACAAGATGTAATCGAGTTTTATAAGAAAGATAACAATGGTAAAAATTGACGTAATACAACTCGTCTAACCAACAAATACTATCTATAATCCGACAATAATAAATGTACATAAATAGGTGTCAACACATTGTTTGCTTGTATGTTTTTGCATATGTGTGTAAGAAATGTGCTTGTTAACGTTAAATAATATAAAATTCTCGCCATTCATTTTTTAATCGCCACCGCAAAAAATGAGTTTTAAAACTTTTTTCATTTGAGAACGAGGAGTGGGACGACAAAAATTAACATCTAAAACTTGAATTTTCTCTTTTAACTTTGTATACAGGCATACATATTCATATTTGTATACCACCATACCACGCAATTTTTTTTTAATTTTCTTGGAATTACACAATCGTAAGAAAATAACTTTTATGTTATTGTCACAAAACTATGCAAAAAGGGTTAATAATTTCATGTATACGAGTAAGAATATAGTAGTCGGAAAACTAATCCAAAAATTAGCAATCTTCCAGTAAATTTAAGGTTTTCTTGTGATGTAATATTTTCTAGAAAAATGTATAACAATGCTGGCATTAGAAAATCGGCATAAGAAGACGCTGTGAAACAAATTTCAACCACAGTCACAACGTCTTCCAATGTAATCTTAATGAAAGTAACATTCCAATTACCTATATATGTTCATTGGACTTACCAAGCAATTGGTGTGATATTTGAATTCAATATGCTTTAATTGTAAATTTGAATTCAATATTGATGCGGCTATGAGAATTAAAAGTACGAGATATGCATGTTTATATAGAACCTTAATAGAACCTTATAGTAATTATGATACAAAGTAGATACTCAAACGAATTCCTTAGAATACTTCTTGAATATTAATTAGATTCTTCATTCGCCTGTGAAGTCCCTTTTGACAGTATCATAGCACTTATAGTACTGTAATCAATTTTGTTGTACATCCTGTTATTTGAATACGAAATACACACATATACTTCTATGTTGCACTGCTATAAGTGCATCTTATATATATGCAGTGGAGTTTCAATTACACGTACCCATTTCCTTTCCAATTTCATATACGCATGCATTCTTTATTCTGTATATCCTTTTCTTTTGCTTACAAGACTTTTACTCGAAATGTAAGAATATGATGTATGTATGTAGGTACGAATTCTTTAATTCAGTTATTTTAATGCAAGCGCGTTCGACCGGTATATAAATGAATCAGTGTGTTGTATGCTGAATTGTTGAATTAAAATTTTATTGAGAAATTACGTGCCTTCAGTTCCAACTACAAATTAACTAAACATAATAAACATA
The DNA here is from genome assembly GCA_951394055.1 of Villa cingulata. Lineage (NCBI taxonomy): Eukaryota > Metazoa > Arthropoda > Insecta > Diptera > Bombyliidae > Villa > Villa cingulata. The sequence goes on along the minus strand of OX596019.1, from coordinate 130,562 downwards.
CCTATTACTGTGAATTTCATACAATCACATCAGTAAATCAAGAATTTACGCAAAATCAAAACGATTCCAAACTTTGTCCACACATAAAGCATAATAATTCCTTAAATATTCATACAGAAAAGTATGCCAGTGTATAAATACTATGTGTACATTGTTCTCCTTACGTAAGTATTTTGTATTCTAGACTGTAGTAGATGATTTAAAATCAACGATCCCCTGTGGAAGGCCATTATAATTTCTTGGGTTCCCTGGTTCTTTGATTTTATGTTTTTTTTAACGATACACCAATATTGAAGAACAACACAGAATAGAACAGAATCTTTGTGTTTTGTTGATTGAAAGTGAAACGTGACTAGAAAATTGTTTGTAAAAGAATGTTGTTGCTTTTTCTCATTATTTTTGATCACATCACATATTACTGTGCACATTTGTTTGTGTATCTAGACATACGTACTCATATATATGACTATAATGTTTGGTTATCATTAATCTTACCTCATACTATATATGTATACACGCATCGTAATGATTTGATACTTAAATACCTTCTTGTTCAGGTTTATGAAAATTATCATCAATCGAAAATCGTATAGAATGTGAATATTGTACATGACAAACACGGAAAATCAACTGACAACATTTTATACTTGCTCTTCTGCCCCTCTACACACTCTATAACAGTGGAGGTTATTGACCATAACAGCATCTATAGTACACGCTTTGCTATACTCGTATTTCCATTTTTTTTTTTTCATTTTATTTCAATTAATATTAATATTTAAAATAAATATTCAAATAATATTTAATCAGTAAATTTAAAAAGTTCAAAAAAAGTTTCTTTTATATTTTTGTCAAACTGAACAAAATCCTTTACTTATGACTTATGATAGATTAATTGTATAATGTAAGTGACAAGAAGATCATGACAACTACATAGATTAGATATTCACAAGGATTCTGTCATCGAACGATTGACAGCAAATTTAACATCGCTCTTTATTGTTTATGTTCACATTTATGCCCGAATACGAATGTTTCTCAATTTCGTCTTGAAAATTTCCGCTTTTGTTTCTTCTGGTCTTTATATGCCATTTACCTAAAACAAATTTTACGAATTCTGTTCGATTTATTTCCTTAAACTTTCAAAAGATAGACTAAATAAAAAATAATGCTTTGAAAATTTTCATTGGTGCTATGTATAATGTCACAATATTGAGTTAATCAAAACATTCCTACAAACTACCAGAAATTACTATTATTAGCTCCTCATCTCATGATAACGATGATGATTATGATGACCTTCCCTATTATATATATACCTATGACGACTATATGAATGATATTTGTTATTATGACATTATCATCCCCCAAATATAAAAAAATTTGTTCTCGTTCTTGTACAATATACCACCTATAAGTATACGTATGCATGGAGCCGTTAAAAATATTTGAAAAGCAAATAAGTTCTTTTCATTTTTTATATTTTTTTTATTAGTGTGTCAATTTGATTTTTAAATATTTGCTTTTAAATTGAACTTTAGTAATAAACAGTGTGGATACTGTAGTATGCACTATACGAATATATCATGTAAGTAGTTACATTTGTTATATGAAAAATAGAATTAGAACTCTTACGAAATGAGGAAATCGGATATCCGTGAGTATTAAAAGTGAAAAAAAAAAATAAAAATAAAAACATAAATGAATGAATGCAGGAATTGCCTTATATCTTATATTCACATACTCGTATGTATATCGCAGAGTCACATTCAAATTTTTTGTACTTTGATTTTCGAACTTGATAATTGAGTGTCCGTTAAAAATTTGTATAAAAAGGTTAGTAATCGTAGATTTGAATTCGTTTCTTTTTTTATTGCAAATTTTATTGATGTAATTTACAACATATACGAATATTAGTTGAATTACTCTATATGTGCATATGTATGTATGTACATTAATTTACATGTAATATATGTTCCTGAACTACGTAATCTGCAAGCAAGAGGAAAAAAGGAGAGAGATGAGGCATATAATTTGATTTGTAAAAATGAATTCAAAGCAAAAAAAATTTAGAATGTAAATACAAATATATATATGTACTCGTAAATTATATTATCGAATTAAATTGAATGAAAAAAAACGTACGTGAGTACATTAATGTACCTGTAAAAATATAAATATGTACATTTGAACTAATATAATGCACACATCAGTTTAAGTATATGTACATATATTTAGTTAAAGAAGGGAAAATGTGGAACGCCAAATAATAATGATTGATGGTAAATTTAATCGGTTCTAACACATAATACCTACATACATAAACACTGGATAAACAATAAAAACTACGAACATAAATATAATGTGCATAGTATATGAAGAACAGAGGAAATACGTGTAACAGATGATGATAATGAACGAAATCACTGTTCAACCGCTATATATATTCAATTCTTAACAGACCTATAAAAACAAATAAATAAAAACTTAAATTTGAAGTGAAGAGGAAAAATGATGATAATTAAAAACAAAAATAAAAACATTTCCACAATAAAGTTTAAATGCAAACTACTATTATTACCTCCTTAATATACAAAGTATTTTGGTTTAGAATTATCTTCAACGATAAGCTTTGGAAACTTTGTAAAAAATTGAATGGAACGCACAGGCTCATTGAAACGGAGAAAGGCTCAGAGAAATATAAAGGAGAATATTATGTGAGGAATTGGGAGCAATAAAAAAGTTTCAGCAATAAGATAAGAAACTTGCACACAATAGCATATGGCGGAAAATATTTATGGAGATATTGTGTTGTATTTGTATGTCTACTTCTTGACGTTGCTGTTGTTTATATATTACTAGGCGCCAGGCTTTAGTGAAAGTGATATTTACTCGTTGTTTCATTGTTTCTATATTTTTGATCAAAGCATAATGTAGATAGTTTTTAAATTTCAATCAAATGATAAATTCCTAATATCCGGAGACTAATTTTTTGTTGTATTTAATTATTTTTCTTGTACTCCTAAAAAAATTTGTCTCTATATTAAAATTTTTTCTTTATTTAGTTTTCAAAGACTTTCAAAATGATTTATTTTTTTTTCTCATCTTTTCAGATAATCACAATATATAATAAATTATAAGATAAATCTTCGGTTGAAATGTAAGCGTAAATTTAATGTGTACATATACACACTAAAGTAGGTATATAAAAGAACAATAATTGAATAAAACAAAATTAATAAAAAAAATTAAATTTTATGTTCACACCAACATTAATCTCAGCGCAATTACATGTTAAATTTAATTTGAAAGTAAAAAGAAATCTGAATGCTATTGGATGCTGAAATGACTTCTATCAAATAAAAGTTTGTACGTACCTAGAAATCGACATAATATTAAGAAACTGAAAGAATTTTTTGGTTAAAAATTTTATAATACATAATTTTGAACGATTTTCTACTGTTTGTACTGTATAATTACATATAAAAGTAAAATTTTGATTATCAAAAAACGAACGATATCCGATAATAAATAAACATCAGGAAAGGATAAAATTAAACAGTAACACAAAGAAATAAAAAGACAAAACGAGTAAAAATGGAATCTCAAGAATTCGATGATGATCCACCACCAGAACCCCGTGATGGATGGCTTCTAGTTAGAATTCATGTACCAGAATTAAATGTTTACAAATGTTTACAATTTCCAGCCGATCGTTTAGTATGGGATGTTAAACAGCAAGTTTTGGCATCACTACCAAAGGTAAGATTTTTTTATCTTATTCAATTTCTTTAATCATTTGAATTTTTTTAAACATAGTAATTAAGTCATTTTGAATTGCTAGGCAAAGGATAGAATTTTATTAATATTAGGAAATAAACAGTGTATAGAGTTAATCTATCAGTGATTTCTAATTAAGTTCATTTACATTTTTAATTATCTAATATATTTTTCTGTATTTAATCAGTATGAATATTCTGAAACTAAGAAGATTAAAAAATATGAAACATTCTATAATTAATAATTTCGAACCATTTTTTAACCGATTAATAAATTTCATATCTTTTCATACTCTTTTCATACATTTCATACTATTTTGAGCTGGATATAAAACAACGAAAATACAGGGTGTTTAGTGAAAAAAGAGAAGAAAAACTTTGACGCCCTCTAGCGGCTAAACCGTTGAGATTTCCTTCCCCTTCCAATAAGATTTTTTGTTACTCTCGATGAGACCTCTCGATGTCGAGTGTTAACGGAAACACCCTGTATAGTTGAAAATATACTCTGTCTGCCACATATTTACATATAGGTTTCGTCTTTAATAAAATCTCCAATTTACCCAAACCCAAAGATGATATAAATTCTGTGCTGAATGTGACTGTGTATGCATTAAAATAAATTTTATTAAGGAAATTAAAATCAAATTCGTATCTTACTTATATACGTAATGTATGTTTCAAATGTAATTATGTAGTTATAAATGTAACACAACACTTAATATAACTTTCAGATATACTAAGTAAATCTGAATATCTGCAATTATTTATGTTTTAAAATTTATATAGTATCTACTCTCTGTGTACAATATTCATACATATGTATGTACATATTAACTAAAGTACTTTCGTTTTACGAATATACATATTGAATGCAAGATAAAAATATTATTGTGTGTACATTATACCAATTTTACAAAGAAATTACATTCAAATAAATATGACTTTTATTTTATCTAAAAAAAAATTAACGCCAACGCAATAATTTCACAATGTAACTACACAACAATATATGTATATAAGTATATATGTATATGCATGCATACAAGACATGTAGATAACACCGTCGGAGTCACACATATATGTCTACATGTTACATATCTTACAAATATTTTTTTCATTTATGTAAGTACAACTACTTCGAAAGTGAAAATTTGATTATTTTTTTCCATTTTTTTTTTCAAACATTTTTGTTTTCTATTTCAATTTCTCAAATTTATAATTATTTTCGAGTTGTACAGATATCCGACTGTATACTAAACCAACTAAACGTATGATAAAATTAATAAAAATATCTACTCATATACAGATTCATACATATTTTAAATAAATACATAATATAAATTTACGTATACATTTCATTTAATAAAATATTTATAAAACATAAAACGTACATAATATATATGCTATTTTGTCATAGAGTACACACTCAATGTATTATAATATGCATGTATTCATATACATAGATACACAATTACGTACATAATAAAATAAATACACTTGCTACAAACATTTTTTTGAATTGAGATAAAAGATAAAAGTATTATTCGTAATTCGTCGAAAATAATATTTGTCGCAGAATTATCTTTAAAAAAATACTGAAAAGAAGTTTTTATATAACAGAAAAATTCAATGAAAAAAGAAATAAAAAACAAACTTTTAACATTCCTCTAAATCTAGAGCCACCTCTTACACTATTCAATTATCATTTGATTTTACAACTTAGCAATTGTACTCATACATACTCGTCTGGTTGGATAAAAAATAATTTTTAATTTTATAATGAAATTTTGAAGATTTTATTAATTCTCAAATTCATACTCAAATAGGAAATCAAATATAATACAAAGCAGGTTTATATGATATGAAATGCAATTCGAAATATAATGATAATTGAATAAAATTAGTATTTTTTTTTATTAATAAGTAAATTTCACATGCACATGAATATTTAAATGTAGATGATTTATTTTATGATAATTTACTTTAATTCAATATAAACACACATTTAAAGTGAAGTATGAATAATTGGAAAATGTTGTGTCAATTTTATGAAAATAATTATAAAGCTTTTAAAAAGTTTATTTTTAAATTACATCATTGATTTTTTAACTGTTATAACTTCATCCTACATACATATGTATATATAGATTACGTACATGCATACTCACATATTGTATATATGTAATAATATTTTGTATGTCCGAAGTTAATTTTAATGGAAAACATAAAAAAACTTAAAATCAAAACCAACTAAAAAAACGAATAACTAAAAAAACGAAAGGAACTTTGAAAAACTAGGTAAATGGGTAAATTTTGCGCATGCGATTTATTCGCCAAAAGAAAAAATGAAATTAAATTCAGTAATTATGTAGATACGAGTATAATAATGAAAACTCATTTACAAACACAATAAACCGAAAAAAAAAATTACATGAATTACAAATTTATAACAAACCGAAATTACATATGGTAATATACGCATAAGCAAAATTCTATATACGGAGAAGTTATTAATCACGTATTACAAAAATCAATTTCATTTCTGTATATACCACATACACATTAACTTGTGTGTATATCCATAAAAACAAATCAAGAACATAAATTTTTTCAGTTTTAAAAAATACGAATAAAATTATGTTTGCTTTGGATAAAAAATGTATCCTCTTAAAATTGAATTAATTCAATAATTATATGAAAAACCATAGAAAAAAAATTAAAGAATTTATTTAAAATGATTGAAGATTCATCATCCAGGAACAAAATAAATGCTAAAATTATTAGACTAAATACACATAATATTTACAATAATGAGTATAAACGAGTTTTTATTGTATTTACGACATCATGTGTATATATGCATTAAAAATTAATAATGTTGTTGTTAATTAAAATTATTTTCGTAGTAATTCTTGTATTTATACATAAACTATAAACATACATACGCCATAACATGCAGATGCATTTAAATAATTTTTTTTCTGCGAAAACATTTGTTTAAATTAAAAAATCCTCTATTAAATATAGGTTGCTTTCAAAGATTAAGAGTTTATTTAATGTTCTTCTGAACAGATGTTAAGCTTTTAAAATTTTTTCGGCCCTAACTAGATACCTAGCTATATCTAATTGAAATACTTATTAATAAAATAAAGTTATGAAAAGCATGAAGTAAATGATAATTTTACATTTTCACAATGAAATTATTCTGAAAATTAGCTTTGATTTGACGCAAACGTGATTTGTATGACTTTTTTACTCCATGTTGCTTGCTTTCATCTGTTAAAAAACACGTACGAGTATGTAAGTAAATAAGTAGTAGAATAACTTTATAATTAAAAATTTGTAAAAGACTTTTGATATACTACACATTACAAAATTTGTTTTAGAAATTAGTCAAAACACTGAAATTATTAGCCTAATTTATATAGGTAGGTACCTAAGTTGTTATAAATATCCTTAATTTTTCTAATCTAAAAGAGTCCTTTGAAAAAGTACTAAAATACTTTATTCAATTATATTCAACATTTCCTATTCATATTGTGTTCTAGTACCCATCTCAAAGCAAAGCAGAATTTATTTCGTCACAAATACCTGCAATTTTCAAACTTTAAACCATTCCACTTAATATTTTCTAATCACACTTTTCCAAGAACAATTATTATACAATTCATAGAATATTTTCAAAAGATTTTGGTTTTCTGCTATTTAAATTTAAATGCTTTAATAACACTATTAACACCTTGTTATTTTTTTTTTTTTGCCTTGTTTCATATACCACATCCGCCTCTCTACCACATATCTATATGTACATTTCAAATTCTGAATTCTTATTCAAAACTCTTATATTTTATGTATTTTCCTATGAATACATTTCAAATTTTGATTTAGTGACGGAAATTTACTATTTTGCGTTTTCGTAATTTTATTATATAAACTATGGAAATCAATAAATTTTAACGCAATTCAATGATGAAGCATGAACATAATATTACACTTGTATTCGTGTAAACTTTAAATTACCTTTCACAATTTAAAAGATGAAAATGCTTAAGTTAAATGAAATTAGCAATGTTTTCGAAAACTAAAATGTATAATTCTTAAAATATGTACATATATACATATACAAGTAAGTAAATAATTTCGTTTACAAAACTTAATCGTAACTATTCACTCTACTGAACTGTAAACAATTTCAAATTCAATGAAAAATTCAGTAAGGAAATACTATCAGAGATGTGTCAGTGTGTTCTTTGAAATTGACTAAGAAATTTTGTGGTAAAACAATTTGTCAATTTCCCAAAATACAAAGAATATATGATCCTATTAGACTTTATCTGTTCGTTTAACAGATAAGAAAATTTATTTTCATTACTTTTATTCCCACATATGCGTAAGTACAAACATTAACCAGATAGATATTATATATTATAATGAAATTTTTGATATTTATTGTCCGTAAAATATTTCAAAATAATTTTCATTTTCTCTTACATAAACTTAAAAGCTAAAGGATAAAAGATCTCTTTTGTCTCTTTTTTTATATATACGTTGAATTAAAAATTAAAAAAAAATTTTCTAGAAGACATTTTTCAAATAAAATTGGTGCCTTTTTGTTAAATTCATTTTCATTCATTTTCTAGAATTTTAAATATGCAGTAGATAAGGAAGAAGGAGATAGAAAGATAAATTGCTGAAATTCAAATTTAATTGTATATGAAAAGGTTAATCGATATGTTATAGAAATTCAATAATAAATAACGTTAATTTTGAAAGAATTTACCGTCCTTTTCAATAGCGAAACTTAATTTTCCTATGCTCGTAAAAATAATTTTCATTGTACATAACAAAACTTTGCTTTCATGATGAAATACACAATTTGTTGAATTCGAATGGGTGTCCAGCATCAGCATCAGAGTTTTTTGAACATATTTTCTGTTGGAATTTGAACAATAACCATAGTATGTAAAATGCAATACGGATATATGTATATCACGCTTGTATTTGTTAGAAAAACTCAATTAATTGGATAAATAAAAAATCAAGAGAAAGAGAAATCATTTTTCAAATCTAAAGAATTAGATTTGATTAGATTAGATTAGATTTAGGCAATATAAACTGACAAGATATTACAGATCTTTGAAAATTTAAAAACAAAATCAAACTCAATCAAAAAAATCATTTTTTTTGTAGTATATATATGCGTGTGAGTTCGATGATTTACTCAATTAATTTTCTATATCAGAGTTTAAAAGTCATTAATTACAGACATTTTGATAAGGAATGTTCATATACACATGTGTATGTACATATGTTCATATATGCTTTATTTAGTAGTAATTATTTCAAATATTTATATAGATGAAAAATCATTTACACATTGGAAATTGATTTACAAGCACAAAATGAATAAATCTTATCACTTTTCTATACATGCATATAATTGAAAATCTTAAATAATTTATTGATCTGATTAATGAACAAATTTTATTTCAAATTCAGTTCAAAAATGAAAATACATGTAATAAATTTATTTTAATCGTTTTATTATCGGGCATTAATTAAAGTTATTTTATATGATGTGATATTATAACATTAAGTACATAAACTATACGTAATATGTAATATGTAACTTATATGCCAAATTGTATTATGTATGTAGATATAAAGAAATTACGAACATAAAAAAGAAATGGACACTTTCTTTCGCACCAAAAATTGAATAAAATAATACCATAGACACATTATACTTCGATATGAAGTCGAGTTAAATGAAGTATAGATTGCATTTGACAATTGATATGACATATTTTATTAATTTAGTACACAAGTATTGAACAAACTTCTATTTTGTTACAAGTATAATATAGTGTATAGTGTATAGAATAAATAATAAAATTTTGAAAATTCAAAAATCAAAAATGAAAATTTCATTTCAAATTTGTATTTTTATTTATTTATTTTTTTTTTTTTTGTTTATAATATATGTTATGTATTTTATATAAGTTATGCAATACAAATTTGACCAAAAGTTAATTTTAAAATGATACTTTTAAAGTTTTTACATATCATCAATGTTCAATATATATACATATATATATATATATGTATATGTATATGAACATCTGTATTTATTTCGATTTCTTTGACAATTTCTGTGTGCTGTCATTGAGCGATATGACTTCAATAGTGCAATACCTATCATGATGATAAAAATTACATAATCCATACTTTATTAGGTATACGCATTACGCAACCGAGTGAGCTGAGTAAAAAAAATATAAATGAATAAAAATAAATACAATACATAGTCTACATATGTATGCAGATAAATGTACAATAATTATTGTACTTGCGATACTCAATACACTCGTATTTCGTATACGAATAAGTGCATACGAGTATTATGTCGAATGTAGTTTGTAAGTATATTATGTGATGTAGTTAAAATATCAGTTTATCAGTAAATTTTAAATTATTTATCTTTCTTCTCTTTCATACGTATACATGCTTCCTTCTAATCAAACATGTTTGTATAAATTTATCTTTGTGTGTATGATAGTTGTAGTTAGTTTATGATTATTATTTCAAAATAATTTCTAATATGTATATTTGCACTATTATAGTATCTACTTTCTTTCTAACGATAATCTTGATAACATTTACATATGTATGTGTTTGAAAGAAAATACACAAAATTAAAATTGAAATAATTCTATTTTGTAAAATAAACATTCCATATCGTTTATCGTTCTAAATTCATTGTCAATGTCATATTATTATATTCGTAAACATTGTAAACATCTCGTTTACGTTTACTATTCAATTCAAACTCAAATATACTGAACACAATAATTTCTATACACACACAACTGTAACACTGCACACTATAAATAAAAACTAGGTACATACGGTGCGGTGCATCTACATACATTAAGTACATTAATATATACCTGGAGTACTACAATGCTAGTGTGTATATATTCATTTAAATGTGATAATAAATTATTGAACGATAAATTAAAAATGGAAAATATTGATTGCATATGCATGTTTGTATACTTTCGTGTATTTACAAATATTCGTATATAAGATGTTCTTGTGGTTAATAATAAGAATTATCGTAATTAACAATTACAGAATTAAAAAGATAAGAAGAAATTTACGAAATTTATAAACAAAAAAAGGTGAACACGATTATATAGGAGTGTTACGCAAACAATATAAAACAATTTGTTAGATCATTGTCTTACCTATCTTAATCGAAGTTAAATTACTTAAAAAGTGTAAAATTTATTTATCTGAAAAAATTTATTTCTAAAAAATTTTAAAAAACTACCAATGACTCAGAAGCAGTGTAAAACAAGTGAAATTTCCATTTAGATACTAAAAGATTTTAAAATTTAATATTTCTTCACCAGAACGAAATACTGTATACTAGGTATTCAAATCTATAGATAATTATTTACGGAACACCTTATTTGTACAAATGAAAATATTATATACATACGAGTATGTTACATTTATATTCTTTATTGTGTGCTATTACGTATTGCCGCCGTATAATACTGGTATGTGAGCATAACGCATATTAATTTTTGAATACGTGTCAATGTTTTTCAAATAATTTTGGATAATAAATTCTGACTGATTTTTATTTTTTTTTCCTGTTGATGTGTTCAATTTTATCACGTGTAAAAATTTATTTATTTGAAAATATTTATTTATTTTGTACTGTTATTGATTTTGAATTTTTTGAGAAACTGTTCATTAATATTTACATATTTCATATATATAGTATGTGTATACAAAAATGTTCATGAAGCATGAAGGTAATAAGAAATGTATGATAGATAGATGATGATTTTTTTATTAATGCGCGGAATAGTTTTACTGGTTTTATATTAAATGTTAGGTGTTTTGAATTTAAATGGAATAATGGCTGAATAATTTTAGAATGATGATAATGAAAAGATTTAGTGTTTGGGTAAGTCTTTATGATAACATTTATAAAATATGAGTAATTTCTAATGAAATATAGCTAATAATAGCACGAAATGTGTTTGTAAATAAAAGAAAATAAATGAACTAGAAAAATTATGTGGAGAGTTTTACTTTTTTGTAAGTGATAAAAGTGACGTCAGATTCAAATATGTTCAACTAAAAGTTGCGACAAAGTTAGTCAAATTTCAATTGTGATTAATTTTCTCTACTTTGTATAGGTACTCATATTCGTACATTGTATAGTAAGTTACGTCTGTATACAAATTGAACCACATTCCTTTTTTTCTACATAACAACGATTAAGTTTATTATTATTTCAATAATTCCCATCATATGTATATATACATTAATCCTTTACATAAATACGTACAAACAATATGTAATTTATTTTAAATCGCCTCTAATACGATTTCAATAAATAAACAAACGCATCCATCATCGTTAAAGAAGTTTACCAACAAAGTTTAATTTACAATTCATTTATCAAAACTATCATCAAACTAGCAATAAAATGATGAATTTTAATCGCATTATATAATCATAACACTGTAAATAAACGTTCAATAAATTTTGTTGGAAAACTAGTATACACACGAATGTGTAGAAGCATAGTAGTTATGTTCGAGCAATTGTGGAAAGGTGTAAGCAAGTAAATGATGTTATGTATACACATGTATCAACTCATCGATTACCACACCGAAAAATATTTGTTTTTACGTTTCTCTTCATCACTTAAAATAATTTCCAAAATTGAACCAAAAAAAAAAATGTATGAAAAACAAATCTATACGTATATTTATGTAGTATTTAAATTGAAGCTGAAAATGAAAATTTGTAAAAATCAACAACACACATAATTAATCAAGTGCTACTACGCATTACATATCTGTGTACTTATTCTTGCTTATACATTAAAAATGAATAAAAATACCAGACAAATTATTTAATTATTTTTTTAAGTAAAACCTCAAACAGTAAAAACAAATAAATTTAATAAGAAGAAAAAAATTCAATGAAAAAAAGACGAAAAACTGTGAAAAATAAAAAAAAAATATAACTTTGAACTTGATGAACTTTTTGTTAGAATAATTTTCCTAAGTCGCTGTGCTGTGTCTACAATCAATAATTACATAGTTTATGACTATGTTCAACTATTTAGGTGCTTAACAAATCACATGCGTACGTATAAGTATATACATACATATAAATGTGTGCATGGTAGTAGACGTATTTGAATGAAATTAAACTTAGAAATTAATTGAAAAACGATCTAGCAAAATATTAAAACACAGGTACAGAGAGGGTTTTTATCCATACGTTATATTACTTCTAATTACAATTTTCCAAAAACAGCAACAACAAGACAGCAAAACGGTAACAATAAAAAAGAATAAAAATCATTCTATAAATTGCTTAGATCCGGCTATTATTACATTGAAGTTCGCCTTCCTCATTTGTTAGAGAATTTAAAAATAAAACATTAGTTAATAAAAAACCAACATTGAAAAAAAGAAAAAAAAACCTTGAAAAAAAAATAAATAAAAAAACTAGAAAATTTTTAATAATATTAATGGTTTCTGATTAGAAGGAAAAAATTCTTCGGAGAACATAATGTGAACTCTATGTAATTCTCTAATTGAACTCTACAGCACTGCCGACAGATTATTTAATTTTATAATTTTGGCACGTTCTGGTCATGATTTTGAATTAATGTTCGCAACATATACACATAGAAAGTTAAAAGTGAGAATAACGATAAAAAATATGATAAAGACTGAGAATTATTTGTAGCTGAACTACATGAAGCATGTCATCATTTTCACCTTTATGTTTCACCTAAATATTTCAGTATCTAGTTTGCAAATTGAACATCTACTATAGTAGAAAAAATGTCGTCCTTTTTAATAAATATGACCACAGTTTCATTTGTTTGTTTTTACTCTTTCTATAATTAATCTGCGAAATATTATCTGTGAATTATTAATTCTTATTACTCCAATTACCGGTCATTTTTCGTAGTATTCCTTTTACTTAAATCATATTAAACATTCAAACTTTTTATATATTTGTGGTTTTAGAAAAATAAAAAACGCAAGCAAAAATTTACTAATGAAGAGTGCTTATGATTGTACCATATATACTTTATCCCAGCAAATTTTAAAAATTATTATTTGTATAAAATATTTAAAAAAAATTTGAATTAAAGGGACTAATAAGGATATAAAACAATAAGAAACCAAATCCGAAAACAAAAATTTTTTAAACAATTGATGAAAAAAGAATCTTAAAAACCGGAAAATCCTCATTTTTCAGTCAAATTACCTTCATGAGAAAGTTAGTTCATTACGAAAAAAGAAAAAAAAAAAGAACTAATAATAAGAAAAAAGGAAAGAAAATTGTACACAAAAATATTAACCGCATACTTCAACAATTCAAAAGAATTCGTTATTTTATTTATTTTTTTCCTTTTTGCAATTGTTTTTTTCAATTTTTTTGATTCTGCCACAACAATTTTCTTTATAAGGTTTTTCTTCGTTTCTATTTAGTATTCTTCTATAGAATTTATAATTTATATAAATATTTAGTTTTCATTTGTTTTAATTTTTATTTTCGTGAATGCAAACTTTTTCCTTTATTTTTCACGTTTTTCTTTTTAATATTGTGTATTACTTAACAAGTATTTTGCATGTATGTACGAATATAAGTTTCATATATCCTTTTCATTTTTAACCTAAATAGACGCTATAGTGGAATGCATAATCTGCAATGGGTATACAATAACACAATATGTTTATATATGTTAATATTTATGTACATTATACTCGTATGTGTGTTCGTACGTGTACTCAGACACAAACACGCATTTCGCATCCACTGATCAATGACCTCAATTTAAGTTTAAATAAAAAATAAAGATTTAATAATAACAACAAGAACAAACAAAATGAAATAAAATAAAATTTAAAAGAAAAGAAAACATAATTAAGCAAAAGAAAAGATGAAAAAAATAAAACATTAAAAAAAAGAATGAGGTTAATTATTCTTTAGCCTACTCATAATATCTGTGTATACATGTATAAGTTTTCTTCTACACTAGTTCAAATAGATACATCACGTATGTACACATTTATTTATCTTAAAAGATAATTATAAATTATGTACAACGAGTATGTATGTATGCATGATACAACAAATATAATTATACTCTCATTCATACTCTTAACAATGGTGTTTATACGTAGAATTGTACCTGTTTTCACTTTACTTCTATCAAACTCAATAAGGTGGAATTTTGTTAATTTTTTCTTCAGGCGAAGAATCTACTAAATTTTTTTTACTATTTTTGTTCAATATTATTATCGAAAAATAAATACGGAAATCGCTGGATGATTACCATGTATACACATTCAAATTAATCACCACATTATACATTTAATTGTAAATGTACTTGAATGCTTTAACTGTGATTTGATAAAAAATTAAAAGCTATCGAATCTCTTTCAAAAAAAAATAATGAACATATGTACTTCATACCAATCGTACATTTACTCGTATTTTACGCATACGAGTATGTACACACATTTAACATCAAATAAGTGCCCTAAAAAAATATTAAGAAAACTATACAATTTTGAATTATTTGTAATTAATTTTTTTTTTTCATTTTTTATGGTAAAAATTATATATTCAAGATTACAACTACAGATTTAAATAAAAATAAATTGTATTCTTGACCATATATTCGTATCGTCATATCTAACAGATACTTCTTTTTAGAAACCACAAAAAAATGAAAATCCAAATTAAATAATTAATGAAAACACTTACAAATTCCTTTTGTGATAGTTGATTAAAAAATGTACATCTTTCCATTAAAAGTGTTAATAACAAAGGACAAAATATTTTAGTCTTCATCTAAAAAACTGCTCGGAAGAATTAGCCAATTATTAATTCGCAAAGATCAAAGCGACCATAATCGGGATTTATACTTCAATAGTGTTGATAGCGAATGGAATTCAATGTCATAATAATTCTGCTCAATTGTTTATCAAATCGAAAAAAGTTTTATTATTATCGGTGCAAATACGTTCACTAAAAGCAAATTAGAATGAATCAATATTCTAACATTTTTATAATATTCTAATAAATTTTAAAGAATAATTTCGATTACTATCTAGTATAATTTTCTTTAATTACAATTACTCGTATTCACAAAAAAAATTTCACGAATTTTGCTCCGTAAAAGATGACACTTTATATTGAACTGTTGAATTATACCCTATAATTTGATATTAACAATTTTTCTCCATTCTATACATAGCAGTATATGCATGTACATATGTATATGTATATATGTCTTAAAATTTTTATTTTATTTTTTAATAACCTTCTGCTTCTCTACATAAACTGTTAAAGGTAGATAACTACAAAATATTTTTATTAAAAGATGATATGTTATTATGTAAATTAATTACGCGATCAAATGATATGAAATAGAAAAAAATGGAAATTTCAATGTTTGAGGGTAAAATAAATAAATAAATTTATCTGATAAAAAATTAGATATTTTATACAAAACGATAATATGAAAAAAATAGACAACAATACTTACACATGCACACACATTACACACACATACATTAAACTTGTTATGTAAAAGATTTAATTATGCTATTACTCAATTTTTTATTTTTAGTTTTTGTAAGTTTTTTTTTATTGCGCTTTAATTCTTTTCATTTTTGTTCATATGATGTAATAACGTTTTACATTTAAAAAAAAATTGTTTATTTGTTTCATTTAATTTTTTTATAAAAAATAAATCGATAGTTTTTTTTTATAATAATCCATATTTCTGTTCAAGTAAAGTGTATACATAGATTTATTATATGCGCATACATTATGTCTATGACGTACACAAGTGTATAAATAAAACACACAAACTGTTAAAAAAAACTGAAAAAAAAAAAATAATGTCAAGTGTTGTAGAGAATTTTCTTCTTTTATTATTAACTTGTTTTTCTTTTTTTATATATTTTTTGCTTTAATGTTATTTTGGTGGGGTGTCCCAATTTTAAACAGCAACAAAACATTTTCATATGTTTTTTCATTCTTCGCTTTCTTTTTCTCATTCGTTGGTTCTGTTCTATTCAGTGGTCCTGAGGTGGAGTGTACTTAACATTCATTTTCAATTGTTCCCTATGTTATTATATTTTTTTTTCTGTTGTGTTCTTCACGAATTTTCTTCTTTATCCTCTTTGTTTTATTCTTTTTTTTTGGCTAAAATTAAAATGTTTTTTTCAACTTAAACCAAAAATAAATCCAATAAATTCAAAGATGAAAAAAAAGTTAAATAAAATAAAAAAATAAGGAAAAGGAAAAATAAATAAATTTTATTAAAATTATTTTTTTCTTTCTTTAAATTTTAGGCTTTTTTATTTGGAAATTCGAAATTGAATTGTAATTTTCTGTAATATTCAAATAAGAATATTGTTTGTTTTTCTTTCAATAAATCCGTTCTCAAGTTTCAAATTTACAGATCGTTTCTCAAATATGTATTTAATTTTGATGCTCGAATATTTCTGAGAAAAGATAGAAAATATTTTGTTGAATATCAATTTATCAAACAATTTAGTACACAAATATTTTATTTAAAAAAAAATTTCATTATCAAATTATTCTTAGATTGAAGTGGTTCTTATTTAGAAAAAATCAAAAATTTTCTAAAATTTTTAAGCTAAAATTTTCAGTTCTGTTTATACTTAACCTACCTGAACGTCTGAACCATAAGACTCTAAAACTATCAAAACTCATTTTCAACACTTACTTTGTGCTTTGAATTATGAAGAATTATTGAATACACTTCCAACTCTCAAAAATAAATCGTGGAAAAAGAAAGGGAGCAAATTGATATAAATTTCTTCCAAGTTTCGTAAGTAGGGAACGTAACGCAATACTTTTTTTTCTTGGCATTACCCTTTTCCCATCTGAAGTTTTAAAATTTTAAATAAGTAAATAAAAATTGAACCTATTTTTTTAAAAAAATTCCTAGATAACATTCTCATACAAATTACATATATGTACATACTTTTCATTTAATTTTAAGTAATATCTTTTGTACAATAATTGGAGTAAATAATTGTAATCAATTCATAATTCACTTATTTCTAAATGTGTGTATTTTCTTATTTCACATACATGTATTGTGTTTAATATTTAACCATTTAATGCTTATCTCTACATTTTTTTTTCTTTATATACACACAGCACATTCATGACTTTCTGTTTTGTACCTTTGTATTATATACAAAACACAGTATTTATAAATAAATCCTGCAGTATACAATCATGCTCATTTATGAGTATAATGTATAATTGAAGACATAAGCAAATCTAATCACACTACTAATCCGCTTGTATTAAATTAATCTATTCTCTAGCATACAACATTAAACTTAAAGCAATAATTTAAATTCTAGATAAACTTAATGCAATTAGGTAGATATGTAAATGCACATTATGTTATATACGCACTCGTACTCATATAAAAGTGTATAAGGCATAAAAATTATATGAATTTGTACTTAACTCACAATCGCACGTTAAAAACTAATGCTCATTTGCTCATTCATTCCTCCTCAATTCTTAGATGTCATACGCTCATATGTATAATGTTGTATTAGGTTTATAATCGTAGATTATGGGTTGTACTGGATATACGAGCAATGTATATGTATATTTCTAGCAGATTAAGTTAGTTTTAATTTTCAATCACAATTTAGTATTTTTAGAGTTTATATACATAGAAACACTTACATACATGAGTGAGTTCATTATTATCTTGATACCTTAACAAAAACGTTATAAACGCATACCTTCCCTAAACTAGAGAAAACGCAGATAAAAATGCAATAATTTGAAATTGTATATTTTGATATTCAACTTTTCGTGTCTTTAAATGTTTCGAAACTGGTGATTTTACATAAATACGGTATCGATTTATTAATGAACTCACCCTAAATGTAATAAATAAAATATTATTTTAAATTTAAATTTTATTTTCTTTTATTAAACTTTTAGAAAATTAATGTTTATGTAATTATTTCTCTTTCTTTTTTTTCTTTTCTTTTTTTTTCTACTGTTTATAATTTGCTTATCATTGTGTGTCCTATACAAATGTACTATTTGAATTTGTGCTGTGCTATTTAATCTATATGCATCTATAAAAAAATGTGCACCAATAATTCACCCAAAAAAAACTAAAATGAACAATTTAATTAAATGAACAATTTATTCTATACACGTACATTTATCTCGGAATAAAAATATAAAATAACACTAACAAAATTAAAATAAAAAATGGTGTGTTTTGCTAAATTTTTTATGATAACGCACGTGTTTTTATGTATAAATTGCAATCATAACTTAAACAAAATAAATTTAAATTAAAACAAAAAAAATTATTTTTAAATTAAAAAAATAAACTATACTACACTTCCAAATATGTTTTGAACAAAAATGGACAAAACGAACATCAAAAACATTATTTAATTATTTACGTATATGGTTCGCTATAATTTATCACATGTCACATATACTATATGTCTTAAATTTATACACTAACTGGATTTTGGATAATGTATTATCATGATAACGATGATATGATGATGATGAACAACTCGTTTCATATCGAAAAAACAAAAATAATAAAATAAAATAAAACACATTCGGACATCCTGATATTTGTGTGTTATGTACGGATATGGATATATGCAATAAATAAATGAAATATGTCATAAAATTAAATATAAAATATTTTATTATTTTGTAAAATTTATCGCTGATAAAATGTTCGGTATAATTTTTATCATCATACATTTTTTATATGATTTTTTGTTGTATTTGCTTTATCGATTTTTATACATTTTTGAATGGCTTGTTATTAATAAAATATGTGTAATATCGCCTGGATCAAATAACGCGACGGGATCAAATATTTACTATATAAATTATTTTATAAACTATACAAATATATATCTTTATACGTACGATATTAATTTATCAAAATATAAAAAATTAATGAAAAACAAATTGTGCATAAATCTACTCGTATATGAATGATGAAAAATAAATTTTGATATAATGTATGTAAAAAAAAAATGATAATGAAAATGTGATGTGATGACGACATGACGACCAATATGGATGATATTTTCATACGCAATATAAAAATGATGGAATTGGACATATTTTTCCATATTGCACATATGGAATTCTCTAAAAAAAATTGAAATAAAAATAATGAAAACAAACAAACACATTCAACTGGGACATGTCAACATGAAAGGTTGCATTTTGGTTCAGGGTAAGGTGACGGTTTTATTTACATATTTTTATTCATAAATTTTTTATTTCTTCATATATTTTTTTCCGCTTTTTTATATAAATTGTAAGCATTTTTATTTATAATTAAATTTTTATATTTGTTTAAAATTAAATTTCAAATTTTCGCACTAAAATGTTTTATTTAAAAAAATGTTTTAAATATTAATGTAAAAATAGAAACACACATTTTTTTTGGTTGCTAAATTTACATTACATATACAAGTAATTCATATATAACAGTAAATAAATTACAATCGAAAATCCTATAAAATGATATCGTCATTATATTGGTGTTTTAATTAAATTCTCGATCACTTAAAATTGTTAATGATTGAACATAAATTTTTGGTTTTTTCAACTTTATCTTAAAATGACATCTATTGTCTATGGTCAATCGTATTAGCAATTTTAGTTACTTCGTGAAAGAGTATCCTACCTGAACTGAACTTATAACAATATATAAAGTATATACAAATATACATATAGAAACTCTTCCTATAGATTCATTTATTGATCGACCAATTTACCAAGTTACAATTTATTGACAATGTATACACATCATCATCATATGTATAAAAATAACTAAATAAATTTTAATTCTATTCCAAACATTGCAAATATTTTTTTTTTAAATGCTATAATTTGATATTTTCTTATTTTTATTTTGTCTACATACATACATATAAAAACATTGAGTGCAATTGAGATTATGTTGATTTGGATATAAAATCCATAGTGACAACTCAGTATACACGATTCGCTTTGTTGTTTCTCCATAATAAATATGCAATGGTTCTTCTCCAATTCTCCATATATTTATGTACACACTTATATAGGAAGTATCAAGAGTATATAGATACATCATGCGTTTATGTAATGAAAAATTAAATTAATGATTTCGATTTATTTGATTTTTTATTGAACCGTATCATATGTGTAGGTATGGGTACATTTATATGAACGTCAAATAAATACACATACACAATATTTTATTTTGAACCTAATACCAAAGACAATAATAAGATCTTATTATTGTCTTTGCTAATACCAATGTATACAACAAAAACAATATGTTTAAACCTTGAAATTAGAGCTATAAAATTTTTCTTTTATTCATTTTAACATTTTTTTTCGATCCCCAGTTTATCTTTTAAAGATTTGCTAGGTTTTTAATTTTTTTGTGTGGTTTAAATATGCTTTGCTTGAATATGTATACGTTTTTAATTTCAATAAATATAAGAATTAGAAGGTGTAGGTGTCTAACTCGGACATATACGACTTATAAATGTACATGTGTGTATATAATGCGGTCATAAAATTAATCACTAACAATAAAAATATTTTATTTTATTTCAAATTGAAAAAAAAAATGTTTGCAATTTTTATATCGGTTTTTAAAGTTTTTGCATGTGTTTGTGTGACTTTCTACATAATGTATATGAGCAAGTAAAATATGTAAGGAAGATAGGAGATTAATTTAACGGAGAAAATTATGTCTGATATCGTGATTGGAATATTTTATCTTCAATTTTTAAAAATTTTCTTACTCAATTCGGCTAAAAAAATTTCAAAGCTTAAATCTCTTCTAATTATGTAGAACATTCAGTAATTTTATTACATACATTCATAAATGAGGAAACTTTAAATTATAACCCAGATTTTGAAGCAGAGCTTTCCTTTAAATCTTTTTTTTCAGTTTCCGTGTTTAAGATTTTTCATTACATTTTTAATTTCATACAAAGAATTATATTATAAATGTATAAGAATTTTCTTTCACATATTCTGTGTTTTATTATTCAATTATTAAACTTCCCAACATCCAAACTTTCACAGTTCCAACCATTCCATCAGAATATGTAATAATTTGTTTCACAAATTTCAAAAAAGAAATCCATTCATAATAATTGAAAAAATGTAATAAATACTCGTTAATGGTAATGCAGCTACATGCTGTGAACTCTTCATTGTCACTAAGTGAAAACAAAAAAATTCCAAAATTTTTCTTAAAGTGAAAAAAGTGAAAAAAATCTTGTCATAATGGTGTTGTAACCTTTATAGGTCATCACATAAGCATAAACAGTTTTGATTTTTTTTATATCCGGAACAAAAAATTAAAAAATTTAAAAAAAATATTGTTTTCACTTTTTCTTTGTGCAATGAAAATTTCGTATACGTGTATACTTACATAGATATATGCTCGTATGTATAAAACATGTATCATGTACTTAGTAAACTTCATGATGACGATGAGCTCTTGACCTTTACTCATTTCATTAACGCTTTTATAATGAACCATATGATCAAACCTGCAGGTGTAGGACACGGTGTACTATCAAAAATAAAATGAAGCAGAAAAAATATAAAATTAACAAAAAAAAAAAGAAATGAAAGAAAAGAATTATTTATTTTCCCTTTATTTTTCAACTGTTTAATGTGCAACTTCCTTTCACTATTTCCTTGTAATGAATGACTTACATATTTCTTCTTTATTTTATTTATTTCATTTGCTTTTTCAACTTTTTTTTGCTTCTTCATTTCAATTTCTTATTTACACATTTGTCGGCTAGTGAGAATAAGGCAATCTGCAAAATGTATTCTGTAAATTGATATTCACGAACACGAATACGAATTGAAAAGTGGAGTGGAGTGGCTACTCATTTTCTAAAATTACTGCCGCTGTTTGTGTTGTATTATTATGTCTCCCAACTTTATAATGTGAGTGTATATGAAGATAGGAGCAACGGGAGCAACCATCATCAACATCATTATCATCTTTGCAATTAACTAAATTTTAATCTCAAATAGATACACCTGACAGGTAGAAATTTATTTTCTTTTATTTTCATCTTATTCATAGTATCTGTTGACGACTAGTTTTGTTAATTAGATGAAAAGTAATAAATATAAATAAATAAATGGCAAAAGAAAAACTTATGGAATTTTTTTTTTTTTTGCTTTCTATACATGCACATATAACATAGCAGCACTTTATGACTATAATGATAATAACGTATTTACGACGGTGTTTACTGCTTCGTAACGATATCAAAGAACTATCACCTACTAAACTAGTAAATATTTTAATGGAACACAGATACAATAAAATTATCAGTATAAGTGAAAAATATTCATTTATAGATATCTCATGTGTGTACACTTATGAAGTTTTCTCTTTCTTCTGTTATATTAATTAATTTTTCAATAATTTTCTTATACCTTCAAGTTATTGTTATTTCTTTTATATAAACATTTCAAAAATTAGCTTTCAATTGCAGGACTAATTTTGTATTCTTGTTGGTCATTTTACATACTGGTTATATAATTTTACTGAATTATTGCGGTCTCATTCTTTTTTCTTGCAGAAATAATGTAAAACATACTATTGTAGGCTTATGTGTAGATGGTTCAGATGACCTTTGTTTTTTCATTAAATTTATTTTATTCTTTTAAAATGAAAGTGTTTCCCTGGAAGTTTTTTAATATTCCATATACCAATTCTATGAAAAAAGATTATTCATTCATTTAGATGTAGATATTATATTCCGCTAAAGTTTATAATTTTATGTTATCCAATTTTTATGAAATGCACACCTCGATCTAATATTATATATACATAATGTATGTATATGCTTACACATACACTATGGTATGTGTAAATATTATGAATTTTTCATAGATTCCATTTAAAAGTTCGTTAAAAAAGAATACACACATTATATCGTATATTCGTATTGTATACACTAGTATATATGTGTATGTAGGTGTTTTTAAATTAAAAATTCATTAAAATGTTTTCGAGAACAATCATATATGTAGATTTTCGTATATATATTATATGAAATTTCTCTTATGTATTTTATTTTATTTTTTACTTAATTTACTGTGGACATAGACATTGTCTGTGCTGTAGAACATAATGACTTTGGTAATATTAACTTACTAATGAATATTTGATGTTTTAATTATAACCGTATACTAATATACATAATTTAAAATACGTAATAATTCGCAAAAATATTAAATATTTATTAAAGCCACAAAACTACTTATTACTACTTGTAGTAATAGTAATAAAAATAATTTTATTATAAAGTATCATAATTTAACTATGAAGGTTCGTTTTTCGATTATTTTTCAAAAATTACATACACTCAAGTTTTACATTTTATGTAAGTTAGGTATAATTTGTATATTGTAATAATTTTCTTCAAATTACAGCAAATATAGATATGTGTCATATGCAGTAAGCGTAGGGCATAGGTTGGATTATAGTTGTATTATACACAAACTCTGCATGCTTGATGCGAGTATACATATTTATACACTTATAAGTGTGAGTACATTATACTTATGTGAACTATATACACATACATATTATGTATATGTATGCGTTATGTAAGTACACATTAAATGACAATAATTAACTTTATGTGTTCATTTGAAATAATAAATTGTAAATTTAGTTAACTATCATTTCCATACATGAACAAAGCCTACAATATAAAATATTTTAGCAAAATTAAATTAAAATCGAAAAAAATTGTATGGACTTGAAAAAGAGAAAACACATAATGGTAGCGCAAATATCGATATGAGATTGAGATATGAGGAGTTATTAATTTTTCTTAAATACCAGATAATAGAGAGACTTTCTTCATAATTACCTCTAATTTTAAATTTGAATAAAATAAAGTAAAATAATATTTCATGTACTATGTACCTACTTTCCTATTATTTCCAAGTTTTAAGTATATTACTATTTGAATTAAAAGAAAAATAAATTCAAAACTTATAAATTGGAAAGAAAGTTTGTTCGCATGTGTACAAAAAAATATAAATGCATTTCCATATATTATGTACATACGCGTGCAAGTAGGTATAAGTACTAAAAATGTTAATTAAGCTTAGAAATTCTCATGTATCTAATCATAACAAAAATGTTAAAAGATCATGTCAAATTGTCAAATTAAAAACTAGAAAACCAAATTTTCCAATAAATAAAGTTTTTTTTTTCAAAATCTTTTTCTATTTCCGTTATGTTTTCAATTCATTTTTTATCATTACCATTATTACTCATGGTTTTATTTTTTTCTAGTTTTTTCAGACCAAAGAGAAGCGTGAAATTTTGTCTTTTTCATAGATCAACACTTTCCTTCACGTTTGCATGCTTTTTAATTACCTACTGCAGGCAGAGTTTATAAAATGGTGTACGCACATTGTGTAAAATTAAATTAATTTATAAAATGAAATGATTTTACCGTTTTACATACTTAATTAAATGTGATTTTGGATAATTAATTTGAAGAAATTATTTTGTTGCATATTTACATTACACATTACAAAATACGTTCAATTTTCAAAGCGTATCTTTAACTGACTCGACAAGAATTTTAAAACAAAAAAGACGAAAAAAAGAAAATAAAAGTAAAAATGGAAAATTAAGTAGAATATTTGATAGGTACATGACAAATGTCATTTTGTGAACCTAAAATTTAATTAATTGTTTGAAATACTAAAATTAGGTTATTCTTTTGTTCACAGCACAAAAGTCCATATTTGGAATTGGGTCTAATCACTAACGTAATTTCTGCTAATTTTTTTGTATCAAATATTCATCTATCAATTTAATGTGCATTGGGAACTAAAAAATTATTAATAGAGAAAATTAGCTCTCTGGGCTAATGAAATTCTTTTTACGCCAAATTCATTTGCACCAAATTTTGTAAAATTTTGGGTAATTTATTATTTCATTTTTATTTACTTTAACAATTTATATTGGATATTCGATTTAATTGGATTTCAATTCCTTTAATATTATCAACGTTTTCAAAATGTTCCAACAGAAAAATTACCTGAATGTAACTGTAAGAATTTTTCTACAATTTAAAAAAAAAATCAAACAGCATTCAAATGATCTACATGGTCCTGCAACATCAAATGTTTTTTCTACTTTTTGCCTTTGAACTATTCGATCATTGAATTATTTCTAATGGCAATTTCTTTCAATCATCTAATGAAAAAGGCAATCTACTTTGAAGTGTAAAAGTGTTTTTCTTAATTCATTACACTTTTATTTTGTATTTTTAATATCCTCTTCTTTCATTAATTCATCAATATCACCCTAAATGTTTATTTTGATATCCTTTTATGCATAATTAATTTTAAACGTAAACAAAACAACTTTTACATACTTCTAATCCTACTACATACACTCTCAAATATGTATACACGTATTTAGAACATTTCAAACAAAATAAATATATACTTGTATATGTGCGAAAGAGTATTTCGAGATGATACATATGTACATATATTATATATTATTTTAATTGCTTTGGATGACCTTTAAATAAACATCCGTTTTTGTATAACTAAAAATCAATACACGAAAAATTATAATTTGAAATATGTTCATATACGTATGCAGGTGAAACACAAATGAAAAAAAATTGTATAGCAAGAAAATTTACTATACTCATACGCGAATACCGCATAATAATGAACGTCTGAGTTTGACTAGCGATAAAATACATGTACATATTATACGAGCATAAAATGTTGTATATATAATAATCGAAATTGTAATGTCGATTTCATTATCATCGTATCTATTCATTTATTAGGCTAGAACGACCGACTTTATTACATGTATACCAAGGGTGATACGTATACAAACTTTATTGTTATTATTTTCACTTTTCCGTTTTTTTACTGTTCATGATGTTAATTTCACTAAATCAAATCTAATTTATTTTATCGATTTTTATTTCTGAAATGTTAATATTAATGCCATATGTCATTTATTACAAACTCACACATATATTTCATATATACCTATTAAATTTTCCCTTTACTAACACAATTTTACATATCAATTCCTATAATTATTACGTACACGTTGAATACAAACAAGCCTTATACCAGAGAATTACTTGTATCTTTTGTTTGAATCAAGTTTCTACTTATATAAAACTGTAATAATAGTGACATGATGATGATATTTTTAATCATCCGACAATTCATGCAACTTGGCAGTAATAACATGTAAAATATGGGGCACTATAAAATATACTTGGAAATCGACTAGGTAAAAAACGTAAAATAAAACAAAAGAAAACATAACGAAAAAATAAATATGGAAAAATTAAAAATATGGATAAATGTCAATATAGAGATTGTAATTAAAACGATTAAAACCTTAAATAATTATAAAGGGCTTATAAATCTATGTAATATGTAATGAACGAAAGTATTTTAATGATGACAGACATGTATTTGTTAAGCATGCGTAAAAAGTAAACAATATTTTTCAAGTTTCATACGAGTATTTTTTCAAGTTATCCTACTAATATTTTCTCATTAAGGGTATTCACGGATTGGTCTTGTATCACTGTTAACGGTGTAAAATCGTACATACAATCCTATATTCAATTATAATATATGCAAACAAAAATGGACAATTTTCTTGTTATAATCCACAAATTAATGCTGATTCCCATCAGACAAAAGGTATAATCATTATCATAGAATTTCGGACAATTATACAATTTTTTACTTAAATGAAACGATCTAAAATGAATGTATAAAATATCGTATGTAATAAAATACATTAAAGCACTTAATTTTATTTGAACATAAATGGGTAGGTATGTGTATGAAAGGAAACTGAACTGTGTGACTATCACTTAACATTTTTTTTTTAGAAATTTTAGAAATAAAAAAAAATAAAACAGACTATAAGTCACACACAAACCATTTTCTTCTTCTTCTAACTCTAAAATTCACATATCGAAGAAAAAAAATTCAAATAAATTTCAGTATTGCATTTAACATAGTTTTAAGGCCTTCTATGTGCAAGAGTATACAACTCTTTATATGTATGTACCAATATGAAAACTCGTTGGAGAAAAAAAGGAATTCGAAAAATAAAAATATTGACATTTACTTATACTATACATATATTTTTATAAGTAAAAAAAAACGTTTAATACCAAAAATCTGAATATGTTTATTAAGGACAAAACAACTTTAAATTAATGATTCTCATATATAGATTGAGTCAATGATCGCGACGCGATTTATCGCTTTGTTTGTTCCTCGTTTCGTTTCAAAGGAATAATTAGTATTGTGAGGATTTTTACATAAAATTTAATGTCAAATTTAAATTTCAAAAGTAACCAATTCAAATTCAAATAAACTTGGAATAGATGGTAAGTATACATTGTTATATTTAATAAAAAATTGTGTAGTATGCAAATTTGTTTGACATCATTTTATAATTTTTTCAACAAAGAAATGCTAAAAGAGATGGAATAATAATTAAATTTAATTTTACATAAGACATATATTTAACGAAAATATCTATGATTTATTAATAATAAATCCACCAACCGATATTTCAAACTGTCAAAAAAATCGCACCGCGGTTATTGGATATTAAAGGCGAAATAATCGCGTCGCGATCATTGGATCTATTGCTTTAGTTTAATATATTATGTAGTCCTATTTGTATATAAACATTTTGTCTTATATAAAAATGTCTTTACATAAAATAAATTGGAACGAAAAAGTTTTTAAAAAAACCCAAACATTTCAATTTAAACGGCAACACTCACAAATAATCATCAAGAGTAATGAAATGGGAAGTACTCAATAAATAAATTCTAGATACTGACCAAAGTAAATTGAAACTTGATAATAATAAAAATAATAATGATAGTAAGGAAGATAATGGCAATTACATAATTACAATTATAATGATGATCAGAATAATAATTATGCAAAATTTATTATAAATTTTAAAAATACAAAAATAATATCATAAAAATGAGACAATACTCCGCATACATGTATATCTGTATACGTAAAGTTTTTTGCATAAATGATTTAAAAAAAATTATTTTCAAAAAAAAATGTAAATGTTAAAAAAAATGATTATTATAATATAACGGAATAAATTGCGTGCATAGTCAGTTAAGAATGAGATTAGCTATGAAATTATCAGAAGTACGAATAATAATTTCCGGTTATGGTTTTTATATAATTTGCGAAAAATAAAAACGCAATCTGAAAGGTAAAATAAAACAAAACAGTGTACCCAATTACTTACGTACTGAAATACCATACAAGTATGTGAGAGAACAGAAAGATGAAAACAATTTTTCAAAACAAAAAACAAAAAAGGAAGAAAACTATTTACAATACATACATAAAAAAATATACACGGTTAGAAATTTTGGTATAAAATTTATAACATAATGATATACATATAAATCCTTACTTTTTTCGTATAAATTCAATACAGTTTACATTTATAATAATTATAAAAGAGTCTTATATGCTCAATGCGATTTGTTTATAGAAAAATAATAAAATCGTGTTATAGAGTATATACGAAATATGGATAAACCCATTTATAAGAAGAAAAGATAAGTTTTATATATGATTTTATATGATTTTTTTATAAATTTTATAGACCCACTTTTATTGAATTAATAATTAAAATCGTTTAAATACTATAAAGACTTTGTATATACTATCTAAAAAATAAAAACAAGAATTTAGTTTTAAATATATTTATTTATAAAGGTATATGTGTAGAGAAATATCTTACAGATACGTATTATACCTAAAAATGTTACATGATATGCACTTATAAACTTACATCTTACATTATATCTATTGTTTTTGTAATAACATATTTACGGTTTGTTCTTTTCGAAAATACTGAATCAAAAGAAGAATGATATTTATAATGTGACAAAAAAATCAATATTAATTTTGTTTCACCTAATATATCTTCTGATATTTCAAAAGCATTATGAAATTTATCGAAAGATTGAACGAGAAATTTACGGCACAAAAATATGTATTCATTTTCATAAAAAAATATGTATTCTATTTGAAAAAATGTTTTTACAGAATCCAAATTATAACACTCAGGTGATACTACGAACAATTTAGGACGGTAATCTGCAAAGCAATATACCCAGGACACAATTTTGACTTTTTCCATTGGACTTTTATCTATTTGTTTCAAATAATATTCAAAATCATTAAAAATGTTGGCAGGTAATTTTGTTATTTTCCCTGCTTTTATAAAATTCTCAAAACAAAAATTTTCTGCTGTAAATGAAAATTTTTGTTGATGTCGAATAGCTAAACTTTTGCATAAATTCTTATAATTTTTTAAATTTGAACAAATGCTTTTGAAATACTGGTGTTTGGCTTCATATCGAATTGTTGAAAAATGACTTACAGGACCTAATTTTCGTAATACTCTTGGATAATGGATAAGTAAATGATGTTTTGGAATTAAATTAACTTTAAATTCATCTTTTAGAATATTTAAATGCACTTTTATTAATGATGAAAGATTTTCAATATGCTCAGAAGTTAAAGATTTGGAAAAAACAATACATGAAATTTTCAGAATTGAAGTTATAAGTTCCCATTTGAATTCATGAGACTTATGAATAAGATCGCCAAAGATAAATGGAAAATAAATTATTAAACACCAACATTGTGAAGCAGATAGAGGCATTGAATCCTTTGTAAAAAGACTAGTTGGTATGTTTTTTCGCGAAAGATACCCGTAATTAAAAGATCGAATTCTGTCATTAATAACTTCGTAGTTTAAAGTCTTCTTCTCTACCAAAAAATTAAAGAAAGTAGTCATGGCAAATGGAACTACACCTTCAAGAAGATCATGCATAGGGTCGACAGTATTGTTGTCAACTGTATTGAAGTATTTTAATTCATTAAGTGTACAAATATTTCTGACACCTTTAGAAGACGTTAGATTAACAGAACTTAATTTTTCATAATGTTCTAAACTTTCAATTGTACGTAATGTTAAATTTTCTTCGCTAAAATTATTTTGAATATCCTCCTTATAAATTTCGCAAAATCTGCAGAAATATTTTGCACTAAAGCTACCTGCAAAACCGAGGATTAAATTTGCACCTAAATTATCATGTGATATTCCAATAAGTGTACCATAAAGCTTCCTATTTTCAATTTCTAATCCAACAGATTCCAATGTTTTCAAATCTTTTAGAATAGGCATTAAAATTTTGTTATAATCTTCTCCTGATTTAACATCATTCGCATTGAATAGTGAAACTAAATATATATTGTCTAAACGACTTAAGAAATGTGATGGTAGATTTCTTATACTGAAATAAATAGCTCCGATTTTATGAATTGTCTTTCGACTACCTAAAGGATTCGTGCACTCAAAATCGTCGTAAAACAGTTGTACCTGCAAAGCGTTTGCTTTTGTTTGAAATAATGTAGTATTTTTATAAATATCCCCGCAACAGAAACTTATAAATTTATTTTCACAACATTCATGATCATTTTGTTCCAAAGCAATCTTTAATAAATTGTCATTTTTGAAAACTGCCTCAATTGTTTTTAAAATTGAAATATATTGAAACGAATTTTGAACTAAACACTTAATGATTTTTTTAGTTTTACGACAATACTTCTGATCCCATCTTGAAGCTATGACTATTTCAGTTGGCGAAACGTAAAAAGGAGAATTTATAAAATTGTTGCATCTTTTATACTTCGAACTCATCGCGTTTAAATCGTTTATAAATTTCCTTTTTAAAATTTTCATATTTCCTATAAGTAAGTTTTGTGAATTCGTTTGAGATGTTTCAACAACATTGATAAAGCTGTTAGAAATATCTTCAACAATTTCTGAAGTATGTTCAATTACTCTATTTATTGTCGTATCAGGTAATCCAAGAGAATTAAGATTTTTGATTAATATTGAAAACGAAGAATTAAAATTTTGAATATTATTATCAACGGAATCAGAATTCAATTCTACATTAGAAGTATTTTCAGATGTCTCCTCAAGAGGAATTGAATTGCATTTTACCGCGTCTAAATTGTTTGAATTTCTTTTTGCATTTGGTTTACATTTCAAAGAATGTTTTTTTAGACCACAATATGTACTGAACATAAGTGGACAATTTTCATTAACTATACATTTTAATTGCAAAAACTTTGAATTAATTAAATGATGTTCTAGTCTTAAATGATTGAAAATATTCAAAATTGTATTTGATGCTTTTTTACAGATAAAGCAAAAAAAATCCATATTTATGTATACTAGTACTTACTCAAATTATAAATTTTGACGTAGATTTTCTAGTTTAGAAAAAACTTCTTTGGTAGTTGCTGTTACATTACAGTAAATTTTGTACATATAATTTTGTATAAATTTCCAAAAAAGTCTTAAATTATGGTCATACTCTATATTAAATATAAAATGCAATTTAAAAACAAAGTCAATTGCATTTAAAAACGTATTATCGCCGGGCAAAGGTATTAGCTGTCCATCAACTACTATCAAGAATTGATCCACGGATGATTTGTTATTTCCAACACATATAATGTATGGTGATTTGTTCCCTGAGTTTTTCAAATATTCTGAATTTGTAAGTCCAGGCTATAAATAATAATAAAATAAAATTAAAGGAATAAATAGTTGGTATTCTAAAAAAATTTGTTTGTTAAAATTACCGGTTTAAATACAAGAATTCTTTCCAACGCTTGTTCATCAGTTAAGCGACTGAGTTTCTTTTGGCCATTTGCTGGAGGTGGAAGCAATCGAATAAGGTTGATGAATGACAAGGTAGAAATATCCCACTCTAGAAGTTAGATGGGTACAGAAGAGCATAAAAATGTACAGACCACATGATCAAAATTACCTTTATCTCTTTCAATTTCAGTGTACACAATTTGTTTTCCCGTTTTTTTTACGCAAGTGAAAATGTGGTTTTGATAGAGAGGCCAGTTTGATAAAAGTCCATTACTCAATTCTCCATATTCAAGTTGAAAATCATACAAAACCTGAAATGTTTGCAAGTATTATTTGATGAATATTCGTATCCTTTATAACATAATACCAGTTCAGGACATGTGAAGAAATATTGACATTTTATGAAAGAATTAAAATCCTTCTCTTGGCTTTCCTGGCGTCTATATTTTAATGTAAGTTTTAATTTTTCCTTTGCAAATTCAATTTGTGCAGGAAAAGATGCAGTTTTAAGTTCATTGATTTCTTGTAGGACTTGTTCGCTTGGAATAATATTTTCTGTATTAGAAGTTGAAGAAGTAGGATTATCAAATTCACTTTCTAATCTTTTGCGCTTTGCTCTGTCATTTTTTAATTTTATTTGGAAATATCCATTATTACTTCTATTGACCAGCAATTCCTGATAATAATTTAAAAAAAATGTTTTCAAAAGAACGAAAAAAGACCCAAAAAAAACATGCACTTACTATTTCATTTCCACTTTGTGCTTTCAAGCATGGAAATAATGATATTGTAACTTCAGCTACAGCTTCTAGTTCTGATTGCGAAGGGTTGAAACTAAATTCTTCTTCTATATAATTACACAAATATGATATCAATTTTCTTCTTTCGCTAAATGTGAGTGTTTTCTTTAATTCGTAGTCTCTTAAGAGTATGTCACCGTTTGTCTTTTTGCAAATGTATGTTCTAATAGCCTAAAAATGAATAAAATTATTTAAACTTGAGAAGAAACAAAATTCGTAATTATTACATCGGATGTTGCGATAAGGGCTGGACCAATTGTAGCATTCATTCGTTTTAAATGTCCACGTTTCATAAAGGCACAAATTTCGTTATTGTTATTTCCATCATTGTTGTTTGTATCATTATTTCCATTGCCTATAGATTGTTGTTCTAAATAAACACATAAAAATATTGCATTTTTTTCATAAAATGAAATTAATTTTTATACCGCCAATATTCACGAAACTTTTCTTTTTAATTTTCAAAATAAAACACGGATGTAAATAGAATTGAGCGAAGTAATCCAGAAAAATTTCTTCTTCTATAGCAACGTCGTAATAGTTTGCAAAGCATGAAAAATCTTCTAGCAGAATATTCGTATTTTCTAAAGCTAATGAATTAAAAATTGCACAAAAATTTTAAAGTTTATCACTCTTTCAGTTTATTTACACAAAATCAAAAACCAAACTTTTCCAAACTCTTTATCCAAATACAGAAAAAATAAAAATTACCTGATAATATGAAATCATTATACACAATATTATCACTTTCAAATGTATATTTATTCAGTTTTACTATTTTCCTCACCTGATTTTCGTATTCACATGTGAAAAAAACACCTAAAGACATTTTAAACAGTTTAAAAAATACTTTGAAATACAGTACCAAATAACCGATATAAACACTTGGAATGATAATTTCAAATGATTCAGTTCTGCTATTTTTATGTTACAACAAGAAAATATAAACGCCGTTTGCCGGTAACAGTACTTAGATAATTTTTATACAAAAATAGTGTAGAAATAATAAATGAGATTTAACAAACGTAGCATTTATACAAATTCAGTATAAAGTTCATAATAAGTTTCATATAAATATCCGAACTGAAATTCTTTTATACCAAAAATTGTTTAAAATATATATTAATGAGAATATAGGATACCTTATAAGATATTTATTATTTAGTGTATACAAATATCGTATATATTTAAAAAGAATGACATTTTCTACACTTTTTTGGTATAAAGCTTATACACCCTTGATACAAAAAAAATCTATAAATTTTAATTCGATACATATAATATGATCCTTAATATACATAAGCATTAAACGAAAAATACGATAGATGAATATTTTATTTTATACCAGTATTTCTAACCGTGTATGTATAAAAATAAATAAAATATTAAAATTTACTATAGTTTTAGTAGTTACTATAGACATTTACATTTACGAGTACATTTTTAGAGAATGTCAGAGAAAGATTCATAAAATTTGTTTATGAAAATGAAATAAGATTTTTTCATTTTATTTTTTACTTTATGTAAGGTTAATTCAAGATTATTCATGTTTTTGACTAGACTCAACCAAATTTTACTTGTATGTATTTATTTTATGTAAATGTATGAAAATATATATTTACATTAATGTTGTGTAAACATTTAAATTTAGAAATGATGAAATTGCCTTAGAGGGTAAGGTAATTAAAAACATCTTGAAGAAAAAAAAACTAATTCTAAAAAACATTTCAATGGCAATTAAAATAATTATGACTGACAATTATTATGCATTCTCATATGATTGTATAGTATACCAACAGTGCATACAGCAAGTCACTCATGATCATAATGATTGCATGAGAAAATAT
The DNA here is from genome assembly GCA_951394055.1 of Villa cingulata. Classification (NCBI taxonomy): domain Eukaryota; kingdom Metazoa; phylum Arthropoda; class Insecta; order Diptera; family Bombyliidae; genus Villa; species Villa cingulata. Next base: position 95,194 of record OX596019.1, on the reverse strand, counting down.
CTTTGTCAAAAACAAAAATTTCTATTTGCATTAAAATTATACATAATGTTTACTCGTATATATGCACATAGGAATTTAGAAGTAATTATTAACAATGAAAATATAAAACTGCATATTAGGTTATTGTTTAATGTTTATTATTAAATGTATGAGACATACCACATCTAATAAGATTCATTTCACATATGAATTCTTATATTAATAATTTGCATATCATCTGGGAAAAAATACTATTTTATTAGAAAAAATTTGAAGATTTCAGAATTTTTTCAGATGGTCCCTGAAATTGTAATAAAGATAATCATAAACAGTAACTAAGATTTGAATCATGAGATTTAAGTATCTAGAATTTTGTTTAACTAGAACTGTACCGCACTAAGAGGTATGATTATGAATACAATAACTAAATGCATACAATACAATATTGTATTCATCCCTTATTGTTACGTTACTTGCTATGTATTAATCTCTATTGATATTCTAAGAATATAGATGTTAAGTTAAAATAAAATCAAGACATTATAGGTTGATCATCGTACGAGTAAGTTTGTATTTTCACATCCTTGAAATATATTCATACAAACAAAAATCACAACAACACATGCATAAGTTTAACATTTATATTAATATTATAAAATCAGTAATTTGTAATCAAATTTTTTTTGCTCAATTATTACAAGCAGTCATTCATTGTTGAGTTTAGTTACATACTTTACGCTTCGATGACGGAATCACATGCTTTTGCTATTATTTCTTATTTATACACTTACATATGTATGTTTTCAAAATTCGAATAATTTATTGCTATAAATTCAGAACATTCACGCATACATTACCATGTATCATTACATAGATAATTTTGTTTTAATTTTTTGTGATATTTTGTTTAGATATTAGGTATTATGCGGCTTTTATTATTATTATTATTATTATTTTTGTATATATTCCAAATTTTGTTCTTCAAAATCCATCAAAATCCATTAAAATGCTCATTTTAAGTAACATGCAATATACTATGGTATTAATAGGGTAACGTTATGAATAAACAGTTTTACAGTAAAATACTGTTTTCCTCTAATTAATAAAACTGCTCTAATTATATGCTGCCAACAAAATAATTTAACAAAATTTTGTATTTCAACGCTTTATATTCAGAATTTTCAAATTTAAATGTTAAATAAATGTATGACATGAAGTTTACTTTTAAATTAAATTTATTTGAACAAAAATATTAGATGCTTAAATAATAAAAATTTCTGCTGAAAATTATTTTTAAAATATAACGAAAACGAAAAATGACAATTATTACATAAGAAAATAGAAAACAAAAAAATAATTCTTTATCAGATATTTTATCAGATATATTCCAATATGAGTCTTATTCAGCTAAAGAAACTTTGATTACAGAATGGAAAAGTCTTTTTGATTTCCTATATTTTTTCTTATGTTTTTAGCTTTTTAGTTTAGTTCAGTTTAGTGTAATAACTTTACCAACTGAACTGGTGACATTAACTGATATCGTGATGAAATTTTGAATAAATGACAAAAATATCAAATAATTATTGTACTCGTATCTCGTGTAACAAAATATGTCATACTGGAAGGAAAACAAGAAATAGTTTGCAGGAGTATTCTAACTCATTCTAGGAAAATTTATGTGTGGATGCCATTTATCGGTATTTCTATATCTATTCGATATTTCTTTAAATTTATTTATTTTTTAATGACTTTTTTAATTAAATTAAAAATTTGTATATTAGACACTTTTCAACAAGTTGTAGTCTAATTAGCTGAAACAAATTTTTATGAAGCGAAAATTACTAACTTGTTTGCATAATTTCATCTGTGTCGTCAAATAATAAATATAATCAAATATTTTGAGCATATCATTACGTCTAATCATGTCGATCACGTAGTTCGAGTCGAGTTTTCGATCTTCGAGTTTTCGAAGATCTCGATCACGTAGTTCGAGTTTACAAAAATAATCATTCGAGTACTCGAATGACACTTCGAGTGTATAATTGTACTCGAAAAATTAATTTTTATACAGATTACAGGTTATGTCAATGTTATTAGTTTGTTATAATTTACAAAGTTTTGTGTTGTGATTGATTATTCGCGATAAAAGTGATAAAAGTGAGTCGCAAAGACAAATTGTAAGTTTTTAAAAATTATTTTTATGTATGGATGGAAGACCTGTGTATTTTAAAATGTGTTATTTTTTTACTGGTTATAAAGGTTTACGAATTCGGACCAGTTTAAGAAATTGGTAGAGTTAATGGAAGAGCATCCTGAAATTGCTAATCTCAATTTCACAATTAAATTAACCTATCTTAATACAAAACGACAAAAAATTTCCATACAAAAAAAAAAAATTTTTTTTAACAGTTGGTACAACATTCGAGTAAAATTTTTCGAACTACGTGATCGGGAGAAAATTTCCACTCGAACTCGACTCGAAACTCTTCGAGTATTTCGACTCGAAATACGTGATCGACATGAATATCTATTATCTGTTCTGTCTGTTATTTTTTATTTTCATTTTGATGACGAACTTTAATACAAAGTATAAATGTCAATCGTAAAAATGAACATTTTTTTATTCATCTCACTCATGTGATAAAGTCACACATGATCATATTTTGTATTAAAAAACTATTGATGCCTATAAAAAACATTAAAACATATTTTTGTTAAATATCTGCTACAAAAAATGGTTGTGCCATGTACATATTTATAAGACACGTCTGTTCAACACATTTATTATGAAATTGATTCAATTAATATATTTGTTAATTATTGTATTGCTAATTTTTACATATGCAAACAAGCACTTTTTAATAATAAAAGCATATGTAATAAATATATTTAATTATTTCATTTTATATTGTTTTCATCTCAACAATTTTATTTAAATTCTTAGTTTTTATTCGTCATAAAATATGAAAAGATATCGAAAAACAACAGTAAAACTTAATTATAAAATTATTACAACATTAAAATACGTAGTATATTATAATGTGTACTTACAATATGAGTACATGAAATCGATTATATTCATGAAGGTTAAGCCGTATAATAGAATATTTACAGTTGTACATACTTATTTTTCAATTTGTACCTGTCTATAATTTTTTTCTTTTTTTTTATTCAACTTTATGTATGATATTTTATTGTCTGGAAAAACTACACATATTTTCATAAGAACTCATAAATGAGATAAAACTTTTAAAAAAATCAACCAAGGAATCACATGAAATCGCAAGCAAAAAAACTTATTAACACAATTTTTGTATTAAACTTGAACTTAAATTTAAATGATAGTCATTAATTCTAATAATGTAACGGCGGCGTATAAGCGCAAACGCAATTGATCCATTACATCAATCATGACCTTTTTGTACATACAAATACAAAGCAAAAAATTCTAAGTAAGCAGATATTTTCTAAACTAAAAATATTTTTCAGTTTATTGTAATGATTATTGTAAATTATAGTCGATATACATACAAACAAAAAAATAAAATCTCATCTACTTGCACTTATAATTTGTACCTGTCGTAGTTTTCGTTTTCCCCTCAAAAGATTTTTTTGTGGATTTCATTCAAGGTCTTTTGCGGAATTGGTTTATTTGATTCTTAAATTTGTTTTTAGTTTTTATTTGTTTTGTAAAATTATAAGATATTCGAATTTTAAACTGTCGAACAAAATGATTACAAACTTTAAAATATAAAGCCGTAAAGTTAAAATAAAAACCTGTTAAACGAAAATGTAAACAAACAAATGTCAAATTAAAAATTAAATTTACACAGAGTAAAAAAGTATTCGCTCACCTACAAATTTTAGGAATAATCTAAGAGAAACACTTAATAAACTACGAATAAATCAATTTTAGAATTTATTTTGTTGTTTTTTTTTTATTAATTTTTATACAAAATATGTATATAGATTTTGATTGTTTTACTTAAATTCATTACATAGCTAGAACAAGAAATAAATAAAAACTGCTTTTAAATTATTTCTAAAATGCGTAGGTGGGCGAATACTTTTTTTACTCTGTGTAGTTACCTAATTTCGGATTTAAATTTAAAGATTCCGAAATTTATCATACAGCAGAATACGAAATTTAAAGTATCTGCTCTGCTATCAAGTCAAATCTAAAAATCTGCTAGTTTAAGGAAACTGCTAACACGACCAGAATAGATCAGATTATCATTGTTATTCTTAGATATATTACTGATCGATGTAGTATGCATAAAATCCACTATATCTTTCAAATATGATTTTTATAATCTGACATTATTAGTCTGAGTATATCAGGCGTCTTTTTAAATTGAATTTAAATACGTATTATTTGAAGAATAACAACAGATTTATAAAACAAAATTTTTTTTTTGTTTAATTAAAATATCAAATTTCAAATATAAATTAACGCATTTAATTTAGTAATGATATTTGGGAAAAAAATGAATTACTAATCCAATTTTTGACGCTCTAAATAATTTGAATATCTGACAGACTATTAATGCATGTGTGTATTGCAGATATATATTATAAAATTCCAACTTTAGAAATATAAAATATTTTTTAATTTGAATTTTTTAAATTTATATTTTCAGGTAAGTGAAATAATTTCAAACCAGTACCGTGAATACACAAATGCGAGAAATAAAAAAATTGAACAAATCGTATACTAATTGTAAGTAAAATTAATGAAATTTTACAAAAATTTTAAAAAACGTTTTCATTTTAATGTAAAACGAAATGTAAGGAGAAAAATAATTTCTTGAAAACCTATAAATCAATCAAGAACTTTAAACTGTAAGTAAAATATGTATTTTTGTTGTTACGAATTTAAAATATAAACTATGTTTTAAAACTCACAACCTGCGTTTACATTACCTTGATAACATGAATGTCTCTTCTGTTATTTCACGTGGCGTTCATGTTTTCAAGATAATGTAAACGCAGGCATAGATGTAGTATTGACGCATAATTCAACTTTTTAGTATTGCACTGATTATTAAAATACATCGATACCGAATCGATGCATTTTAAAACTCACCTATACTCAAGACATTCTGTTCAAATAACTAGTCTACATGTCCTAATAAGTACATTCTGTAGAATATATAAAAACTACATTTCAAATAGACATATATTAATGTTTGTATATATTTTGTATATTAATGCATTTGTATATTAATGTACATATGTGTGCGAAAATCATGTTCCATGGAAATGTTTTAAAGCCTACTTTATTATCTCTACTACAGATTTTCAACATCACCCCACACATAATACAGTATGTAAAATAAAATTTTGTGCACATTTCGTCCAACCACACCATTTACAAATTGGCATGTAAAACATAAGCAGGAACAAGAAATATTTGCCTTTTTGATTCTTTTCGCATTCAATTTTTAATATGTATGTATGAAACCAACATACAGCAAAATATGTATTATGTGCATAGTGTGGTATATAATTTTTTTCTATTTTTTTAATTGTATTTTTTTTTGAATAGGTAATCCATAATTTCAATTTGATATTAAAAAAAAAAACGTTTATTTATTAGTAAGAATGACAACAAAAATCTATGAGTGGACATATTACACTGCACACATTAAAATATGTGTACCAAATGGGAACACATCCGATTTTGCTGACCAAAAAAGCTGCATCCAGTCAAATAATTTATAAAGTTTATATCTGTGTTCATTTGATTATGTGCATATGTACATACAATGCAACATTTTAAATTTTAAATAAAATACTCATACAATTACCAAAAATTGCAATATGTTGATATGTAGGCCACAATTATAAATTCAAGTTTACTTTCACTATATTGCACACACGCAAGCCTGGATTTATGAAAGCGTCCCTTGTTTTACATTTGTAAACTTATACACTAAGAATCGTATTCACCAACCAAGATAAATTTTAGACGGGTATAATTTCAGCTAATTCATCAACCTAGATAAAATTTGTTTTCCGAGTTCATTTTCGGAGTATCAAACATGTCAGCTGATTGCGAAAGTAAGTTTTATATTATAAAATGAAAAAGAGGTTATGTGGTGTAATGATTATATGTGAGTGCTGTGCTGTTGCTGTTAATAACAAGGAAATATTCAAACGATATATTTAGTACCACTCCCAGGTTGTTTTAAAAATATCCGAATAGTATATAATCGTGGTTGATAAATACACTTTATCTTAGATTAAAGATAATCTTGGCTGCTGAATACGATCGTAAGTGGTATGAATAAAGAAAAAAGTAAATATCTTTAAGGAATTCGTTATTTCTTTTGTTTTTATTTTTTTTTTTTCGATTTTAAGGTAAAAATTATAAACTAAAACACGCAAAATGAAAAAAAAAAAAACTATGCTTAAAAACTAACTGAAATACAAATATAATTTGTGTTTTGCCTGTAGGTTATATCAAAATGACTGACCACCTGCATTTTCTAATTTGTTTTTCAATTATGTAAATTATATACATATAATATATAATGGGTAAATAAAATTTTCATAAAAACAAATAAAGCAATCACAGCAAAATAAAAATGGTAAAAAAATAAAGAAAATAATAAAAAAGCATATCGTACTCATATGTATAATATATATTACATATGTACATGTATATTATATGAGTAGTCGAAAATTGAAAAGGACTTTTTTTTTCGATATTTTGTTATGATTACAAAAGTCAACTAGAGAATTTCGAATTTATAGAGTAAATAGTATTTATATACATAAATATATGTGCACTCTCAGTTGTAATATAAAAATTGTAAATGTGTATTTATGCACGTATACTTTACATGGTGTATGTGTATGTTATGTACACCAGTCAAGCAAGATTTCATAATTTCAATTTAATTTTTATACTTGCTCTTTTGTTTTGATCTTTGTTTTTGTTTTTCAATACTAAAACAGCTCTATATTATGTATACAAATTGGTGTACATGATACATACAGTATACTTACACTCTAGTACCAGTTTCTTATTATTATTAATGTGTAATCATGTCATGTTTATTTATTCAAATGTGTGTAATTCAATACCAATTCACATAAAAAAAAATTTTCTAATCAATTATTGTTTTATTCTTTCTCTCAATGTTTTCCACCGCCTACTCAAAATTAAAATTTACTTATTTGATTTTTTTAATGTATTTTTCTATAATTTTTTTCATTCGTTTTATATGCATTAATTTTCAATAAATTTTCGTGAAAATTATTTACATTAGGGACATACTAATTATGTAATGTCTGCATTTACGTGTATTGTATAGCAATGAGAAATTAATTCGCAAAAGTAATAAATTTTCACATAATGTTCGAACGCAATCGCAAATAGAGTACGGTACCTACATGCATGTATTTTAATATATGTACATACGTTATGTACCATTTCCTTATGTGCAGCAAATCAAATATTGCAGAATAAACAAATTGTAAAGTTATTACATTTTAAATAAAGGTTTATGATCCATCAATAATTTTTCATTATAATATATAAGTATGGATATTTTTATTTATTTCATTTTTAAATTTAATCAAATAAACATTTTTGAAAAAATTTATGAATATGAAGTAATTTCACAATTCGTAAAAGAAAGTCATTCTTCTGGAAAATTCTATATGTTAGTCTCTCATTTTAATTGAAATCCGAGAATATTTTTCCAATAAAATTACGTTTCACAATTCACATACTCAGTATAGTTCATTTTTTAAATCCTTTTAACAATGGAAGAACTGAAAATATAATGTGTAGTGTACGAATTTTTATTTTCTGATGTCAATTTTATTTTATTTTCTTTCTGTCCTTTAAGCAATGATAATAAAAACAATAATAATACTAATAATAAAGTAGGTACATAGAACGCCAACAACAAAGATGATAACGATTATGTTATGTTGACGACGATGATGGTGACGGCAGCAATAATGAAGAAGATGATGATGGTAATAATAATACAATGATGACAAAAATGACATATACCAGTAGACAAAATATATGATTAAATATTATGATCTTTTCTTTTTTTTTACTTATAAGGTCAATGACTAAATGCTTCTTCAATTTGTTTTTACTATTTTTGCTTTATTTTGTGTTAATTCTTATAAAAAGTAAAATACATATATAGACACCTACATATGTATATACATAATGTGTGCATGTACATATGTACTTGATTTGTCTTCATGTTATCTGCACATATGGTTTATGGATGAACATAGCATACTCGTAAATATGGATGTGCAGTTGCTTTACAATTATGACAACGATAATTAATAGTATATAGTCTTATACTCTATATACACATATATGTATGAAGAGATTGCCATATTGGAAAATCTTTAACTTACCAATACAGAATTGACCCTAATATAATTTTTTTTATTTTCTAATAACGACAATCTTCCAGACAAAAAGCATAATATATACTCACAGAACACAGACACAAGCAATGTTAACATAAGTATATATGTATATACATTAAATTGTGATATTGAACTTGACTTGTGGTGGCCATGATATTTTTATTTTCCTTTTTAGTAATAAAAAAGAACAAGACAAAGAAGAAGAAAATAAATCATTAGTGATAACACTAGAAGAAGAAGAAGAAGTGGGAAAATTAATAATACATACATACGAGAATATTTTGAAAATATAGAGGTTCCGGATCAAATAATAATACAGTATACTATAAACAAAAACTTTTTCCCCGTAAAAAACCATTTATGTATTTTTTTTATCGCGTATATAAAACGTATATACATAATTATAACCTATCTTTAGCATCAATGTTATTCATTTTAAACTACAAACTTGATGAATGCGTTTTACTCTAGATTTTTATTTTCATATTATTGCATGCATCATAAAAAAATATAATGTAACTACACAGATACTATGTACTAGTTTCTACGTACTTAAATTCTCGTAATTTCGTACACGTTTTCATTTCGATTTTACAACTTTACAGGATAACAATAACATAATACATCTACATTTCTATAGATACATAGGTATGTGGATGGATGGATGGCTATTTATTATACCTATATTTATGCTTGCAGATTTGATTTTTTTTTTACCAGCTTCCAATCAGATTTATTATTTCTCATAAATCGATATAGTGATGAGAATGAATTTTTCTTCTATACAACTATATATACATATAGTAGTGATAGTTCAAGTAACCTTAACTTAATTCTAGCTACATAAATACTATTTTATAAATACTCATATAACACCTTGTTTGGTTTATGGTATTTTTTCTTTTTGTATCATTATTTCTTCACAATGATGATAAATAGTGTCGACGGGCTGGATACTACAATTTAAGTATATGTACATCATGCTCATTTTTTATGGTAAAATTTTTTTATCTTTTCAAATTTTACATTTTATTCAAGTGCACAAAATAAGTACATCATCAGTATCATCATGATTTATACGAAATTTTGACTTTAAATTCTTTTATATCTAATCCAATCAAAGTGAAATAAACTGTGACAAGTAGAGTAGGAAGTCCTCTTTAAAATGGTATATTAACTAATCCAATCCAAGATCCTTACATTACATACGTAATTTACATTTACATATACTGAAAATAAATCAACAGCAGCCACTACTACAATATTACTAAGTATATGTATATGGGACCACAATTGTAACTCCATGTAGTACTCTTGATATACAATAGTTTTGTTAATTTGTCAAATGAAAATACCAAAAACTAAAAAGTAAAAAAATTTATAAAATTTATTGTTCTATTTTTGGAATAATTTCGCTTAGGAAAATAATCTACTGCTACCTATAGTAAATTATAACGCAATGAGTGTTATAGTTTTATCTTTGTACTCAATCTATATAAAAGTATATTCTGAAAAGAAGAACCTATGAAATTTTTGTGATATTTGTTCACTAATTTGTAGATTCCAGATTTGTAGTGTATATGCATGTATGTATATGCTTTTCGTGTATACATTTAGTGCAGTAAATTAGGTTCTATGCATCATTTTATAGAGAGAATCGAATTTTTTTGTGTTGTTCATATTTTCCATTTATTATTCTTTTTAGAATTGATGCTCTAGTATTTTGGTTCATCAGTTTCACATTATGTACAATTGTACATATGATCATTTGAAAATGACATATGAGTTAGGTATTTTCTACAATTTCTTTGTTTTTGTTTTAGATTTGTTTAGAATAAAAATTTTAGATTTTCAAAATATTGAATAAAATGTGGTTTATACATGTAAATGTATCGAAAGTATTCAATAAATTTATAAGTTTATTGTACAAAATATGAAAAACTGATAAAAAGTATTTTTTGAAGCTTTAAAAGGATAAAATATTAGTTTAGAAAACTAAATCGTCCTTTATGTGTTATTTATTATTTTTTTTTTTTTTTCAATTTAATCTTTCAATTTCTAAACCATATCCTTCTCTAACATATTTTTTTTTTTTTTTTTTTTTTTGAAATGTTTTGGATAAACAATTTCCATTTTCTATTTGTATATAACGTCCATACATAAATGTACATGAATGTAAAAATAAAATTTAAACTGACTGCCAATATTCTTGAATTGATTCCATTTACTATACATCCACTCTTTACATTATGAGAAATTTATCTCAATTTATTGACTAAATTCAATGCGAATATTTTAAACAACTATTGTGAACTGAATTCCTCAAATTTTTCAATTCTTGTTTGAAAATATCATTTTCATAATTCATTTCTCAGACTGTAAATATTTACGCTATATATGCCACAAAATCTTAAGCTATAGCTATACACCTAACCCATAAAACTTATAATCAGACGGAAATATTTTCAATTTTTTTGAATTGTTTTTAAGTAATTTTCTTTTTTTCAATTCTTTACGTAAATTTAAATTTTATAATTTTAATTGTTTAAGTTACTTCTACATTGACCACTAAATACATAGGTATACAAAATTATTTACATATATTATATTCGAGAAGAAAAGCTAAAAAGCAGAAGAAAGAAGCGAAACAAAACATCAAAAAGAAAAATCTGAACCTAATGACAGAACAATTATGTTACGGTATTAAGAAAAATAAGTAGAAATTAATCTGTCACAATGTGAAGTAAATGCTATATTCATTCATTTGTGTTAAGGTTAAGGTTATGCTGTATATTATTAGTATAATTTTGTATATGAATCACATAAAAAAGATCAAGTTTAATCTGCATAGCAGAAAGAAGATAAAATATCTAGTATAATAGAGAAAAAAAGTATAAAAAAAATTTGAAAAAATAAAAATAAATAAAACTGTTAGATGTTAGGTATTATTGTTACTATAGAGATAATAAACCCCATCCAAGCCAAAAAAATTGTCCGTATTTACATATGTATATTCTATATGGAAGACTCTTGACCAAAAATGAAAAAAGCAAAAAACCGACAAGCCCTGTATAACTTATGAAAATGAAAAAACGTGAATAAATTTGTTTTGGTCACAACATAATGGAATTAAATTAAATTAGGAAAAACATTATTTTCAGATCATGTGTTTGTTTGTGTATTATAGTACACGTTCATTCATATTTTGCCAGATCAAATCATGATCATCAATTTATCCCGCTTTAAATATTTCTATCTAAAGATCTGGAAGAAAAAAAAGACAATAAATGTAATTCCACATAGTTGAAGTCCAAAATAGAAGAAACATGTGCTGGGTCAAAGGAAAATGTTCAATATTTATCTATGTCTCTTTTGTACTTGTTGTGACCTAGCGCATTGCATGATCTTTTGCAAGATTATCTATATAGTACATTATCAATTTTATTGGAATTCATTCAAACGAACTCTTGTCAACCTAATTCTTATCATTTTCCTTCTACGTATATAACATATAAAATGCAAAGTTAGAAAATTTTGCACTTTAATTCACAAATATATGTATGTAAGTATATGGGTAGCAAACTATACACTTGCATATAGCTACGTCGATTATATGTATGTATGCGTGTAGCTTTATAAATACATATGTATATGTGCATGTACATAATATAATAAATGCAAAAAATACAGCAACATAACGATCTTTATATTATTACAATGAGCGCGTGTTCACCGTTAAAATATCATAGAGATACTTAATTGCATTACAAAAATATAAAACAATAAACCAGTTAACTATACATATGTATACGTATATGTATAATATGTAAATGTACCTAACTTCTAGAATTATTTTGCTATATTTGGTCTTATATGTTGTTTTTTCAATTGAATGCATATACAATTTGCTTTTAGTCCATTATATCCGTAAATTCACGGATGTATTATAGATTATAGTTAACCACATATTATAACATTTTGTTTAACACTACACTCGCACATACGAATATATCTCTATTATTTATTTTTCTAATGCATTTTATTTAAAATTATGTACACAGTGTGTTATACTTGTGTCTGTCTATTCCTGATGATCTTCACAAATCATCAAATCAAATCCTATTTCAATGCTTCTTATTATTACCTATGCACATCCACAGATCTGCACATACTTGTATATACATACATAGATTTCCTCTTACCTTGTATTTGTAAAACATGACCATTACTTGTTCTTATGCAATTAATTGTAGGTATATACACAATCGGTCTATAATGTACATAATGCACATTATATGTGTATATTATTTTATATTATAACAGTGAATTTTATTTTATGATCTACGTTCATTGCATATTTTCTGTGCTTTATTCTTTCTTTTTATTTTTATTATTTTTATACTATTATTTACTGTCTCTATCTTTCTATATTTTATGACTTACTCTTCTTCTTTATTGTGATAGTTAAAGTCTTTAAAAATTCTGGTCAACGTTAGACATTGACCACACTGTTTTAGTTTTTATATCGAACTACATATATATTTACGAGTTTATACATATGTGTATGTCTATGTGTATAATTGGATATGATCTCGAAAGATCTTGTCTTATATTTTTATTTTTCGATAATGCAAAAATCTAAAATTACCATTGATGCATTACTGGAAACGGTCTAGCTCATGTATACGATCTTTTGATGCATGCATATTTTTGATGTTATTTTAATCAATTTTTGTTCTACATGTTGTTTTATCTGAATGTTTAGCATAGTTTTTAACTGTTAGTGTTTTCAAACAAGTATACTCTAATGCAAGTTTATACAATCATAACAGAACTTATGTGCATTAGTGGGGTGCTTCTTAAAGTTTTAATATACGATACGCTAATATGTGTTATACATACATTGAGTTTCAGTAATAGTATGTTTGCTATGTAATTTTCTAAGTATTATTAGTTCATGTCTTCCAGATTTCGAATATCTTAATGAACATAGTGTATGCAGGTACCCTGTATTTCTTGATAATCGTTATTATAAATTTCGTGTTTTACTATTATTACTATTATGATTATATATTTTTTCCAATAAGAACTGTTTATTTTATATATTCATGGGCTTATCGATGCATGTAAATCACACAAGTAAGATACTAAAGTCGAATACAATTAACTTCACATATAACAACTTATACTGTCCAGATATAACGAGATTTATATGCAGGAATTAATGTATTCTATCTATCTATTCAGATATGTATACATATATACTTCAAAGTCAAATCAAATTCGTTAACATCATACATGAAATCACATATACTATTGTATGTACTATTGCACATATACCTACTATGACATACATGTAAACAATTTTATTGTATTCACATTTTAGAGAAGATAATAAACGGTGTGAGAAATATAATCAAATTTTTTTCAAGAAAAATAAAAGAAAATATAAGAGACGTGTAACATGGATTAATTTATTTAAGCTGTATAGGTACTTCGAAATTTTGATCATTCTTTTTATTTGTGCTTGGATGTGTGTTTTTATTTTTATCGTTTTTTAAAGAATTCGCATTCCAAAGTATAAACAAAAATTGAATAGCTGTCAACATAAATAATGTAAACAAGCAAAGTACAAGTACAAGTGTGTACACTTCGCGTATAAAATACTTGTATAATTAAATTTAGAATTAAATTTGTATTCTCAATGTATTTAACGTATCTAAATGAAAAATAATACCATCAACAACAACAACAAGAATTAGAAAATTTTCTTCAAAGTATATACATTTCTGTATATGTTACGATGCAAGTTCATAATTATATTGTATTGATATGTGTGTACTTTTTTTTTCTTTTTTTTATTATACCTATTTATGTATGTATGTATGCATGTAGGAAGTAGGGCATACTTGATTTTAATTGCATTTATATAAATGAAAGAATAATTAAACTAAGACTGCAATCAACTGCAACTACATATAATGTGTGTAGGTATATATTATAAACCACATATAAGCACAAGATACAAAAACAAAAATAATATAAAGAAATTGATTGTTCGTTAATTTAACGTAAAATTACATCTCGTCAGATAACATAATTGTAATATCACCACCATCAGGCAAATTATTATATGTATGTATAGATAGACACGTACATTTGTTCTTGTGTACATTGTATAAGAAAATGAAGAATAATAATCATGATAATAAGACAACAGAGAAAGAAAAGCTAAATTATCAGATCAGTTATCGATTTTGCACTTAAACTTATTTGTCGTTAATTCATTTTCGTCTTTATTTTTTTTATTTATTTATTTCTTTTTTATTAATTTTAGTGTTTTTTTCTCTATCATTGTATATTGTATGTACTGAAATAAAAAATACACATATGGATGTAGATGAACTTATGTCGTATTTATTTTAAATTATATCTGGCTATATGAATCTGTGTTCTTCTTGTAAGACTCATCAAAATTTTACGGCTAAGTTCATTTCCTTACAACAGTACAGAGGCAGATAAAGAAATATGTATTCGTACATATCATACAGATTTTTGAGATAATGTGTTTTCAGATTTTGTTTAACATTTGTTAATTGTGGGCTTTAAAAGAGATTTAGGAAAGTCTATCTCCTCATTCACGCAATATGTAATATTTTTACTTTTATACGTACAGTACATTTTTCAAGGATGAATGCTACATTTAAAGATTTATATAATGAAATCTATATTTCTTTCTATCTGAAATCTATACAGCTTTCTACTGTCAATTTTCCGTTCATATGTGTAGAAGTACATTAAATAATTTTAAATTGGAAATGGAAAATAAATGAGTAAGTGCATATTAGTTATATATTTAGTAAAAACTATTTATTTATTGTCTTCTTCTTCATATTATTTTTTTTTTAATTTAAATTTGCATCTTATATTTTCTTATTACATAGCATATTGCATTTACTACATAATAATTTCCGCTTTTATAATGGTTGCGACTTGCGAATTGCAAACTTTAATCATAATAATAGGGAGAAAATAGTAATGAAAAATATAAAACAGTGTTAGTAGAATTTATAGATACACAAATGGTATCGTATTAAAGTTGGTACAAATGTACATTTATTTATATGTATAGTCATTTAAGTGTAATGAGCGTAATCATATAATTGATACAAATTTATTTCCTTTCCCCTATATGTCGTAAAACATCTTTAATTTTTTAGTTTTTTATTGAAAAAAAACTAGCAACAATAATATAAATATTAAAAGTACTATACATTTGAAAACAAATATAGTGTCGTTTTTTCTTCGGTTTAGATTTGGCCTCTCTGCGATATTTTAGATACACAGCATCCAAAAGCTGTGTATACATAGCTTGAATATTTCATGTATGAAAAAGTTATACAAATTGTAAAATGAATTGTGGAATGAACGTGTATATTCTACTTACACTTTACACACACTATTTCCCATAGAATTGTTTGTAACATTAATTTAGAAGTTAACTATTTGAATGTTTTTCAATCCATTTGTATAGGAAGATGGATATGAACGTTATTTAAAATGTATATGATAGTATATCATCATTTTGTTAAGCAGAAACAATTTTTATTTTATATAAAATGTTAATAAAATGATTAGTGCATTAAGGCAAAATAAATAAAAGTAATGAATGAAATGAAGTTTATGTAGTAATTGATAACACTACTAATTTAAGACAATTGAATTTAAATGTTTGTTCTATGAAAGCTATGCGAATAGTACAGTACTATTCTTATTTTCTTGTTTAATTTAATATGTGGTGCACTGTGTGTACTGCACTTTAGTGGGCGTGTACAAAGAAAAATTATCAGATTGAAACTTGATTCATGTAAACATAAAAAACCTATAAATGTTTTGATCTAAATTTTCATTTGTAAACAAACATGGTCATTAGACTCTTGAGTATTAAAAATTATTAAAAACTATGTAAGATATTTTTTTTAATTTTTAAAAGATTGGATTTTTCCAAAATCAAAGTCAATCACATTTTTGTTTATTAATTTAAATTTCAGTTTTTCTTCTTTCTATTGTTCAATACCTTTATGAGAGCCTTGGTTTTCATTGAATATATATTTTTTCTTTATATTTAATATATTATATATACTATTATATTAATTAGTATTTATCTGTATTTCATGTTTAGTTCATGTACTTATATATATCATATGTTTTAATAATTATTATTCTCGATATTCTAATAATAATTATTTTTTCAATAATTATATTATATTACTCTATTCCTCTCACGAAAATTTATATGTTCTTGCGAAATTAATTTAGTAAATTTTCAAAATTAAAAAGAAAATTAAATGCCCAACATTAATTTGGATATACAATTAATTTACATATGCTACATTTTCGAACTTTGTATTTTTGATTTTGAAATTCACTCAAAACAAAATGCTCGAATATGTATCATGCTGAGATTTAAAGGTCAACAGAATTGATTTTTTGAATTGTTAACAGTCAATGTGTTTGTTAATGATTTATGCTGTTGCCCGTAAAAATGAAATAACATGCTTACGACATAATATGTATTTGTTACATGAAATATTCAAAACTTCATTGATTATTATTTTTGTAACAGAGTAATGGAGTGTAGAATTTGTTTACTTCTTTTTGTGAGTTTCTTACGTACATTTTTAAATGAAATTTATGACAGTTTAATCAAAAACAAACAAGTTCATTTTGAATTTTCCTCGACTGTTAATAAAAATTGGAAAACAAAATACGCAATTGCGTACACAAAGTATTTACGAGTAAAGTATGCGGTAAGCACTCGCACCGTACAAATTATAAATGTTATATGAACAATCTAAATGAATATTTAAATAATACACTTTGCGTTTCGTGCGTGACAAATAAATAAATAGAAAAATTTTAATTGTTGATAAATTCATAAACGTACATATATCTACTGATTATTTCGTTAAATTTTTTTTTTTAATTCTTTTATTGTTGTGTAGTTACATACTTTATTTTTTTATTACAGTTTAACTACAAAATATGATATTAAAAACTAATTCGAATGTATAACAGTAATATAATGGTGAACGAAAAATAATTTTACATTTACTAACAAAACAGAAATGTAAAGAAAAGTTAAAGAATAAGATCTCCGATAGTTTACCTTGAAAGTGGAAAAATTGAGCACGATAAAAAATTGTGTTATCGCAATGGTATCATTTTTGTTACTCTATATTTTGATTTTCTTATTTTATTTTTTTACATATACAGATGTAATTTCTTATGCTTAGTTCTTTGTCTAAAAATTATGAATCTGCGTGATAATTTTACATTTGTTTCGTAAAAAGATTTCATTAAAGTTAAATCTCAAATATATCGTGTACATCTCTATCAGTGGCGGAGCCAGTAGTTTTTCCTTGGGTGTTCAGATTTTTTAATAAATATACAGATTCATTACACAAACAATAATAATTAAAACAAACTACCCTTAAAAATTTTTGGTCCAAAATGGCGGGTTTTACGAAATCCGTTATTTATCCAGATCAGGATCTTTGACTCAGATCAGGATTAGTTGATATACCATTTCTTCTTCTAGAACTTCCTGTTCTACTTGTCACAGTTTATTTCACTTTGATTGGATTAGCGGTTTTCGAGATATAAGGACTTAAAGTCAAAATTTCGTGTTTTTTAAAAATCACTTTTTCAACTTCTTTTGATTACGGTATAACTTCTAAACTTGAAGGATGACATAAATATTGTATTCATTCATTTGAAAGGTTTTTTTTGTCCTCTTTCCAATGATATTATATTTATGGATAGAAACTGCATAGATAAAATATAAATGCACAAATATACAAAAAATTGCGAAAAAATCCACATAATTTCATGCATTTTCATACATATTTGAGTAATTATTTCAAAGCTTACTATTTTTCGTAGTATTATTTACCTTTTACTAAATATGTATGTACGTAAAAAATTCAGTGAAATTCAATTTTATTTACTATTTACAAAAATATACAAAAAATTCAGTTTAATATTAAATTCAGCTTTTGTTTACCCTTCTACTAAAATTTATATAAGTTAAGTAGTAAAATTAAGCTTCATGTGGTTCCATTTACCTTTTAAAAAATTTTATATAAAAAATTCAGAAAAAAATTACTAACTTTTTTCTAAAAAATTATTTTGTATGAAAAATGTGTATTTTTTCGCATTTTTTTTTGTATATTTGTGCATTTATTTTTGATTCCTATAGAATCGATCCCATATGTCTGGCTGGGTATACATGATCAACATAATGGAAATGTGAACCAACAACATAACATGCATGCATTTTGTAAAATGTACAAATTGTATTTGTATATTGTATTCTGTATTCTGTATAATTAATTGTAATTGTACTGCTGTACATTTACATAATTTCTTATAAGTTTATAAGAAAAAGAAATTTAAAAGAGAAGAGTATAAAAGAGATCAATATATGGAGTTCCACCAACTTACATTACAAATTACAATACAATTACAATTCAAACAAGATGTTTCATTTTTCATAATAAATGATTATATTCTTCTCTCTTAAATTTCTTATCTTATATAAAGAGAAGATATCTTATAATTTAAAGAGAAGAGGAATTTCTTATAAGTTTATTAGAAAAAGAAATTTAAAAGAAAAGAATATAAATCAATGTATGGAGTATCAAGTCAAGATGTTTCATAAATGTTCATTTCAAAATGTGAACACTTAAACAACTTCAACTTGATAATATAAATTCAAAGTTTTGTGCCGATTTTTGTGCAGATTGATATACATATTATAGAAAAACGAACTTTAATATGTTTGTTTTAAAATGTGAACACTTAAACAACCTCAACTTGATAATATATGATAAATTGAAGTTTTTGGTCGGTTCATATCTAAATGTGAACGCGGCTTATATATAGAAAAACGAAATTTAAAAGAGAAGAAAATAAATCAATATATGGAGTATCAAAATTTTTCATATGTTCATTTCAAAATGTGAACACTTAAACAACTTCAACTTGATAATATAAATTCAAAGTTTTCTGTCGCTTCATATATAAAAATGTGAATCAGATTGATATATAGAAAAACGAATTTTAATATTTTGTTCATTTCAAAATGTGAACACTTAAACAACCTCAACTTGATAATATAAATTGAAGTTTTCTGCCGTGTGAACTTTATATGTGAACTTTAGTGAAGTAATGTATAGAAAAACGAATTTTTTATTGTTTTCTTTCTCTTTTACGATAAAAATTTGTTTTTGAATTAGTTACAAAATTTTATGATCATGTTCATATAATTTTAGGGTGTTCACTGAACACCCTGAACACTACCACCCTCCGCCGATGATCTCTATGTGTATTTTTTACTAGATACGTGTGACATGAATACGTTTGTATATTTTTCACGTCCTCGTATCTAAAAAATAAATAAAATTCATTTGAATAAATCCATTTTAAAAAAATCAAAATAGGTGATAGTTTATAATTCCAAATTATCGCGTGTTAATTTTATTTATTTTCAAAATTGAAGAAATGTTTTTCTTTTTCAAATTGCAATCTCTCTTTCTTCACTTTCATGTAATGTCTTGCACTTTATTAAATTTTATTTTAGCTAAATTATGATGAAAATAAACTTTCATTTTTTGCAATACAAACTAATCACAACTGTCTTTGGAACTGTTCAAAAAAAAACCAAAGGACAAATTTCAAACGAAACTAGAAATTTTTGTCAATTTTTCAGTCAAGAGTTTCGAAAATGTTCAACTTTAAATAAAATGGACAAATATTAAAATATAATGTTTTCTATCATATTTTTTATTTGTATTGCTCTGTAGAGTTCAATGTTCAAATATTTCAAAATTCTTATTGCTTATGTTTCTTTCTCAATTATGCACGAGCTGTTATTTTTATTGTTCTGCTGAGCTATGTGTACTTAAGTGTGTCAGTTTATCTATTTTTTGTCAATTTCGTTATTATGTAACATATTATTCATAACAGTAATTTTTTTCGTACCTAGTATGAACCATTTCTAAATTTCTTTATAACATAATTATTTTGATCAGTTCTATAAAGTAACTGATTTTTTTTTACTTAGTGCTTATGAAGTATAAAAATATTCATTGTTGGATATTTACCTTTATTTCTCATTCCTCTAACTTATAAACTCATGATTATAATAAATGTAATAATTATATTACCTACAAACATACATACATTTATATCGAAATCTATATATGTATAAGATATTAAGCATATAAGTATAAGAAACAATAAATTAACTTCTTGAAAAAAAGCAGAAAAAAATTAGATTCTTCTTTAATTTGTAAATAAAAAAGCAGAAATAAAAATAATAAAAACATTCTTGTATATACATATTTATATGGATATATTAATACCTTTATGTGTAATTATAATTTACGAGTATGAATGATTTCAAAAAAGTAAATATGTACCTATCTATATATATGTTCATTTAATATATGCATGAAATATTTAACTTTTACACGAATCTTATTAACCATATTTTCATTTTATATTAAAAGAATTATTAAGATTTTATGAATGCGATTATGTAATTATGAATACATGTACATACATGCACACATTATATATGTGTATCTATCCATATGTTTAAATTTTCATACGTATATTATAATTTATACTATTAACATATAGACATATGTAGAGGTGATCAAATTAGTAGTAATACATTTTTAATTGTCATAGCAGCAATTTGTTTTTTTATTTCATTTCGGAAAATTGACATTTTGTGTTCAAAAACTCTTGGTAAATTATAATGGAAATAACTTTAAAAAATGATCATTTTATTGCTTAGAAATTTTTTAGATCGAACTTTAGAGCAACTTGAGCAAGATTTCATTAATTCATGGATTCTCATGAATTCGCCAACAAGATCATGCGACATAATTGCACTGCGGGTATATGTATATAATATAAATAAATGTATTTTTTTCTATGTTTAACCATTGCGGTTTGGTTTATTATAAGCTACAAAAACTCAGTCAACTTACGATCAAAATTATTAATCGTGTTATTAATAAGAAAAAAAGAGCAGATTTATGTGAAAATATGTAATCAAAATCAGTTTCAGAATTAAATTAAAAAAAAAAAACACAAAAATGATTATTTATGTACATAAAATCATTTTTAAATAAAAATGTATTCATCAATATTTAAAAAAAAAATTATTCAAAAATATATAGCTCTTATTTGATCACCCTTTTTAATTGGAAATAAATAAGTGCATGTATATAAATCAGTGCAGTTAAACCTTAATAAGGTGTACATGTAATACGTAAACATGAATGTAAACTTATACGAGTAGAGAATAAATACCATCTTTTGGAATGCATTATGTACATAGTAATGTATGTATAAGTGCAGTAAATTAAAAAAAGAATTATAATTAAAAATTATCAAAACAACTATGTACGAAAAGAACAGTTTCGAGTTTGGAGTAATTCACTCACCTTTCGGCTTTCGTTTTTTTTTTAAGTTCAATTTAATTTTTAAATTATTCTGATTAATATGCAAAAAAATTTTCGTGTTACATACTATAGATTTGAAATATACACACATTCTACATTACACATTTATAAATATATGTTCATACTTATGTAAATAAATGAGCGCATAAATAAAAGCAGTTTTAATTTACTTACAATTTTTAAAACGGTTATTTAACATTTCATGCTAATTTATTTGGTCATTTTAATGTTAATTAGTACTACTATACTATATTATAGTACACTATAAGTAAATCTTATTTTTGTTTTGATTTTCATATTAAATTTTTATACTGATAATTGTAATTTGTTCTGCTCTTTTTTGTTTTGAAAAAATGTAATTTACCTTTTCATGTATGTACATATGTATGCATTCATTAAATGGATACAAAAATTTTTTAATTCATTTTTTCTAATAAGAAAAGCTTTTAAAATTATTAATTAACTTATTAAGAGGAACAAAAATAAAAATCTCATTTTATGTTATCAGCTTTTTGAATGACCCTTGCATAACATAGCAGAATGGAAAACACACATTTTATACTCTTACTTAATTGATTTCTTTCTCATATCTGCATTTTATTTACTTTCATTCATTCATTTTTTTTTCTCGTTTTTGATTGACGTTTTGTTTTTTTTTTTCTCTACTGTAGATTGTAACTCTTAATAAACTTTAAACAAAAAATGAAAAAAAAACGAAATGAACCGAATGACTTAATTTTTACTGAATGAATGGAAAATGATTTAATAAAAGCGACGTGTGTATGTATCCACGAATATGTGTATGTATGCCAGTGTGCAATTATATATCTCTTAATGATAATAATGTATGTGAATGTGTTATCTATCTGTTTTATTGATAGCTTACGAGTACTACATATACGAGTATATGTAATAATGCACGAAATATAAAATTATATATGTTTTGCGCAAATAAATAATCAGCTGTGAATTTCATCGTATGATTATATATTCCAGACATACATTATACGAATGACTTAAGGCTATAAATCGAAAATAATAAGAAAAAAAATATATAAAATTAAAATAAAACTATTATTTATTGCTGACTATATCGTTGATTATTTTTTTGTTCAAATACTGCTTTAATAGATTAATAATTATTAGATATGATATACACTACTTTGGAATAATATTACCTTACCTGTAACCGCGAGCACTATTTACAATTCATCACATAAGTATATAACAGTTTGTCAGCTACCACATAAAAACCATGTACTACCATTGCACAGTATTAGTGGTATTACTAAATTTATCTAAAAAATTGTAATTGCTATGTGATAACATATACATATATAAAAACACTTATTTATTATGTTGCTATACAAAGTATGCAATACATTATCAGACATATGCATACACAATCATTTTAAAATTGAATTAATTATGAAAAACAATCTTCAATCATATGTAAATTGATGCATATAAAAGTTATTTACATGTAGATTAAATACATTATACTACTGTGTCCAAAAAATAAGGTGACATTGTATTTAAACTGCGTTCGTCGAATGATTTCAAGAATTATTTTTTTTTTGTAGATTGGTAATACTGTCAGTGACATTTATGTCAAATTTACATGTCAAAATATTCATTAGTGTTTGAGATACGCATTGTTTTGTGAGCTGATAAAAGTTAGTTTTTCGTTTTTTGCGATGTCGAAATTTGTTGAGCAAAGAATTTGCATTAAATTTTGTTTGCGGAATCAATTTTCTGCTGCGGATACGTTGAGGATGGTGCAGAAAGCTTTTGGTGATGAAGCTATGTCTAAAAAAAATGTTTACAAGTGGTATAGTGAGTTCCAAGCCGGCCGTGAACGTGTCGAAGACGAAGAGCGTCCTGGGCGACCATCAACCTCAACCGACGAAACTCACGTCCAACAAATCAAAGATTTGGTGCTGGGAAACCGCCGTACAACGATTAGAGACCTTGCTGATGAGGTTGGCATATCGAAAGGCTCGGTCAATACCATTTTAAAGGATGTTTTGGGCCTCAAGCGCGTACAATCTCGACTGGTACCGAAAACATTGAATTTTTTGGAAAAGAGGCGTCGTGTTGAAGTGTGTGAAACGATGCTTTCTGACTATCAGAATAAGATGGAACGCATAATCACTGGAGACGAGACTTGGATCTATGCTTACGACCCCGAAACAAGCGATCAATCGAGCGAATATCGTGCCAAAGGGGAGCCGAAACCAAAAAAATCGCGCCAAAGTCGCTCAAAAATCAAGGTCATGTTGACTGTTTTCTTCGATTATCGTGGTGTTGTGCATTATGAATTCCTTCCGCCGGGCCAAACAGTCAATAAGGAATATTATTTGAATGTTATGCGTCGTTTGCGTAACGCTATTCGCCTAAAAAGGCCGGAATTGTGGAAAGACAATTCTTGGTTTTTACACCACGATAATGCACCATCCCATACTGCATTCGTAATTCGTGATCATTTCGCCAAAAACTCGACCCATATCGTTCCACAACCACCGTATTCACCTGATCTGGCGCCGTGTGACTTTTGGCTGTTCAGCAAGCTCAAAAGACCGCTCCGGGGACACCGTTTTGATACGATAGGGGAGATTCAAGCCGCAGCGAAGACGGAACTGAAGGCCATCCCGGAAAGTGACTACAATCAGTGTTTCGAAAATTGGAAAATCCGTTGGCATAAGTGCATTGCATCGGGAGGGGATTACTTTGAAGGGGATGAAATTGACTTGGAATAATAAATAAAGAATTTTCAAAATAAATACAATGTCACCTTATTTTTTGGACACAGTAGTATACATTGTATAACTACTTTTATATGTACGTATATTTGATCGCACATATCTATCTATGCCATTAGTTGTAAACTGTTATCAGTATCTATAATTTCATTAGGCATAATTTTATTCCTCTAAATTAACTTCTAAAGAAATGATACAAGAAAATTATGTACACATAAATTATTCCAAAACTTTTTATAAAGAAATGAATTATTTCTTCACGTTTTCTTGCTCAAATCGTTAAATTAAGTTTTAAAATATTTCAAAATGAAATAAAAAATTTTTTGAGATTTATAAACGACCATATTTATTGGGAATTCCTCATTTGTATTTTTTCTACATATATGTGTGTATATGTATGTATATTTTGTACATTATGTATATAATATAAGTTTGTATTACAATACAACACTCCTATATTTGTCAATACATGTGTACAAACGAGACGATTAAAAAGTAAACAAAAAAAATCACAAATCATCTACGCAATGACTCTTCTCATATATGTATTAAAAATGTCTCATGTACATACAGAAACATGAACAAACACACATTATACAATAAAATAAAACCACATGTACATTCATATTCTCCTATACAAACATACGGCATATTAAAATATGATTCTCACTTGCTCACTTGAATATCTTGTACGTGTACATAACTTCTTCATCCTTTTTTCTATCGCAAATAAACTTTAATAATTTTTCTTATTTTCATTTGCATGGTGACATTTTATAAATCTGCAAAAAAAACACTCTTGCATACAACATTTATTATATGCATGTAAATGGATTTGTATAGCAATTTATCTTTTTTTATATTTTTCATTTCATTGTTATCCTTTTTTTATGTCTAGAAATACCTGAGAAAGCGATATTCATTTTGAATTTTCATTCTTTTTTTTTTATTTTCACAATTTTTATTTTTATTCTCTTTGATTGTTTTGCTTTCCTTGAAAATAAAAGTTTTTCTTCTATGTATGTATTTATATGCATCCACGTAACTATTATGAAATAAGTTTATGTAGGTACTTTAGTTTATTTTTATTAGGTAGATACTCATATAAATACATATACATGTATACATTCATATGTTGTACATATCTGTATATACTCGTATATTTCTTTGAAAAAATTTCTTGTTTTTAGAATGAGAGTTGAATGAATTTGCATCCTGAAGAAAATTGACAGAATACAAAAGAAAATGCAAAAGTAACAAAATATGTAACTGAAAATATAAAATAACCAAAGAGTTGAGAAAAAAACAATTGTGTAAAATATTTTGAATTGTTTTTGATGTCTACAATGCTAAAGTCCTGGATTCTATTCGAAGACATATTCACATGCAATAAATGCAATAAATTTACGTATATATAATGTACATACTTATTTATAGATATTTATGCATGAATATTTGTGTTTGTTGTTTTAATCATAACATTTGTATGTACATATATGAATAATGAATATGTATGTATTTATATCAATACATAAAAAAATGAAAAGTAAAAATGCCTAAATACGTGAAATGAATGAGTCAATTAGTGTTATTAAAAAAATGAAATACAGAATACTGAAAATATATAAAAGGATGTACATACATTTATATATAATGATACAAATATATTATATACGTTACATAATACCATAATACACACACTGCATATAATCTATGTATGAGAATGTGAATGTTTAAATGTATTCAAAGATGAAAAAACAAAAACTATGTGAAAACATAAACAATAATCCTCTTTTCGGTACAATCACATAATACATAAAAAAAAAACATTCGTTATAATTTTGTTTTTCCTGTACGACATGAAATATATAATTACAGTTCATAGACAGAATCTATGCACATACATATGTACACATATGATGCGTGGTATAATAACTATATAACTTTCATTTTTAGTGTTTTTCATTTTGTTTTATTTTTTTGGTTGTTGTTCATTTCATGTATTAAATTACTTTCATTTTCTTTTCGATAATTTACAACATATGAGGGCATATTTATCCAAAGTTCAGTTAGCTTTATAGGGTTGTACATAGCATAGACCAGATGTATTATTCTATGCTTATAGATAGGTTATATGTTATAGTATGTATACAGCATAAAATAAAAATGTTATACATGTAAGCTTTTATGCATTTCGGTTCCCACTCACTAGACAAGGATATTAGAAATATTAGGAATGCTCATGATGACTACAACACCCACTAAAAGAGGCATAAATTTATCATTTAAGTGCGGTCACTGGCAATGCAGTATTTATTTGTACAGTGGATCAATGTATATACAGACGAAAAATGGTCAGACATATTTTTGAAACAGTTTTCAAAAAAAAAAAAAAAAATAAAATATGACAGAAAAGGAAATTGATAGAAATAAAAATCATATTTTTCATCTTTTTGTAATTATATGTCTGAAATATTAATAAATTTTCTTGATAAAGTATATTTACTATATATACAATTTTGTATTTCAAAAATATCCTTTTGTGAAATCATACAAATAAATATAACGTGCATTAAATGAAATATCTAATAAAGATAAATAAAATGTTTATGATTTAAAGTGAAATATCTCCTTAAATATATGAAAATGGGTTTTAAGTATATTATATAATCTAGGGTTCACTTTTGGGGTAAATTTCGAACCGAATTGATGCCTTTTCAAAAACAGCTTTCGCACAATGTCCATCTTGATGTAAAAAAAAACAAATAAAATTTCATAACTGAAAAAAAAATTCCGTTACCCAATAAGAAGACTCAACTTGAAATGCTGTTTCCCAAAAAGGCTTCTTAGAATGCAATTAAAAATCAATGCAATCAATCTTAAAAATCACACTAAGGTCTTGTATAAATTCCCAAGTCTTATCAATTTCTACCCATTTGAACTGATGATCTAAAACCAAAAACTCAATCCTCAACATCAAAATAAAAAGACTTTGATTATTTCTAAAATCAGATAAGATGAACAATAAATTTGGACTACTACTTTTGAACACAACAGCATGATTTTCTTTATTGTCCATTTTTTGAAAAATAATAAATTGAAAATTTCTAATTTCTTCATTATATTACTGTTTTATATTCTTTACTGTAAAATCTTCAACTAATAAGTATAAACGATCAATTATTCTAAATAAATTCTCAAAAATTACAACTATAGGGGGAACTTCCGAATTGGTGCCACCAAATTTTCAAACGAAAATGTTGAATTGAAATAATAAAATTAATATTATAAGTTATTCAAATATTTCTTTAAATTTTACCTCATTTTTATTTCTAGCATCAAAGAAATATAATTTTAATTTACAAGATTAACATGTATAGTATTCGCATATGTTTAAATATATCCGCCATTGTTATTTAAATAAAATATCAAATACATGTCTATGTATGTCTATATATATCTATGTAAATGTACAACAAAAATGAGTAAAAATACTCCTATATACAAGAGTAGAAAAAAAATAAAGGAAGGAAATCTACATATTAAATGTGCATGAAAACTTATCTCTTTAATAAAAATACACACGGTGTACATAATAAACTTACTATTATATGTAGATATAGTACCACATAGAATTATTTACATTTAAAATTCATTCATTAATTTGTTGATTCACTTTCATTCATTTATACCACACCTTAAGTGACTTGTCATAAATTATTACAATCTAATATCTGTAAAATTTATACATATTTTATGCATCATTTTGTATATATACATACATATGTACGTATTTATGTCTGTCTAAATGTAATTATGTATATACATACATAATGTAAATCTGTGTAGTTTTATATAGCACTTGTATACGTGAATATACTGTAGTAGAAATAATATAAGTATTTATAATGTGTTTTAAACTTCTTAGATAATTTAAAAATTTTTCTTACATAAGTAACGTCCTCCCTCTACATAAATATACAATGTTCATTGTTTATTGGCATACATATGTATATGTGAAATGTTCGAATATCAGACAGTGATATATGTATGCCTGTACATATATGTGTACATACGTAATATATTCGTATACATATTTGTAAAATTACATTTCAAACCAACCACAGTTAGTAAAATTTGATAAAATTAATCTGTAATAAACTGTAATACTCCAACTATATACATTTCTACATATGTGCATGTAGTATGTATGTGTGTTTCTAGTTTATTTGATACAAATAAACGTTGATAAATCACTAATTAAATTGTTGATTTAATTTCTTTCTTTTTTTAATGATTTATTTCTTATTTTTACATTATTCTTACATTTTTATTGATAGATATGTATGTATATTGTACAGGATGGAGATTTTTTTTATTAAAATTATAATTTTAAAAAAAATTTGCATATTAAAATCTTCATACCAAAGTTGACTACAAACTATTTACTTTGTATCAAACGATGGTGACTGTATTGTTAAATATGTCAACTTTCGAATTGTTTACTGACTAAAAGACAGTCAAAAAAATTTTTGAAATTACCATGGTTTAGCATCGTATCATTAAACAGCAAAAATTGTGTTGGGTCCAAAAACTCGAAATCCATAATCCAGAAAGACAAAATCCAGACGGGATGAAATCCAGACAGAACAAAATCCAGACTGTAAATCCAGATAAAATAAGTTTGATGCAAAAATATATATTTGTATATACTATTGTCAAATAATTAATATAACATTGAAACCGCAGATTATTTTATAAGATTTCGAATCTACCAATATAAATACATTTAGGATATATTTTTCAAGCGCTATGTATAAAAGCGGCTCATTTCATTTTGGTAAAATAATCTGGCGAAAGATTCAAAAATAGAAACTTGAAAAAAATACAGTACAAATGAAGAATTTTCTTCACAAATACGAAAATTAAAAGCTTTTGCTTTTGTACCTGCAAAACAAATTTCAGAATATTATGAGTCAATAAAGACATTTATTTTTAAAAATTTGAATCTTTTTAGAGAATAATTATACATGTATATGGAAAACTAAAGCCAGACTTTTGGTAAAAAATGATTGAAAAAATATTGAAAAAATAAAAATTGAATTAAATTTGGAAACATTTGGAAATTTATTACAAAAAAATTAAAAAATTTGTATAATATTTATAATATATTTTATAATATTTATAATATATATTTATAATATAATATAATATATTTATAATATTTATAATATATATAGTCACTAAATAAACTATCAAATATCACCATATCACTTATCTACACACATATACATACATACCATATAAATGGTCCAAATCAATCTGATAAATTTTCCTATACTACATACATAAAAGTGGTCAGTAATTTATAATCTTTCTAAGATGATTTTGTAACCAAATGTATGTTTGTATATCCATTAGCCGGTTATAATTTTTTGTCGTTAGTTGTTTTTATTTCATCTGTCATATTTATTTTATAATAGCTGTTTTTCTTTGGTCACAATTATCTGATAATTCTCAGTTTGACATCTCACTTAGATCATTTATCTTTTTCTTTTTACTAACTGAGCAAACAAACTGAAAGAAATGGACTGATACTTTTATTCTCAGTTGATTGTCATTTTGAAAAGAAATAATTAAAAAAAATTTTATTTTTACAAATTAATTTTCACAAATTATTTATTACAAATAAACTATGTCCAAAAATTTACGAATTATGAACACGAAGATTGTCAAAATTGTGTTTTTTTTTGATTCTCAGTTCCTCACATCAATTGAGCAAAAATATTTTTCCTCAGTTGGATTACATAAATCTCACTTCGTTGCTGCTGCCACCTATAACAGAATAGAAAAAACACATACCAAAGAAACGCATTGCTCAATTGAGAACTGAGAATTATCAGATAATCGTGACCAAAGAAAAACAGCTATTATGTATTTTAATTTCTATGCCAACTATGCCAATTTTTATTTATAATATATTTTATGTATAATATCTGTCTGTGTAAATTCATTTAAAAGTGCAGACATTTCACACCTTTAAAAATTGAAATATGATAATAGTAGTATAATAGCATCAAATATTTACGGAATTATACCGACTAGATTGGCTTTATATTTATATAAAACTTATAAATCTCTCCATATTTCATGTGTATAAAGACGGTTTTATTTCGTTTTCTTGCTATAAGTACTTATATAAAGATATTGTAGCTTAAAGCCATCAAATATTATTTTAAACAATTGAATAAAGATTTTATCGATGCTATATACATATAACGTCCGCATTATAAGTAAGTAAATAATTCCAGAAAAAGAAAAATACAAAAAACTTCAATTAAATGAATTTTTCAAGATACCTACTAGAAAATAATAAATGATTTCTTTAGTTTGTTGTTGAAAAGTTGTGTGGTTTCCTACACATAGGTACATACTATAATATTATACATACTAGTCCACAATATTAATACAATGGTAGTGTTCAATATGTATACTACATGTGGGTCATTTTTATTACATCAAATAAATAATAATACGAAAATGATTGGAAAACATATCTTAGCGCACATATTACGTTTTGGTAATTATGAAAGAATCCAAATCATTTATATTAAAAACATTAAAAGCTAATGTGAAACTATACTTTTATGCAAGAGGTTTCCTTAATAGAAATTAGATTCTGTTGTATTGTGCTGGTATAGCTATGTAGATCAATTTTTTAATCAATTTCATTTATTCTTTCAAATAAATTACCCTCAAAATTATGAATAGAAAGTAACATAAACACATATTTCGAGTTAAACTTTATTCATTGCAGCTGGTACATAAAAGTGAGTTCGAGAAAGATGTCTATAAAATCATTTAAATACATAAAGGTGAGCTTGGACCATATAAACTATTACATGAAAATACCAAATCCTTTTTAGTTTATGAGCTACTCTGACACTTTTAATACGTATCCTATGAAGACTTTTTATGAAGGTTTTAAAGGAGTTTCAAGCAATAACAACAACAAAAGCAGATTATTATTAACAACGAATGCTTCACTTTTGCAGGCTTATGCATTATGTTGCATGCAATTAAGTAACAAAAAATACTCAACTCAAAGTGATTACATTTTATTATTTTTGCAAATGCAAGATTTTATTTATAAAACCATGTAAAAGTGGAAAAAGTCAACAATTATTCACTTCTGCATGTAAAACCACTTAAATTTGAACATTATAAATGAGCGTCATTCAACGTAAAAAAAATGTATTACCAATATAAAAATTGTGCAGTCAAAATTGTCTAAAATTTTAATATTGTTTTAAAATATAGGTATCATGTGTATAAACATGATAGAGGTTGTATAAATTTAACAATAAATTTGATTAACGTCAAAGATAATTGAATTCTAGAAACTCAGTTAACTTAACCGAGTTCTGAAAGTCGGTAATCGCAAAGATAAACCAGAAAACCGAGATAACCGTGATTTATCTCTGCAGTGTGTCAATAGTAACAGATACATATATCCAAATAAAATATCTTATTATCAGATATGTAGTTCCCTTATTGGTTTGTTTATTACTAATAGTAGATATTATTGTTTTAAATGATTGCAAATTATTTACGGTATAATTCATTTGTATATTATATTTTAAAATACCTACATATACAAACGAGTAAATACATACACTCGTACTTATATCTTAAATCCAAAAATTCTAGATAGTCGAATCATTTACCTATAATTTATTGAGGTATGAATACATGTTTGTTTGCTATTGTTATATTGAATATTTTTTTTTGTCTTACATCTGAATTATTGTAATTATCATTCTGAATTTCTATTATTAATAGTAGCTTATTCATTTTGTAGTATTTTATAGACATTTATTTTACACTTTGATAAATATATATTCATTCACATATATTTTCCAGCTACTTGTTTATTCATTTACATATATGTATTCGTACATACATATTTATTCGCTACAATTACTTTAGGAAACATTTTTTCTTTTATTTTTCT
Organism: Villa cingulata; assembly: GCA_951394055.1. Taxonomy (NCBI): domain Eukaryota; kingdom Metazoa; phylum Arthropoda; class Insecta; order Diptera; family Bombyliidae; genus Villa; species Villa cingulata. Next base: position 62,483 of record OX596019.1, on the reverse strand, counting down.
TTTTTTCAATTTTTTCCCCATTTTCTATATTTTTCTCAAAGTTAAAAATAATTTCACACCTGAATTTGAATTTATTCAATATGTACGTATGAGCGAATCCATATGTATTATGTATGTATACCCATGTGCTTAGCTATATCTTTGCATATACTCACAACTCTTACATAATAATATAATAGAATGTATGCATATGTATATATACAATCATACAACTTTTTTGTAGTGTATTTTGATTACATCATTAACGAATTCGTACTCGGTGTGGTATGTACGAGTATTATGTTTTATGTATTTATTTACTGTACTTAAAATTCAGGTGTTTAAAAATCAATTTAACTAGCCGATAGCTAAATGGAATTAAAAAATGAATTTCTTATAATGAAACCTGCAACTATCAAGAGACTGATTGTTATTAAAAACAAAATACTGAAAAAACGGAAAGTAAAATATTACAAAAAAAATCGAGTTAAATTCTTCTGTTATTTTGAAATCAATAAATTAATATATTTTTTTTTTTTAAATTTATGAATTTGTCAGATTTCTCAACGAGTATAATAACAATTTGTTTCAAGTAAAACAATTTAACGATACGTTGGTTTGTAACTGGAAAAAAATATTCTTTTTAAGCTTTCAAATTATAGAACTATGCAAGGCGAAATTTTCTATATACGTATGCATAATTGTGATTATCAATGTACAGTGAACACAAAAAATATTTGCATAAATATACATAATTGTGTCTATTAGAATCAAAAGGGTCTTTGTAGTTTTTGAAAAAAAAAAGTTATATATGCCATTTTATTAGTCAGCTTTTTTTCTATTAGGAATAGTTCAAACTATTTTGAAAAGTTACCATTTATTCTTTAAAAATCGAATCGAAAATGAGTGTTCAAAGGGTAGTTTCAAAAAGTAACCTTTTTCATATTTTTAAAGCATCAGAAAGGTGTCTTTTCCTATACATGAATTGATATTAATTTGTGAATTAATTAATAAAAAAAATTACAAAAATCAAAACATTTAAGAATATGTAATAAAATGAAAATTTAGAACTGAACACAAAATCCAAAAAAAAATTTTTTTGGATCCGTTTGTAGGTCAATCAGGCAATTATCTCTATAAGACTTAAATGCAGTGCATACATACATATAATTCGTATTATATGGAATATGATGGTACCTTAATCCTCTCCCTTGATATATGATTTAGTATGACATCATCACCTTTTATGAATGTTATATGGAGTAAATATACATATGTAAGTAAATACCACATTATCATCATTATCATCATAAAAACTTCATCATGTATCAGCAGATATATGTACATACATATATATGTATGTATGTACATTATCTAATACTACACCACATGCAGATTATGAATCCTATAAAAGTGTTGAAGATTTTCATATGTTCCCAAATGATTATTTTCATAAAATCCATGCACACATACTCGTATAAATGTACTGTATTTATATAAAATTAAAATTATCTAAAATTTAATATAATTTAAACATGTTCATACATACATATATGTAAATTCGTATACATATATATACTCGTATTACGTGCTTCACATATATACATATGTGTATACATCCATTATGTTAGATATGGTGCTTACCTACTTTATTTGAATCACAGTATAACACACATTTAATATTTCTTGTATACATTTGCATAAATTTATCTAAAAAAATTTTATTTAATATGGGTTTGAATATGTTCATACACATTCATACTAAGGATTTAGGTATACACTCATACTTTGATATAAGTAGTTCATGTTCTTTCAGACTAGTTATACTTTTCTTTTTTTTTTTCATTTATGCACTGTGATTATTTTTATATTTTTTAAATCAAAATTTTTTCCTTTTTCATTTTCATTTTCATTTTTCGCAGCTGATATTTTCTGATATACATGATCCTGAAAAAAACTGCATTTTTTCATATGACCTATGACATTACGAATATTATGTAAGTAAAAATGTGCGAATATATGAATGCAGCTTATAATCGCATGTAGAAAAAGAAAAATTTTTCCATAGTAAAATGACAAAAACCCTTTCCTATATGGCATGCAGATGTACATATATACTGCGTACATATGCGAATATGTACATAAAATAAAATCTATAAAATTTCATTTTTCTTTCTTACTTCAAATCAAATTAGACATGCATAAAATGTGGCAATAAATAATAAATTTCACGGAAATTATATTAAATATAGTTGAAAATAATAGAAAAAAAAATTGAGAAAATTTGTTTTCTTGCTTTCTCTTTTGAAATCAATTTAATAAAACATGTGTTATTTAAAAACGATTTGTTCAATCCAATTTTTTTTAGTTATTACGAATAAAAAGGATTTCAGAACATGCGAAAATTGAATTTTACTTCTGATTTTCATTTCTTCTTCAATTATATATTTCATACAGGAGCTTAAGGAAAGCTTTAATTATGGTCTATTTTGCCCACCATCGAATGGTAAAGCTGGAAAATTTCTCGATGAAGAAAGACGTCTTGGAGATTATCCGTTTAATGGTCCAGTTGGATATTTAGAGGTGGGTTACATTTTTTAATTATAATAATAATAATAACACAAATGATAATTTAAGTTTATTAAATGAATATTTTCATTCTTCCTTTTTCTCTTGTTTATTAATTCCTTCGTCGTTATAGCTAAAATATAAACGTCGCGTATATAAAATGTTAAATTTAGATGAGAGACAGTTAAAAGCTTTACATACACGTGCTAATTTAAGACGTTTTCTAGAATGTATAAATGGTGGACATGTCGAGAAAATTGCTAAAATGTGTGCCAAAGGATTAGATCCAAATTTTCATTGTCCAGAAAGTGGCGAAACACCATTAACTGTTGCAACTGGAACTAAAAAACCTAATAAAATTTTAATTGCCTTAGTTAATGGTGGTGCATTATTAGATTATAGAACAAAAGATGGTGCAACACCATTACATAAAGCTGTTGAAAAGGATTCATTAGAAGCTGTTACGTAAGTATCCTTACATATGCATTTTAATTTTTTTTTATTTATGCAATATATACAACATACAACTTACTTACTATATATACATATCATTTACTTATCCTTTTCTTTGTTTTACACATCCTTTGAACACATACGTCACACTCAAACAGGCGCAGAAGAAAATGTATAGAAATGAATTTTTAAGAAGAAATAAAATGAAATGTAATTAATTATAATGTGCAATCAATACACTCGCACGTACATGAAATGAAAAATAATTTGCTTCGTATGTTGAAAAAGAAAAATTGATTTAATTAAGAACGAAAGAAAAGAGAAAAATACTTTTCTATGATTTCAAAAGAAAATTTTAAAAATATGAAGTAAAGTGATGACAATTTTTTATAAATTTTATAAAATCTACAAAAGTAGAGAATATAAAAAATGTTGTATTTTTGTAAAATTGATAATTATGTAGAATTTTAAATTTATCTATGAAAAATCATAATATATAAAAATTTAATGAAGAATATACGTAATTATTTTATTTTATACGTACTAATAAAATACGTCATACTTTCTATAATTTGTAGTTCAAATCAGAAATAAAATGTCATTATGATATACAAGAAATATGTACATAATTTACTTTATATGTATCACACACGTGCAAAACTATGTTAGATACATGCATCTTCTCGTACAAAGGAGTACAAATGTTTGTGGTAAACATATAATTACGTAAGACTTGTATACATTTAAGTATATAAAATCATGACAAATTATTCTATTTATAACCTCACAGCTCACACTATACATAGATGATGATAATAATTTTATTATTTGAGTTTGACTATACCTACATATTCTTCTCATTTATAGTATATTGTACACTTAAATGTTCGATGCAATATATTACACTATAAATATTTACGTAGGTAACATGGATAATGTATAGTTTTTTATAATTTTCTTTCCATTATAATAAATTATCATGTATGCAGGTGATTTTATAACTTGTTTCGTTATAAAAATTAAAAAATAATGAAACAAATAAAAAACATACACAACAACAGCAAATATAAAATAAAAATAGTATGTAAACATCAATGCATTATAATTTATTCATATGACTTGATTTGTTGACAAGACACCTGATAAATAAATTTTTCACATTTAAATAAAATTAAAAAATAGAAGAAAATAAAAACCAAAAACTAACGAAGAGTTTAACAACAAAAACTGAACTAAAACAAAAAACAAAAAAAGTATTATAATTATACACTAATAAAATAATATACAAAACATATTCACACTTACATAAACACATAGACGCATTCATAAGAAATCTTGTAAATATTCCTACATTTGCTTACATGACCATAATTGCAAATCGTGTGTACCTGTACATAATTTTAAATCAAAATACATGAAAAAATTACATATACATATATATCTACTGTGGTACATTTATAAAGTTACAAATACATTTATTTAAAATCAAGATTGATTATGCGGATTGAGTTAGACTACCTAATAAAATTTTATCAAATATACTACATATAGATTTTTGCTGTTGCATTATTGGTTTTCATTGAAAAGACAATTGTTTTTTTATTTTACAAACGTAGGTAGGTTTATAAAAACTAGCATATCTTTTTATCTCGGTAATAAAAACTTTTCCTATATATAATATGTCATTCATATATGAATGCTCTCTGAAAAACATAAATTTTAAATACTATATAATCTACGTACATAAATGTATACACTATATATAATGTATTATATGTATGTAACTTTTTGATCGCTATGATCGCATGTCATTTAATCAAGTAATCATTTTTTTTTTGTGAATACGTCTGCTATCCATCCCAACTCTATTACTTCTTATTGGTACTGATCTAAGTGATTTGAGACAATATAAAATTACACATACCTAATTTTTCTAAAACTTACATACTTATATTTTAAATTTTTCAAACAATTTTTTAATAGAAATTTTTATATTATATACATAACTATTTAGGGGATTGAATAGCGCGATGATTGGGGTATTGGACTGGTACTCTTGAGGTACCGAGTTCGAATCCCAGCCAGCGCACTACTGTTGCCCAAGTCGATCATTAATTTTATCAGCAATGTATACACCAGTAACTGATTACTGATGATAAACTGGATGATATATGTGACAGAATTACTAATCATAATTGCCATAATGGACTGAGTATCCGTGTGCACTTAATATTCATATATACATATAATGTACATTTCTACACTATACGGTATACTCTCAAGTGTACATTTCCTAATTAGTAACTTTTTTTTTTTGATGAAATATTTTCACATAAAAATTGTTGTTCATAAAAAACATAATTTCAATTTTATTAGAAAATATTTGTATAGATTTACTTAAAAATTTAAGTAACATAAAAAGTCCCATGAAAAATTTCACTCAACTTTTTCATACTTATATCAATTTTTATGTACCTTTCTATACATCTACGTAGTTACATATGTACATCTATTTCGAATACATTATGGTTATCTTTACATTAAGAATGAACGACTGTTTCCACTTAAAATTTATAATAGACAATGAATGCCTGAATCACGGTATTGGCATAATAGAAATTGGAAAAAAAACAATCAAAAACATTATATTGATTTCACATTACACATATGCATAATTCTTCATACATATTTTACAGCAAACATATACATATTTAAAAATTTAATGTAATACCGTGACAACACCTTTCTTTTCAAAAATAATGTGTCACATTTCACATTACATTACTTTCATAAAATATTAAAAATTATTATCTTTTTCAAATTCAATTATAAAATTTCTTTACTTTACTTTTTTCATTTTTGTCCTTTTTTTCACCAATATGATTAATTGATGTTATTCTATCTAATACAAATCAATTATTATTTTAACATAAACAAACTACCTTTGTAATAATGTGTATAATGTAAATTCATATGCAATAACAATAATCTATAATGTAAGATATGTAATAATGTTATTCACAAATAGAAGTATGTATGTACTTATATAGTCATAATAGTTATATGTATGTATTTATTGTTAAAGAGAAAATTCCGAATTTATTGAATCAACATATAATAATATGAAATAATAGTACACGAAATTTTATTTTCACTACACCCATTAGTAAGTATATTTATATATTTACTTAAATATGCATGCTTATTTCATGCATATGTACATGAAATTATAATACGCGATATACGAGTATATTCATCATTTACCTTTACGTACATTTATTTACATACGTACTACGAGTATATACATATAAACATTTTTATATGCTTCGACATGTCATGTTTTATTATAATAAATTATCAAATTACTCTTAATTTTTATTTTAAACAACCTAACAGCGAGAATTTTTTTATTTTATCCATTTTCAAATTATGGTTCTACGTAGGAAAAGTAATATCGTTTCCTAATAATATTTTTTAATTATATTTTATTAAATTTTATCTTTACAACATAAAAGTGATACAATAAATTGATATGTACATACATAAGTATAAATTTATAGAATTCAATAGAAATGGTTTTTGTGGAACTATTTTAAAGGCTCTATTAAAGAAACTATTTGAAAATTTTTTACATTGCTTTGATTCATTGTTCAGTTTTCACTAACATAAATCACCACTAGTTTAATAATATAATAGATAATAGTTTCGTAGAAGCGCATTTTATTTTTATAAGAAAAAAGTTTCAATTTAAATACTTTAATGTATGTATTTAACAACACGTTAGCTTTTTTTCGATTTATGCATTTGTTCATATTTACCTCTAATTTATTTCATTTCACTTTTTTTGTAGAACTTTACTTGAATTAGGAGCATCACCAAATTATAAAGATGGCAGAGGATTAACACCACTTTATTTATCTGTCACAAAGAAAACCAATCCAAAAATATGTGAAAGTCTACTACATGATCATGCAACATTAGGTACACAGGATAATCAGGGATGGCAAGAAGTTCATCAAGTAAGTAATGCGAAAATGTAACATTTTACCATTATTGTATAGCACTTTAAATTTTTTTCATTTTGTAGAAAATAATATATTGTTTATTTTGTAAAATATACTAATATTTATAGTATTTGTACATAATTTCCTTAATTTATTTTTTCCTTTTTGTATAAAATCTAAATCTACTTTTTAACGTAGGTATAATATATTTATATGTAAGTCCTTATATACCGCGAGAATTGGGCTAAAAAAGGTTAAAAGGAAAAATAAATTTTATATAATTTTTTAATAATAATGATTTTTATTTTTTACTATGTTCGTGTCTTTTAACACGAACAATATATAATAATATATAATAACAAAATAAAAAATGTAATTTACATTCATTTGGTAACAATTAAAAAGTTTCTTCAAGTCCTAATATTAGTAAATATGAATTTTTTTTAACGACTGTTTTTCATTTTTTTAAAAATTTATTTCTTGCTACAGTTCGAACGTGAAATTATTGATCATATTAACAAATCAAAATTTATTATGTACTTAAATTAATTTGGAAATTCAATAATTATTATTAGAAAAAACTTCTCCCTTCACTTCAATCAAAACATTAAATTGAATCGCTTTCAACCTTGAATCACGTAAAAAAAATGAATTAAAATCTGACATAATTATTTGAAAGATATGCAATTCATTCACCTGAAGCTTAATATACTTCAAAATATAAATCAAGTCATCTAACCTGTTCATCACGCAGCCACAAAAATCATACATCAAATATTTTTATTTGTTTTTTTTATTTTGTTTCTAAGAAATCAAAAATCTCAAAAAATCCTCTAGTTTTTTATATATTACATATATTTTTTTTAATTTTCTAATCTTGATTGATTTTTGTTCAATTTTTTTAAATAAATAATTCTACGTTGAAGGTGACTTTTTACATTATGGATTTTAATGTGTTCTGATAGATAACCTGTGAATTAATAGAGCATAATTAAATTTTTGTTCCCTATACTCTTTTTCAAATTTATCAAACATACATACATAATGCGTATGTACTAGAAAGACTCTGACAAAAGTCTTACGTCTATAGTTTTGGTTAGGACTACGCACATTAAATATACATATTTTCATATTTTTAATGGTATAATTTTGTTATTCTTACATATTTTTGCAATAAATCAAGCTCAAAATTTCTATTTTTTTTTTTCATTCATTTTTTAATCAACTTATCATTTACATCTTGCAATTAAATGACAAAATAGAAAATTTACTTCATAAATTTTGACAGTCTATAACTTTGAAAATAAATCAAATAAATACAAACATGTATGTAATATTTAAATTTAAAAATTTGTTATTATTTTTAATCCAAAATTAATATTTTCTGTAATTTATAATTGTATATATTAAATTATATTACTTAATTTTTATATACTATTTTTATACTATGTAATTTTATTTATTTTTTTTTCATCTTCTATTTAATATTTTCAAACAAAATAATAATAACTCGAAAAAAATTGAATCAAATCAAAAACGAAAAAAACCTAAACATTATTAGGCATGCCGACATGGTCTTGTACACCATCTGGAACATTTATTGTTTTATGGTGCAGACATGGATGGCCATAACGCTTCCGGTAATACACCATTGCATGTTTGTGCTGTTAACAACCAAGAGGCTTGTGCTAGAATGCTTCTATTTCGTGGTGCACAAAGAGGTGCACTTAATTATGCAAATCAAACGCCTTACCAGGTATTTATCGTATACAAAATATAATATAATAAATATAAATAAATATAAATTTCAAATACAAAATTTAAATAATTAATTCAAAAACATTTTATAATTTTTTTTATTTTCTAATAAGCAAAAAAAGAAAGAAAATCAAACTAAAAATAAAAAATAGTATATACAGTTTCAAATAATTATATATACTATACCTATACATACACGTTAAATTAAAAATATAAAATATTAGTGTTCATATATATTATCTAATATCTATGGGGTAATATGTGCTATTTATGCGCGTCGTTTTTCATTAATTTTCTAAGGTGAAGGTACATACATACATACGTATATTTACTTATATATGTATTTTATAATGTACAAGTAGAATTAATTTCTAACTATGTATTAGACTAGTTTTTTTATATTCTCCTAGAATTTCTTTCTTTTTTTTATCATATTTTATCATTTAACCTAACATACATATAAGCGAGTATAATTAATTTATTTAAATTAAAAAAAAAAAAAAAAAAAAATTTGAATAAAAATTTTGGGATGCGTTCTCACAAGATAAAAGCATAAAAGCAATTGAATGCAAAATTATTTACAGCACAACTTCACTCTATTTGTGCATCTTTTCTGCGTCCAATTTGAATGAAAGCAAACTAAAACTTTTTTTAGGTTTTATATAAAACAAAAAAATTCGGAGTGGTTCAGTATAGATAGTTGAAATAAAAATTTTAATATTTAATGTTTGTTTTCCATATCAACAAAGTAAAAAACAAAAAAAAAACAAATAATTTTCATTATTTTTTTCCAGCTTTTATCACCACCAAGCTTACTTTTAAATGATAAGTAAGAATTTGCTAAAAAATGAACTTAAAAATGCTGACTATAGTTTATTTGCCAACTTCAGTTATAACTCAAGAGCTCTTATGTCATTCTAATTAGTGAGTCAAGTCATTAATATATGTTGATAAAATAAATTTAATTTATGAAGAAAAAGAATAAGGGAAGAAATTAGTGTGATTATTGCATTTCAAATTTGAATGCAAAGTTTTGTATCATAATATATACAGTAATAACTGTAGCTTACATTAAAAAAATTTAGCTGAATGCATGCATATATCCTATGAGAACGCAGTCCTATTTTTCATTTTCTAATACACAAAATTGAGTACTATACATACTGGTACAAGCGCTGTTCACATAAATATTATTTTATATTTCTAATCTTCTTTACATTTTTTAAAAGGTCGCTGTTATTGCTGGAAATCTAGAATTAGCTGAAATGATACAAAATTACAAATCCGAAGATATCGGTAAGTTTTATGTCATCAAAAATGGAAACTTTCCAATAAAATAACAAAAAAATATACATATACATATAAGGATCATCCTGCTATTTTTAAAATTTTTTCATTTTTTCAATTTTTATTAATAATATATTTATGTACAATTTTTTATTCACTTTCAATTTTATTTCAATCAAAACAAATTACTTTCATTTTCATTTTAATTATTTTTCAAATTTAGAAGTTTATTTCAGTGTTTCTTTTGCTAATTTTAAAATATAAAAAATAATAATGAATTTGAATTTCTTTATTTTTCAATCATTTTCATTGAAATTTTATTAAAATTTATTTTTAATTTATTATTCTACATTATTGTAAAATTGATCGAAATTTATCGTTCCATTATTTATTTTTGTAATGTTTGTATGTTTTTAAAATTTTTTTTTTATTTTATATCTTTTAAAAATTATTATATATAATATAAGTATATAATATATATTTTTCTGTATTCAATTTATTATTTTACTACATGTACATACTTTTTACAACACTGTTTATTATATACATATAGTATCATACATTTCTAATTTTTTCGTTAAGTATTTAGTTTTTTTTTCAATTTCATATACGTTACATATAAAAAGAAAAAATTAAATTAATGTTAAAAATATTATTGAAAAAAAAAAAAATAGCAATCATCATATTAAAATACTCATTAACCATTTTATATAATAATGTAATATTCTTCATGTTTATATAGATATTTAAAAAAAAAAATTCAAGAAGAAAATTTGTAGTAAAATATAAAAAAGACATAATTGGAAGAAATTTTATTTTTCGAATTTTCATACTTTTTTTATTAATTCGTATATTATTTTTGCAATGTATTTTACTTTTTCAAATTTCTAGAAACATACCTATATAATATCAGTTATTTCATACATTTATCCATCATCATATAATGTATGTACATATATGACATTATTTTTAGAGTGACCATGTGTTTAAAATTTATTTATTTGTTTACATATCACATTGTATTTTCCAAATCATTATTTTAATTTGCGTTTAATATATAAATATGTTACATAATGTTACATTTTTCATGTTTAGTTTTTTCTGTTTTTTACATTTTCTTAATACGTTAAAAATTATAATATTTCAATGCTTATTGGAAGTTTTAGAAAGAAAAAAATTTCACCATGCATATTGTATTATGCTTGTTTGTTGTTTATTTCCCTTTTCATTTTTTTTTTTATTAAATTAAATTGAAGAACAATTTCTCTTCTATATTGCATTGCATTCTTTACGTTATCATTGTAGTTCGTTCAAAGTTAATATTGTGTAAAATCTGTTCATTGTTGATGAGATTTTTATTTTATTTATTTTTTTTTTTACATTTTTGTTGTATATTTTTTGTTGATTTTGTGTTATTATTTTATATTCGTTTTAATTGGTTTATGTTTTTTAGACATATATGTACTTACATGTTATTTTTATTTCTATTCTATAATAGAAAAACATTATACTTAAAAAAATTTAATAATGATAATTAATTATAAATATCAACTATATATAAGAATCCTATAATTACTTAATACAAATATTTATTTATCTACAAAATTTTACATTTTACTTGATTAGAATTTCGAAATTTCTCTTTCTATTTATATGCATATTTTTTAAATCTGTACATATTAATAATCAAAATTGTAATTTCTTTCTTGCTTTAATCTATAAAATTTCATATCATTTATGTACTAGGAAATTTGTTGCTTCGAAATTTTTAATATTTAAATAGTAAAATTTTAAATACGTATACAGAATATACATGTGTACTTCAACATAAAAAACTATAGGAATATTCATCGATTTTCGAATTTCGTATTTCTCGTAGGTATATCATATTTTTTAATTATTTAATTTATAATTTCAACTAATAACTGGTGTACACATAATCATAATTGTTTGTTTGAGAGCGATAATTTTTTTTAACAAATAACACATCCAAATACAAAACTCAAAGTACATAGTACATATCTACAATCGGCGTATTTGTTTACAACATCGTATTTCAATTTATTAAGTAAATATTTTACGAAATTTCGTTTTCACGAAAGATACGAAACACATACAAAAATTGATAAATATCCCTCGTTAATATTTTCAAAGAAGGTATACGAATACTTAATTGATAAAATTTTCCTTTAATCAAGTACAAAATTAAATTATTTTAAATATGTAGAAATCAAAATTAATTAGACCCATAGTAGAAAAGGTAAGTCTTTATTTTAGATTTCCTTCAAATTCTGTATATGTACTAATTATTTTCATCTTCTAAAATTCTCTAAGTAAAATATTATTTTAATTAAAACTTTCAATCATATTTTCTTTTTTTTTAAATTAATTATTTTAACTATCAACTTATACAATAGTTTATGACTTCAACTATATATCTAATAGCAATATCTATACAAATATATATCTAATAGCAAAATTTTATAATAATCAACAAAACAAATTTTTCACAATATTCATTGTCAATATTATACCTACTGGCCTTGTTTAAGTACCTCTCTCATGAAATCTCAATGCTGCTGATTTTGCATTGATAAACTTTTTTGTCCAAATGATCTTACTGTTCAATGGAATTCAAATCTGGCTTCTCGGACGATTAAAAATTAAAATTGATAATATATAAAATTCTTTCCAAATATGATGAAATTAAATTTTAAACTAGAATTTGTCTTTTGAAATCTCATTAATTACATAATACATATTTTGTGCAAATGCAACATTTTTCATTACCCACCAGCATGACATACTATTATAGAAAGATTAGCTCAATTCGATTCCTGTCTTCAATAATTTGATTCCAATGGAACTACAGAATGACAATATTTCATATGATCAAAAATAATTCATATATTTCAGTAACCACTTGAATACACTCAGAATTTGATTTAAAAATGTTTTTTTTTTTCTAAATATTGCTAGATACAACAACTAATGTTTTCTTTTATAACATCAAAAATATAAATTTTTCAATACCTATAAAATGTCAATTTTACGTAATATGAGTATCCAGAAAACAAAAAAAATATTAAAAAAAATTTAAATAAATAAAGAAAAATATAGTTATTAATTTTATATCGAATAATATACTACATGCGAAAATATGGTACATCAAATATGTTCATAAATGTGCATACACAAACACATGTATATGTAGATAATTATATACATATATGCTTTTGTACTATAAACATCATTCACAATCCATATGGAAAAAATCTCACGGTTTAATTCGATATACCATATTCAATGTGAATGAAAAAATAATATTGGAATAAATATATTTATAAATAAATATTTTAAAAAATGTATAAAAAAAACAACCACGAACTAAAATTCACATCAATGCATTTACTTTATATGCATAAAATTTTTAAAAATTTAACTACATACGAACATATTTATTTTTATTTTGCATTCCATATTTGTATATTTAACAGAAAATATTTTTTTTTGCAATAAAATTTATACAGTAAATTTTATTTTACACGTAAAATAATTTGAAAAAAATAAAAATTTATGGGAAAATGATTTTTCAATTCATATCATTACACTGTATGCTATTTTAAATAGAATGGTAAATGGTATTAGTGCTCCAATATGTATGTAAATGTACCTACTTATAGATAACATAAATTATCAGAAGGCGAAATTTATGCGGATTTATCTTATGCAGAAGGCAAAATTTATTTAACTATATTTTTATAGTTATTTTCTAATTTTGATTTCACTAATCTGACATACAAAATTAACTTGAATTAGTGCGTGGATCTACTATTCAACTATACTGAATAATTCGATGCGTTAATTATATCAATCAATATAGCTTGTAAACATGTTTGTGTATGTACACCATAAGTACTTTAAAATTTAAATGAGGAGGACTACAAGAACACTTTTTCTTTTTTTACATTCATATAGTTGTAGTTGCTTGTATAGTAGCTTGAAATCGAATATAATCCAAGAAAATGGAATTACAAAATGAAATCAAATATTACTGTAATATCTGAAACAGACATTTGCTACTGATGCTGTGTGTGATTGCATAGATTTAATAATCAAAGATTATAATATGGTCATGATGTTGGTATGGAAAATTGATCAAAAAAATCATTTTATAATTTATTAAATAATATTGAACAAAGGAATACAATTTAATTTTATTTTAATTTAAATATTTTTTTGTTATACCTACAATAATTACAGATAGGATATCCTTGTCTGTGCTACAATCCAGAAAATTAATTTTCAATGCTTCATCGTACAAATACTACATGTCTATCCCAAATATGAAACGAATTATGTGTCAGTCATATAATAATATATTTATTATAATTATTTTTAGCTAAATTCTTTCATACATTTTTTCTTAATTTTTGTTTTACATTTATCTATCTCTACATATTTTCAATTTTATGTTCATTTTTCATCTACATTTTACATTTTATGGAAATATTTATTTTGATACATTGTAGACATTATGTACATGTGTATATGTTATATACTACATTACCAAACCATATGTTTTATTCTATGGTATTTACATGTAGGCCAATTTTCTTACATTTTTATTCTATTTTATTTGATTTTATTTTAACTTTTGCTCACAAATACGTGTATTTGAATTGGTTTTTCAATTTCAATATACTTCTATGTATATGTATCTTGGATCAATCTCATTTTTATTTTATTAAATGTTTTTTGTTTATACATTGTACAGAAAATGTAGAAAAAAATATTAATAAATAAATAAATGAAATAACACATATAACTTGTACATAACGTATAATACATATTGAAAATGTTTCTCTTTTTTCTTTTATCTTAGTGTCTACAATAAGTTTGTACATTTTCTCGTTGTCTTAAGGAAAAAATATTTTATTGATCACTTCATATTTGGGGTATGAATAGATATAAACGCATAGGCAGCGAAATACTAGAAAATAACTTCATATAATGCTATGGTGCATTTAGGTATATGCATAAATTAACATGATTTTTATAATATTTAAATTTAAACACAGATGTTTCAAGAGTATATATACTTAAATGTATAAAGTAGTAATTTATGGTATATATATATAAATATACATATATATTTACATGTAATTTAGATTTTTCAGATTGAATTGAATCAGTTTAATAAGAGAGAAATTGGCTAAGCTATATCTATACATTATCTTTTGATTTAAAATTCATTTTTGTCAATATTCTTTATCGTTATAATAAGTGCAACATTAAGAAATTTTGTTCATGATTTTATGGAATGATTGGTATATAATGTAGATAAATATATCTATTAGTTAAAATTGAACAGATTGATATGTTGCATACGTACATGTATAATATACAACAGAAGCAAAATTAATAACATAAATAATTAATCAATCGATCTATAGAATTTTCAAAATACAGTAGTATAAATTACAAAAAAAAACAAAAAACAATTAATGTATATGCTGATAAATACTTGATACTTTGCACACACATAAATAGACACAGTCATCACAAACGCTAGCTGCTTATTGATATTCTAAGAGGCGGATTTAAACTTTTTATATTTATAATCTAAGCAATAAAGCTTTGAATACTTCTTAATCTAGACGCAAGACAGAAAATGATTTCAACTACTTACTTATAAAATAGATATTTAGTTATTACTGGATTTTAGCGCAATATCCTTATCGATTTCAGAATTACATTATGAACACTTGACCACACTGTGTTTTAATTGAATCTTTATTTGAATACTTGTTTGTATAATTTTGGAAAAATGATAAAATAAAATAAATCTGTAAATGTTTTATTCAAAAATGATACCACAATTTTATCAATGAATTTACTCAGCTTTTTTCTTTGTAAAAAAACTATGATTGTCTACATAAATATATAAATATACGGTAATAATATTTTTAACATTAATTTCTTTTATCCTTTTTTGTTTTAAATAATGCCAAGATATCACAAATATAATTGGTGCTTCTATATTTTATTATATTTTTATTTTATTTTTTTTATAATTTGATTTTTTAATTTTTTATTGGATCAAATATATAATGTATGTATTTTTGTTTTATTTACATTTCCAAAAAAAAAAAAAAAAAAAAAAAAAAACCCCAATTAGTCGTTATGATATGTATATAAGTTGAAAATTTTGATTAGCCTATATAAAATAAAAGCAAAAATATTTAAAACTTTAAAAAACAAAACCAATTCAAAAAAAAGTCAAAAAAAACCAAACAAAAAAAATTTTTCGCAGTACCGTTCCGTGGCCCACCAAGATATAATCCAAGACGACGTTCTGGTTTAGGATGGATTGGGTGTGGTATAAATACAATAAATATAAATAATGGTAATAATTGTATTATTGGTGGTACAAATTGTCTAATTAATTCAACAACATCAACATTAACACGTAATTCATGTGTCATTGGGCCACCATCACCATGTCCGTCCGAACATATGCCATACAGTTCAGCTAGTTCCAGTTTATCTGAAGGTTCATCTGGTCATCGGTCACATGAAGATGATATCAGCATTGTTACAGGTATTAAGTTTTTTTTTTTTTTTTAATTTTTATCTATAATTTATTTCTAATATAATTTATATTCTGCTAATTTAATTTACTTATCTTCCTTTTTCGTTTTATTTTTAACTATCATTCTTCTTTGTTTTATTCTTTTTCTCTCACTTTATCTTTGTCTATTCTATCTTTATCTATCTCCTGTCTTTCTGTGAAATTTCTAATTTCAATTTTGATTTTAGTTGAATTCATAAAATTTACATAATTTTAAAAGTGTGATTGAAGAATTAATCATCTATTTTTTTTTTTAAATTTTTGATTTAAGTATGAAGTGTGAAATATTATAAGAACAGTAAAAATATTGTATAAATTATAATGGTGCCATGTATCGTGCCTTTAAAAAATATCTATATACATAATTTTTAAATTTCTAATTATATCTTAACGAAAATAATCAAACGAAATTATTGTAAGTACATACAAAAAATTAGACAAAGAAAAACTTCTATATCGACCACCTTGTACTGCAAGCAAATATGTATTATGTATGAATGCAATATCGATCCTTGTTCTGAAAATTGAAATTAAGGCTGAATTTCATGCTGGTAATGTAAGTAATGTAGAGAGGACGCTATAAATTTTTTTTACTATAAAATTCTTTAAAAAAAATGTTGCAAGTAAAAAATTAAATCTTTTGATTATAAACACTTAGATCTACTAAAGTAAAGCCAAGAATATTGAACACGTACTTTCAAATGAATCAACATCAAACAGGTATTCAACATTGTTTAGATTTAACCTTGCTCAGTTTTAAATCTTCTTTTTAGAAAGTTGGCATTTGTATATGTATGTATATGAAAAAATATATTTGTATATATTTGTATTTGTCCTATATACTCGGCAGAAACTGATTTTATTCTATACATAATATCCAAAATCGAGCTAGAAGTCTAGTCTTCCAGACTTTAAACCTACAGATGGGGTGATTTATTGATGCCGTTCTTCAATTTTTAATGTGAAATAAGGAGATCACGTATACACTAACAGTTTCCTACCATCTTTTTCTAGGTATCGTACTTTGAATTTCGACACAATATAATCCATCATTATTCTGTTTACGACTCAAAAAGTTTAAGTAATTTAAGTTTCAAGTAATTTAAATTTGAAGTAAAAAAAAATTAATGAAAAAGGACTAAAAAAGCCGAAGAAAAACCATAATTTAAAATAATATATAGTTTTCTTGTTTATTTTAGTTTAAACACATACATAAAGAGAATTTTTTTTATATATTCAAAGGAAGGAATTCATAAAAGTATATATACAAGTATTTATGAAAAATAAACAGACAAATCATTTAAATTTTGTAAAAGGAAAATAAGTAAAAAGATTATATAAAAATCAATCCTTTGCAGAATCATGAATTTTATTTATATTTTTATGTTTTTATTATTATTAGAAATATAGTATATATTCGAGTAGTGGGGATATAAGAACAATAACGGACACAGTTGCATTTATGTATATTTAATTAAGTATGCACGAAAAAATAATACAACACGAACAAAAGTAAATGATGCATGTGCACGTACTTTTATATTAAATTTAATACATGAAACATATTTTAAAAAATTTTAAACATGGTTTACCATATAAAATATACAGAAACGAATTGAAATTCAAATTGTAACCATTTTCAAAATGCAAGACTGCGGCAAGCTTACGTTTTCATAATATTAATTCAACCATAGCTTGCAAACGTAAAAATCAAATCTTGACTAGATGTCAAGTTGACAAAGTTAAGCTTGCAATATTGAAAACGACTTATGTGTACATATATCCACAGTGTAAATTACCTATTTTGCAAGTCTTTACTTACTTTCAAGGATTATCAAAAAATTGGAATTTAAAATAAATGAAAAATTGTCTTTTTGTTTTAATTTCATTTTATTTTATTTTTTTATTTAAATATACATATATACATAAATGTATATAGTATATATTAAGTGCACGCGGATATTCAGTCCATGGCACCGCCGATCAGTAATTTTATGTCAGATATACATATTATCCAGTTTATCATCAGTAATCAGTTACTGGTGTACATTGCTGGTGGGAAAAATTATTGATCGACTTGGGCAAGAGTAGTGCGCTGGCTGGGGTTCGAACCGTGATCTCAAAGATCGCAAGACCGACACACAACCATCGAGCTATTCAAGCCCCAATTTCATTTAATATATGAAAAAATTTTAAAATGTGCAAAAAAGAAGAACCTAAATATCATTCAAGCAAATAAATTCGGAAGACTAAAAGTCTTAAATATAAAATTAAAGTGAAATTTTTTTTGGAAAATTAACTAAAACAAATAATCGACCAATAAAATTCAACAAAAAATTTTCAAAATTTGATATCATTGACTGACACCCTTTAAGGACGAAATTTTTTTAGAAATTGCCTTTCAATTTTATTTGTGCTATTTTGTTATTTTCCTTTTTGTGTTACAAGTATTTCTTCAATTTTTGGCACATCATCTTCTGAATAGTCGTACACATGTACATGCATAAAAAAACAATATTTCCACAAACTAATATAATATAGAGACATTCGGTAAATATATGTACATGTACATGGGTACTACTGGTACTCCATACATACATAATATTTATCGTTAACTAATATCGTAATAAAAATGTTTTACTAAGAACATTTATTTTAGTATAGACAAAATAATATGGTTACATACATACTTATATCCTCACGTAAATATACACATGTATTTGTGATAAGAGATAGAACTAAAAATAAAAAAATTAAAAAAATTTTACTGCATGGACATACTCTATGCATATGTACGTATAGCACGTGAATGCATTTTATTATAAGAGTATGACATATATAGGTACACAAATGCAAGTAATGTGAAAATGTACATGTACATGCATCATATATAGTGTTAATAAACTTCAAATCAAAGTGTATATTTCAAATTTAAACTGATAAAATTGAGTTTATATAGTTTAGAAAATATAAAATAATAAAATAATGTATAAGGCAAAAAATAACTAGCCATCATCATCGTCATCATCAACTTCAGTATCGTAGTTAAGGATGCAACTACTAAATTAGTCGCACTATTAAAAATTTACTTCTAATCATATCGTTCATTGGTTTATTCTAAACTTGTGATACCTCAATTGCTTGTGGAAGTGTGTAAAACTTTTGATAAACACGTACATTTCGGTTGATTAAAAGAAAAATAAGAAAAAAATTTTCAATAAAATATTGGTGAAATGTTAATTTTTGTTGTATACAGCAGATATCACTAATATATTGTAAATTATCGTTAATAAATAACAAAAGAAAGAAATTAAATTAAAAAGAAGAAAAGAGGGTCTTACTTGAAAAGTGTAAATGAAAAATTTAAGACGAAAAGTTCAAGAATTATTTTGTGGTAAAGTTTTTATTTAGTTTCTATTCATCTCTTAAAAATTTTATTCTTCTTTATCATTCATTAAAATTGAAAACAAAAATTTTCTTAATTCATTTATAGTTTCTTCGTCATAAAGACAAAAAATAAAATATTTTTGCATAAGTTAAAATAATTTTCTAGCTTGATTTTTAGTTTTTAATTTCCAAAAAAATTTCCTTTCTTTAAAGATATAAAAGTTTTTTTTTTTTCATGTAGTATTTGCATGCAATTATATATGTATAGGTATGTCCTTGCGTATATGTAAATACATACATAAGTTATTCTTCCTATAAACATGTATAAATTCATAATAATTAAGGATGTATATATGTATGTGAATGTTAGATATTTCATAAAAGCATGAAAATAATTGTATTTTTAATGAATGCGACGATAAAAAAAAAATTAAAAAGGATAAAAGTGATTTACTTGCATCTTTTTATTTATGTTCCATTTTTTGTTTTTGTTTTTATTGTTTTTCTTCTTCTTTGAAGTGTTTATTTAATTCAGTGATTCATTTTTATTATGCTTAAAAGGAATATTACGTATTACCGTATTACACATGTAAGAATCCGAAACAAAAGTTTGTTAACAAATAATTCAAACAAAAATGGTTTATGTTTTTAAACACAATTTGGTTTTTTTTTTAATTATTTTTTTTTCGTCATAAAAAAATGAATCTAAATTTCGTGTCCTTGAAAATTTATTTATTTTAACAATTATATTTTTTAATTTTTTGTCATTATTATTTCCCTAATCTGATTTACAGATAAAAGTTTAGGTGATACTAGTGATATTATTAGCGATTCATCTGGTGTTGGTACGAATTCAGATAGTGCTGCATGCTCCATCGGTCATCCAAGTACTACAGTCGTTTGTCTAGAACCGTATGCGGGCAATTCAGTTGGTCATATACGTATTCAACCTGGTGATGTAATTGAAGTTGTTGGTTCAACTGATTGTGGTTTGTTAGAAGGTTATGTACGTGGTACAAATCGATCTGGATTTTTTCCAGCTGAATGTGTACAAGAAGTCAATATACGTCAAAAGAATATAACGAACGTTTCAACGGCTACACAGTATCAGAGATCACCTCCACCGCCATTACTATCACAGTCTCAACAAAATGGAAGTCTTACAATTAATACAACTAACGGCAGTAATGTAGTTGGTAATGGACAACATTTTAATAGTTCTACAGCACCAAGGATAAAAAAATCGTACGTAAATGATACTATGATTACGTATTAAATTCGGATTGAGTTTAATTCTATTTTATTTCAGGACTATAAATGAACCAAGGACTGTAATTCTTCATCGTGCCAAACGTGGATTCGGATTTGTACTTCGTGGTGCAAAAGCTTCATCACCTTTAATGCAATTGAAACCATCCGAACGTTTTCCAGCCCTCCAATATTTAGATGATGTGGATCCTGGCGGTGTTGCTGACATGGCAGGTTTACGCCCTGGGGACTTCTTACTTGCTATTAACGGAGAAGATGTTCGTGCTTCTTCTCATGAACATGTTGTGGATTTGATTCGATCATCTGGTGCATTGGTATCGTTGACAGTTATTTCGCAGAGTTTTCCAAATCAAATTCAACAGCAACATATTGTTCAACAACAAGGATTAGGTACACCATTATCAGCTCGACAATGTGCTACATTACCCAGAAAAATGTCACTTACACCAGGCAAATTACCAGCACCAGCTCCACCACGTCGTGATCCTAAGACAACGTTGAGTGTTGGCCGTGCACGAGCAAAATCAATGGTTGCTGGCCTGGAAAATGGTGGAGAGAAAGACGAGGAAGATATTCCAGCGAAATCTAGTTCTATTGAATCGATATCTACGACACCAACTCAAAATCCTGGAACCCCTGTACAACCACGTACTGCCAGTATTAAAGCGCGTCCCACATCAAGTCGAATAACAGCCGCCGAATTAGAAGAGCTTTTCCAAAGACAACAAGGAGAATCTGCAGATGGAACGAATCGATATTCAACAATGATGACTAGTTCACGATTTCAATCTGGTACAGATAGCGGAACTGCTACGCCACCAGCAGGAGCTGGTTCACCGCACAAAGGACCTTTAGTCTATGCCAGTGTTGCTGAAATGAAAAGGAAAAAGACAAAGAACGGAACATTGCGAGGGAAACCATGTCCAATTCCGACTGTTGGAGCTGATCTTAAACGAAATTTTCATTCCACGCCTGATTTGAACACTCAACTGAACACGTCTTCATCTTCAATTTGGATTTCTCATGCCGGAGTTAAAGGTCATCATTCTCAAGATGATGTCAACACCATACATGGTTCGATGCAAAGATTGAATTTGCCACCGCCAAATCATCCACCTCCTCCGCCGCCAATTGGTCAGGTGGTCAAAGTCGAAGTATCACGATCATCAGAGTATGAAAGTACAATTACCCTGCGAGAAAAACGTGCAACAAAAGTTGTCGGGACTGCTAGCGAAGTTGCATCAAGTTTTAATCCATCAACAAACGCAAAATTATATGCATCTCCACAAGATATTAAAACAGTTGGATACACGGCAAGACAGGAGGTAAAATAAATTAAATTTTTCATTTTTCCATTTAATTGTATTAAATAATACAAATGTTAAATAACATTACATTTCTTCATAGAACCGAAAGTCATCAGTACCTCGAACTACGTCAAACCAAATCCCTACACAGCAACAGCAACAACAACAGCAATCTCAACAATCTGTTCAGTTGCCTCAACAACAACAACCTACACAGGGTCAATACGCCCAACCAGGAATTCAAATAAGTGGTACCACACAGCACCAACATCCCCATCCACATCAGCACCTTCATGTTAATCAAGTCCATGGGAATCATGTTTCAATTGGTCCGCAAATACCTACTGGTCCAGCGCCACCAATTCCCGAGCCTGATTATAGTTTAAGTGAATCAGAAGATGAAGATGAAAATTCAATTCTTGTGGCTAGAAATACCAAATTAAATGAGAAAATAGCACTGATTGATGGTCCAATCGAAACGAGTGGAAACAGTAATACCAGGTAAGTCTCTAATCAATCACAGAATAGTACAAATAAGTCCTAAAATTTGCCATTTTAGTGGTAGTAGTTCCGGTTCTAGTTCAATTCCACACTCATTTTCGGTTGACGAAATACAAAAAATGCGCACTAAATTAAAGACATCGAAATCATATCCCAACGACTTGCAGCCGGATAGTCAAAATGGAAATGAAACCGAAAATAACGATAATAACAGTCGATCTCCAGCACTAGATGCCAATGATGAAGGTGATAATTCCTCATCGGGTGTTAGTAGTGATCAAGAAATCCTGACTAATAATACGGATACAATTAAAAAGAAGCCACCAACAATAACTTTAAATTCAAATCAAACAGTGAAAACGAAACAAATATCTTCTATAATTAAAACTACAAACTCGCTGAGTTCTACGACAAACACTAATTCCAACTCTACTCACCAACATCAGACACTGAAACACAATCAACAACAAAATAATTCCGCACAACCACAATCGCAACACCAACAACAGCAGTCGAAACTTATTAAAAAACCAGCAGCAAGTGTTATCATTTCAGAACAAGAAGAACGAAGTGGTGACGAAGGTGATCATAGTCCTAGTCCGCCAGCAAAAGGATTCCAGCGTCATAATTCATTAACTAGAAAGCAAGCTGCAGCAATAGCAATGAATCGCGCTACAAGAACAGCTGTATCACTAGCACAATTACCGCCACCAATTGAAACTGATGTCGAAAGCGATTTACCACATTCAATAACTGGGAATGGTGGTATTAACAGTACTGTCTGTACAGAAAATATCGTTCTAGCACCACCACCACAATTTTGTGATTGTAATGATATTAAAACAGACAATATAGGTGGCGGTGGTACAGCCAGTGCAGGATCATTAGGAGGTCATCATTTAGCGACCGGAACAGCTTCAAGAGTTCGTATTGTTGGAGCGGTACCAAAATCAAGTCGCTTACAAAGTCAATAAATCATAGAAAAATTATACAAAAAATACAAAACAAAAACCGTTCAATTTAAAATATGAATTAATTAATTAACAGTTTGGAATGTATAAATTCTATTAAAACAATTATATTTATATACAAGCAGTGTTTATATAGTTAAAAATGATTGTAGTGTATTAGAAAGTTGAGAATTGTCATGTTTGTCATTTTCTTTTTAATTTTTCTTAAATTCTTATATAAATCAACATTCCACATGAATTTTTTTTTTTAATTTTGAAACAAAAAAGATTTCATTTTCGCAATTCTCTATTCGATTATTTTATATTTAAATTTTGCTAATTTATTTTGCAAACATTAAGAAAACATTATGATTGCCTCAATTTTATTTCAAATTTGAAAATGTGCATGTAATCTTTATAGGATAGATTTTCAAATTTATACTTAAAATATTATACGAAAATAATTGAATTAAAAATATTTTATCACTGAGAAATTATATTCTAAAATTAAAAGAAAAATTTGTCATCTTCATATTTTTTTCTTGTTGATTTTTTTTATTTCTATATTTAAATTTCTTTTTTAATAAATTTATACACAAGCTACAGAAATTCAATTGAATCCGCTTTAAATTTTTCATTTAAAAAAAAAAATAAAAAAAACATTGCTAAATGTTTACTGTATAGTGTATTTTAGCATCTTACTTCCGTTTGATTACAAAAAGTCCCAATAAATTTCGATTTATTTAGAAGTTGAGATTATACAGTTAGAACTAATTGAATTTACTTGTTAATCGTGACTGTATCACACGTATATAAGAAACAATCTGGTCTAAATTTAAAATTAATTTCATATACGTTTTTATTAGATATTACAAAAAAAAAATTACATATATCGTACTTTACATATTTACACATGATATTACAATATGAGACAATTCTTTAAACAATAAAATAAATTTATTAATTTCTTTATTTACGAAAAATGAAAAACAACTCAAAAAAATATAAAAATATTAGAAATAAAAAATTAGGAAGAAACAAATGTATTTTATCTTGTTCTTCTAACATTTACATACACATACATACATCATTTACAACTAATGCACAAACTTTTTGTTATAATCACGATTACAAACTGAATGCCTAAAATACAAAGAAACAAAAAACTATTCGTAATAAATAGAGAGAATTTAATTAAAATATTATAAGTATAAACAAACACAAACATATAAATATTAAAATAAACATATACATACATTGCATAGTAAATAGTAAATATATGTAAGAGTTAAAATTGTATTTAAAAATATATATAGTAAAAAATATTAATAGAAAACATTAACAACTATTAAAATAATAAAATTAAAAATATAGTTATGAATAAAATTAAAAATGAATACAAAGATAAAGCATTTAAAAATTGAAAATAAAATTTAAAAAAATACAAATTATACAAAAATATTAACATTATATTATTAATATCCAAATAAATTTATGAAAATCAAATATAATTACGGATATACAATTAAAGAAAATTTATATAAAAATAATAATAATTTTAATGAAATAAAAAAAAGAATCTATTATTACTATTAATTGAATGATATTATAATGCAAGTTAAGAAAACAGAAACTAACAAACACTAAAAATAATTAAATTAAAAACTATCTGAGAAAAAAAATTAAATAATTAATAATAATTTATATCACATGTATTGAATGGAAAAAAATTGAGGAAGAAAAAAAAATAAAAAGAATAAAATTTATTATAATTATAATAGAATCATTTATTGCATAATATAATTAGATAGTCATATTACAAATAAATATTTACTAAGAAAAAAAATCGAAATCGGAAAAAAATGAAATAAAATATAAAAAAAATTAAACTAAACAAATTCAAGTAGTATTGAACATATATGTATGTAAAAGAAAACAAAAACGAAATGTCTATGATATAAGAAGCATCGATCCAGTACCGATAATTTAATAATACAGTGTATAAAGTTCTTATTTTGGAATTTATTTCAATACCGTATCGATGCATTTTATAAGTCAACCAATATTAACGTGTATTTATAGTTTATTATTGAACAAGAAAAAAATAAACAATTTAAAATTATCATAAAAAAATTTAAAAAAATTAATTTGATGAAGGAAAAAATATAATATCTGTTTAGAAACATTAATGCCATTTTTATTATCACAAATGATATAACAATGCAGATGTATTAAAATTATGTATCTTTAATATATTCCGTTTAAAAAGTACGATTTTGAAATGCAATATATGTATGTAATCAAGTCGATCTAATCTAATAATGCTTCCAACCAACCGCTTTCAGAAGATTTTCTCTTATAAGAAAGTATCTATCAATTAATTTCGGACTTCTTTTTTTTTAATGATGTCCTCCTAGATCTGGTGAGTGCTTATACAGAATACCTTCTATATTCGTCAGAAAGGATTTTAAGTACACGTGAAAACTTTCTATTATTGGAATTCTATATGAATAAGAATTGATTTAGTTTTGTTCTTTTCCTTCTTATTTTTATTGAACAATACATTCCAATTCCAGTCAATTAACTTCAAACATCTGAGTTGTTATGTTATCTGTGAAAATTAAAAATTACACTATACTTTCTTTTACTTTTTTATCATTTCATTTCATTTACATGATTTAATTTTTTTTATACACAAATAATATATATAAATAAACAAATTAAATGTAAAAAATAAAAAAATATGCATAAAATATATGAATGGTAGGTATATTTAAAATGTATAAATAAATCATATACATATATATATTATATGATTGTAGAGTATTATATAAATTAGCAGTAACATCTAGTATGTAAAGTGTAAAAAATATAATAAAATAAATAAATACATACACATATAATTTTAAAAAAAATCAATTAAATTAAATGAATTTGCAATATGAAAATATTAAAAACAAAAATTTTAAAACATATTACTACGTAAATTATTTTATTTTAATAAATTTATAAAAATACATAACACAGATATATATGAGAATAAATGAATAAAATGTAATTTGTATGCACACTGGTAAAGTTAAATAAGTAAAATAAAATAAAATAAATTGCCAAAAAAATATGTATGTAATATGTAATATAGATGATTGAATAACTCACACAAATTTATGCAAAATTATTATTAGATGATATGTGGCATGTACACGCAAATAATATTATACATATACATATAACAACGACTAAATTATGCATATTATTATATACTTGAATAAAATAAATATAAATAAAAGAATTCAAATTAATTTCATTCAAAATTCAATTGAAAAAATTAAATGAATAAAAGCATAAAAAGTCATAAATAGAATTAATATACAATTACATTCACTAAAGATACATGAACAAAAATTAAAAAAAAAATTTCGTAGAAATATTAAAAAGACATTGCACATACCTTTATAAGATATAATGAAGCCGGAGGCAATTTAATTATATGTATTAATAATAATAAAAAGAAACAAGCAAATCTTATAATGTATTATTTATATTATTTTCTTTTTTTTATTATTATAGTCATTTACTTATTTCTCTGTATAGAAGAGATGTTTTTTTTTCAATTCGTTTCATTTGTATTTTTGTTTTGTGAATTTGTAGATCAAGGGACATTCGGTCGGATAACAAGTATGTAGAGAAATAGAGAGATATTTGATGATTGTTAAGAGGTCCATCCACTGAAAAGGGAGAAAAATTGAGGGGAAATGGAGGGAGGCAGTATCACAATTTCATATAATAAGACATAAAATGTCTTGACCTAATTAAGATTTTTTATACATCTCCTAAGTTGATAAAATGTAAAAACCTTTTACTTTCCAGATACCATACTACCAGCTTTTATAATAGCCTTTGTTTTCACTCAAGTGATTTCTTGACGTGTAAAAATCGTGTATGATAATGAAAATGAAATTTTACTCAAATCTTTAAGTGATTTTTATAATAAATAATTTATATTTAATTATTACAAATTTATTATATTATGTATTTCCTAAAAAAATATATTTTATGAATTTACATTTTATTCCTTTAAAAAAAATAACGATAATCTCTGAAACTATGAAAACAACTAATCAGTAGGTTCCGTTTGATTTTACCATTGAAATTCCATGTTTATTACGATAATTCTATTCTATTCATCTAATTCTATAATTTTCAATCGTTATCGTTACAATTTAAAAAAGATTGTAAATGACTAATAATAATTACTGTTTCGAGTATATCGAACATCGAGTCTCATTTTTATTGAATAGAATTCATGATTAAATGATGAACCGCCCTGATCTGAACCAAAAAGTTTTTGATATACAAGCATTATATACCTTTTTTATACAATTACTATATGGAAATTTGATTCAAGTGTAACACTAATTGTATAATAACACAAAATATATATGTATGAATAAACATAAATTCGTAACAATTAATCGATTCTCATGTTACATGCATATGTCTACAATTATAATTAGTTATAAAAGCTAATGTATTGAATTCACATTTTATTGATGATTTGATGGATAATTTTAAATGATGATTTTAAATGTGGTATGAATAATTTTAAACTAAACATTAAATCTAAATGCAAATATATATGTATGTATGTGTTAGATCAATTTTAAATGAAAAAGAAATTTGAAAATGAATTTAAATATTTTATATAATAAATTTTTATTAATGTATTTGTATACGTATTATATGTACGTATAATGAATATTAAAACAAATTCAATGTATTAAATAACAACGAATATTTTCTATGAACTGAATTAAATTTTAAAATGTTTAATATAAAACAAATGAAATACAATTTTTAAAGTTTACATACACATTTTTTTATATACTTCACAAGGACCAAAACTATAAAAAGAAATAAAAAAAATAAAAATAAATAACACATAACATATTACATATTGACAAAACTATGAAAATCAGAATTATAAACTAACATCAAACATGTAACATAGAAATACAAGTATATTAACATTCAAGACAGCAATAAATGATATTATGTTGTGTGTATTTACTCGCGATATTGCATATGTTTAAAAGAATTTAAAATTTAAAAACATAAAAGAAACGATATACAACAGTTAAAAATGAACATCCAATAAAAGCACTGATTAAATCACTGAATAAATCAATTTTCTAACTATTACTACTACTACTACTATTTCTATTATATTACTACACATAATATCGATACCGTACATGTACATATGTTTCAGATACATATTAACAAATGAATAAATAAAATAAATTATTATATGTAAAATGATTATGTGGTATCAATATTAAGTAGATTTTAATTCACTCGGTGATCATATCTTCAAAATTATTTAATTTTTTAATGTCATAATACAACAAACTTATTAGAAATATATCTTTCAATGATTGAATTGTATGTACAATTAAATGTACATACCATTTATATTCTCATCATATTATCATTATCATTTTTACAGGAATGAGAAATTATTAAAAATTAAATTAAATGTTCTCTTATTAATATGTTAAATAATTTTACTGTGTACAAACATACATATTTAATATAGGCATGTATAGGAATATCACACAGTAAATCTATATCAACGATGAATAAATAAAACTTTATTAGAGTAAAAATGTATACCACTTAATTAAAAACAAAGTTTCTTGATTTTAAGTTTAACAAAAAATCTAAATTACATTTCAATGTTTAAATAAACATGACACCCTGAAAGAATTTAGAAGTCAACAAATTCAAATCATGTATTTTGTCTGCGGTATACTAATAAATGTAATGATTTATAAAAAATTTAAATAAATAATTTTGTTTGGCTAAAACATCATATTACATATTACTGGACTGCGGCATTTGAAGCGTGATTAGTTATTTTTTGTATTCGGAATAATAAAGTCGCTAATGTCGAATTTAGAGAGAGTTTATTTTTTCAATATTTAAAAAGAATACACACACACAAAATATACAAAAGTAAAATATTTTTATATATACATATATATATTACATAACAGTTAATTTTTTTTAATAATAGTTATGAGAACTATTCACTTACGTGTGTGTATACCTAAAATTTAATTTAATTTTTTATTTACGTTTTATCAATGACAAATTTATACCGTTCTTTGATTTTAATACCATTTCGGCAATTAATTCTAATTCTTCATTTGTATTAACTAATTTTAATTTGTAGCATAATAAAATTTTTATTAAAACCATTTTGATACTTAGAATTGAATAACGTTTACCAATGCATGTGTGTAAACCACCGGAAAGTGGTAAATATGAATATGACGGTATCATTGTAGTATTTTGATTTGGATCAAATCTTTCCGGATGAAATTCATAAGGATTATCAAATAAATTTGAATCATGTGCTAAACCGTACATATTTATCCATACTGTTGAATTTTCTGGTACAAGAATATCATGAATCTTGATTTCTTTATGAGTTTGTCTTCCAGTTAATGGCACTGTTGTATGAAATCTTAGTGATTCTTTTATAAATAAATCAAGGTAATTCATTTGATTTATGTGATCGATTTTTATGATATTTCCATCATTTTTGATATAATCGTTATAATTTCGTTGTATAATTTCGACTGAATATTTTCATATTTCGCTAGATTATAAAGTGCAAATGACATTGCTGATTTTGTTGTACCTACACCCTAAAATTATTTATTATTTTTTAAATTAATAATGTTTTTAAGTTTTAATTGCGTGATTTTTATAAAAAAAAAGTAATTAATTACCGCAAATAAAAATGTGTTAACTTCTTCTTCAATGTCTTTATCACTGAGTGTTTGTCCGTTAATCTTAATACGAAAAAGTGTATCTAAAAGTGGTGACTTTTTATTTTTTTCATTCATACTATCGTCATCATTGTAATTGCTTTCATTATTTAATTTTTCGCATTTTTCCTTTATTACTTTATTCGTTAAATCATGTATAATTTTTATGGCCGATGTCAGTCGATCGTATCCTTTGGTTTGTTTATAAATGAAATCATAACCGAGTAATGGATTCACCATTCTTTGGAACAAAAGATGTGAAGCACTATTAATTAAATTTAAAAATTTTAATTTAAATAAAAATAATAATAAGGAATTATATACATACTCATGGAATGCATTCGCATATATTCCCAATGGATCCTGCTGTGAATTAAGTTCGACACCCATTATTGTTGCTGTAAATGAAAATGAAAATTATTACATTACAAAAAAGCTAGAAGTTTTTTATGTTTATAATTGAGGAGTTTTTTTATTCTCACCACAAATCATATCTAAAATGCAAAGAAAAAGACGATCAGTTATTCCAATTTTTTTTTGAAAATCATCTACTTGATGTGAAAATGTTTCTAAAAAATTTTCTAATAGAACTGAAGAAAACGCTGGATTTAAAGCTTTTCGCCTTGTATTCCATTTTTTTCCTTCAAAGATAAATTTTTATTTTACTTTAAATAGGTATATGTGTGTCATTAATAGCTGCACTGAGAAAAAAGCACTGTCATATTGATTAAAATGCAGGTAAATCTGACAAATTTTTTATCACTATAGCGCCAACAAAAGGTCCCCGTTAATTTGACAAAAGTGAACAGGAATTTGTCCACCTTGTAAATTTGAAAATATTCTTTGTTAAATCAAAGAAAAATTTTATAGATAATATTGTCACATTGACGTAATATTTTGTTTATATGAAAGTCATTTTTGTTTAATTAACAATTTTTTTTTTCAGGTCAATGCCAAGGTCTGTAAAATCTACAAAAATTTTTATCAATATAATAAAAGATTCTATTAAAGCACTAAGAAAACTTTCAATAGAACAAAACAAATTTTTCAATTCCACAAATATATTTGTTGCAATAACAAAGAAAATTACAAAATTATTGTCAATAGTACAAAGTGGTTTAGTTAATATTTTTCCCCCTTTCATGCTTTTCCTCCTCAAGATCTACAGGGTAATTACTATGGAGGTACAATATAAAATAAGCATTCTTCATGTATATTTTTACATAATTTAAAAATAAAATTCTTATGTGAAATATCTCAATAAAAAAATTAAAATAAAGCATTTGTTATTTTGTAAGCTTTCTTTTACTTTTATAATTAAGTTCAAAACCCAAGAATCTTTAAGTTACTAAAACAAAATGCTAATGTGTATTAAATAACAACATTTTTTTAACATATAATTATTATCAACATATTTCACATAAGAATTTTCCTTTTTAATTGTAAAAAAAGTACATGGAGAGCTTATTTTATTTTATTTTATTTACAAAAGTGCCACAAACTTCAACCAAATTTTAGGAAAAAGATGCAGTAACACGATAATAATGACTTCATTTATATTAAAAATCTGTTTTTAAAATTAATATTGTTCTGATTTTATTTTTGTATATAATATGATATACATTTACAAACAAAAAATATTTTCATCTATTTAGATTTATAATAATTGTGTACAAAACTTAAATTTAATATAATGATTATAAATGTATATAATTTCAATTTAATTCATTTGCAATATTTTGACAAACTATAATATGCGCTTTTTATTATGTACAATGAATAATAATTAATGATATTTTATATTTCAAACTCATAGTTACAATATTTCATATTTATATTTTATTTATTAGTTTCATTCATTTGACTTATTATATAAGTAATACAAGGATGATTTTTATCAGATTTTAAATGTACTTTATAAAAATATTTTTGAATAAACTGCCAAACTAAAGCCGAAGCTGCAGGATATTCCAAATTAAATAAATGAAAAATTTTGAAACATGTATCTACTGCTTGTAATATGGAAAAAAATTTGAACTTAATTCCGTCAAAATAAACAAGAATTTCTTCAGGATGAGTGACTGATTTAGTAATAATTATAAATGGTTGGATAGCTTGTTGTTTTTGTGAAATATTTTCAATTTTTGATTCTATTTCTAAGACTGTATTTCCAACCATAATAAAAGAGTTTTGGGAATCTTTTATGGAATATTTCATATGTAACTTTTTTCCATTTTCCCTCAAAATCTGTTTTCCAGTTGGAACTAATACCGAATGCAATAAATATAAAGTTGAAGTGAACAGGCCATCTGAAAGTTATATATTTACCATTATAAGAGTTACAATATATCGTTTTTAAAGTAAAAAAACATACAAATACTTACTGTCAGAAATAGTTGATGTATTTATTTCGTTAAACAAATTAAGACTTGAAGTGTCTTTAATTTTCTCCTTAAAAATATTTATTAATTTATTAACTGCTAATGGATATTCATCAATAAAATTTCCACAATTTGGAAGCGCAGTATTGAAATCTATTGAAATCTAAAAAAAATATGCTTTTAATATATAATTTTTTTTAAGTTTAAGATTTTACCAATTTGTATCCTAATGGCCTTTTATACTGCTTGAATTTATTCAGTATTTCTTCTGTGGAAGAGGCATTTTTAATAAAAAGTACTCTGTGCTTTGTTGTTAAAGTCCAGTGGTGCTCAATCTCAGTCCAGGAGCAGTTGTCACTGCTGATTGCTTTTAACGACTCTTCGATATTTTCTTCTGGTTCTAAAAAAGTGAACGTAAAACAGAAAAATTGTGGATCATCGAAATATTATACAAACCTAACTGAAGTGTTTCAGGATTACATTTTTTGGTAGTAATCTCTAGGCTCTGCTTTTGGAAAAGTCCACTTTTTTTCAAGTTTCTCAATTGATTAAAATATTTACTGTATATTTTACCCATGGGCGCTTTTCCAGGATTACTCAAAAAATATATTTCCTGGAATATAAGATAAATTTTAATTATATAAAAAGAACTTGCTTTATTGATTAAGAATTGAACTAACAGGAATTTCAGAAGGAAATAAAGTCACAATTTTTTTTGCCATATCATCAGCTAGACTTGTTGTCATTTTTATGTCATTTTGAATTATATAGTTTATTATCAAATCTATTAGAATAGTCCTAGATCCATCTGTTAGTTTTTTAAAATGATTATAAGTTCTCAGTATTGATCGACCTTGGCTGGTAATTTCTAATATTTCTCTTATATTTAGATTGATGTTTAAAGGCTTTTCCTTCAGAGGATATTCACACATACTTAGTGAAGTAGAACTGGCACTAGCAGTTTCTGTATCGTTTCCTGTTGACTGCCACTTACTTAAACAGGTTTCAAATTTTACTAATACTGCCAAAGTGAAATCTTTTAACAATTTTTCACAATGTCGAAGCGTCATTTGCTTCAGTATTTCAATATTGAGATCTTGTTCTGCATTAGAAATAACAAATTTAAA
Source organism: Villa cingulata (assembly GCA_951394055.1). NCBI lineage: Eukaryota > Metazoa > Arthropoda > Insecta > Diptera > Bombyliidae > Villa > Villa cingulata. The sequence continues at coordinate 28,039 of OX596019.1, read as the reverse complement.
ATATTTTGAATGCAATAATGTATATTTTGAGATTATACCTACCCACACATTTAAAATATAATCCTTCAAGTCCCCAGTCTTTCAAAAGTTTGAAAAGTTCTTTGTCTTCCACATCATTTATGTCAATATTTATTGATTTCAAAGAAGATAAAGATGTTTGTTGAAATTCTCGATTTGTTCCTTCTTTGAAGATATTTTCGGGTATTTGAAGAACGCTGTAGGAAGATGGAGGCTCTTGTGTGTTCGTTAAATTTGAAAGAGAACTCTGTTCTAAATTTATTAAATTCGATGTTTGTTGTTGATGACTTTCTTGTACATTTATATATGAAGTTGAAGGATGTATTAAGTTTACCACACTTGTCGAATTTTGTGAGTTTACAGTGTTGGTGTTAAGTAAATTATAATTTTTATCATAAAAAGGTACAACACATTCGTTGTGGTTTGATTCCATTGTTTTTCAATATCTTTTATTATGTTGTTTATATTACTTAAGTATATATAAAATTATCTTGATCTAAAACAATTTGCGAAAATATGTACAATTTGTATATTAAATTAAAAGTTTTCATTTAGTCTTATCATTAATTTTCCATTTGATAACATATTTATATTAATAGGTGGACTATAAAAATCTTTTATATTTAATACTAATTTTCCACTGATTACCAATTTATTTGCATCTACTTCATAAGCATGGTAGTGCGAATTATAACCATTGATTAATATTTCATTGAGAAGAAAATAAACTTCAGTATTATCGACTACAAAAATTTCCAAAATTTCAAAAAGCTCTACATTTTTATCAAATTTTGTCAAATAATAATGATGTTTATATAATGTACCGTGGAAGACTATTTGTGAATAGCACGAAACAGTTTGACAAGATTGAAGATTTAGGCTTTCAATAACTGTAGACAAATTTGTACTAAGAATTTTGTGCTTTTCTTCAGCAATCAAAAAATGATTTTCCGCAGAAAGCAAGAAATTCGAAAATTTCATTTGATATTTCTTAGCCAGAGAAAAAATTATGTTTCGTCTCGATGTTATTGAGCGGGCATACATTTTAAATTCCTTATGCTTTGCTTCGTAACGAAAGGTCCAATAATATTTGGGAGGTCCTGATTGAGACATGATAGTTGGGTAGTGAGTCAAGTTGTGGTGTTTGGGTTTCAAGTTATCTTTGAAGAAACGTATATATTTTTCATTGTGTTCTTTAATAAGCTGACGAAGTAAAGATAAAGTTTCTGTTTTAAAAGAATTACAAAGTAAAATTTCCATAATTTTTAATAAACACAGTAAAAGGCTCCAAACTTCATCATTTTCTGGTACAAGATCTCCTACAATTAAAGAAAAATAGTGTAAAAAACATTTCATTTCACTAGCAGTCATTTTTAAATGAAATTTTTTAAGGTCATTAATTTTGATTGGACCAGAAACATTTTTCGCTTGAATATTGCCATAGTCAAAATATTGTTTTCGTAAATTTAACGTTTCTAGTGAAAATATTTTTATCTCTTCAGTGTAATATTTTATAATATGGCAGAGATCATAATGACATATACCTTCATAAATATCATGCATTATGTCTAACGAATAATTTTTAGTGACGTGAAAAAGATGAATTTTATTGAAAATAGAATTTTTATAAATTCCACTTTCTTCAAAACTATTTTCCAGAATATCTATTGCATAGTTTTCAACTGTTCTTAAGTTTTCTGAAATTTCTTCTACAAGATTCTGAGTGAGATATCTATTACATTTACAAAATCTACAAAAATAATTACTTCTAAACGACTTACTAAAGTCACATATGGAATTCAAGCCCAAATTGTCACCAACGATTAATGCTAAAATAAAATATACTTTTTTAGATCCATTTGTTGTGTTTATAACAATTCCTTCAGTACCCATTTCATTGATTACATCAACCAAATATTTCATACAAGCATCATTACCAAAAGTTTTGAAATCTAAAGATTTCACAAAACCAGCGCAAAAAATGTGTTGTAGTTTTGATGCTTTTACAATTGTGGGAAAACTATAATATATCCCAGTTACAGGTTGTTGATGAGATCCTAAAGGATTATTGATTTCGAAATCATCAAAATATAAAAAGTATGGAATACAAATATCATTTTTTGAGTAATGAGAAATTTTATCTTTCCATAAATTTCCATCAGTAAAATTATTTATATCGCAGGTATTTATAGACGTATCAAGTATGGTTTCTAAATATTTTTCTAGAAAATTATTTTGTTCAAAAAATTTTCTAAACTGAAATTTAATAGGTAATAAGATACCTTTAGTATTTATCTCATCATAGGTACATTCACCGCCATTTAAGATGATATTTATTTCATTATTAATTGAGAATTGTAAAATTTGATCAACTAAATCATTTTCAGCAAGCCATTTTTTAAGCCTGTATTCACTTGAACAATTTTTAAAAGAATTTGATATTATTGAAGAAAATTGTGGTAAAGTATTATTTGAATGTAAATGATTGTTTTGAAGGATAATATCAAAGGCGCTAGAGATTGGATAGATTATCTTTTCCTTTATATCATTTAATACTCGCGTTACATCTTTCATGCTAAAATTGTTGTAACTATATAATTTTAGTGTAAATTCCGTAGCATAGTTGCAAACTAATTTTTCAATTTCTTCATTAGTGATAAGAGGCGTTGTATAATTTCCATCTACACTGACGGTTGGCACTGATTCAAATGAAATAATATTATTATCTCTAGTATTATTCAGAGAAAAATCCAAAATTTCATTATCAGAACTTTTACAGCAATGTTTTCTTAGTAGATGCTTTTTGAAACTTTTTACATTTCCAAAGGATTGTGAGCATGATTTTTCACAACACTCATAAGAACTATCTGAACGTAATGAATGGAAAATTTTTAAATGAATTAAAAGAGTTTTATATGAAAAATTTTTCGATTTACAAACGAAACAAATCATATTAGTAAGAATGATCTATATAAAATGTATATAATTAAAACTCAATATGTACATATTTTTTTTTTTTTGTTTTGAATAAACAAAAGTGATATTTTTTATCGCGATGTATAAAATCCCTAAAAACAAAATACAATTGCAAGTAAACTAAAAAAGAAACAATTACAGTTTTTAAAATTACTTACGTGTAGTTTTTGCCAAACAAAAAGACGTTCTCGAAATATTATTTCAATTCCTATCGGAATATTATCGTATGTAGCAAAAAATAAATCCAAATGCCTGGGCGAAATAATTTTTAAAATATCTTCATTTAATTCACATTCTGAAATTTAATAATTAAACTTTATAATTATACAAAAAATTAAAAAAAAACCAGTCACACCTTTTAAATACTTAACAATTTGCGATCTCTTCACTTTATTAATATCAATTTTTAATTCATTACTTAAAAATTTTTCAAAATCACTCATAACTATTAAATTCTCAACTTTCACTGTTTCAAAGTCAACTATGAAATGATAATAATAATTTATCATTCGAAACATTTTAAAACGGTTAATTTTACAGATTACAAAATAGATTTATCATATTGACAAATAATATATTCAATATAACAAAACATAGTACGTACATTAAAATGAACAGTTCATTATATTCAATTTGAAAGAAATTGAATATAATACAACAAGCTTCTTTGTCAAAAATTGATAACATTTTTGTAAATTTTTTTATTTCAACAAGAGTTTTGTCAAATTGATTATTTTAATTGATAAAAATTTTGTACCGATAACGAATTCTATTTGTTAAAGATTTTTCTAATATTTACAAATTTTTTGTTAGACTGAAAAAAATTTTTTTCAATATGATTAAGATATTATTGTAAAATAAATATTAACAAAAAGTAATATTATATTTTACAATGTACTTTTTCAAAAAATATTTTAATTCAAAAACTATCATATCCACAAAATTTTTGTCAAAAGGATAAAATGCGTAATCAATATGAAATAACTTTGTCACATTGATTAAATATATTTGTTGGTGATCAACAAAATATTTTTGTCATATTTACCAAAAAAATTTTTTCAGTGTGTCTTATAAATCTCAATTTCTTAATGCATATATTGTGTTCTTGTATATTACCTTCGCTAATTAACAAGCCTTCACCAATTAGTGGTCTTAGAAGTTGATAGTCTGCAGCTCTTGTCAAATGAGGATTGTTTAGTGCCTCTTTGGTTTGTTCTGGGCTGTGTAAGAATATCCATAGATTCGGTCCTAGCCACAGACGAAAGCATCCGTTATACGTTTTCCGTAGATTATTGACCAAAATAAAAACACCTGTTTTATATATTTGTTTAAATATTCATCAAACTCATAAAAAACAAAATCAAAACAATTCATTATTTTTAAAATTTTTAACATTTTTTAAATAATTTTTAAATAAATTTTAAATGTGAATCATACTTTCTGGTTTCATTGTTGCAAATTGTAAATTTCCAATAAATGGTATAAACATAGGTCCACGTATCTTAAGACCAAGTTCAAATCTTCTTTTATATTTTATCATTAGAAATGTTACAAGTAAAATAACTAAAAGTAAAAATACAACAACCATAATTGCAATTATTTTATTTATACGACAAGTCACGACTGAATTGAAATTATAATTTTATTAAAAACGTGAAAGTAAATTAAGTTCATTTCAATAAAAGAAAAATTATTGTTTCAAACTGAATGAATGAATACTGAATTACTAATAAATTATGCATCCATTTGTACTGCTTATATTATTCATAGAGTATAGTATATACAATCATACAATATTTTCATTTTGTTTGGTTTTTATTGACTTGGAACCTTGAAACATAAATTGATGAACTGTATTACTGTATATGAAACAAATGTGTAATTTGAGATAAAGCGAAAATATTTAATCAATCAGATTATAACAATCGCGTCTGTCCTCTTTCAATATACCATAATATATCATTCTGTATGACTTTAGTATGGCTTATAGATTTACATCACATATGAAAAAATGTATACTTGTGTACATGTTTTACTCATATTATTTTAAATATTTTTGTATATTATGACGAAATTCAAGACGAAGTTAACACATTTATGTTTGCGGTATTAAAAGAAATAAATTAAAATAGTTTTGCTAGTATTCTTATATCACTTCATTTCTACAATTCAAGGGTCACGATACTACAGTTACGACTATCGGATTTCTTTTATTTAATATTGCTAAAAATCCAGAAGTTCAAACAAAAATATTGCAAGAAATTCGTGATGTATTTGGTGATGCTTCAAACGATATTCAAATAACTATTAAACAACTGAACGAATTAAAATACATGGATTTAGTGATGAAAGAATCGATGAGAATACACACCACAGTTCTACTTATTGGTCGGCAATCATTCGATGAATGGGAACTTGGTAAAATGAATTCTTATTAATGCAGATTGTTTTCATATTACTTACACAATTTATATAATTTAATTTTCCGTATCGTAGATGATATAAAATTTCCACAGAACACAAATCTAACACTATGGGTGTATGGATTATGCCATCGTGAAGATCTATTTCCAGAATCCGAAAAATTTATTCCAGAACGATTTGATACAAAAAGTGATGCTAGTGATAAAGCCAATTTATCAAATCATTTTACATATATACCGTTCTCAGCTGGACATCGGAATTGTATTGGACAAAAATTTGCAATATATGAAATGAAAGTAATTATTACAAGGATTTTACAAAATTTCGAAATTGAATTAGCAAAACCAAATGAAGAACTAGTGTTATATTCGGAAATTGTATTAAAATCGAAAAATGGTATTCATTTAAAATTTAAACCAAGAAAAAATAATTTAAACACTTTTCAATAGGATCATATTCTTAAATATTGAACAAATAAATTTTGAAACAAATATAAATTTTAAATATGTAAATACTGTGTTCAATTTTCTGTTAATATTCAAAATTGCACAAAATCAAAATTTACGGATTGTTTCAAAATCTTTTGATTGTATAGTGAATACACGGATCTTGTTTTAATCCTAAATTCTTCTTCGTACACGGCTACTACAGTGTAGTACCAAATACACACAAGAAAATAAGAAAAGAAACTATACTATTCGCGTATCTTACTACATTTCTTTCTACATCTCAAATAATCAAAAGTTGAATGATCATGTTTGTTTACACATGAAAATATAGGTCAAAACAAAACATTTATCGGTTTTTATTGTTTACACGGATCTAGTTTCAATCTGAAATTCTTCTTCATACACGGTTACTACAGTGTAGTACCAACTAAACAAGAAAATAAGAAGAGAAACAACTATTCGCTTATCTTTCTACTTCTCCTCCTACATCTCAAATAATCGAGAGTAAAATAACCATGTTTGTTTACACATGAAAATATAGGTCAAAACAATGTTACATATTATATTTATCTAAAAACAAGTAATTATATTATTGTATTACAACAAAAGTACGCTGGCGTAGAGTTTGCCGCATGTAAATAAAATTCAGAAAAACAAAAAATTAAATCATATGTCGATAATGTTTCGAAAATTCAGTAGAAAGGTTCCACACAATTTTAAAACACAAGACAAATGAGGCAAGCACCTTTTTTACATATACATATATGCATGTATGATGAATTTTATACATTTTACAGATACAGATTATTTATTTACGATTTGGAATTATGATGATTTTTGATTTTACGGTTTGAAGTTTCTTCACTTATATTATTAATAAATATATTAAATGTACATATAAAACATTTTAATAAACGATAAAAATTTTCTTGTTGTTATGATTTTGATAATAATAATGATGAAATAATAATAATAAAATATTACGTGTGTTCTGCATTCGATGTTGTAGAAGTATCTTCAACGATTAATATTACTATCAATCGTTGAAATGCAAATGGAAGATCCTCATAGATACTCAATATAATATTCATATATTTTATATGAAACTATTTAGGAATTTGCAGCAACTGTCACACTTTCATAGAATCTAATCCTCATCCTGTTCTTCCTTAATCCCTGTGTATAGGAATTAGAAACACATTGACAAGAGTGATGTGAATATGTGATGTGCCTACAAAAAAAATGTATTAAATGTTACATATTATATTTATCTGAGGCAATCACCTTTTTTACATATACAAATATGCATGTATGTTGATTTTTATTCATTTTACAGATACAAATTATTTATTTACGATTTGGAATAATGATGATTTTTCATCTCTATTAGTCAAAATATTGAAGATAGACATTTATCGGACGATAGGATGAACATATCCGAAACCACACATCTAAGGAATCAACTGAAGTATCTCCAACTTGATTGAAAAATATATACATTATAATAATAAAATTCAATATAATAATATGTAATCAGATTAATTAAATTTAAAAATAAAAAAAAATATATGAATGATTTTGATAATAATAATGATGAAATAATAATAATAATAATAAAATATTACGTGATCTGCATTAGATGTTGTAGAAGTATCTCCAACTCCAACGATTAATACTACTATCATTTTGACACAAAACTCTTCGAGAAAATTTGAAATGAATAATTCGTCTATTAATAATACCACTATTCCAACTATACAACAGCTGTACGAAAGTAAATACAAAAGATAATATGTTTTTTCATGGTTAAAAAGGTTTTAAGTTTTAGTTTGAATAACAAATGTATATATTCTATATTTAAACTGGATAAATGTATAATATATATAATATGTACAATGTAGTACATTAAACGTTTCTTTTTTCTTTTCTTTTAGAAAATATCTAAACGTTTTTAGTTTTTGTGATTATTTTAATTAAAAAAAATACATCTTTTCTGTATGCATTTATCTTTTATATCTTGTTAAAATTAATCATACACTTACGAGTATGTTTTGTGTCTTGCTGTTATATTTCTGGTTGTTTTTTTATTAATATTTATTTACACAGTATACATACTTTATTAATTTTAATATTAATTTCTAAAATATATTCAAAAATAATTCATGTACAATAATTGTATCGTGATTAAATAGATAATTATTTTGTGATTATAATTGTATATTTTATTTATATACTCGTAGCTCGTGTTTATTATATTATATAACTTGGATGTATGTAAAATTTTATTAAAACCGCTTAAAACTTTTATTATGTCTAATATTTCATAAAAAAATGAATACAATTTAATGTTTTGCCATTTTTTGTACTAAATTAGAAATAATAATAATTTAAAATCAAACAAATTATATGTATAAATTTAAAAATTCACATATTTATGCAAGGAAGTTTTTAATACCTAATAAAAATTTAAATAGAATACTGAATATGCACACTGATAATTAAATAAAAAAAGTGGAAAACATTTTTTTAAAAAGAAATGCGTAGCATTCAAACAGAAAAATATGAGACCAGCATATCTATCTTCTCATTTAACAGAAGCGGAAGAAGTAACATAATCTTAGGCTGTTTCTTTTACGAAATCCAGACAGGACAAAATCCAGACAAAAATCCAGACTGTAAATCCAGATAGAATAAGTTTGCCGCAAAAGAAAATACTAAATTCCTACTATTCATTTATCTATTTGTGTATTCAGTAGTTTTGGAGATTTTTCTATACTGTATTAGCCGTCATCTATGTGAGTATTTACATATTCACAATCAGATTCTGGTTCAACGCCAGTCAGAAGTGCATGTTTCATGTCTCATACTGAAATTGTACAATTTGTTGTTGAAAATGGAGCTGATATTGGTTTACCAAACGTAAATGGTGGTACTTATCTTATTAATTCAGTACAATCAGTTCATTTGTGTATATATTTAATAAGTAAAGGTGTCGATATTAATGCAAAAGATATCCAAGATAAGACAACTTTACATTATGCAATACAAGAACACGCGTACGTTGATAATAATTCAAATTTATCAAAAAAATATTTAATAATTTAATAACAAATAAAATCATATATATATTATATTACAGATTGGAAACTATACACAATTACTGTTGGAACATGGTGCTGATCCATTTGCGAAAAGTCGTTATGGTGATGATGCTCTACAAACAGCATGCCTAAAAGGGGTTCATCAGATATTTGATTATTTAAAATCAAGAATACATTATTCAATTGAAAGATAGATTAGCTGATGCACATGAACTAATTTGATCAACATTCTTGGATGAATATACGATGAAACTAGAGTTGCTATGTTACATTAGAGACTAGCACATCATATGCGATTCCGAACAGAAGCAGAACAGATCAGAAAACTTCCAGAAGTACCACTTCGTCCAGCATTTGATAATGCTGTTGAATTTACAACAATGCAAGAGCTCCATGTAATGGCTACAGATGTTGATGCAATGAGAATTCAAAGTTTATTGATTTGTGAATGAATATTGGGAATCTACCATAAGGATATGCTATTTCGTCTAATGTTTCATGGAGCATCATATGTGGAATCATTTCGTTTTCAAAGATGTATCGATTTATGGAGATTCGCATTACAACGGAAGATTCGTGTTGAACGTTTCTCAATATTATATTCGGATACATGTTTTACAGCACAAGCATTAGTATACATTTAATGTTACATTTATATGATCGTTTTAATGATGTAACTGCTGTTAATAATTTAATTGGTCATAATATACCATTATTTGATGATGTATCATCGGTATTTACATTATTAACTATAGTAAAATATCAGAATTACAAGAATTATTACAATTACGACCAGTATATAGTAAACAACAAGAAAATTTTGATCGTGTATTAAAATATGTTATACATTTAATATATTTATTAATAATATAAGTGAAGAAAATTCAAAACGTAAAGTCAAAAATATAAAACACGAGTGAAACACCATCATATTGTGTTTGTGGTTACAGATAATATTTCGCATATGTTATCAATAATGTCAAAAAAAATATATTAAAATGCAATTGAATCATCATTGAAATTGAAATCAATTTGATATGGTTTGGATGGTGGCCAGAAGAAGATGTTAAAAGTGTGTTTCTGTTTACAATTGAAAATTTAATTTAATAATTTACTGAATTTTTTTATTATTTGAATTTTACAGTCAATAGTGAGAATCGTGATAGTCCAACAAATAATGATAATCGAGCAGGTGTTAGTAGAGTAGATGGATAGCTGAACGTAGCGTAGAGCAGCATTACAAACTGCTATATCATATACTGGAATGCAAAATTTGGTAAAATTGAGAACAGTCAAAATAAATGTAGAACATTGAATGAATTTGTTTTTTTAGATGACGAAAATGAAAAACACAGAGGAATAAATGATGTACCAGAGTTATCATCAGATTTGGATTCAAATGAGTTTGGAATTTGGGTTGATCCAAATGGTAATAAATATTTAATTTTTCAAAATTATTGTACGTGTGAATTTCATTATTGACTATTGTTTTCTAGATGCAACTTTAGAAAATATTGCTGTTGATACATGACCAACAGTTTATACAAGTTTTCTTGGTATCACATTGATTTGATACAAAAAGTGATGCTAGTGATAAAGCCAATTTATCAAATCATTTTACATATATACCGTTCTCAGCTGGACATCGGAATTGTATTGGACAAAAATTTGCAATATATGAAATAAAAGTAATTATTACAAGGATTTTACAAAATTTCGAAATTGAATTAGCAAAACCAAATGAAGAACTAGTGTTATATTCGGAAATTGTATTAAAATCGAAAAATGGTATTCATTTAAAATTTAAACCAAGAAAAAATAATTTAAACACTTTTCAATAGGATCATATTCTTAAATATTGAACAAATAAATTTTGAAACAAATATAAATTTTAAATATGTAAATACTGTGTTCAATTTTCTATTAATATACAAAATTGAACAAAATCAAAATTTACGGATTGTTTCAAAATCTTTTGATTGTATAGTGAATACACGGATCTTGTTTTAATCCTAAATTCTTCTTCGTACACGGCTACTACAGTGTAGTACCAAATACACACAAGAAAATAAGAAAAGAAACTATACTATTCGCGTATCTTACTACATTTCTTTCTACATCTCAAATAATCAAAAGTTGAATGATCATGTTTGTTTACACATGAAAATATAGGTCAAAACAAAACCAAAGTGTATATATATACCTAACCTAGATTTACTTTGACAAAACATTTATCGGTTTTTATTGTTTACACGGATCTAGTTTCAATCTGAAATTCTTCTTCATACACGGTTACTAGTACTACAGTGTAGTACCAACTAAACAAGAAAATAAGAAGAGAAACAACTATTCGCTTATCTTTCTACTTCTCCTCCTACATCTCAAATAATCGAGAGTAAAATAACCATGTTTGTTTACACATGAAAATATAGGTCAAAACAATGTTACATATTATATTTATCTAAAAACAAGTAAGTATATTATTGTATTACAACAAAAGTACGCTGGCGTAGAGTTTGCCGCATGTAAATTTAATTTAATTTAATTTATTAAGCAGAGAGGTCAGTAAACTGCCTCCCTACTGCCCACACCACGACCCTCCAGGGCCTTTTGGCGGTCCGCATGTAAATAAAATTCAGAAAAACAAAAAATTAAATCATATGTCGATGATGTTTCGAAAATTCAGTAGAAAGGTTCCACACAATTTTAAAACACAAGACAAATGAGGCAAGCACCTTTTTTACATATACATATATGCATGTATGATGAATTTTATACATTTTACAGATACAGATTATTTATTTACGATTTGGAATTATGATGATTTTTGATTTTACGGTTTGAAGTTTCTTCACTTATATTATTAATAAATATATTAAATGTATAAAACATTTTAATAAACGATAAAAATTTTCTTGTTGTTATGATTTTGATAATAATAATGATGAAATAATAATAATAAAATATTACGTGTTCTGCATTCGATGTTGTAGAAGTATCTTCAACGATTAATATTACTATCAATCGTTGAAATGCAAATGGAAGATCCTCATAGATACTCAATATAATATTCATATATTTTATATGAAACTATTTAGGAATTTGCAGCAACTGTCACACTTTCATAGAATCTAATCCTCATCCTGTTCTTCCTTAATCCCTGTGTATAGGAATTAGAAACACATTGACAAGAGTGATGTGAATATGTGATGTGCCTACAAAAAAAAAATGAATTAAATGTTACATATTATATTTATCTGAGGCAATCACCTTTTTTACATATACATATATGCATGTATGTTGATTTTTATTCATTTTACAGATACAAATTATTTATTTACGATTTGGAATAATGATGATTTTTCATCTCTATTAGTCAAAATATTGAAGATAGACATTTATCGGACGATAGGATGAACATATCCGAAACCACACATCTAAGGAATCAACTGAAGTATCTCCAACTTGATTGAAAAATATATACATTATAATAATAAAATTCAATATAATAATATGTAATCAGATTAATTAAATTTAAAAATAAAAAAAAATATATGAATGATTTTGATAATAATAATGATGAAATAATAATAATAATAATAAAATATTACGTGATCTGCATTAGATGTTGTAGAAGTATCTCCAACTCCAACGATTAATACTACTATCATTTTGACACAAAACTCTTCGAGAAAATTTGAAATGAATAATTCGTCTATTAATAATACCACTATTCCAACTATACAACAGCTGTACGAAAGTAAATACAAAAGATAATATGTTTTTTCATGGTTAAAAAGGTTTTAAGTTTTAGTTTGAATAACAAATGTATATATTCTATATTTAAACTGGATAAATGTATAATATATATAATATGTACAATGTAGTACATTAAACGTTTCTTTTAGAAAATATCTAAACGTTTTTAGTTTTTGTGATTATTTTAATTAAAAAAAATACATCTTTTCTGTATGCATTTATCTTTTATATCTTGTTAAAATTAATCATACACTTACGAGTATGTTTTGTGTCTTGCTGTTATATTTCTGGTTGTTTTTTTATTAATATTTATTTACACAGTATACATACTTTATTAATATTAATATTAATTTCTAAAATATATTCAAAAATAATTCATGTACAATAATTGTATCGTGATTAAATAGATAATTATTTTGTGATTATAATTGTATATTTTATTTATATACTCGTAGCTCGTGTTTATTATATTATATAACTTGGATGTATGTAAAATTTTATTAAAACCGCTTAAAACTTTTATTATGTCTAATATTTCATAAAAAAATGAATACAATTTAATGTTTTGCCATTTTTTGTACTAAATTAGAAATAATAATAATTTAAAATCAAACAAATTATATGTATAAATTTAAAAATTCACATATTTATGCAAGGAAGTTTTTAATACCTAATAAAAATTTAAATAGAATACTGAATATGCACACTGATAATTAAATAAAAAAAGTGGAAAACATTTTTTTAAAAAGAAATGCGTAGCATTCAAACAGAAAAATATGAGACCAGCATATCTATCTTCTCATTTAACAGAAGCGGAAGAAGTAACATAATCTTAGGCTGTTTCTTTTACGAAATCCAGACAGGACAAAATCCAGACAAAAATCCAGACTGTAAATCCAGATAGAATAAGTTTGCCGCAAAAGAAAATACTAAATTCCTACTATTCATTTATCTATTTGTGTATTCAGTAGTTTTGGAGATTTTTCTATACTGTATTAGCCGTCATCTATGTGAGTATTTACATATTCACAATCAGATTCTGGTTCAACGCCAGTCAGAAGTGCATGTTTCATGTCTCATACTGAAATTGTACAATTTGTTGTTGAAAATGGAGCTGATATTGGTTTACCAAACGTAAATGGTGGTACTTATCTTATTAATTCAGTACAATCAGTTCATTTGTGTATATATTTAATAAGTAAAGGTGTCGATATTAATGCAAAAGATATCCAAGATAAGACAACTTTACATTATGCAATACAAGAACACGCGTACGTTGATAATAATTCAAATTTATCAAAAAAATATTTAATAATTTAATAACAAATAAAATCATATATATATTATATTACAGATTGGAAACTATACACAATTACTGTTGGAACATGGTGCTGATCCATTTGCGAAAAGTCGTTATGGTGATGATGCTCTACAAACAGCATGCCTAAAAGGGGTTCATCAGATATTTGATTATTTAAAATCAAGAATACATTATTCAATTGAAAGATAGATTAGCTGATGCACATGAACTAATTTGATCAACATTCTTGGATGAATATACGATGAAACTAGAGTTGCTATGTTACATTAGAGACTAGCACATCATATGCGATTCCGAACAGAAGCAGAACAGATCAGAAAACTTCCAGAAGTACCACTTCGTCCAGCATTTGATAATGCTGTTGAATTTACAACAATGCAAGAGCTCCATGTAATGGCTACAGATGTTGATGCAATGAGAATTCAAAGTTTATTGATTTGTGAATGAATATTGGGAATCTACCATAAGGATATGCTATTTCGTCTAATGTTTCATGGAGCATCATATGTGGAATCATTTCGTTTTCAAAGATGTATCGATTTATGGAGATTCGCATTACAACGGAAGATTCGTGTTGAACGTTTCTCAATATTATATTCGGATACATGTTTTACAGCACAAGCATTAGTATACATTTAATGTTACATTTATATGATCGTTTTAATGATGTAACTGCTGTTAATAATTTAATTGGTCATAATATACCATTATTTGATGATGTATCATCGGTATTTACATTATTAACTATAGTAAAATATCAGAATTACAAGAATTATTACAATTACGACCAGTATATAGTAAACAACAAGAAAATTTTGATCGTGTATTAAAATATGTTATACATTTAATATATTTATTAATAATATAAGTGAAGAAAATTCAAAACGTAAAGTCAAAAATATAAAACACGAGTGAAACACCATCATATTGTGTTTGTGGTTACAGATAATATTTCGCATATGTTATCAATAATGTCAAAAAAAATATATTAAAATGCAATTGAATCATCATTGAAATTGAAATCAATTTGATATGGTTTGGATGGTGGCCAGAAGAAGATGTTAAAAGTGTGTTTCTGTTTACAATTGAAAATTTAATTTAATAATTTACTGAATTTTTTTATTATTTGAATTTTACAGTCAATAGTGAGAATCGTGATAGTCCAACAAATAATGATAATCGAGCAGGTGTTAGTAGAGTAGATGGATAGCTGAACGTAGCGTAGAGCAGCATTACAAACTGCTATATCATATACTGGAATGCAAAATTTGGTAAAATTGAGAACAGTCAAAATAAATGTAGAACATTGAATGAATTTGTTTTTTTAGATGACGAAAATGAAAAACACAGAGGAATAAATGATGTACCAGAGTTATCATCAGATTTGGATTCAAATGAGTTTGGAATTTGGGTTGATCCAAATGGTAATAAATATTTAATTTTTCAAAATTATTGTACGTGTGAATTTCATTATTGACTATTGTTTTCTAGATGCAACTTTAGAAAATATTGCTGTTGATACATGACCAACAGTTTATACAAGTTTTCTTGGTATCACATCGACTGAATTAGAGTATGTAACAGTTTCTTGATGTTTGTATTAGAGTAAATTTAGTTAAAATTACTAAAGCTACTGTGAAGTGAATGCATTAAATTATTTAAGAGAGAAACTAAAAATAATACATAATACATCGTGATGTAAAACGTTACGTTGTTTGAGCTGTGCTCGAACCATTAGAGTTTATATAACTATTTGCTGAATGGAAAAAATGAGACGATGTTGAAGAAATCAATTTGTAAGTATGTGCAAATAGGATGACTAGAGTATAATTGAGCAAGCATTGATAAAAAGTTTGCACAAATTTTTAATGTATGTATCTTTTTTCTTCATTTTTTAATTTCAAGGAGGGACGAAGTAAAACACCATTAAAAATATGTGAAGTTCTATCAGAATTAACACAAATTGAATATTCATTGAAAATTTTAAAAGAACGACCATTAACAGAAGGCGTAGATCCAACAAAACTTGAATTGTATTTGAACGATGATGAATTCGAATTGGTGCTAGGCATATGTAAAAGAAAATTTGAACAATTACCAATATGGTATTATTAATTTACTTTATAGAATGTACCTAAAACTTTTATGAATTAAATATAAATAACTTTTATTAATTTTTAAAAAATTGATCATCATATAGCTATTAAGAAATTGAAAGTATAATGAATGGATTAATTAGTAAAGAAATTATATTGTTATCAATCCTTTGATTGGATAATTGTAATTTTAATGTGTAATTTTTAATTTGTCAGTAAGTAACCATAATAAAATTAAATCATATTGATTAGTTTAAATTTTATAGAAATGAACCAGGAAGGTGAGCATTTAAATTTTTTTAATTGAATGTAGTATTTGGTGCGAAATATAATATAATTTTATAATAAAAAGATTATAATTTTAAATTTATTTATAATTTTTTTATGTTATGCTGAATTTTAATGCATCATTTTTACTATCATTTTTGTTATAGAATGAAGTTGAAATATTAGATGATAAATTTATAGCGGTTGAATTATTGTTATACTTTTTGTTGCTGAAGTAGAAGCTGTTGGAAAGTAAGAAGAAAAATGATATTTATATTGAAATTAATATGAATTATATACATATATCGACTTCTTCCACTTCCACCTGCTTGATAACATTTCAACACGAATTCTTGTGCTGCAACATCAGCAAAATAAAAATATTGAAAACATTTGAAATTAGCAACGAAATAAAACATAATTCTAGACACTATACATTATGTGATGTCATTACATATAGAGAAAACCAAAGTCAAATTATTTTTTCAGTATTGATCTAGATTTTTTAAAGTAGAAAAACATTATTTATACACAATAACAATAATTTTACGAAAATTTACGTTCCGCCCAAACCACGAACTGCATCTTCTGCTTTCTGCATTCCTTCTACTGTCTTCAAATTCAACAAATGCACATTGTACGAGTGAATTTTAACAACAATTCTTTTAGCAAATGAATAAAACTAAATAAATAAATGATATTATTACTCTTATTCATATAGTGTGTTAAGGGAATTTAAAATTGAATACATATATTCATTTACACTTACAACTGGATTATCATTTTATGCGCAATTATTCATATGTTTTGGCCAATGCTTATGCAGACATGGATAATCGGAGTATGATATGTTCCAGCAGCAATAGAATTGTGCCTTTTTGCCGCGTTTTCTGTCTACCTCACATGGTTTTCGTGCTTCAGCAACTAAACGTTTATCACCATCTAAACTATTTTTAATTGTTATTACATATAATCATTAGTTCAGTGCTATGTTTCAATTCGTTTGCATGATAATGTTTCATTTTTTTTTTTTTTCATTTCTAATTCAAGTAACTGAACTTTTGCTTCTTGAACGCCATTATTTGCCATATCATTTAAAGTTTCTTCTTGAAGAAATCAGTCACCTAATACAGAAATAAATATAATATTGCATGATGTGTGCAATGTATTATTTGTTGTAATAGCAAGTAGACCACTTATTTGAAGCTGAAAGATGAAATAGATGGGCAGGAATTGAACCGCAGTCTTGAGATCAGTAGCCAGTTGCTCTAACATTTACCCCCCCGAACTCCCATACTTTATTACTACGATATTTATATAATAAAACGAAAAAGTTATTGAAAATCTATAGTTACATTACTCGTAATAGAATATTGGTTAATAATTTAATTTTGTATCTTGTAAAGTTCATCCATCCAAATCCAAAGTAAACAAATTTCTTAAAATAGAATTTTACAGATTATAATTTGATTTTTTAGTTTTTAAATTTTTAAATGTTCCAATCATTATCTGTCCTATATTATATATACCATTATTCATTATTTTTAAAATTATATTTCCATTAATTAATTCATTTTTATCTTTATCTATTCTGAACAAATTATTTTCATTTATATATTTGTAGTAGTATTTTATATATTCATTTCTATAATACAATCATTATCATTATCCTTATTATTGTAATTATTAATTTTTGTTTTCAATAATTATTATTATTAGTATACTTATTCGAAGCGTATACATGCATAATCTACTATCATATGAATGTGTATGTGCAAAATGAACAATTTTCTCACACACACAATTAAAAATTTATTCTTTTTCAACGAGAATACAACCTCTGTTCATATATAAAAACATATTTTCAAATATTCATGTATAAAGAACTGTAATATAAGAATGAATTCATACACATAATTACGTATGAACATATTATATTATAGGTATAATATACATTTTTAACGTGAAATTTTAAACCTTTTTTCATCAGTAAAGTAAAAACGAAGGTTGAGTTTCAAAATGTAAAAAGGCGGTTTCGATGCAATATTCAGCTAAACATCGTAGTACGCTGAATATTGCATCGAAACCGCCTTTTTACATTTCGAAACTCAACCGAACTAAGAATTCCGTGGCCGATGAAATATATGTAATAAATATTTGATTATGTATATCGCAATATAATTATAAAAGAACACAATATACATTATTACCACACATATAAAGTAATTATGTATATATTATATATTCATTTCATTTTTACGAGGTATTTTTATTTTATTCTATTTATTTAAACAATTCCTGATTTATTTCAGAATTATCAACAAATATCGATATATATAGATAGATTTATTTAAATTTTTATCAGCATCAATAATGAGTTCCTTGATTTAGTATACACACTTTATAATTGTATATAATAATTATCAATTGTAGAAAAGGAAATAAGGAATTCATTTTTACAAATAATATACCTATGTATTATAGTATTATATATTAATTTATATTTTTTATATACTTTTAATACACTTTTCAAGGACCAAAACTATAAAATAAAATAAAATAAATAACACACAAACATGTAACATACAAATACAAGTATAATATCATTCAAAATAACAACAAATATATTAAATGATAAAATATAATATACAATATGATATAATATACGAAGGATAATTGGAAAATGTGTAAATAACAATTATATAGCACATATCAAATCAATATAATATATGTAAATATAGGCCATATTTTTTGAAAAATGAATACGCTGTAACTTTCTTTAAAAATGTTTTAATTTTCTGTGTGTCTGGCTTTAGATACATATAATAGTAATACTCAATATGTGCAAATATAGGCCATATATCTGGAACGAGCAATCGTAACGAGACATAATTGATACTATACTACCTGTTCTGCAATATACAAAATACAATATGATATAATATACGAAGGATAATTGAAAAATGTGTGCATAATATCTATTGTATTATATTGCATATTTTATTTATTAATTAATGATGAATTATTATTATTATATAGACAGATGATTATCTTATCGTTATCATCAGCTGGCACTTATACAAATAAATATGAAATATGATATTAGTTTTGATTAGCTGGAGGAATTTGGTGCTATCGATGTACATAATCAACTTGACTTTTAGATCCATGCCCAGAGAATGATGATATATATCTAAAAATAATCGAAAAAAAGATTGTAAGTATGAACATATGAACAAATGAACATATACGTATATATTTAAATGTGTACTTAAAAATAATTAAATGTTCATCTTTCATTACTCATCATCATACTGCATATTTATACTTGGTTAAGTAAAAATGTTCTTGCTTATTTTATATTTTTTTTCTATTTGCAGGCAAATAATTCATTACAAGGACTCGAATTCAAATTTCAAAATGCTTTGTGATACATAAAGATATGTATGTTTGTTATATGTGTGTAAAAAAATATAAAAATATGAGAGCAATGGATATTGTAAATGGAAAATAAAGTTTGTGCATGTATATATTCGAAGCGATATATTTATACATATACGTTACTAACACACCGTTCAAAAGTTCAAAGAGCTAAAATTAATGTTATCATGGGAAGCTAAGCAAAAATCAAGTGGAATTAAAGAATTCAAAGGAAAGAAAGTGAGTGAAAGTTATGTGTTGGAGACATAGACAATAGAAAGAATGTAAGTGCGAGTCATTAACCAGAAATATCTTTAAGACAAAATAATAATAACAATTTTTTAACAGCTACAAATAATATTACATCTATGAGTCGAAATCATCCTATAAATATTGTAGAAACCAATCAACAACTACAAAAATATATACGTGAAGGATGCAGTAATAAAGCAATTATAAATCCAGATTGGGAGGATGAATATTGTAGTAATGAATGTGTAATTATACATTGTCGTGATGTATTCAGTCAGTGGATACAATCAAGTCTGCAACAATCAAATTTGCAAACAGCATAAAGTTGGAGCATTTGAAATGGCATTTTAAGGATGTGCTTCCGTAGGCAATAGAAAGAATCTGAGCACGAGTGACATCCAAAACAAATCCGACAGTAATGTACATAGATACTTCGTGGACGGCAAAACAGAAAATGAAAGCCATTATTGCATTTGACTGGACTATATTTATATACTGTAACATTCTTTCCTTATTTTCTATTTTCTATTTGTTTTTTTTTTTTTTTTTTTCAATATTATTAAATAATGATGAATTATTATTATTATTATCATAATTGTTCGGAATTTAGAATATTTTATCATATAGATTTTATGATGATTTTTGTATCTGTATTTGTATTATGATGACGACTGTAAAGGCACTAGGCAGTGAAGTTGATTATGGTATAATAGTGATAGTGACTGTAATGACGGTGGTGGTGATGATGATGATAATGGAAATCATAAGGTAGTGTTATTGATCTTGCTCGTATTGACATAGAGTTTGATTTACATATTGATACTTTAGGTTTACAGCTTTATCAATCTAATTTGAATACTATCGATTTTCACTGTATTGCCACTGTAATACATCAGTGTATAGTATAATACATTTAACTGCACTATACATACTGTAATACAACATTATTCTATACATTTTTTCCATTTTCTTTCATTGCCAATTGGTTTTTCACAAATTTTATTTTACAGAAGTGATTGAAAAATGGAAATGTGTAAAAAAAATGTACGATGTTGATTATGCTTTTGGACAAAAAATTTATTTGGATTTATTTTTCAATATATTCAGTAGTTTTGGAGATTTTTCTATACTGTATTAGCCGTCATCTATGTGAGTATTTACATATTCACAATCAGATTCTGGTTCAACGCCAGTCAGAAGTGCATGTTTCATGTCTCATACTGAAATTGTACAATTTGTTGTTGAAAATGGAGCTGATATTGGTTTACCAAACGTAAATGGTGGTACTTATCTTATTAATTCAGTACAATCAGTTCATTTGTGTATATATTTAATAAGTAAAGGTGTCGATATTAATGCAAAAGATATCCAAGATAAGACAACTTTACATTATGCAATACAAGAACACGCGTACGTTGATAATAATTCAAATTTATCAAAAAAATATTTAATAATTTAATAACAAATAAAATCATATATATATTATATTACAGATTGGAAACTATACACAATTACTGTTGGAACATGGTGCTGATCCATTTGCGAAAAGTCGTTATGGTGATGATGCTCTACAAACAGCATGCCTAAAAGGGGTTCATCAGATATTTGATTATTTAAAATCAAGAATACATTATTCAATTGAAAGATAGATTAGCTGATGCACATGAACTAATTTGATCAACATTCTTGGATGAATATACGATGAAACTAGAGTTGCTATGTTACATTAGAGACTAGCACATCATATGCGATTCCGAACAGAAGCAGAACAGATCAGAAAACTTCCAGAAGTACCACTTCGTCCAGCATTTGATAATGCTGTTGAATTTACAACAATGCAAGAGCTCCATGTAATGGCTACAGATGTTGATGCAATGAGAATTCAAAGTTTATTGATTTGTGAATGAATATTGGGAATCTACCATAAGGATATGCTATTTCGTCTAATGTTTCATGGAGCATCATATGTGGAATCATTTCGTTTTCAAAGATGTATCGATTTATGGAGATTCGCATTACAACGGAAGATTCGTGTTGAACGTTTCTCAATATTATATTCGGATACATGTTTTACAGCACAAGCATTAGTATACATTTAATGTTACATTTATATGATCGTTTTAATGATGTAACTGCTGTTAATAATTTAATTGGTCATAATATACCATTATTTGATGATGTATCATCGGTATTTACATTATTAACTATAGTAAAATATCAGAATTACAAGAATTATTACAATTACGACCAGTATATAGTAAACAACAAGAAAATTTTGATCGTGTATTAAAATATGTTATACATTTAATATATTTATTAATAATATAAGTGAAGAAAATTCAAAACGTAAAGTCAAAAATATAAAACACGAGTGAAACACCATCATATTGTGTTTGTGGTTACAGATAATATTTCGCATATGTTATCAATAATGTCAAAAAAAATATATTAAAATGCAATTGAATCATCATTGAAATTGAAATCAATTTGATATGGTTTGGATGGTGGCCAGAAGAAGATGTTAAAAGTGTGTTTCTGTTTACAATTGAAAATTTAATTTAATAATTTACTGAATTTTTTTATTATTTGAATTTTACAGTCAATAGTGAGAATCGTGATAGTCCAACAAATAATGATAATCGAGCAGGTGTTAGTAGAGTAGATGGATAGCTGAACGTAGCGTAGAGCAGCATTACAAACTGCTATATCATATACTGGAATGCAAAATTTGGTAAAATTGAGAACAGTCAAAATAAATGTAGAACATTGAATGAATTTGTTTTTTTAGATGACGAAAATGAAAAACACAGAGGAATAAATGATGTACCAGAGTTATCATCAGATTTGGATTCAAATGAGTTTGGAATTTGGGTTGATCCAAATGGTAATAAATATTTAATTTTTCAAAATTATTGTACGTGTGAATTTCATTATTGACTATTGTTTTCTAGATGCAACTTTAGAAAATATTGCTGTTGATACATGACCAACAGTTTATACAAGTTTTCTTGGTATCACATCGACTGAATTAGAGTATGTAACAGTTTCTTGATGTTTGTATTAGAGTAAATTTAGTTAAAATTACTAAAGCTACTGTGAAGTGAATGCATTAAATTATTTAAGAGAGAAACTAAAAATAATACATAATACATCGTGATGTAAAACGTTACGTTGTTTGAGCTGTGCTCGAACCATTAGAGTTTATATAACTATTTGCTGAATGGAAAAAATGAGACGATGTTGAAGAAATCAATTTGTAAGTATGTGCAAATAGGATGACTAGAGTATAATTGAGCAAGCATTGATAAAAAGTTTGCACAAATTTTTAATGTATGTATCTTTTTTCTTCATTTTTTAATTTCAAGGAGGGACGAAGTAAAACACCATTAAAAATATGTGAAGTTCTATCAGAATTAACACAAATTGAATATTCATTGAAAATTTTAAAAGAACGACCATTAACAGAAGGCGTAGATCCAACAAAACTTGAATTGTATTTGAACGATGATGAATTCGAATTGGTGCTAGGCATATGTAAAAGAAAATTTGAACAATTACCAATATGGTATTATTAATTTACTTTATAGAATGTACCTAAAACTTTTATGAATTAAATATAAATAACTTTTATTAATTTTTAAAAAATTGATCATCATATAGCTATTAAGAAATTGAAAGTATAATGAATGGATTAATTAGTAAAGAAATTATATTGTTATCAATCCTTTGATTGGATAATTGTAATTTTAATGTGTAATTTTTAATTTGTCAGTAAGTAACCATAATAAAATTAAATCATATTGATTAGTTTAAATTTTATAGAAATGAACCAGGAAGGTGAGCATTTAAATTTTTTTAATTGAATGTAGTATTTGGTGCGAAATATAATATAATTTTATAATAAAAAGATTATAATTTTAAATTTATTTATAATTTTTTTATGTTATGCTGAATTTTAATGCATCATTTTTACTATCATTTTTGTTATAGAATGAAGTTGAAATATTAGATGATAAATTTATAGCGGTTGAATTATTGTTATACTTTTTGTTGCTGAAGTAGAAGCTGTTGGAAAGTAAGAAGAAAAATGATATTTATATTGAAATTAATATGAATTATATACATATATCGACTTCTTCCACTTCCACCTGCTTGATAACATTTCAACACGAATTCTTGTGCTGCAACATCAGCAAAATAAAAATATTGAAAACATTTGAAATTAGCAACGAAATAAAACATAATTCTAGACACTATACATTATGTGATGTCATTACATATAGAGAAAACCAAAGTCAAATTATTTTTTCAGTATTGATCTAGATTTTTTAAAGTAGAAAAACATTATTTATACACAATAACAATAATTTTACGAAAATTTACGTTCCGCCCAAACCACGAACTGCATCTTCTGCTTTCTGCATTCCTTCTACTGTCTTCAAATTCAACAAATGCACATTGTACGAGTGAATTTTAACAACAATTCTTTTAGCAAATGAATAAAACTAAATAAATAAATGATATTATTACTCTTATTCATATAGTGTGTTAAGGGAATTTAAAATTGAATACATATATTCATTTACACTTACAACTGGATTATCATTTTATGCGCAATTATTCATATGTTTTGGCCAATGCTTATGCAGACATGGATAATCGGAGTATGATATGTTCCAGCAGCAATAGAATTGTGCCTTTTTGCCGCGTTTTCTGTCTACCTCACATGGTTTTCGTGCTTCAGCAACTAAACGTTTATCACCATCTAAACTATTTTTAATTGTTATTACATATAATCATTAGTTCAGTGCTATGTTTCAATTCGTTTGCATGATAATGTTTCATTTTTTTTTTTTTTCATTTCTAATTCAAGTAACTGAACTTTTGCTTCTTGAACGCCATTATTTGCCATATCATTTAAAGTTTCTTCTTGAAGAAATCAGTCACCTAATACAGAAATAAATATAATATTGCATGATGTGTGCAATGTATTATTTGTTGTAATAGCAAGTAGACCACTTATTTGAAGCTGAAAGATGAAATAGATGGGCAGGAATTGAACCGCAGTCTTGAGATCAGTAGCCAGTTGCTCTAACATTTACCCCCCCGAACTCCCATACTTTATTACTACGATATTTATATAATAAAACGAAAAAGTTATTGAAAATCTATAGTTACATTACTCGTAATAGAATATTGGTTAATAATTTAATTTTGTATCTTGTAAAGTTCATCCATCCAAATCCAAAGTAAACAAATTTCTTAAAATAGAATTTTACAGATTATAATTTGATTTTTTAGTTTTTAAATTTTTAAATGTTCCAATCATTATCTGTCCTATATTATATATACCATTATTCATTATTTTTAAAATTATATTTCCATTAATTAATTCATTTTTATCTTTATCTATTCTGAACAAATTATTTTCATTTATATATTTGTAGTAGTATTTTATATATTCATTTCTATAATACAATCATTATCATTATCCTTATTATTGTAATTATTAATTTTTGTTTTCAATAATTATTATTATTAGTATACTTATTCGAAGCGTATACATGCATAATCTACTATCATATGAATGTGTATGTGCAAAATGAACAATTTTCTCACACACACAATTAAAAATTTATTCTTTTTCAACGAGAATACAACCTCTGTTCATATATAAAAACATATTTTCAAATATTCATGTATAAAGAACTGTAATATAAGAATGAATTCATACACATAATTACGTATGAACATATTATATTATAGGTATAATATACATTTTTAACGTGAAATTTTAAACCTTTTTTCATCAGTAAAGTAAAAACGAAGGTTGAGTTTCAAAATGTAAAAAGGCGGTTTCGATGCAATATTCAGCTAAACATCGTAGTACGCTGAATATTGCATCGAAACCGCCTTTTTACATTTCGAAACTCAACCGAACTAAGAATTCCGTGGCCGATGAAATATATGTAATAAATATTTGATTATGTATATCGCAATATAATTATAAAAGAACACAATATACATTATTACCACACATATAAAGTAATTATGTATATACTATATATTCATTTCATTTTTACGAGGTATTTTTATTTTATTCTATTTATTTAAACAATTCCTGATTTATTTCAGAATTATCAACAAATATCGATATATATAGATAGATTTATTTAAATTTTTATCAGCATCAATAATGAGTTCCTTGATTTAGTATACACACTTTATAATTGTATATAATAATTATCAATTGTAGAAAAGGAAATAAGGAATTCATTTTTACAAATAATATACCTATGTATTATAGTATTATATATTAATTTATATTTTTTATATACTTTTAATACACTTTTCAAGGACCAAAACTATAAAATAAAATAAAATAAATAACACACAAACATGTAACATACAAATACAAGTATAATATCATTCAAAATAACAACAAATATATTAAATGATAAAATATAATATACAATATGATATAATATACGAAGGATAATTGGAAAATGTGTAAATAACAATTATATAGCACATATCAAATCAATATAATATATGTAAATATAGGCCATATTTTTTGAAAAATGAATACGCTGTAACTTTCTTTAAAAATGTTTTAATTTTCTGTGTGTCTGGCTTTAGATACATATAATAGTAATACTCAATATGTGCAAATATAGGCCATATATCTGGAACGAGCAATCGTAACGAGACATAATTGATACTATACTACCTGTTCTGCAATATACAAAATACAATATGATATAATATACGAAGGATAATTGAAAAATGTGTGCATAATATCTATTGTATTATATTGCATATTTTATTTATTAATTAATGATGAATTATTATTATTATATAGACAGATGATTATCTTATCGTTATCATCAGCTGGCACTTATACAAATAAATATGAAATATGATATTAGTTTTGATTAGCTGGAGGAATTTGGTGCTATCGATGTACATAATCAACTTGACTTTTAGATCCATGCCCAGAGAATGATGATATATATCTAAAAATAATCGAAAAAAAGATTGTAAGTATGAACATATGAACAAATGAACATATACGTATATATTTAAATGTGTACTTAAAAATAATTAAATGTTCATCTTTCATTACTCATCATCATACTGCATATTTATACTTGGTTAAGTAAAAATGTTCTTGCTTATTTTATATTTTTTTTCTATTTGCAGGCAAATTATTCATTACAAGGACTCGAATTCAAATTTCAAAATGCTTTGTGATACATAAAGATATGTATGTTTGTTATATGTGTGTAAAAAAATATAAAAATATGAGAGCAATGGATATTGTAAATGGAAAATAAAGTTTGTGCATGTATATATTCGAAGCGATATATTTATACATATACGTTACTAACACACCGTTCAAAAGTTCAAAGAGCTAAAATTAATGTTATCATGGGAAGCTAAGCAAAAATCAAGTGGAATTAAAGAATTCAAAGGAAAGAAAGTGAGTGAAAGTTATGTGTTGGAGACATAGACAATAGAAAGAATGTAAGTGCGAGTCATTAACCAGAAATATCTTTAAGACAAAATAATAATAACAATTTTTTAACAGCTACAAATAATATTACATCTATGAGTCGAAATCATCCTATAAATATTGTAGAAACCAATCAACAACTACAAAAATATATACGTGAAGGATGCAGTAATAAAGCAATTATAAATCCAGATTGGGAGGATGAATATTGTAGTAATGAATGTGTAATTATACATTGTCGTGATGTATTCAGTCAGTGGATACAATCAAGTCTGCAACAATCAAATTTGCAAACAGCATAAAGTTGGAGCATTTGAAATGGCATTTTAAGGATGTGCTTCCGTAGGCAATAGAAAGAATCTGAGCACGAGTGACATCCAAAACAAATCCGACAGTAATGTACATAGATACTTCGTGGACGGCAAAACAGAAAATGAAAG